>OY992539.1:202237587-203437587 GCA_963921195.1 Pegoplata infirma
TACCATTTTCAAAAAAGTACCAATTTCAAAAAAGTACCATTTTAAAAGTACCAATTTTTTTTAAAGGATTGTGTTATTGTTTTTTTTTTGTAAAAAGTACTTTTTTTATACGTTATTATTTTATAAAAGTACCACTTTATAAGAGTACCACATAGATAAAGTACCATTATATTAAGTATGATTTTATTAATACACCATTCATAGATTCATTTTAAAAATGTTCTATTTACCGCTTTATAATCGTTTTCAAAAAAGTAACATTTTAAAAAGTACCATTTTTTTAAGAATCGTGTTATTAAAGTGCAACATTATAATAAATCATAAAAAACAGTTTCATAAAATATTTTTTTGATTAAAAATCATATTAAAGGGAATAGTAGAAAAGCACTCTTTAACTAAAGTACCATTTTCTCAAAAGTACCATTTGATTAAAATTATTTAAAAATACATCTATTTCATTGAAGTAAAATTTTGTAAAGTATCCTTTTTGTAAAAAGTACTTTTTTTATAAGTTATAAAATATTATTTTATAAAAGTACCATTTTAGAGAACTCATTTTGTAAAGCATAATTTTTGTAAAAAGTACTTTTTTTATAAGTTATTGTTTCATAAAAAAGTACTTTTTACAAAAACGATGCTTTACAAAATGTTACTTCAATGAAATAGTACACATAAAAAGTACCGTATGAAGAATGATTTTACACCATTTATGGTTTCATTTTAAAGAGTATCTATTTAGCAAAGTTCCATTTGTATATACCGCTTTATAATCCTTTTTGAAAAAGTACCATTTTCAAAAAGTACCAATTTCAGAAAAGTACCAATTTCAAAAAAGTACCATTTTCAAAAAAGTACCATTTTAAAAGTAACAAATTTTTTTAAAGGATTGTGTTATTGTTTGTTTTGTAAAAAGTACTTTTTTTATACGTTATTATTTTATAAAAGTACCACTTTATAAAAGTACCACACATATAAAGTACTATTATATAAAGTTTGATTTTATTGATCTATTTAGCAAAGTTCGATTTGTATATACCGCTTTATAATCATTTTCAAAAAAAGTACCATTTTAAAAAGTACCATTTTTTTAAGAATATATTATATATTTCACTGAAGTAAAATTTTGTAAAATATCCTTTTTGTAAAAAGTACTTTTTTATAAGTTATAAAATATTATTTTATAAAAGTACCATTTTATAAGAGTACTCATTTTGTAAAGCATCGTTTTTGTAAAAAGTACTTTTTTTATAAGTTATTGTTTCATAAAAAAGTACTTTCTTACAAAAACGATGCTTTACAAAATGTTACTTCAATGAAATAGTACACATATAAAGTACCGTATGAAGAATGATTTTACACCATTTATGGTTTCATTTAAAAAAGTATCTATTTAGCAAAGATCCATTTGTACAATCCGATTTATAATCCTTTTAAAAAAAGTACCATTTTCAAAAAGTACCATTTTCAAAAAAGTACCATTTTCAAAAAAGTACAAATTTCAAAAAAGTACCATTTTAAAAGTACCAATTTTTTTTAAAGAATTGTGTTATTGTTTGTTTTGTAAAAAGTACTTTTTTATACGTTATTATTTTACAAAAGTACCACTTTATAAAAGTACCGCACATATAAAGTACCATTATATAAAGTTTGATTTTATTAATACCATTCATAGTTTCATTTTAAAAATGATCTATTTAGCAAAGTTCAATTTGTATATACCGCTTTATAATCATTTTCAAAAAAAGTAACATTTTAAAAAGTACCATTTTTTTAAGAATCGTGTTATTAAAGTGCAACATTATAATAAATCATAAAAAACAGTTTCATAAAATATTTTTTGGTTAAAAATCATATTAAAGGGAATAGTGGAAAAGCACTCTTTAACTAAAGTACCATTTTCTCAAAAGTACCATTTCATAAAAATTATTTAAAAATACATCTAATTTACATTGAAGTAAAATTTTGTAAAGTATCCTTTTGTAAAAAGTACTTTTTTTATAAGTTATAAAATATATAAAAGTACCATTTTATAAGAGTACTCATTTTGTAAAGCATCGTTTTTGTAAAAAGTACTTTTGTTTATAAGTTATTGTTTTAGAAAAAAGTACATTTTACAAAAACGATGCTTTACAAAATGTTACTTCAATGAAATAGTATACATATAAAGTATCGTATGAAGAATGATTTTACACCATTTATGGTTTCATTTTAAAAAGTATCTATTTAGAAAAGTTCCATTTGTATATACCGCTTTATAATCCTTTTAAAAAAAGTACCATTTTCAAAAAGTACCATTTTCAAAAAAGTACCAATTTCAAAAAAGTACCAATTTCAAAAAAGTACCATTTTAAAAGTACCAATAGTTTTTTAAAGGATTGTGTTATTGTTTTGTAAAAAGTACTTTTTTTATACGTTATAATTTTATAAAAGTACCACTTTATAAAAGTACCACACATATAAAGTACCATTATATAAAGTTTGATTTTATTAATACCATTCATAGTTTCATTTTAAAACTGATCTATTTAGCAAAGTTCCATTTGTATATAACGCTTTATAATCATTTTCAAAAAAGTACCATTTTAAAAAGTACCAATTTTTTTTAAGAATTGTGTTATTAAAGTGCAACATTATAATAAATCATAAACAACAGTTTCATAAAATATTTTTTTGGTTAAAAATCATATTAAAGGGAGTTGTAGAAAAGCACTCTTTAACTAAAGTACCATTTTCTCAAAAGTACCATTTCATAAAAATTATTTAAAAATACATCTATTTCGTTGAAGTAAAATTTTGTAAAGTATCCTTTTTATAAAAAAGTACTTTTTTTATAAGTTATAAGTTATAAAATATTATTTTATAAAAGTACAATTTTATAAGAGTACTCATTTTGTAAAGCATCTTTTTTGTAAAAAGTACTTTTTTTATAAGTTATTGTTTCATAAAAAAGTACTTTTTACAAAAACGATGCTTTACAAAATGTTACTTCAATGAAATAGTACACATATAAAGTACCGTATGAAGAATGATTTTACACCATTTATGGTTTCATTTTAAAAAGTATCTATTTAGCAAAGTTCCATTTGTATATACCGCTTTATAATCGTTTTAAAAAAAGTACCATTTTCAAAAAGTACCATTTTCAAAAAAGTACCAATTTCAAAAAAGTACCATTTTCAAAAAAATACCATTTTAAAAGTACCAATTTTTTTTTAAAAGGATTGTGTTATTGTTTGTTTTGTAAAAAGTACTTTTTTTATACGTTATTATTTTATAAAAGTACCACTTTATAAGAGTACCACACATATAAAGTACCAGTATATAAAGTTTGATTTTATTAATAACCCGTGTAAAAAAATAATTGCATCAAAACATATCTCTTTTGATAAAAACATATATGGATCATATCTAAATGGATTTAATCATATCTACTCCATATATACTCATATCTGCTTCAGATATGTTTTGATCCGTAAATTGAGTCTATCTGGCATATATGACATATATAATCAGACATTTTCAGATATGTTCATATATGTAAAATTGTCAGATAGACTCAATTTACGGATCAAAACATATCTGAAGCAGATATGAATATATATGGAGTAGATCTGATTATATCCATTTAGATATGATCCATATATGTTTTTATCAAAAGAGATATGTTTTGATCCAAATATTTTTTTACACGGGAAACCATTCATAATTTCATTTTAAAAATTATCTATTTAGCAAAGTTCCATTTGTATATACCACTTTATAATCATTTTCAAAAAAGTACCATTTTAAAAAGTACCAATTTGTTTTTTTAAATCGTGTAACTGAAGTACAAGTTTATAATAAATTATTATAATATCATATTTTTAGAAAGAAACACTTTAAAAATTACAACTATTTTTTAGTTCTTTTACTCGTTTTGAGTAAATTTTTCCATTTTCCTACACCCCTGCTTTTTAGTTTATAAAAAAAAAAACAACAGAAATATTGCAAAGTGTATAGATAAAGAAAGGCGCAGCTGTTATTACAGTTGTTGCAAGGATATTTCAATTTCATTCATGCAACAAGACAAGCCAACGAAAAAGAAAAAATAATCATAAAATATTGAAAAGAATAACACATACAAGTTGTTAAATATTTAATAATAAAACAAGTAAAGAAAAGTTAAATTTGGCCCTGAATATTTTTTTTTAACAGAATTGGTAAAATAAATTAATTTTGAGATTAAAAAAATTTTGAAAAAAAAATCCGCTAAAATAAGTTCTTTGATGACAACAAAAAAAATCAGCAAAAAAATTTGGGACAAAAACATACACTTAAAAAAAAAAAAAAAATTGTTGGAAATTATAAAAGTTACATGCATTTGAGTAAAAATGCAGATATTCTGTTTTTATAGAAAGACAGTTATATGTGTGTGTTTTTACATATGTGTGTGTCGAATATTCGACACACCCGAAATGAACAAATTCAACTGTATTTGTATAAAACTGAATTTTTGTTCTAATGCATGTAACTTCTACAATTTTAGACGGATTTTTTTGAAAATCCTTATATTTTCTTTGTAATAAATCAGACATGAACTTTAAATACATGAATAAAATTTAAATTTTTTTTAACTAACAATTAGTGACATTTACAATACAATTAACCTTTTTCAATTTCGATTAAATTTAAGTAAAACTGCTGATATATCGATAAATAAATAGATTCTAAGGCAATATTTAAACTGAGAAATATTGTAAAAAGAATTCATAAATATTTAAATTACTTTTTTGTATTTTTTTTTCCTATATTTTAAATTCAAGTCTGTTTTATTACGTAGAAAATAAGAGGGTCTTTAATAAAATCCGCTAAAAAATTGTAAAAGTTACATGCATTTGAGTAAAAATGCAGAAATTCAGTTTTATGCAAATAATTTGTTATATTTGTGTGTTTTGACATTTGGCACGCCTGAAATATACAAATACATCTGCTATTTTATAAAACTGAATTTATGCATTTTTGTTCAAATGCATGTAACTTCTACAATTTTTGATGGATTTTATTTAAAAACCGTATATTTTTTTCGTAATAAATTAGACTTTAGACGATTTTACATGGAAAATAAATGTCAAATGTCGGCAATCAAAAAATTTTTGTATAAGAACTTAATTTTTGCATTTTTACTCAAATGCATGTAACTTTTACAATTTTACTTTTTTCTCCAAATTTCGGTAAAATATCGATAAATAAATAGATTCGATGGCAATAATCAGATTGAGAAATACTGTATAAAGAATTCATGAGTATTTAAAATATTTTTTTAATTTGTTCTCTATATTTTAAATTCAAGTCTGTTTTATTACGAAGAAAATGAGAGGGTCTTAAATAAAATCCGTTAAAAAATTGTAAAAGTTACATGCATTTAGTAAAAATGCAGAAATTCAGTTTTATGCAAATAATTTGTTATGTTTGTATGTTTTTACATTTGGCACACCCGAAATCAACAGAAACAAATGTATTTATATAAAACTGAATTTATGCATTTTTGTTCAAATGCATGTAATTTCTACAATTTTTGATGGATTTTATTTAAAAACCGTTTATTTTTTCGTGATAAATTAGACTTTAGACGATTTTACATTGAAAATAAATGTCAAATGTCGGGAATCAAACAATTTTTCATAATTTGTATAAGAACTGAATTTTTGCATTTTTACTCAAATCAGCGATGTATCCAGGAATTTGAAAAAGGGGGGGAGGGGGTGCACAACTCCCAAAATTGTTTGCCATCGCCTATTTTTATTTAGTTTTAACTAGAAGTACTTGAAAAGTAATTGAAAAGGGGGGGGCACGTGCCCCCTGTGTCCAACCCCTGGGCAACTGGAATTTACTTTTTTTCTTCAAATTTCGGTAAAATGAACGCAAAATTGTGGATTTATCGTTTAATAGCTTTTAAGGCGATAATCAGATTGAAAAATGTTGTATATTAAATGTAATTTAAAACCCAAATATTATGAAATCCATCGATTTGGTCCGGAATTATTTTTATTTAAGTAAAACCACTTTTTTAAAATGTTGAAAAGTTAGCAATATCTCGAAAACTGTTCTTCTCTTATAACTTTGGACTTCATTTTCGAATTCAGTGCGATATTTTACATGGAAAATAAGTGCACAATGTCGTGAATAAAAAATAATTCACATTGTCGATAGAGTCGAATATGTATTAATACTTTAGTTTGTGCACAAACGATTTGTCATTAGACTCGTTTGCTACTTTTTAGTAAATCGTTTTCTAAATAATCTTGACAATGGAATTTGACAAATTCCGAAACAAGTGTCGATTAAGTCTTGCAAAAATGACCAACATAAATAAATTTTAAACAAAAAATAATTTTCTTGAAAATTATGCCATGAGAATATCATGGATTTAATTAGTAAAGAAAATAATGACCTGGAGCCAGAATAAACATCCTCAAAATATAATATTTTAAAGGTCGAATAAAACAATTTTTATTTTTTAATAAAAATTAATCAGAATTTGAATATAATGAAATGTTTCATAAATACTATGAATATTTATGAAACATTTCATAAATATAATAAAACAGTTTCATTGGACGAACTTTTATGATGAGTTTCATTATATTAATGAAGCTTTTTCTTTGTGTGTAGTAGAGTTTGAAAAAGGTGGTTCATAAGTATTTAGCATTTTGGTGCTAGATTTAGCACCAAAACTACTAGCATAACAATCCTGCAGAACTGTAAAACAATTTGTCATAAAAGTTCGTCCAATGAAACTTTTTGATGAAGTTTTCATAAATATTATGAAAATTTTCATAAATATAAATAAATGTTTCATAAATACTATGAATTTTTATGAAACATTTTATAAATATAATAAAACAGTTTCATTGGACGAACTTTAATGATGAGTTTCATTATATTAATGAAGCTTTTTCTTTGTGTGTAGTAGAGAACGAACTTTTATAATGAGTTTCATTTCATAAATATTATAAACATTTTTATAAATATAATGATATGTTTCATAAATACTATGAATATTTATAAAACATTTCATAAATATAATGATACAGTTTCATTAGACGAACTTTTATGATGAGTTTCATTATATTAATGAAGCTTTTTCTTTGTGTGTAGTAGTAGTAGTTTGAAAAAGGTGGTACATAAGTATTTAGCATTTTGGTGCTAGATTTAGCACCAAAAGTGCTAACACAACAATCCTGCCGAAACCTATTTCTGAAAAAACTTTTAAATAGAAAAAAAATCTCAGATTCTGAGTTATTGTTTCTATAGAAAAATTTTTACACTCCGATACGTTTTTCCCCAGAAAAATTTTGAGTTTCTAATAAATTTTTCTTATAGAAAAGTTTCTCTAAATCTAAGACATTTTTTACCAGTTTTACTTTAGTAAAATTTTTCAGTTTTTAGCCCATTATTTGTTGGACTAAATCAATATTAATGTTCCTTCTAGACTTTAAGTTTATATGTTAATAATAACAAATCGTAGCCAAGTTTTGTGCTTGTCAACACCATGATAAAAAAAATGTAAATGTGAATCCTAGTATGTGTTTCAAATAGTATGTGAACTTAAGACATATGCAAATAAAAATGAATTGACTTGAAGGCTCATATCATACAAAAGACATACCTCCGTTCTCCTCTATATTGTATATAAATAGTAACAAAAAAATGTATTTGTGTAAGTGTTATTGCATTTGTGTTTGTAACAATTTTTAAATAATATGAAATTTGCATTAAAACAATTTTGGTTTTTTTTTTTTATATTTCTAGCACATATTCTATTGAAAAAATGCACTTGAACTTGAAAAAAAACAACTTGAATTCTCTAACTTTGACAGGGTGTTTTTATAATTTTTTTATAGCATAAGTTTAGGCGAATAAAAAAAGATGGAGGTAAATTTCAGGCTTTTAATGTTTTCATTTTGGGTGCTAGATTTGGACCCTTTAGGGTGGTTTTCTTATAAATTTTTTTTTTAAAAAAAGGTCTTTAAAAAAAAGTACTTTTTACAATATAATGCTTTTTACAGAAAAACGTTCAGATTCTAACATAAGGAAAAAATTTCCAATGAACGACTTTAATTCTATTTTTGAACAAATTCATATAAAATTTATTAACTTTTTCATAATACTTATAAACTTTTTCATAGTATTTATGAATATATCATAATATGTGAAATTTAAGAACTATTTAACATTTTTTCATAAATACTATGAAAAAGTTCAAAAAATTTAATGAACAAGTTCATAATTTTTATGTATATGTTCATAAATACTATAAATTTTGTTCATTGGCAAACATTTTTTTTACTGTGTAGACATTTTTGTTAGAGAAATATTTTCAGAATTATATTAGTCCATCTTTATATAATTTTGTTTTCCATTTGTTATATATTATCCTGCTCCTTGACTGATGAATGTTGATTCATTACTGAACTCATTTAAAATTTATGATGAAAAACAGCAAAAAATCAATTATTCCAGTCTACCAGTTATTAAAGCATTTATAATATTACTGCTCATCATCGCTATTATAATCAGTGATATATCATTGCTTTTTTTATGCACTCCACTTATTTTTATTATTAATAACCAGGGACAGGACCTGAATGCACTAAAAAATTATGTTTTAGGCGCCTAAAATATGCACTAAAAAATGTTGAAATATGCACTAAAAATCTAAAAAAAAGCGCTAAAAATCATAAATATACACTTGTTTTTTTACTTTTATTAAAAAAAAAAAAACATAAAATTCAGTCTGGCATTTTAAGCTTAGATATGAATATATACAATGTGTATAAAATGTTATTAAAAAAATAAAAATTATCTAAAAAATTTAATAATTGCTTTAATGAAAAAAATACCAAAAAAATCTTAAAAATAGCTAAAAAACTAAAATTTATACAAAATATGACCTAAAAATATGCATTTATAGCGAAATAATAGCAAAATATGGATTTTAAGCAAAATATGCAAAAATATGCACTAACGAATCGATGCCATTTTAAAGCAAATTCTTTGATTCGCAAATATATCTTGTTTATGCTGTTCTATGACCAAAGGGGAAAAACATGCATTTGCATGAAAGTCCTCTCCTTGTTAATAACCAAGGAGAGGACTTTGATGCAAATGCATGTTTTTTTCTGTTAGTCTTAGAACAGCATACACTAAATATCTATGCAAATCAAAGATTTTGCTTTAAAATGGCATCAATTCGTTAGTGCATATTTTGTGCATATTTTAGTGCATATTTTTGCATATTTTGCTGAAAATTTATATTTTTGCATATTTTTCTATCTGCTATAAATGCATATTTATTTGTAATCTGCTATAAATGCATATTTTTATGTCATATTTTGTATAAAATTTTAGTTTTGGCCTATTTTTCCCTATTTTTATGAGTTTTTTTTTTGGAAACATAATTAATTTGCAGAAAGAATTGAATTCAATTAATTTTTTAACTGAAACTCCTCCGATAAAAAAAAAATTGTTATATCAATCATCAAATTGGAGGTGATTAATTGATTTTTTTTCAATCAATCACTTTACGATTTTGATCAATTTTTTATTTAAAATCAATTAAAATAATAATTGATTTAACAAATGAATTTTAAGCTTATGACAAAATTATGAAGAAATTCATATTTTTTGCTTTCCAATATGCTGCCGACAGTAAAAAAGTAAAACCCGAGTATAAAGTATATTTATACCCTACACCACTCTGTGGTACAGGGTATAATGAGTTTGTGCTGATGTTTGTAACTACCCGAAATATTGGTCCTAGACCTACCTTCAAGAATACCGATCGACTCAGAATTACCGTCCGTCCGTCCGTCCGTCCGTCCATCGGTTTAAGCACGATACGGTCGCAATTTTCAATCAATTGACTTGAAATTTAAAACTTAAGCATCTTTTGGCCCAAGCACGAAGCCTATTGAAATTGGAGAAAATCGGTCTATGTTAAGACCTAGCTCCCATACAAACGCCCACTTTGGATTCGGCTTAAATGACTCTTATAACCGTATTATAATAGAAATGGCTTTGAAATTCAGCAAGTAATCAAATTTTGTATGCGCAAATCACCATTCCAAATTTCAAAGGAATCGGGTCAGTCCTTCTGGTAGTCCCCATACAAACCACCTTTCCGATATTTACATAATTCCCTCAAAATTCATTAAAATGGAAATATTTGATAAATATTTTATTTTTAGGTGTTAAACGTGTACTATAGTAACCTAATTAAATCGGAATATAATTGGACCATTTTTGGACTTAGTCCCCATATAAAAATTTCGACCGATATCACTGTGCAACAAATTTCGGGTCATCGCATTGAGCCTCAATGCCTTCAACGCCATATGAAAGTAGACAATCAAATGGACAAAATCACCAAAGGGTTTTGCAAAGTCAGTTCGGATTTCTTTTTTATAGCCCACTGAAGTTTTTATTTTTTTATCAAAGGCGTTTGGAAAACGTCAAAAATACTATAATAAGAACACATCTGAGCTTCAAAATATGATTTGAAGTCTTCAGTGAAATTTTATGGTGGTTTTTTTCTTAGAACATTTTAACCCTCTAACTGCCATTTTAAGGGGTCATTTTAGTCCTTTTTTAAAAACTAAACACAGAAGTCTAATAAAACGTCCATTTAGAGGGTTAAAATATTCTACAAATATTTTCCTCATAAAATTTCACTAGGGGTTGTCGAATGTTCAAAGTTTGTGCGACATGCGCAAAGTGCTTAAAAAGGGTCAAGTATAAATAATCAATGTTTGTTATTTATTTTTACCAAAGCAGTGTTAAAAAGTATCGACAAAAAACAGTGCAAATATACTTTTGAGCTAAAAATGATGTTCTGATGTGTTTTATAAAATTTTATTATGATTCTTTTCTTTGACCAAATTAACCCTCTAGCTCCCGTTTTAAAGGGTCATTTTTGTCCTTTTTTAAAAGAAATACAAAAAAGTCTATAAAAAAACGCAGTTAAAGGGTTAAAATGTTGCACAAATATTTTCTGCATCAAATTTTACTAGGGCACGTCTAAGACAGAAAGTTCGTCCAGCATACAGAAAATGCTTAAAAATTTTAAAGTATTCCAATTTTTTTTTTTATATTTTTTTTGGGTCGAAATAAAAAAAAAAACAAGTAACCAATTTAAATTCGACTTTGTCGAATGTATTAATACCCTCCACGATGTAAAAAAGTTTATTTGCAAAAAAAAAATCCGCGAAAAAAAATTCGACGAAAATGTTTTTTTTTTTTTTAATATGTTTGTACTTGCTTAAATACCATTCGGTGGTCGATTCTGTTCACATGTGTCAACCAGCCGCCGAAAGTATTTTGTGTTTTTAGATTATGTTGTTTCGTTCATAACTTTTGAACCGCTGAACCGATTTAGTTCAAATGCAGTACCAAACTGCTTAGGGCAACAACAAGTAAATATGCTAACTCTTTGTTATATCTGTTTAATACTTTGGCCGTGATCACCATTTCCTCAGACGGACAGGCATCGCTAGAATGTCTCGCTAGAATGTCTTATACATTTTTTTTTTGCAAATATTTTTTTTTTTTGCAAATAAACTTTTTTACATCGTGGAGGGTATTAATACATTCGACAAAGTCGAATTTAAATTGGTTACTTGTTTTTTTTTTATATCGACCCAAAAAAAATATAAAAAAAAAAAATTGGAATACTTTAAAATTTTTAAACATTTTCTGTATGCTGGACGAACTTTCTGTCATGGACGTGCCCTAGTAAAATTTGATGCAGAAAATATTTGTGCAACATTTTAACCCTTTAACTGCATTTTTTTTATAGAATTTTTTGTATTTCTTTTAAAAAAGGACAAAAATTACCCTTTAAAACGGGAGCTAGAGGGTTAATTTGGTCAAAGAAAAAAATCATCATAAAATTTTATAAAACACATCAAAACATCATTTTTAGCTCAAAAGTATATTTGCACCGTTTTTTGTCGATATTTTTTAACACTGCTTTGGTAAAAATAAATAACAAACATTGATTATTTATACTTGGCCCTTTTTAAGCACTTTGCGCATGTCGCACAAACTTTGAACATTCGACAACCCCTAGTAAAATTTTATGAGGAAAATATTTGTAGAACATTTTAACCCTCTAAATGGACGTTTTATTAGACTTCTGTGTTTAGTTTTTAAAAAAGGACTAAAATGACCCCTTAAAATGGCAGTTAGAGGGTTAAAATGTTCTAAGAAAAAAACCACCATAAAATTTCACTGAAGACATCAAATCATATTTTGAAGGTCAGATGTGTTCTTATTATAGTATTTTTGACGTTTTCCAAACGCCTTTGATACAAAAATAAAAACTTCAGTGGGCTATAAAAAAGAAATCCGAACTGACTTTGCAAAACCCTTTGGTGATTTTGTCCATTTGATGGTATACTTTCATATGGCGTTGAAGCCATTGAGGCTCATTTTTCTTGTTGCACAGTGTATTCAGTTAAATTGGTCTATTGACAAAAATAAACCAATTCCACTAAAATTTGATCTGTGTGTGTTTTCTACACTAAATAAAGATCTAACAAAAGACAGATACAATCGGTCAATGTTTGGACTTGGGACCCATTTTCCGGAAAACACTGGTGTAGGGTATCATATGGTCGGTCTTGACCGACTATAACTTTCTTTTTAATTAATGTATTCAAATAAATTGAAGCGAAAAAAAAATCCGGTAAGTTGAAAATTTGTAATTTGATAGTTAAAGAAATATCAAAAATATTGATCAAAACAATAATTGACTCATTTAAATTTTGTTGATCAATAGATTTAATTGAAATTATTTAGCCAATAATTTTTTTTGTGTAATAAGCTAACAAAGTAAAAAAAAATTTTATAATTTTTGGTGCATATTTTTGTAGTTTTTAGTGCATATTTCAAAGATTTTTAGTGCAATTTTAGGCGCCTAAAACATAGTTTTTTAGTGCATGAAGGTCCTGTCCCTGTTAATAACAAAACAAAATTCATATGAATATATTGACCGGTAGACGGAATATATTAATATAAAATATACAAACAGACAGATAAAAATATTTTGGTTTTTTATGAAGAAAATGCGCAAAATCTTTAAAAAAAAAATTATATGAAAAATGTTTACGAAAAATGTTTTATGAAAAATGTTTTATTATGAAGTCTTTTTAACATAATTTTGTTTATTAAATTTTGACTTCATTAAACTAAGAAATAATTCGTCCTTTGAATGCTACTAGAGTTAACATAAGTACTTGTAATTTTAATTAATTTCGGAAACAATAAATGATCTCGAACTAGAATAAACTCTTTTTCGTTAAGACTTTTTTATGTATTTTTTTAAATGTTTTATAATCTTAAAATATTAGTTTAAATTCTGATTAATTTTTATTAAAAATAAAAAAAAATATTCTAGCTCGAGGTCATTATTTTCTTTACAAATTAAAACTACGATATTCTAATAGAATATTATAGTTCCTGTAATTTATTACGCGCACAATAAATGACCTCGAACTAGAATAAACTCTTTATCGTTTTAACTTTTTTTATAGAAAATATATTTCCGAATTTACATTTTCTTTTTCAAATGTCTTATAATCTTAAAATATTTGTTTAAATTTTGATTAATTTTTATTAAATTAAAGTTGTTATTATTCGACCTTTCCAATTTAAATAAATAAAAATTCTTCGAGCTCGAGGCCAGTTTTTTCTTGTAAATAAATATTCTTTTATTCCTTTCCAATATTTCGATTCTCTTTGAGAATCATCATCAGGGGATTTAATGAATTTTTATGCACACAAAAACTTAAAAATATGTTGTGAAGGCATCTACATCTAAAACTGCACTCATGTGCTCACTCAGTGCAGTTTTGAGATGTCGTTGCCTTCACAACATATTTTTAAGTTTTTGTGTGCATAAAAATTCATTAAATCCCCTGATGATGATTCTCAAAGAGAATCGAAATATTGGAATGGAATAAATGAATATTTATTTACAAGAAAAAACTGGCCTCGAGCTTGAAGAATTTTTGTTTAATTTTTTTTAAAAATAAAAAAAAAATATTGGACCTTTAAAATATTATATTTTGAGTGGATTTATTCTAGCTCGAGGTCATTATTTTCTTTACTAATTAAAACTATGATATTCTAATAGAATAATTTCCAAGAAAATTATTTTTCTGTTTTAAATTTAAATTTACTTATGTTGACCATTTTTGCAAGACTTAATCTACAGGTGTTTCGGAATTTGTCTGATTCCATATAAGTTTTTTTAACATATCAAATTTCTTTAAATTTTTTTCACTGCAAAATTTCTCTAAATGTATGCGCACACTTTACATTTAACGACCATTAAGGGAATTTAGTTTTGACATGACCTGTCATTAATACATAAACCTTTTTGACTTGAGTGTAGTCATTACTCAAATATGTATGATTAACAATACACTACATATGAACGTGTTAATATGAAACTGGGATAAGTTTTATTTGTGACATCAGGTATAAAAATATGGAGTTAAACCAATTTTAATAATTTTAAAGATTTCCAGAAAGAGAAAACTACGAATATTTTCCGCATTTAATATAATTATTTCCAAAAATTCGTCTAAATCTTCTTCACTTATTTTTATACCCTCCACTCTAGTGATTGAGGGTATATATAAGTTTGTCATTCCGTCTGTACCACCTTGAAATATTGGTATAGGATCCCATAAAGTATATATGGGGCATTCCATGTGAAATCGGACAATTTGAAAAACTTTTTTTTTTAGATTTTCCTAATTTGTTTACAGTTTTTAGTACCCTTCGAAAACTCCTTCGTGGTAAATTTTCAGATTTTTTTGATGACCCGTTCAAAAGATATCGAATTTTTAAAAATTGGTAGTTTGTTCCTTTACTCAAACTTCTTGTAATCATAACTTCTTCAATAATGGTTCAAATTTCAATTTTTTTACGTACTTTTAAAAAAAAAAATCCCAAAAAATTCTTAAAAACGCTCTAGCATGCGATTTTTAGGTTTTAAAATTTAAATCTCATTTTTGAAAATGTTTGTACTCTTCGATTTTTTTGAATTTTTTTTGTATAAAACTTCTATCAATTCTACAAATTTTTTGCCCAGGAAGATCGTGGGATAACAATTATTACTATTTTTTAAAATTTTTTGAAAAAATTTTATTGTAATTTTCCAATCTTAAAATCATTTCTACTGCTCCAATGGTGCGTCATAGAGGGGTCCTCTATAAGACCGACCCCCATTAATTTTTACGTCTAAACATTTCTTTGAAACAAACTAATACCCTATCTCCCACACAAAACGACATTTTTTAAAATTTGCTCCAACCGCTCTAACTTCCCTAATAGTGCCCTTAGAGCAACAAAATGTATGACCGACCCACAATATTTTTTTAGTCCAAAAATTTTCTCTGAACACACCTACCCTCTATCTGTAATTGTTAAGGCGGTCCCCATAATTTTTTTTTATTTTCTGTAAATTTGTTTTACTTAATTAGTTTCTACCGGTCCAATGGTGCGTCCGAGAGGGGTCATTAGTGAGACCGACCTCCATTTATTTTTACCCTTCAACATTTTTGTAAAACATACCTACGCCCTATCTCCACTCCCTAAGTAGGCTCCCATACAAATAACAGTTGGAGCAAATTTTATAAAAGTTTAATTTTGAATGAAAGCCTACTTAGGGAGGTGAGATAGGGCGTAGGTATATTTTAAAAAAATGTTGTAGGTTAAAAATAAATGGGGATCGGTCTCACTAATGACCCCTCTCGGACGCACCATTGGCCCGGTAGAAGCTGATTAAATAAAACAAATTTACAAAAAATGAAAAAAATTGTATGGGGACCACCTTAACAGTTAAAGATAGAGGGTAGGTGTCTTCAGAGAACATTTTTGGACTAAAAAAATATTGTGGGTCGGTCATACATTTTGGTGCTGTAATGGCACCATTAGGGCAGTTAGAGCGGTTGGAGCAAATTTTAAAAAATGTCGTTTTGTGTGCGAGCCCCCTTAGAAATTGGAGATAGGGTATTAGTTTGTTTCAAAGAAATGTTTAGACGTAAAAATTAATGGGGGTAGGTCTTATAAAGGACCCCTCTATGACGCACCATTGGAGCAGTAGAAATGATTTTAAGATTGGAAAATTACAATAAATTTTTTTTCAAAAAATTTAAAAAAAATAGTAATAATCGTTATCCCACGATCCTCCTGGGCAAAAAATTTGTAGAATCGATAGAAGTTTTACACAAAAAAATTTCAAAAAAATCGAAGAGTACAAACATTTTCAAAAATGAGATTTAAATTTAAAAATCGCATACTAGAGCGCTTTTAAGAATTTTTTGGGATTTTTTTTTAAAAAGTACGTAAAAAACAAAAATTTTGAAAAAAATAAATTGAAATTTGGACCGTTATTGAAGAAGTTATGATTAAAAGAAGTTTGAGTAAAGGAACAAACTACCAATTTTTAAAAATTCGATATCTTCTGAACTGGTCATCAAAAAAACCTGAAAATTTACCACGAAGGAGTTTTCGAAGGGTACTAAAAACTGTAAACAAATTGGGAAAATCTATAAAAAAAAAATTTTTTCAAAGTGTCCGATTTTACATGGAATGCCCCATATATTGATCCTCGATCGATTTTAAGACGATCTAGCGATGTCTGTCTGTCCCTCCATCCGCCCGTCTGTCAGTCTCTGTCTGTTTAAAACACGCTAACTTTTGAAAGACTTTACGGAGGCTCCTGAAGTTTGGCATTTATGTTGTGCCTGGTCAGGTTGGCAAAACCCTGAATTTCAGATTAGTTTCACCTTAAATTCACGTGCTGAAAACCCGTTAAACATGTTTTAAAAACATTGGTAAGTCCCAAAAATATTTTACAACTTACTTTTGTCACTCAAAAATATTTATACTATTGAAAAAAAAAAATACACTCGAAAAAAATTTTACACTCAAAAAAAATTTACAATCAAAAAAAAATTTAGTAAATTACTTTTTTTTTCAAAAATTACTAAAAAAAAGCGTTTTTGCACAAAATAAAATATTTCTAATCAAAAATATTTTTTTTGCGTTAGAAAATTTACTATCACTTAAAATGGGCATTGTGGAAGGTATTCATAGATTCGGCAAAGTCGAATTTAACTTTTCTACTTGTTTAAATTATAGCTGGCTCGCTGGGAATATTAACATAGGGTCCTCCCTCTTAAGGGCATTGTTTACAAATAACTTTTCTTTCTCTAAGAAAATTTGATGTGCTTTTTTATTAAAACCACTAACTCAATCAATGTGTTTCCTATTTGGATTTTTTTATGCTTTCTTAGTTTTCTGTCCTTTTTGTTCAATTTTCTTCTGCTATTAATTTTTTTAACTATTACTTATTAGTTTGGTTGACTGTATTGTTTGTGAGTTCCAGGCCATACTCTCTTTTAATACGAGGTCATGACATAGAAAATATTTGTGATTATATATATTTTTTTCCTCCTTTTTGTGTTTGTCATAAGTCAACAAGCAACAGGTTTTTTTTTTTGTTGTTAGGTTTTTATGATATTGTGACAAAAAAAAACTTAAAATCATTTAGCAAAACTCTAGTGGCTATTAGGTAGTTTACATTATTATTATAGTAGGCTGAAAGCATAAAGAGCAGAATAAATTCTTTGGGACTACTTTATTTTTATAAATTTTTTTAAAATGAATTTTTCAATAAATTTGTATTTTCTTTTTTAGAAGAGTTCCGCTAAAACAGTTTTTCTAAACAAGCTTTTTTTTAATAGATTTTCAGTGAAAAGGTGTAATTTTTGTATAGTTTGAGCTTTTTTTAAAAAATATATTAAAAATTTTGTTATTTTATATAAATTAATAACAAAATCGCAATATACTGCGACTATTTTTAGTAAATTGTCTACGAAACTGTGCTGTTTTTTAATACAGTTTCCTGTAAAAGTGATATTTTTAGTTAAATTTCTATGAAACAGTGTTATTTATAGTACTTTTTCTTTAAAACTGTTCCTTTTTTGGTATAGTTGGAGGTTTTTTTAGTAAAACTTCTAGGAAATTTGCTATGTTAAGTAAAGTAGTATAGTAAAGACTATTTTTAGTTAATTGTATAGGAAACTGTGTTTTAGTACAATTGATTATGAAAATTGCTATTTTTAGGACATTTTCAAAAAAAAATTTTATTTTTGGTAGAGTTTCTATAAAAGGTGTTATTTTGTGCATAGTTGGGATTATTTTTAGTAAATTTTTTTGAATCCTTTGCTATTTCAACAGAAGTATTATAGTTAAGACTATTTTCAGTTAATTTTCTAGGAAACTGTGCTATTTATTTATTGTAAAAAGTGGTATTTTTGTTTTTTTAGATGTTCTGAGGAAAAGTGTTGTTCTTAGCATATTTGACACTGTTTTTAGTAACTTTTTTTTAGAAACTTTGGTATTTTACTTAAAGTAGTGCAGTGGAGACTATTTTTAGTAAATTTTCAAGGAACATTTAATATTTTTAGTTTAATTTCTTTTTAAAAGTGCTATTTTTAGTACAGTTTCTTTAAAACAGTATTCTTTTAAAAATATTTTTTTGTTAAAAAATGCTATTTTTAGTATAGCTGGGTCTGTTTTTTTTTTGTAAAATGTCTTGAAAATTTGCTATTTTAAGTGAAGCAGTATAGTTGAGTCTATTTTTAGTAAATTGTCTAGGAAACTGTGCTTTTTTGTTGCACATTTTCTTGAATACAGTTTCTAAAAAAAGTGTTCTGTTTGGTAGATTTTCTGTGAAAAAGTGTTATTTTTATTATAGATGGAGCCTTTTTGGTAATGTTTTTAGGAAATTTGGTATTTGAAATACTACTATTACAGTTTTGACTAAATATCGTAGAACACTGTGCTATTTTTAATACTTTCTATTTAATGCTATCTTCAGTAGAGTTGGGGATTTTTCTAGTAAAACTTCTAGGAATTTAGCTATTTTAAGTGAAACAGAATAGTAAATACAATTTTTAGTTAATTATCTAGGAAATTGTGATATTTTTAGTACAATTTATTAAGAAAAGTGCTATTTTTAGTTCAACTTCTATAAAAAAAGAGTTTTTTAGTAAATTTTTAGTGAAAAAGTGTAATTTTAGCATTATCGGCACTATTTTTAGTAAAATATTTTAAAAACTTTGGTTTTTTATTTGAAGTAGTGCAGCTGAGACTATATTTTGTAAATTGTTAAGGAAACTTTAATATTTTTAATATAATTTTTTGTAAAGATGATATTTTTAGTACAGTTTTTTTAAAACAGAGTTCTAAATATATTTTTATGAAAACTTGCTATTTTTCAAATGGTTTCGGTTAAGTTCAGTTTTTAGTAAAATTTATAATAAAAAAATATTAAAAATTCAGTTTCTTTTGTAAAACGCTATTTTTAGCACCCTTTCTAGAGAACGGTGTTATTTTTATAAAGACAATTTTTAGTTAATTGTCTAGGAAACTGTGCTATTTTTAGTACAATTTATTGTAGAAGTGTTATTTTTAGTTAAACTTCTATAAAAAAAGTGTTTTTTTAGTAAATTTTTTGTGAAAAAGTGTATTTTTTTGCATAGTTTGTAATATTTTAAGAACATTTTTTAGAAACTTTGCTATTTTATTTGAACTAGTGCAGTTGAGACTATATTTTGTAAATTATGAAGGGGAAACTTTAATATTTTTAATATAATATTTTGTAAAGATGATATTTTTAGTACAGATTCTTTAAATCAGTGTTCTTTTTAGTATATTTTTTGTGAAAACTTGCTATTTTTCAAATGGTTTCGGTTTAGTACAGTTTTTAGTAAAATTTCTAGTATAAAAAAATCAATTAAAAATTCAGTTTCTTTTGTAAAACGCTATTTTTAGTACCCTTTCTAGAGAACGGCGTTATTTTTATAATGACAATTTTTAGTTAATTGTCTAGGAAACTGTGCTATTTTTAGTACAATTTATTGTAGAAAGTGCTATTTTTAGTTCAATTTCTATAAAAAAAGTGTTTTTTGGTAAATTTTCTGTGAAAAAGTATATTTTTTTATATTTTTAGAAAAATTTTTAGAAATTTGGTATTTTATGTGAACTAGTGCAGTTTAGAATATTTTTTATACCCTCCACTTATTGTTAGTGATAGAGGGTATATAAAAGTTTGTCATTCCGTTTGTAACTCATAGAAATATCGGCCTGGGACCCCATAAAGTAAATATATTCATGATACCCGATCGATTTTAAGACATTCTAGCGATGTCCGTGATGGTGATAACGGACAAAATATTACACGGAGATGACTAAAACTTAACATATTTATTGGAAGTTCTCCCGAGAAGTTTGGTATTGCATTTATGCGATATCGGTTCAGCGGTTCAAAAGTTATGAACGAAAATGTAAGGATGCCTCAAAAATTTTAGTACATTCAACATAACCTAAAAATACAAAATGCTTTAATTCGGCTGCTGGTTGACATATGTGAACATAATTGAACACCAAATGGTATTTAAACAAGTTCGAACATATATTTTGACAAAAAAAATCGCGGATTTTTTTTTACCAATTTTTTTTTTTCGCGGAATTTTTTTTTTTTCAAACAAAATTATTTTTTTTAAAGTAGTTTCTTTTTAAATAACGATTTTTGCAATAATCTTTTTGAAATTGTTTAACTTTTTTACTTGTTTTTTAACTTTTTTATTGTTGAAAATTGTGAAGGGGAAGCATTCATATTTTTAATATAATTTTTTGTAAAGATAATATTTTTAGTACAGATTTTTTCATACAGTGTTTTAAATAATTTTTTTTAACTACCTATTTTTCAAATAGTTGGGGTTTAGTACAGTTTTTAATAACATTTCTTGTATAAAAAATCAATTAAAAATTAAGTTTCTTTTTAAAAAGTGCTATTTTTAGTACACTTCTTAGAGAACGGTGTTATTTTTAGTACAATTTCATTCCAGTCTAATGTAGCAAACAACTTATTTTTTTTTTTATAATTGAATAAACAATCTTAACTTGGTATCACCAGAATGTTAATGTAAATATAAATATTGTTACAAAAAATAAAATTACTATATAAAGTTGGTGACAGTATTATTAGGATGTCTATGTCCAATATAATTATTTAGTAATATGAAACTTTTGCTTTCCTTTTTGAAAAACAGATTTGGTCAATGTTTATTTGACCTCATTTGTAAAAGACATTAGAAGAATTTAAATAAAATTAAGAAAGGAATATTATAAAAATAAAATGGTTGAGCTCGAGGCCTGGATTCTTTATCCTTTCATTAGACTATCTAACTAATTTTCTTATCATAGTACTAAAAATCCAAAAAAGGTCTAAAAATAGCAACCTTTTACTTTACTTGTAACCTTTTATTTGACACTTATCTAATTTTCATTCCAAAAAAACAAAATTAAAGTTTCTTTCTTCAAACACAGGATATTTAATATGACATCTAAATACAATCTATTTAATCTTGCAAACAAGTTCAGTAAAACCCAAAAAACCAAAAAAACTTTTAATCAATTATTACGTTTTTTTCTACTTAAACGCCTTTAAAAAATGGCCAACGCCAACATTAAAACTCAAGTAACCGTACCAAACTTAGAAAAACCCCAACAACCAAAATCAACCACTTAAAGCGGCAAATGGCAAAACTTTTATATAGAAACCTATTAAAACTTTTTGTCGTATTTTCTTTTTGATTTTTTTTTTATATTTTTGTCTTTATGAGAAAAATTTAGTACCATAAATAAGTTTTGTTTTCATTTTTCTCTTTATAAGATTTGTTATTAAATTTTGGTATTGTTTTATTTTTTTCCATTATTAATTTTTTGTTGTTGTCTTTTTCCTTTATATTTCCAGCCGAGGACATACACTTGGATGACCTGTATACCAGATATCGACAACGTTTGCGTAAATCTTTATTTCGTTCTGGTTTACTAATATCATTGGCAGCATGTGTGGTTTCCATTATAATTGGTATCATTTACCAACAGGTGAGTGCTATTTTTTTTTAAATTGACAAAACAAAAGTTTTTAAAAGTTAATGGAAGTGAAAAAGTTAAGAAGTGTTGTTTTTAAATTGTAGAGAATAATCGATTTAGCTGTAAAAAAAATCTATTAAAAACAAGATTATTCGAAAGAAGTTATTTTTTTGCTCTTTTTTTAGAACACTTTTTGCCAGGTGCTATTTTTAGTTATTTTTTAACATTGCTATTTTTAGTTAATTTTTTTATTAATCAATGCTATTTTTTTAACCAGTGCTATTTTTAGTTAATTTTGTATAAAACAAAGCTATTTTTGGTAGTTTATAAAATAATGCTCTTTTAAGTTTATTTCTTCAGTAATTTCAGGGAAAGTTTTTTTTTGTTATTTTTATTTTTAGTGCAGTTAAAGTACATTGGTGCTACTTTTAGTACATTATCATTGTAAATTTAATATTAGACTGACTAAATTTAGTACAGTTTCTAATACAAATATAAGTGATACTATGAACAAAACAGCACTGTTTCATAATCACTGAACTTAAAATAGCTATTTTTAGTACAGTTTTCATTAAAATGTGCTTTTAAATATATTTTTAGTACCGTTTCTATTAAACTGTGATATTTAAAGTGAGTTTCTATGAAATAAAGCTATTATTAGTACAGTTTATATGAAGCTGTATTATTTGAAGTAAGGTTTCTATGAAATGGTACAATTTTAGTACAGTTTCTGCTCTAATTAGTAGTTTTTGTAAAATGTGCAATGAATAATTGGTTTAGCAATGAGCTGATCAATTAAAGTCAAGATTATTGGAAAGGAGTTACTTATTTTGCTATTTTTTAGAACACTTTTTTGCATAGTGCTATTTTTAGTTTGTTTTTAACAGTGCTGTTTTTAGTTGATTTTTATTAAACAGTGCTATTAATTTTTTTGTACAATGCTATTTTTAGTTAATTTTTTATTAAACTGTGCTATTTTCAGTTAATTTTTTGTTAAACTGTGCTATTTTTAGTTAAGTTTTTATTAAACTGTGATATTTTTAGTTATTTTTTTTAACAGTGCTATTTTTAGTCACTTTTTTTTTAATAAATATTTTTAGTTATTTTTATAAGTCAATACTATTTTTAGTAGTTTATGAAATAGTTCTATTTTTATACTTTCTTAAACAATGTGTGGAATCCATTAAAAGCAAGATTTTTGTGCTATTTTTAATCAAATTTTTTTTTATTAGACAGTGATATTTTTAGTTAAGTATTTATAAAACAGTGCTATTTTTAGTTTATATTTATTAAACCTTGCTGTTTTTAGTTAGTTTTTTAATAAACTGTGCTATATCGAGTTTAGTTTTGATTAATGCGCAACAATGACACAATCTCGAATTATTTTTGCTGGGAAAAGTCATTTTCGTGAAAATGGAAGATAGAGTGTTTTGAATATAGGCCCTCGATATACGTTCTCTAAAACTAGACTATTTTTTACACCTTTTTTTAGTAAATGCCTGTTTTGTACAGTAGTCTATTTATTCTATTTTTAGTACTTTTAATACATTATCAAAATTTATTATTAAATTGACTAAATTTAGTACTGTTTTTTTTAAACTGTGCTATTTAAAGTGCATCTTTTCTAAAATAAATCATTTTTTTTATGCAAATGTGTTGTTTGCAGTAGTTTTTGAAAAATGTGATAAAATTAGTACAGTTTCTTCAAAAACTAGTACTATTTTTTATCAATTTTATTGCAGTTTTTATGAAATTCTGCTATTTAGGAAGTTTCTATGAAACGGTACGCATTTTTTAGTACATCTGTTAAAAATATGATTATTTTAAAAAGATTTTAATGAAACTGTACTATTTTTAGCACAGTTTCTATAAACCAGTATTGATGGCAGTAGTTTCCAACATGTAATGAAATTAGCAAAGTTTTTATTTGGGATACACTTTTTTTTAGTACAGCTGCTAGAAAATATGAGTTTTTTAGTAAAATTTGAAAGAAGTGCTATTTTTAGTACAATTTTTATAAAAAAAGTGTTATTTGCAGTGGTTTTTAAAATAAAATGGGTTAAAAAAGGCACTGTTGCTATAAAATTGTTGCAATTAGCAGTTGTTTTTATAAAAGTTGCTAAATTTGGTAGAATTTTTATATTATTTTAAAACATTTTCTATAAATCAGTATTTTTTCTTTTTTAAATATTAATGTAAATTTAATATTAGCCAGACTAAATTTAGTACAGTTTCTATTAAACTGTGATAATTAAAATAAAGTTTCTATGAAATAAAGCTTTTTAGTACAGTTTATACGAAACTGTACTATTTAAAGTTCGGTTTCTATGAAATGGTGCAATTTTAATACAGTATCTGCTTTTATTAGTAGTTTTTGTTAAATGTGCAATTAAGTAGTAGTTTTCGAAAATATGTTATTTTTTTAATTTTTTTTAATATAAGAACAGTTTCTATGAATTGGAACTATTTTTAGAACAGTTTTCTCAAAATGTGGCTGCTCTGAATTTTGTATTATTTTTAATACATTATCTAGAAAACAGTAATACTTTTAGTACACGTTCTATGAATAAAAAAAATACTAAAAAATGGCTTCATTTCATAGAAACTTCCCTTTAAATAGCACAGTTAATAAGAAACTTCTAAAACTATATTAATTTTATAAAAACTAGTTTGAATAACATATTTTCATGGAAACTGTACTAAAAATAGCTATTTTAAGTTCAGCCAGTACTTAAAAAACAGTGCTATTTTAAGCATTATATCTTTTATATTGTGTTTAGTAGTTTTAAAAAAGGCCTTTACGTATAATTGCTATGTAGCTTACAACAGTTTAAAGAAATCGGTGATATTTTTAGTACGGGTCCTGTAAATGAGGCTATTTTAATAAAGTTTGTATAAAATGCGGCTACATTCTATCAAGTGATAGTATAGTCAAGTTTATTTAAAATTATGCTATTTTAAGTGCTGTTTCTATGAAACGGTGCTATTTTAAGTACAATATCTTTGAAAAATTGTTTTTTTTTTAATTTTTTTTTTATATATAGTTTTTATGTTAATTTAGAACAGTTGTTATGATGTACTATATGATAAGTAATTTTATTAAAGCAATAAATAAGTAATCTTTTATGCGAATATCATAAATAGAATTTTTTGTCCTCGAACTAGAATAATACTTACTATTATCGAATAAACACATGAGTTTTTTAATAGTTTTTTTTTTTAAGTTGCTATATTTGGCATAATTTTTATAGCAGTATTTATTTTTGTGGCGCCCTATGCTCCAATGGGAATTAGAGGAACACATATATATATTTATTTTAGAACAGTTTCTATAAATTAGTTTTTTTTATTTAATTATTATGAAACAGTGCTATTTTTAGACTAGTCTTCATTAGACTAATTATTCGTTTCTTTTTGCTTTACACTAACCATTGACTTTTAATTTTAACAAAACACAAAAAAAAATCCAAAAAGCTGTTGTTTTCATAGTTATTTATTATTTTTTCCCTTTTCTTCTTCTTCTTGTTTTTTACTCTCTTCAATTATAGGATATATTACAAACACTATTATTGGCATTGGCTACTTTAATATCGGCTGGCATACTAACAGCTCTACAATTCCCAGCTGTATTAAATTCACCAGTAGCAGCACTAGCATTTGCTATTGTAACCACATTTTCATTGGGAACGATAGCAGCTTATACGGGTGGAGAGCTTGCACCGTTACCATTATTTGCTGTATTTCTAGTAAGTATATGATGATGACGACGGACGACGACGACAAACGTATACAGGTTTATTAATAATAACGGGGAGAACAAAAATAAAAAAAAAAATAAAAACCAACAGCAGACACACTCATACTATTAAACAAACAGACATTGTTATAAAAACCAGCGGAAGTATGTAAGAATATTTAGGGATTTTTTATGTAGTGGTAACTTAACCCAATACACCGATATTGCTATCATCTTAAATTAAAATTATGATACTGTTTTCGAACTTTTTGTGATATTGCTATCGTCATTCCTGGAAATTTCGATAGAGGAAACGATATCACATTTTCATATCGAAACGATATCGTTATCACCTGAAATAACGACAGTTTTTCGATAAGTTTTGGGAAATTGCGATTTTACTATTGTTATGACTGGAATTTTTCATAGCGAAAACGATAATATATTTTCCCAATAAACAAAATACGGACAAGTGATAGCGAAAATAGTACCGCCTGTATGATACTGATTACAGTATCGCCTGAAATTAATATTGTGATACTATTTTCGAATTTTAGGTGATTTTGCTGTCTGTCGTCGTTCTTGAAAATTTCGATAGCGAAAACGTTATCACATTTTCATATTGAAAATATACGATAGTTTTTCGATAAGTTTTGGAAAATTGCGATTTTGCTATTGTTATGACTGGAATTATCGATAGCGAAAACGATAATATATTTTTCCAATAAACCAAATAACGATTAGTGATAGCGAAAATAGTATCACCTGCATGATACTGATTACGGTATCACCTTAAATTAAAATTATGATACCGTTTTCGAATTTTAGGCGATTTTTCTGTCTGTCGTCGTTCTTAAAAATTTCGATAGCGAAAACGTTATGACATTTTCATATCGAAACGATATCGTTTTTCGCCTGTAATAACGATATTGTTTCGATAAATTCTGGAAAATGGCGATTTTACTATTATTATGACTGGAATTAACGATAGCGAAATCGATAATATATTTTCCCAATAAACCAAATAACGATAACTGATAGCGAAAATAGTATCACCTGCATGATACTGATTACGGTATCACCTTAAATTAAAATTATGATACCATTTCAAACTTTTGGCGAGTTTGATTTCGTCATTCCTGAAAATTTTTAGAGCGAAATTGATATCACATTTTTATATCGAAACGATATCGTTATCGCCTGAAATAACGACAGTTTTTCGATAAGTTTTGGAAAATTGCGATTTTACTATTGTTATGACTAGAATTTTTCATAGCGAAAACGATAATATATTTTCCCAATAAACAAAATACGCATAAGTGATAGTGAAAATAGTACCGCCTGTATGATACCAATTACGGTATCGCCTGAAATTAAAATTATGATACTATTTTCGAATTTCAAGCGATTTTGCTGTCTGTCGTCGTTCTTGAAAATTTCGATAGCGAAAACGATATCATATTTTCATATCGAAACGATATCGTTAACGCCTGGAATAACGATAGTTTTTCGATAAGTTCTGGAAAATTGCGATTTTGCTTTTGTTATGACTGGAATTATCGATAGCGAAAACGATAACATATTTTCCCAATAAACAAAATACGGATAAGTGATAGCGAAAATAGTATCACCTGTATGATACTGATTACGATATAACCTTAAACTAAAATTATGATACCGTTTTCGAATTTTAGGCGATTTTGCTATCGTCATTCCTGAAAATTTCAATAGCGAAAACGATATCACATTTTCATATCGAAACGACATCGTTATCTCCCGGAATAACGATAACTTTTCGATAAATTCTGGAAAATGGGAATTTTTTAACGTTATGACTGGAATTATCGATAGCGAAAACGATAATATATTTTTCCGATAAACCAAATAACGATAAGTGATAGCGAAAATAGTATCACCTGCATGATACGGATTACGGTATCACCTTAAATTGAAATTATTATACCATTTTCGAGTTTTAGGCGATTTGGCTGTCTGTCGTCATTCCTAGAAATTTCGATAGCGAAAACGGTATCACATTATCATATTGAAACGATATCGTTATCGCCTGGAATAGCGATAGTTTTTCGATAAATTCTGAAAAATGGCGATTTTACTATTGTTATGACTGGAATTATCAATAGCGAAAACAATAATATATTTTCCCAATAAACCAAATAACAATAAGTGATAGCGAAAATAGTATCACCTGCATGATACTGATTACGGTAACACCTTAAATTAAAATTATTATACCATTTTCAAGTTTTAGGCGATTTTGCTGTCTGTCGTCATTCCTGAATATTTCGATAGCGAAAACGATATCACATTTTCATATCGAAACGATATCGTTATTGCCTGGAATAATGATATTGCTTCGATGAATTCTGACAAATGGCGATTTTACTATTGTTATGACTTGAATTATCGATAGCGGAAACGATACTATTTTCTCGATAGTGATACTATTTTCGCGCAGGTTACTGATTAAGGTTTAACCTTTAATTAAAATTATTATACCATTTTCGTGTTTCAGGCGATTTTGCTGTCTGTCGTTATTCCTGGAAATTTCGATAGCGAAAACGATATCACATTTTCATATCGAAACGATATCGTTATCGCCTGGAATAACGATAGTTTTTCGATAAATTCTGGAAAATGGCGAGTTTACTTGCCATTAAGGTGATATCGTAATCGGTATCGTACATATGATACAATTTTCGCCGTTATTTGGTTAACTGGTACACTAATGTATATATTAGTGTATGTGTGTTTGTGTACTTATGTTTGTTTGAGGGTTTAAATGTGTGTTAATAGCCAAGTGTATATTTTGTATGCATTTCCTGGCCACTTAATAGTTTAGTTTAGTGTTTTGTTATATACATATGAACATATGTTTGTATATGTTAGCTATATATTGTATTGTAAGTAGCCAATATTTTAACAAAAATATTGGCTTTTAAAGTTAATGAGATTTCTGCCATGAAGTTTGTGATAATGAATGATGTAGGGGGTGAGGGACTAAACATGATTATAATGAAATATGTATTCCATTAGCATGATGAAGGGCTCTTGATTTAACACGTTTAAGTGGAAACATTGTAAAAATAAAAAATAGTACTAATTTTAGTTGAACAGTGTTCAATGAACACTTTGTCTCAGAATCTAAAAATTTTAAAAATCACATCAAAGAGTTCTTAAAAAAAAGTACCAAAAATTCTATAAAAGTGTTTAATTCTAAAAATGTCGCAAACCATAAAAGTTCTTACAGAAACGAAAGAAAAAAGTACTAAACGTACTAAAAATAAAAAGTACTAAACGTACTAAAAATAAAAGTACTAAATAAAAAGTACCATAATCACAAAATCTCTTAAAAAACTTTTTTTAAGAATTCACAAAAAGTACCTTTAAGAATTCACAAAAAGTACATTTTAGTGATTTATTCTTAAAACGTCGCAAACCAAAAAAGTGCCTTTAAAACTGAAAAAAAAAAACTTAATGTACTAAATATATACAAAAATTAGTCGTTATCGCACGAGTATTTAAAAAAAAAATTTAAAGTACCAAATAATTAAAAGTACCTTAAGTGTCATTTATTAAATTTGTAATAGTACAACACTTTAAAGTACTTATTTTGGTTGTATAAAAGTCATTCACAAAAAAGTACTAAAAATTAAAATTAATTTTATAGTAGTTTTTTCATTATTTAAATGTCGTAAACCAATGCATTACTAACGAAAACGATAAATAGAAAAAAGTACTAAACGTACAAAAATAAAAAGTTCTGAAATACGTCACGAAAATTTATAATGGTGTTCTAAATAGTAGTACTAAATTCTAAAAATATCGAAAGCCAAAAAAATATCTATAAAAAGGATAAAAAAAGTACTTAACGTACCAAAAACTACCTAAAGCGTCATTGACTAAACCCCCATTTTAAAAATTTACAAAAAAAAGTACCAAAATTTAGGATAGAAAAAAGTACTAAGCGTACCAAAAATAAAAAGTACCTTAACCGTCATTTATGAAATGACTTTTTTTAAGTTCATCTTTATATGAACTTAAAAAAAGTAAAAAGGTACCAAAAAATTACAAAAATCGTTTTTAAGAATTTACAAAAAGTACCAAAAATTTAGTATAGTAGAAAGAAATTCTTAAAATCATCGCAAACAACAAAAAAACTTTCAAAAATTAAAGCAAAAAGTACTAAACGTACTTAAAATAAAAAATACCAAATTGTTTTATTTAAAAAAAATTTAAATTGTACAAAAAAGAGTAACAAAACCCCTTTTTATAAAATTTTAAAGGTACTAAAAAAATTTAAAAATTGTTTTTAGGAATTTACAAAAAGTACTAAAAATTTAGTATTATAGTATTAATAAATTCTCAAAACATCGCAAACCAAAAAATACCTACGCAAACCAAATAAAAAGAGTACTAAACGTATCAAAAATAAAAAGCACTAAAAACGCGTCGTTTATAAAATTTATAGTCGTTTAAAATATAAAAAGAAAAGAAACACACTCTTTATAAAAACTAAAAAATAAAAATAAAAGGTACAAAAAAATTACAAAAATCATTTTTAAGAATTCACAAAGTGTACCAAAAATTTAGTATAGTAGAAAGAAGTTCTTAAAGTCATCGTAAACAACAAAAAAAAATTCAAAAATTATAGCAAAAAGTACTAAACGTACTAAAAATAATGTTTCATTTATAAAATTTAAAATCATACACAAAATAAAAAGTACCAAAACGTACTTTTTAGAAAAACTTAAAAAATATATAATGTACCAAAAAATTACAAAAATCGTTTGCAAGAATTCACAAAAAGTACCAAAAATTTAGTATAGTATTATTAAATTCTCAAAATATCGCACACCAAAAAAGTGCCTACGAAAACGAAAGAAAAAGAGTACTAAATGTACCAAAAACAAAAAGCACCAAAACGCGTCATTTATAAAATTTATAATCCTCCCAAATATAAGGGGGCCCCTGTAGGCTAGTTGGTAGCGTGCTAGCCTATTAAACAGGGGGTCGTGGGTTCGATTCCCACCAAAAACCCTTGGTCGATTTCGCTACAACGAGACGACGGTCATTGTTACCAGTTCTCGGTTAGGTTAAAATTATTTAAAATGAACTGTAAATTAGTATAGTATGATCCCTATAAAAAACTAGGAATAAATAATATATTATATATATAATCCTCCCAAATATAAAAAGAACCGAAACGCACTTTTTATAAAAACTTAAAAAACTAAAAGGTACCAAAAAATTTTAACGCAAACCAAAAAAAGTACCTACGAAAACGAAAGAAAAGTACTAAACGTACCAAAAATAAAAAGTATCAAAACGCGTCATTTACAAAATTTATATTTGTTCAACATATAAAAAGAACCAAAACACACTCTTAATTAAATAATCCTAAAAACAAATTTTTGTGCCCAAAATTAGTAAAAAATAAATTAAAAAAATTGACTCCGAAAAGGTACCAAAAAAATATTTTTTTTTTTTTTTTTTAAGAATTCACAAGTATAGTGAGAACAAATTCTTTAAATATCCCAAACAAAAAAAATACATACAAAAACGAAAGAAAAAGTACCAAATGTACAAAAAATAAAAATTACCAAAACGAGCTCTTTATAAAATAAGCCAAAACTGGTTCTCAAATCCTTAAAAAATGGTACCAAAAACTACAAAAATCATTTCAAAAAAGTACCAAAAATTTGAGCTAGTAATAATTTTTGAAAATATCGCAAACCAGAAAAGTACGTGCGAAAACCATTTTTTTTTAATCATCAAAAAAGTACCAAAATCTTAATATAGCAGTATTACATAAATCTAAAAAAATTACAAAAACCATTTTTTTTAATTAACAAAAAAGGACCAAAAACTTAATATAGCAATTTTAAATTAAAAAAATATAGCAAACCAAAAAGTACCTAAAAACGAAGGAAACAAAATTAATAAACGTACCAAAAATAAAAAGTACCAAAATGCTTCATTTATAAAAAAATTTTAATGTACAGTAAATATAAAGTACCAAATCGCACTCTTTATGAAAAAAAAACAAACAATTACAAAAATCCATTTAAAGAAACCACAAAAAGTACCAGTAGTACTATACTTTAAAAACATCGCAAACCAAAAAAGTATCTACACCATTTACAGATGTAATTCGAAAAAGATCAATTGGAATTCGAAGATTCTATTTGTAATTCGAAGATTCCATTTGTAATTCGAAAATTCCATTTGTAATTCGAATACTCCAATTGTAATTCGAAGATTCTATTTGTAATTCGAAGATTCCAATTGTAATTCGAAAAAGATCAATTGTAATTCGAAAAAGATCAATTGTAATTCGAAAAAGATCAATTGTAATTCGAAAAAGATCAATTGTAATTCGAAAAAGATCAATTGTAATTCGTAAAAGATCAATTGTAATTCGTAAAAGATTAATTGTAATTCGAAGATTCCAATTGTAATTTGAAAAATATCAATGGAAATACAGTTGATATTTTTCGAATTACAATTGGAATCTTCGAATTACAATTGATCTTTTACGAATTACAATTGATCTTTTACGAATTACAATTGATCTTTTTCGAATTACAATTGATCTTTTTCGAATTACAATTGATCTCTTTCGAATTACAATAGGAATATTCGAATTACAAATGGAATCTTCGAATTACAATTGGAGTATTCGAATTACAAATGGAATCTTCGAATTACAAATGGAATCTTCGAATTACAAATGGAATCTTCGAATTACAAATAGAATCTTCGAATTACAATTGATCTTTTTCGAATTACATCTGTAAATGGTGTAGTATTTTAAAGCCTAAATAAGCGCAGAACAAATTTTTAAAAAATCTTTAAAAAGGTACCTGTCCTCAACCAAATATAACACACACACACTTGTTTACACATCACTTTTTAAATTCAATTAAAATCTACCTAACAAATCCATTATTTGTTTTCAAAATATATAATTAGTAAACTATTCATAAAAACCACTTTTTAATTATGTTATTCTTTTAACTCTAGGGTATTCACACAATGTTGCCCATATCATGGCCAGTTTCAGTGGTTTTGGCACTTTTTATGACGGCCATACATATTGTCTATCGTGTTGGAATGAGTGAGGATTATAAACTTAAATTAACTGTGGTAAGTATTTCTATGAATGTCAAAATGTAGCACTAGTTTAAAATGAATAAAAAATATTACACCATTTGTTAAAAAAAAATTAAAAAATTGAAAGAAAAAAGTACTAAATGTACAAAAATAAAAAGTACCAAAATGTGTCATTTATAAATTTTTATAATCGTACAATAAATAAAAAGTACCAACAAACCAGCTTTTCAAAAGCCAAAATAAATTTAAAAAAAATCAAAAATATACTAAAAGGGTACCAACACGTTCGAAAAATCATTTAAAATAAAAAGTACCAAAATACGTTATGTATAAAATTTATAATCGTACAATAAATAAATAGTACCAAAGCGAACTCTTTATAAAATATGCCAAAAACAGCTTCTCAAAACCTAAAAAATGGTACCAAAAAACTACAAAAATCATTTCAAGAATTCGCAAGAAGTACCAAAAATTTTATGGTAGTAATAATTTCTAAAAATATCAAAAACCAGAAAAGTACCTACAAAAACGAAGGAAATACGTACTAAAGCAACCAAAAACAAAAAGGATCGAATGCAAGAAATGCTTAAAATATCGCAAACTGAAAAAGTACCTTCTAAATGTAAAGAAAAATATACTAAACGTACTAAAAATAAAATGTACCAAAATACGTCATTTATAAAATTTATAATCGCACAATAAATAAAAAGTACCAAAACGAGGTCTTTATAAAATAAGCCAAAAACAGCTTCTCAAAGACTAAAAGATGGTACAAAAAAAAAACAACTACAAAAATCATTTATAGAATTCCCAAAAAAGTACCAAAAATTTTATGGTAGTAATAATTTCTAAAAATATAGTACCTACAAAAACACAGGAAATACGTACTAAAGCAACCAAAAACAAAAAGGAACAAATGCAAAAAATGCTTCAAATATCGCGAGCTGAAAAAGTTCCTGCAAAATATAAAGAAAAATGTACTTAACGTACTATAAGTAAAAAGTACCAAAATACGTCATTTATAAAATGTATAATCGTACAGTAAATAAAAAGTACCAAAACGCGCTCTTTATAAAATAAGCCAAAACAGCTTCTCAAAGCCTAAAAGATGTTACCAAAAAACCTACAAAATTCATTTTAAAGAATTCCCAAAAAAAAGTACCAAAAATTTTATGGTAGTAATAATTTCTAAAAATATCAAAAACCAGAAAAGTACCTACAAAAACGAAGGAAATACGTACTAAAGCAACCAAAAACAAAAAGGATCAAATGCAAGAAATGCTTAGAATATCGCGAGCTGAAAAAGTACCTGCAAAACGTAAAGAAAAGTGTACTAAACGTACTAAAAATAAAAAGTACAAAATACGTCGTTTTTAAAATTTATAATCGCACAATAACTTAAAAGTACCAAAATGCAAAAATAACTATTTTTATTTTATTTTATTAAAAATTACCATATAATTACAAATCATATACTAATTTTACCTAACCGAGAACTGGTAACAATGACCTTCGTCTCGTTGTAGCGAAACAGACCAAGGCCTCTGGTGGGAATCGAACCCACGACCCCCAGACTCATAGGCTAGCACGCTACCAACTAGCCTACTGGGGCGCCTCAAAAATAAACTAAAAACTCTTTAAAAAAATGATACCAACAAACTACAAAAATTATTTCAAGAATTTCCAAAAAGTACCAAAAATTAAATGGTAGTAATAATTTCTAAAAATTTCGCAAACCAGAAAAGTACCTACAAAAATAAAAGAAAAAAGTTACTAAAAATAAAAAGGATCAAATGCAAAATATCGCAAGCTGAAAAATAACCTGCAAAATGTAAAGAAAAATGTACTAATCGTACTAAAAATAAAAAGTACCAAAATACGTAATTAATAAAATTTATAATCGTGCCATAAATAAAAAGTTCCAAAACCCTCTCTCTATAAAATAAACCATAAACAACTTCTCAAAACCTAAAAAAATGGTTCTTAAAAATTATAAAAGTCATTTAAAGAGTTCCCAAAAAAAGTACCAAAAATTTAATAATTGTAATAATTTCTAAAAATATCGAAAACCAAGAAAGTACCTACAAAAACGATAAAAATACATACTAAAGGTACCAAAAATAAAAAGTACCAAATGCTTAATTTATAAAATTTATAATCGTTCAATAAAAAATGTAAAAAATGCATACTTTTCAAAATAAGCCAAAAATAAGACTAAAAGCAGCTTAAAAAAAAGACAAAATCAATGCAAAATTTAAAAGAAATCACATAAATGATACCAAAAATTTAAAAAAATTATTTTAAAAAATTAACAAAAATGTAACAAAAATTTTAAAATAAATAATTCTAAAAATTTCGAAAACTTAAAAAACGAAACAAAAAAGTACTTAACGTACCAAAAGTACCAAAATGCGTCATTTATATAATTAGCTCAAGAGAGGTCATCGAAGGAGATCAAAATAAATGCCAAGTTAAATACTTAACTCTACCTAACCAAAAAAGTACCAAACACACCCTTAACAGGTACAAAATAAAAAATTCTTAAAATCTCGCAAACCAAAAAAGTGCCAAAATAAGCGCAAGTAAAAAGTTCTTAAAATAGCGAAATCTAAAAAAGTTCCTACAAAAACGAAAGAAAAAAAGTACTAAACGCACCAAAAGTACCAAAATGCTTCATTTATATAATTAGCCCAAGAAGGACCGTCAAAGGACATAAAATAAATGCCTAATTAAATCCCCCCACCAAAAAAAACACATTGAAAGTACCAACAAAATTTAAAATCAGATCAAAACCTACCAAAATAAGTACATACTTTCAAAAGCTAAAAAGGACCAAAAAACGCCGTTAAAAGCCAAAATAAGTGCAAGTAAAAGTCCTTAAAGTATCGCAAACTAAAAAAGCGCCTAGAAAATGGAAGAAAAAAAAGTACTAAACATACCAAAAGTACCAAAATGCGTCGTTTATATAATAAGCCCTACAAAGGCCACTAAAATAAATAAAAAAATATATGCTAAATAAAATCCCCCAAAAATTAGTTAAAAATACAAATAAAATATTAAAAAAAAAAATTCCCAAAATAGGACCAAACTTTCAAAAACTAAAAAGTACCAAAATACACACTTTAAAATTTAAGACCAAAAATCGTTTAAAAATTTCTAAATTGCAAAAAATAAAACATAAATGATACAAAAAACAATCAAAAATATTTAAAGAATATAAAAATAACAAAGTACCAAAAATTTCAAAGAATTACCAAAGAAAAGTACCAAACTTATTAAAACTGAATAAGTACCAAAAATTATCCATTGTACAAAAAGTTAAAAAAAGAGCTATATAAAAAGCAAAAAGACTATAAAGTTACCCAAAATTATCAAATACGTATCGAAGAAATTCTATTAAAAAAGTACCAAAAATTTTATAAAATTTATTTTCCTAACCAACATTTAAAAATGGTGTTATTACACATGTCACCTTTTAAATTAGACATTAAAAATAGTATAATAAAATAAAATTGACATGAAAAATAGAAAAACTATTTAAAAAATCATAAAACACAAGTGTTTTGTTTGTAATAAATGTTTGCCTTTGGAAAATAGAAAAAACAAAGTACTTAAACTACAAAGGACTAAACAAAAAGTAAAGAGTAAATGCAAGTGCCCGTAACATGTATAGTACAGTGAACAAACAAAATTCTATTTAAAAATGTACGACAAAGGTCAATGTCAAAGTAAAACATATAAAAAACGGGTAATAAACGGTTTTAACGAATATTTTTTAACTCTACAATAGGTAAAAAAATCATTAAATACAAAGAACTAAATATTGGGAACAAAATATTATGAACCCCAAAATGGAATTTCTCAGAGCTAAATCTTTAAGGTTCTTTGAATTTTTAAGATTTTCCGAAAAAACAATTGTCAAATTCGGAAAAAATTTTACGGCTTTTTAAAAAAAAATCACAAAAAAAAAATATAAAAACAGTTTTGAAGAATTCACCAAAAAGTATTAACAATTCTAAACGTAAATAAAAAGTACCAAAAGTCACCCATTGTAAAATTAGACCAAAAAAATCCCTTAAAAGAGAATCAAAATATGGGATAAAAGGTTAAAAAAAAGTACCAACAAAATTTTAAATTGTATTAAAGAACTTCAAAAATTTTTCATGTAAAGAAAAATTTTCAGAATTTGAAATATTTTCCAGTATAAAGAAATCTTAAAATTCTGAAAGTGTTTTCTTTAGAAAAATTTCAGATTTTGAGAAATTTATCCTATAAAAAACTTTTTAGAAAGAAAAATTCTAAGATTCTAAGATATTTTTCATTCAGAAAAATTAATTCAAACATATTATTAGTCGTTTTAAAACATTATTTAACTAAAAAGTATAAAAATTTAATCAAAAAGTACAAAATGTATTTAAAAGTACTAAATGTATTAAAAAGTACCAACTGGAAAAATTAGCCGAAAAAATACTGTAAAAAAAATCAAAATATGACAAAATAATAATGCATAAAAAAGTACCAACCAAATTCAAAAAACGTATTTAAGAGTTTCCCAAACAAAAGTACTAAACTTTTCAAAGTAATTAAAAAAAAACAAAAACAATTGATAATGGCTGTCAAAAAATATTAAATACTTAAAATTAAAAAAATTAAATCAAAAAGTACTAAATGTATTAAAACGTACCAAATGAAACCTATTTTAAAATTAACCAAAAACTTTAAACAAGTCACAAAATCCCTAAAAAAGAACAACAAAATTCCAAAAACGTTTTAAAGAGTTCATAAAAAAGTACCAAAAACGACTCAAACAAAAAATCAAAACAAGTCACAAAATGATTTAAAAAGTACCAACAAAGTTCAAAAAAATAATATATAATAAGTACCAAAAATAATAATTAATAGAATTCCAAAAATACCAGAAAACTACAAAAATTTAATCAAAAAGTACTAAATGTATTAAAAAGTACCAAATAGAACCCATTATAAAATTTGCCGAATTAGTCAAAAATAGCAAATAAAATATTTATCAAAAAGTTATAATTAGTATAAAAAAGTACCAAATAAAACAAATTCTAAAATTAACCCAAAAAATAATACTAAAAAAATAAGAAAAAGTCACAAAATGTTTAAAAAATGACCAACAAAATTCAAAAAAACATATTAAAGAGTTCCAAAAAAAAAAAAACTAATAAAATAGTACACTCAACCAAAAATCATTGTATTCCCAAAGAAAATCGTTGTAAATTCAACAGAAATCATTGTTGATTTTGACCCTACAAATATTTATGTTGATTTCAATAAAAATTCTTGTCAGTTTTTGTAAAAGTTGATCAACTCGTATTTTTGTAAATCAACTCGTATTTTTTGTAAACTCAACTCATATTTTTGTTGATATAAGAAATTTAATTAATAAAAAAAACTTGTTGTTATTTGTTAATATTCTTTTATTAAGTATAAATCACAATATTTTTTAGAATTATCACCGACTTTTTAAGCTGCAATATTTAAACACGAGATTTTCACTCTTCGTTTATTTATGTTATGCACTCGTAAGCCATTCTCCAGTTTTCTAATGACACCAAATCAAAAACCTTAAAAAAAAACAAAATAATTTATAATATAGTATGAATACATAAAGTAATCAATATATTTTATTACTTACCAAATATTTACAGATCAGAATCTTATCATCAGATCCTATTTTTGTTTATTTTTATAATATTAAATATTTTTATAAGAAACAAACACATAAAATAATTTTATAAGAGACAAACAAAATTTCACATTGCTACCAACTTGATAATACAAAAATGAACGAACAGGGTTGTTTTTTCTTTTTTTGGTTTTATCTATTGAATTCTGTACAAGCGTTGTAAAAATTTGATTCAACTTTACTGATTATTCAACGATATCAACATTAATTTTTGTTGAATACGGCAATATTCTGTAAAACTTGATCTACAATGGGTTTACTAATTTTTCTACTAAGATATTTCTATGAGTGTACCAAAAACATAGTCGAAGATATCAAATAACATAAAAGCAACAATTTAATTTAATCAAAGTACTAAATGGATTAAAAAGTACCAAATGAACCCCATTTTAATGTTAAAAAAAAATTATACCAAAAAAAAATCCAAATAAACAAGCACCAACCAAAAAAAGTATTAAAGAGTTCACAAAAGTACTTAAATTTTCAAAATAATTTAAAAGTACAAAAAATATTTATTAATGGTAGTCAAAAATATCAAATTCCAAAAAAAAAAGTACAAAAATGTAATCAAAAAGTATTAAATTTATTAAAAAGTACTAAATGGAGCCCATTAAAAAAATTAGCCGAAAAAGGACTCTCAAACAAAAAATCAAAATAAGTCATAAAATGCAAAAAAAAAAGTACCAACAAAATTAAAAAACAAAAACATATTTAAGAGTTCCCGAAAAAAGTACTCACAAAAGTACTCAAAAGTAAAAAATATCAAATACCAAAAATGTTTAAAAATTTAATCATAAGGTACTAAATGTATTAAAAGGTACTGTATGAAACCCATTATAAAATTAGTCGGAAAAGGCTCTCAAACAAAAAATTAAATAATGCCTCAAAATGCCTGAAAAAGTACCAATAAAATTCAAAAAAAAAAAAACATATTTAAGAGTTCCCAAAAAAAGTACTTAAATTTATAAAGTAATTGGTAAGTACCAAAAATAATTGTTTATAGTAATCAAAAAATATCAAATACCGAAAAATTTTAAAAATTTAATCAAAAAGTACTAAATTTATTAAAAGTATCAAATAGAATCCATTAAAAAAATTAGCCGAAGAAAGTCTCTCAAACAAAAAATTAATATAAGTCATAAAATGCCTAAAAAAGTACCAAACAAATTCAAAAATTTAATCAAAAAGTACTAAATGTATTAAAAAGTACCAAATGGAACCCAGTATAAAATAAGACGAAAAAGACTATGAAACAAAAAAAAAAAAATAAGTCACAAAATGCCTGAAAAAGTACCAACAAAATTCAAAAAGTATTAAAGTAATTAAAAAGTACCAAAAATAATTGTTTATAGTAATCAAAAAATATGAAATACCAAAATAGTTCAAAAATTTAATCTAAAATTACTAAAGGTATTAAAAAGTACCAAATGGAACCCCCAATAAAATTAGCCGAAAAAGACTCTCAAACAAAAAATTTAAAATAAGTCACAAAATGCCTGAAAAAGTACCAACAAAATTCAAAAAAAGTATTAAAGAGTTCCCAAAAAAAAAGTACTCAACATTCCGAAGTAATTAAAAAGTACCAAAAACAATTTTTAATAGTAGTCGAAAAATATCAAATAAATACCGAAAAAGTATAAAAATTTAATCAAAAAGTACTAAATGTATTAAAAAGTACCAAATGGAACCCATTATAAAATAAGACGAAAAAGACTATGAAACAAAAAATATAAATAAGGCACCAAATGCCTAAAAAAGTACCAACAAAATTCAAAAATAGTATTAAAGAGTTCCAAAAAAAGTACTAAACATCAACATCCAAAGTAATTGAAAAGTATCAAAAAACAATTGTTAATTGTAGTCGAAAATATCAAATACATAACAAGAAAGTACAAAAATTTAATCAAAAAGTACTAAATGTATTAAAAATTACCAAGTGAAACCCTTATAAAATAAGCCGAAAAGGACTCTGAAGCAAAAAATAAAAATAAGTCACGAAAGCTTAAAAAAGAACCAACAAAATAAAAAATGTACTAAAAAATTACCAAAAAAGTGCTAAACTTTCCAAAGTAATTAATAAATACCAAAAAAAAAAGTTAATTGTAGTCGAAAAATATAAAATAAAATAAAAAAAGTAAAAAATTCAATCAAAAAGTACTAAATTATAAAAACGGGCAAAAACGACTCTCAAACAAAAAATTAAAATAAGTAACAAAATACCTAAAAAAGTACAAAAAAAAAAACCCATTAAAGAACTACCAAAAAACGGTACAAAACTTTCCAAAGTAATTAAAAAATACCAAAAACAATTGTTATAGTAGTCAAAAATATCAAATTTATACCAAAAAAGTAGAAAAATATAATCAGAAGGTACTAAATGTATTAAAAAGTACCAAATGAAACCCATTTTAAAATTAATCCGAAAACGATACTAAAAACATCAAAATAAGTAACAAAATGCTTAAAAAAAGTACCAACGAAATTCTAAAAACGAAAAGTAATTAACTTTCCAAAGTAATAAAAAAGTACCAAAAATAAAAAGTCCAAAAATATCAATTACCAAAAAAGCACAAAAATTTAATCCAAAACTACGAAATGTTTTAAAAAGTACCGAATGGAAACCATTATAATATTAGTTCAAAAGGGACTCAAAAAAACGTGTAAAGCGTCAAAAAATTTAAAAAAAAAGTATTACAGAGTACCCATAAAAAGTACCCAACTTTCTAAAGTAATTAAAAAGTACCAAAAATATTTATTAATAGTAGTCAAAAAATATAAAACACCAAAAAATTATAAAAATTTAATCAAAAAGTACTAAATGTATTAAAAAGTACCATTATTTAATTAGCCCAAAAAAGACTCTTTAACAAAAAATCAAAATAAGTAACAAAATTCATAAAAAAGTACCAACAAAATTCAAAAAACTTATTATAGAGTTCCTAAAAAAAGTACTTAACTTTCTAAAGTAACTAAAAAGTACCAAAAATAATACTACTAATAAATAGAAATCAAAATATATCACAAACAAAAAAAGTACAAAATTTTAATCAAAAAGTTTAAGATGTAAAAGGGTACCTTATAAAACCCATTTTAAAATTAACCCTAAAAAGGTACTAAAAATTCAATATAAGTCACAAATAATGCCTAAAAAATTACCAACAAAATTCAAAAAAACGTATTATCCCAAAAATTGTAATTGTCATTATTCGACCTTTCTAATTTTTATTAATTAAATAAATTTTTGAACTCGAGGCCAGTGTTTTGTTAAATAAATCTTCTTTATTATTTTCCAATATTTCGATCATCATCGACAAAATTTTTAACACAAAAAACTTAAAACTTTTAATACTTCTTATTTAATGACAAAGATGGAGGATTAATAGTTTTAAGTTTTTTGTGTTAAAAATCTAATTTTAATCCCTGATGACGATTCTCGATGAGGATCGAAATATTGGAAGATAATAAAGAAGATTTGTTTAACAAAACACTGGCCTCGAGTTCAAATATTTATTTATTTAATTAATTACCCAAAAAAAATAACTAAGCTTTCCAAAGTAATTAAAAAGTAGCAAATTACACCCTTTATAAAATAAATCGGATAGTATTTTCAAAAATCTTACAAAAGGTGTATTTAGGTACTTTTTAATTACTTTGGAAAGTTTAGTACTTTTTTTTGAAAACTGTTTGATATGTTTTTGAATTTTGTATTAATTATTTTTTTTGATACTTTAAAATTGCAGGGCTTACTGCAAGAACTTGATAAGCAACATTTTATTTTTTCGTGTTTTTTGCCTTCTGTTGATGTTCCATTGACAGATTTTTGGCAGAAGTCTTGCTTTAAGCCTTCATACAAGTATATTGAAAATAAAAGTTCTGCAAAAGTTATATTTTCTACATTATTTTAAAAGTTTTAAGGCAAAACCACCATAAAATTAAATGCTGCTTATCGATTTTTTACAATAAGCCCTTCAATTATATTATTTTTTTGAATTTTGTTGGTACTTTTTAAGGCATTTTGTGACTTATTTTGATTCTTTGTTTGAGAGCCTTTTTCGGCTAATTTTATAATGGTTTCCATTCGGCACTTTTTAATACATTCAGTACTTTTCGATTAAATTTTTAGACTTTTTTAGTATTTGATACTTTTTGATTAATATAAACTATTGTTTTTGGTACCTTTTAACTACTTTATAAATTTTAGTACTTTTTTTGAGAACTATTTGATACGTTTTTGAATTTTGTAAGTACTTTTTTTGTGCCTTATTTGTATTTTTTTAAAGACTAATTTTACAATGGGGTCCTTTTGGTACCTTTTATTACATTTGGTACTTTTTCAATAATTTTTTGTATTTTATATTTGCAGAAATGAAAAATATTTAGTTTATATCACATTTTTGCAAACAATATACCAAACTAAATGTAACTCTCATCAATTTAGCGGAGCTTATACAAAAAGGGCTTGTTTCAAACATTTCATTATATTTACATTTTTTCTATACAAAATCAAAAACCAAACAGGTGTGTTTGTCATTGGAACAAAGGACGAGGCATTTTATTAAACAGAAGACTGGCAAGGTTATTTTTTTAAATAATGATATTTAAATTTTAAACAATTAGAAATAGAATATGAAATGATTAAGAATTTTTAAACAAAAAAGGGAAAAGGGTTTTAGCAACTAAGAATTTTTCTGTACCGAAAAATGTCTCAGTAACTAACATTTTTTCTATACAAAAAAAATGTATCAGCAACTGAGAGTTTTTTCTACACAAAAAAGTGTCTTAGCAACTGTGACTTTTTCTACACCGAAAAATGTCTAAGCAATTTACCGAAAACTCCCTCAGTAACGAAAATTTTTTCTATACGGAAAAAAGTCTCAGCATCTAATGGTTTTTCAAGTACAAAAAATATCTCAGTAACTGAGTATTTTCTACACCAAAAAATCTCTCAGGCAGCTTTGACTTTTTTCTATACCAAAAAATGTTGCAGTAACAACATTTTTTGTATAGTAGCAACTGAGAGTTTTTCAATACCGAAAAATGTCTCAGCAACTCTTTTTTTCTGCAACGAAAAATGTCTCAGATACGGTAACGTTTTTCTATACCGAAAAATATCTGTAGCAATTCAGAAATTTTCTATACAGAAAAAAAAAATCAGTCACTAAGAATTTTTCCATCCAAAAAAAGTCTCAGCAACTGAGAGTTTTTCAATACCGAAAAATGTTTCAGCAACTGAGATTTTCTTTATTTATGAACTTATGCTCCCCAATCAAAAGCGTAAACCTCTACTGGATTTGCTGCACAAACAACAAAATGAATATCTAATCATATTTCAAAACTATTTCTATTATGCATTCGTTCCTAAGGGAACGAACAAGTAAAAGTCAAAGAGATAAAGGAAAAATTGACAAGAGTCATATGTCACATTTTCTAATTAGTGATTTGATGAGGAATAAATATGATGAATATGAACAAAAGATTAAATAGCAAAACTATTAATCAGTGAGATAATAGAAGTGTCAGCAGGCAGGGAAGATAGTATATTTTTAATTTTTTAAATCTTAAGAAATTTTTATGATTTTTTAAAAAACTATAAATTTTTTGTACTGAAAAATGTGTTAAAATCTGAGAATTTTTCTTAACGGGAAAAATTTCTTACAAATTATAAAAAAAGTACCAAAAAAAGTAATAAATCCGAAAACCGTTTATCGAAAGCCAAAATAAATACGAAAAAATAGAAATGTACTAAAAAGTTCCAAAAATAAATTAAAAGTTATAAAAATAAAATATTTTAGCTCGTGGCCTGGATATATTTCGCTACTCTTCGAGTAGCATCCTCAGGGAGTATAATGGATTTTAAATAAAAACACAAAATTCTAAAAAATTTAACGTTGCTTATAACTCGTCATCATAAATACTACTTTAGTAGTATTTATAGTTTAATAGTATTTATGATGACGAGTTATAAGCAACGTTAAATTTTTTAGAATTTTGTGTTTTTATTTAAAATCCATTATACTCCCTGAGGATGCTACTCGAAAAGTAGCGAAATATTGGAAATTAATAAAGAAGAATTTTAATTAAAGAACAATCCAGGCCTCGAGCTCAAATATTTTATTTTTATAATTAAATTCGAAAGGTCGAATAAAAAACAACTTTAATATAATAAATTAAAAGAATTTATAAAAAAGTAGTAAAAAGTAAAAAAAGTAATAAAAAATGTACTAAAAATAGTACTAAAATTTTATAAAAAAAGTACCAAAAGTGAACTCTTAAATTATCACTATCTAAAAGAATTTATAAAAAAGGTAGTAAAAGGTAAAAAAAATAATAAAAAGTAATAAAAATAGTACTAAAATTTTATAAAAAAAAGTACCAAAAGTAAACTCTTAAATTATAACTATCTAAAAAAGTTAATACTTTAATTAGTACTTGATGAAAATAAAAACTACCAAAATTTATCCCTTATAATATTTCTAATCATGCAATGAATAAAAAGTACCAAAACGCATTATTTTTAAAATAATATTTAAATAATTTAAATAAATATAAATAAATTTTTAAAAAATCACTGAAATAGTACCAACAAATTACAAAAATCATTATAAAAGATACACAAAAATTATTTTAAAAAATTCACAAAAAAGTACAAAAATTTAAAAGTACCGAAAATTTACTGGTAGTCACAATTTTTAAAACATCGCAAACCGTAAAATTACATTTATAAATCTACAATATTTAAAAAGTACCAAAACGAAATCCTTATAAAAACAAAAACCGCGTTTTAAAGACGAAATAAAATTTAAAAAAAATCACAAAAATGGTAGAAAAAATTGCAAAAATCATTTCAAATAATTAACAAAAAAATACCAAAAATTTATTAGTAGTACTAATTTTTTTAAAAAATCGCAAGTCCAAAACGCATTCTTTATAAAATAAGCTACCCGGCTAAAAATGTTGTATATAATCATATATGATATCATATATGAGACCATATACAGTATCATATATAGTATCAAATATGGTCTCATATATGAACATATTCCAAAATTGGCGCTTATATAAGACACGGTCATATATGATCCTATATATGTGATCATATATTAGATCATATATTGAATCATATATTGGATAATATATTGAATCATATATGGGATCATATATGATGTTGTTTTCAATTTGTTTTACATTTTTTTTCATATTTTTTTTTATTTTTTTTCATTTTAAACTATATGTAATGGATTATTATGTATATATTCACCAGAATTGCAAACGGTGTACATAAGTATAATTTAAAATTAAAAATATTTTTTTTATTAATTTTGGTGTTTTCATAACCCTTTAATTTTATGATTTTCATTTTTTAGTTACTATCGTTTGCATTTTTGGTGACCATATAAAAATAAATAATTTAACTTATAGATATGAGAACACATTTTGATAGTCAACAAAATAAATTGAACATAAAAGATCTTATATGTATATCAAGTTTTTCAATTGATATCGAAAGATGCGAACAAAGGGCTTATTAAAGGAACGTTGATTTCCTTGGTGTTTTCTTGTTTTAGTGTTAATTCCGGTTATCTTCAGACTTAGCGTTTTTGATATGGTTTAAGCCTCTTTTTTACAATATTTATAGTCAAAATCTAAAAAAGGACATAAAATAATATTAATATTTGAGATATTTCTAGAATTTTTATTGTATTAAAGTATTACCAACGATAGCATTTGGTGCTAATAGGTTAATGATAACACAGATGTCATTTAACGAAGCAACCATCTACCTTTAAAGATTGGCTAGATACTGCTAGTTACATACATACATGTTGGAGTGTATTTTGTTAAGACCATGGGATGCTTAAGAGCCCATTGGATGCTAAAGACTATGGAATGCTTTTTAGGGAAAGATATATTGTCTTTCAGAAATCCATCTGAAAAAATATTAAAAATTATTACACATTTCTTTTCTACTAAATGCTTGCATCAAAATTCATAGCAAGCAAATAATTACTTAAGACTTTGATTAAAAGCAATATATTCCGTAGTATGTATTTTATCTTGCTGGGTTATGTTTGTAAGAATATTTGAAGGATATGGATAAAAACTTTTTCTACTTACATCATGTTTGTAAGGATATTTGAAGGGCTGGGATAAAAACTATTTCTACTTACATCATGGTGACAATGTGCCAGATTGTCACTTTCGCTTATAGACAGCTTTCTTGTAATTGTATAAAAACGTTGTCCTTCCTAAATCGTTACTCAACCCTAAAACTGATCGTTCTTTTCATTTCGATTTGCTATGGCCATAGTAAGCGATTTCAAAATAGTTTGTAGTGTTGGAACCGTAGTGATAACGTTACGGTCGTGCATATGCCCTCTGCTCCAAGTTAAGCGAGCTTAACGTACCTCCGCATGGTTGAATTTTCTAGTAACTCGGCCTTCAAACTTCTTATACATACGTCCTTTCCATTTCCAATTTGCTACAGTAAGGATTTCAAAATAATGTATAGTGTTGGAATCGTAGTGATAACATTTCTAGTGGTGCATATGTCCTCTTCTCCAAGTTGAGTGAGCTTAACGTTACTCGGCCTCAAAACTGCTTATACGATCTATCATTTCCAATTTGTTATGGCGACATTAAGGGATTTCAAAATAGTTTGCAGTATTGCAATCGCAGTGAAAACATAATGGCGGTGCATATGCCCTCTCCACGAAGTTGCACGAGATTAACGAAGCTGCGTAGTTTAATTTTCTTCAACATCAAAGCACTCTATATTATTGTATTTGCGACATATGTTCATTTACTCATTTTGAATATGATCTTGTTTTGGAATAAAATGTTATGACGATGAACTGGAAAAAAATAATACATATGATTTTAAAATTCTAAATTCATTTAAAATTCTAATAAAAACTTACCTTTTCCATTTTCTTTATGTAAAAGTAACTTTATATTTTTTAAATTATTGATACGAATCGGTATTAAGATATAAATATGGTAATAAAATATAATTTCAATCGTACAAAACTTTTATTTTGTAATTCCGGTTGATATTTTCATACACATGCACTAAAATTTAACATTTTATGATAACATATATGTTTCCATATATGATATCATATATGGCACATATTTTATATACGGCCACATATATGGGATCGTTTCTTGCATATATGGTCACATATATGTTTCCATATATTTCATATATGATCATATAAAGATCTATATATAAGCATATACGAACATACACATTTATTTTTAGCCGGGTAAAAACATATTTTCAAAATAGTACCAACAAATTACACAAATCATTACAATGAATTCACAAAAAAGTACCAACAAAGTATTAGTATTAATAAATTCAAAAAATATCGCAAACCGAAAAAGTACCTACAAAAACGAAAAGCAGTACTAATCGATCCACAAAAAAAAAGTACCAAAATGTGTCAATAAAATAAAAATGAAAGAAAAAAAGCTCTAAAAGAATTTATAAAAAAAGTACTAAAAATTTATTAAAAAATAGTACCAAAAGTAAACTCTTAAATTAATCATTATCTGCGTATCTATAAAAGTCAATACTATAATTAGTACTTGCCGAAAATAAAAAGTACCAAACTTCATCAAAATTTCTAATCGTGCAATAAATAAAAAGTACCAAAACGCATTATTTTTAAAATAGTATATTTAAAATAAATGCTAAAAAGTTTTTAAAAATCACTAAAATGGTGTCAGGCAGGATAACGAATATTCTGAATTAAAAAAAATTGAAGCTGGAGTACCTCAAGGAAGTGTGCTTGGCCCAATTCTTTATCTACTCTACACCAGAGACCTCCCAGTCCAATCTACAGCAACACTAGCAACATTTGCAGATGACACAGCTATTATATCATGTGGGAAAACAGTGCAAAATGTGACATTTAAGCTACAAAGTTCTCTTCATTCAATAGTTTCATGGTTAAAAAAGTGGAGAATGAAACTCAACGAAAATAAGTCAATACACATGTATTTCACTAATAAAAACATAACATACCTACCCATTTACATAAACAATATACCAGTGCCTTTCTCTAACTCCGCCAAATACTTGGGAATGACACTCGATACAAAAATCAAATGGAAGGAGCACGTAAAAAAGAAAAGAATTGAAATGAACCTAAAATTTAACCAAATGTACTGGCTACTTGGACCAAACTCAGAATTGTCCATTTTCAATAAACTACTTATATACAATCAAATCATCAAACCTATCTGGATGTATGGAATACAGCTCTGGGGCTGTGCTACAAGAAACAACATAGAAAGTATTCAAAAAGTTCAAAATAAGATTCTTCGTAAAATTACAAATGCACCCTGGTATGTTCGAAATGACGACCTGCATAGAAACCTCAAAATAAACTCCATTTTTGAAGAAATAAGGCTACAAGCGCAAAAGCATGCCTTAAAGCTCCAGGATCACTCCAACTTAGACCTCAACAGAATTTTCCAAGCTCCTAACACTATCAGGAGACTTCAAAGGATTCTCCCAATGGATCTGGCTAGATAATCATAATCTAAAATTTAATTTGAAAGTGTAACAGCTGTGTTACGTCTTTCATCCTGTTATTTAAGTTAGCAAAATATTACTTAATGGGTTATACTTTACTCAGTTGTAATCAATTTTAATAATAAAAAAAAAAAAAAAAAAAAAAAAAACTAAAATGGTACCAACAAATTAAAAAATTTATTACAAAGAATTCACAAAAAAGTACAAAAATTTAAAAGTACCGAAAAGTTATTGGTAGTTACAAGTTTTAAAACAAAGCAAACCGTAAAAGTACATTTATAAATGTACAATATTTAAAAAGTACCAAACGAACTCCTTATAAAAAAAACAAAAACCGCGTTTCAAAAGACAAAATTTCAAAAATTACTAAAATGGACCAAAAAATTACAAAAATCATTTCAAATAATTTAAAAAAAAAGTACCAAAAATTTATTAGTAGTATTAATTTTTTTAAAAAAATCACAAGTACCAAAACGATTTTTTTTAAATAGTACCAAAAAATTACAAAATTCATTACAATGAATTTACAAAAAGTACCAAAAAAGTAATAGTATAACTAAGTTCTAAAAAGATCGCAAACCTAAAAAAAAGTGCCTAAAAACACAAAAGAATCGATCCAAAAATAAACAAGTGAGAGTGTTAAATTCGGCCGTGCCGAATCTGTTATACCCTCCAACATGCAAATAAATAAATAAAAAAATCCAGGGGCGTTTTCTTTTTTTTTGGGGGGGGGGTCGGTAGTGGTAATTGGGGGAGGGGCATTTCTTCTCGAATATGTGTTTAAGAATTCATTCTTATACTTTTTGCTCTAAAGAAATACAAGTTTATCATTATTTAAAAAAAAAAAATTTCCACGCCTATAAAAGGGGGGCGGACCAAAAAAACGACATTTTCTAATTCTCTGGGTCCAAATGCAGAACTTTGAACTTCTTGTAGCATAAAAATGTTGTATTTGTTAAACAAAAACAAAGAAAATCATGTAAAAATATGGTATTTTTCAGAGGTTAGTTTAGTTCTTCAAGGGGGAACTTTTTTTCCCCTGGTCCGATTTTGCTCCTTTACGAACTTAACCTGCCTAGGAACATACGACACATTCGTGCCAAATTTCGGGAGTCTAGCTCTTTTATTTTGGACTGCATCGTGTTAACTACAGACGGACAAACGGACAGACGGACGGACAGACGGACGGACGGACGGACATCGCTAGAATGTCTTAGAATCGATCACTGATCATAAATATATATACTTTATGGGGTCCTAGACCGATATTTTGATGCGTTACACACGGAATGACAAAGTGAGTATACCCTCATACTGTAGTTGGAGGGTATAAAAATACAAGAAAATCATAAAATAAAAATGAAAGAAAAAAACAAAAGTAAAAGTACCAAAATGTGTCATTTATTAAATTTATAATCGTACAATAAAAAAAAGTACCGAATTTCAATTGTTATAAAATAAGCAAAAAAAAAATGCGTTAAAAGACAAAAAAAAAATGTAAACAAAATTTAAAAAAAATACAAAAATGGTACCAACAAATTACAAAAATTTACAAAAAGTACCAAACACTAAATAGTAGTGATAAATTCTAAAATATAAAATCAGTTCAAAAGACACCTTCGGAAGTCCAAATAGGTTTCCTATAGAAAATACTAAAAAGGTCCAGAATATATGATAGAATTCGAAAAAGAACAAAAAATTAGTATTAAATTAGATAAAATTTATTTTCTTAAACTAAATTAAAAAATGTCATACAATAAATATTGGTACAAAAACGCCCTTTTTAATAACAAAATAAATGAAAAATAAATGTTATCAAAAAGTTCCAAAACGCATTAAAAGAAAGTACAAAAATGTGCCAATAATAGTATAGTGATAATAAATACTAAACAGTAAAAAGTACCAAAATGCTAAACTTATAAAATTACAATAAATTAAAAATAACAAAACGTACAAACACTGTTTTTCAAAAGTCAAAATAAGTGCAAAACGTTTTTTAAAAAAAATCACAAAATGGTACCAAATGATAGCAGTAACCATTTCAAAAAAAATCACAAAAAAGTACCGAAGAGTTAAAGAAGTAATAATTACTCAAAATATCTCTAACAGAAAAAGTACCTATAAAAAAATTCACAAAAAAGTACCGAAGAGTTAAAGAAGTAATAATTACTCAAAATATCGCTAACCGAAAAAAGTACATATAAAAAAGTACCTATAAGAAAAAGCATCATTTATAAAATTTATTATTAAACAAAAAATTCACAAAAAAGTACCACAAATCTAATTAGAGTTATGTATTGTAAAAGTATCCCAAACCAATAAAGTACCCAAAAATATAAAGTATAATGTACTAAATGTACCAAAAACAAAAGGGATAACAATTTTCAGATTTTCAAAAGCCTAAATAAAAATAATTTTAAATTATTTTAAAAATATCGCTTACTGAAAAAGTACCCACAACTATGAAAGAAAAAAAGTAGCAAAAAAACATAATTTGTAAAATTCATTATCGTTTAAAGAATTCACAAAAAAAGTATCAAAATTTAATAAAAAAATAACTCTTACCAAAAAAATACCCACAAAAACGAAAGAAAAAAAGTACAAAATGTACCAAAACAAAAAAATGTACCAAATAAAAAAATGTACAGCTTTCAAAAGCCTAAATAAGTGCAAACAAATATATGGTTGCTTAAAACAATACACTAATAATTACAAAAATCTTTGTAAAATTCACAAAAAGTACTAAAAATTTAATAAATAATAAATTCGGAAAAATATCTCGAACCCAAATAAAAAGCACCAAATAAATAAAAAGTACCAAATAAATAAAAAGTACCAAACCATACTCCTTACCAACAATTAAACAGTAGTATCCCAGTCTGCACAGTTTCGAGGCGACAATTTTTTCGAAGTTTTTTCGAGGCTTTTCCGCAATAACGATTCGAAGTCGATATTATATACAGTCGATATTTTAACGTTTCTCGAACTCATGTTTTTGTTGAAAAACTAATCGATTTCGAAATGATTTCCAATCTACATTTTAGGAATTCTCGTATTTGTTGTTCCATAAAAAAATATTTATTTTCAATATAACATCGAGTTTTAGTTTTATTAAATTTTACAAAAATTCCACAAATTTTACTTTTATTATTAAAAAAAAAATAATATCTAACACTAGAACAATAAAAAAAAAATAAAAAAAAAAAATCCGCGACCGGGGTTTGAACCAAGGCCAAAAATCTACAAATCATAAGCTGCAGAACCTGCTAACCAACTAGGCCATACATAACTTGAAATTTGTTTGTACTAATATATATTTTGAAATAAAAATATTTTCAAATTGGGAGAAGTATGTCAAAACAAAATAAAATGAATATAAAAACAGGGTAATTCAAATAATAATACAAATTATAATTTAAGGGCAATTCAAATAATAATAAAAAATTCAAATTTTAGTAAAAGTAATTTTAAAAAACTACTTTTATTATCAAACTTTGGCTGAAGGAGTAAGGCGTTCAACCAGTAAACTGGGAGTTCTGAGTTCAAATCTCAAGTGAGGCAGATAAAAATAGTAATTAGTAAAAATTAAATTTAAAGAATAAATAAAAAGAAATTCGTAAAAATAAGTTAATTGTAAGTTAGTAGGAGTAAGTAGCAAATATTTTTTTTTAATTCTTACCGTTTTTAAAACAATTAACTAAATTATTAAAAAACAAATGTATCGAAATCATGAAATTTTTCGATTAAACATCGAATCGAATTCTGTACCAAAACTCGATTCTATATCACCTTGCATGCCACATAGGAAAACACGCTTTATATCGACATTATATCGAACTCGATATCGATGAAATTCTTAGAGAAAACGATTCTTTTTCGAATCGATATCGACTCATTTTGCATACTGGGATATAATACATTTTAAAAATATCGCAACCCGATAAAGTACCTACAAAAACTATTTTAAAAAAATTCACAAAAAAAGTACCGAAAATTTAAAGAAGTAACAATTTGCAAAAGTAACGCAAACCGAAAAAGTACCTACAAATTTTAAAGAAAAAGTACCAAAAAACATAAAAAATATCGCAAACCGAAAAAATACCTACAAAAACTAAAGAAAAAGTACCAAAAAACACAATTTGTAAAATTTGTAATCGTACAAAGATTTCACAAAAAGGTACCAAAAATTGAATAAAAGTAATGTATTCAAAAAATAACGCTTACCAAAAAAGTACTCACAAAAACCCAAATAAAAAGCACCAAAAGTAAAAATAAAAAGTACCAAAACGTACTCAGTAGTATATAATACACTTTAATAATATCGCAACCCGATAAAGTACCTACAAAAACTATTTTAAAAAACTCACAAAAAAAGTACCGAAAATTTAAAGAAGTAACAATTTCCAAAAGTGACGAAAACCGAAAAAGTACCTACAAATTTTAAAGAAAAAGTACCAAAAAAACATAAAATATATCGCAAACCGAAAAAAGTACCTACAAAAATTAAAGAAAAAGTATAAAAAAACAGAATTTATAGAATTTATAATCGTACAAAGAATTTACAAAAAAGTACCAAAAATTTAATGGAAGCCAAAGTATTCAAACATCGCTTACCAAAAAAGTACCCATAAAAACAAAAGAAAAAAGTACTAAACGTACCAAAACCAAAAAGTATCAAAAAATGAATAGCTTTTCAAACGCCTAATAAATAAGTGCAAAAAATGCATGGTTCCATAAAATTCACAAAAAAGTACTAAAAATTTAAACGTAGTAATAAATTCTCAAACCAAAATAAAAAGTACCAAAATGTGTCAGTTATTAAAATTTATAATCATTAAATAAATAAAAAGTACCAAAATGCAATTTAGCAACAATTTAGTAGTAGTAATAAATTTCAAAAATATCACAAACCAATAAAGTACCTACAAAAACAAAAAAAAAGGACTTAACATACCAAAAGCGAAAAGTACCAAAATGTGACATTTATAACAAAAACCCAACAAAGGCATTAAAAAGAAAGTTAAAAAAAAGTGCCAAATAAATTTGAAAATGTTTTAAAGAATATACAGAAAAAACAGAACAAAAAATTATCAAAATATACCCTTCACAAAAAACTTTCAAAAATTACAAAATAATTGTACCCAAAAAAGAAAAAAATAAGTACAGCATTTTAACCCCCCAAAGAAAAAGTACCAAAAAATAATTCCAAAAAAGTACCACACTGTAATTGGAGGATATAAAAACAGCTGATCAGAGCGGCACGAATTTATTTTGTGATTTTTTTAGACTTTTTTATTAATTAAATATTACTTAAAATCCGCTTTGTTTTGTAAAATTTCTTTGTTTAACGAATGTTTTTTAATTTAAGGTTAGAAAAAAATTTTGGGTGAACAAATAAGTGAAAAAATTAAGTGAAAAACTTCAATAAAAAAGTAAAAGTGTATTTTTCTACCTTGTTTACTACAATCACGTAAATTAATTTAGAGTATAAGAAAAAAATAGTTTTAAAATTATTTTATATTATCTTAAATAACCAAAAAATTTCTCTTTTATTATTATTCCAGCTTTTTGGTGAAATAGTTATGTTAGCCAGTGCCTCTGTATCCGGTTTATATTATCGCATAATGTCTGATGCTGCACATACTCGTACGGTTGATGGAACACGCACTGGCATTGAACAACGTGTTAAATTGGAATGTGAACGTGAACAACAGGAACAGTTATTGTTAAGTGTTATACCAGCTTATATAGCAGCTGAGGTAAGTACAAGTATTAGTAGTTTTGTAAACAATAACAAATACATATTTGCCATATATCATTTTGTTAGATTTTTCTGTTTTTTGTTCCTCTGGTTATGTATTGTTATTCCGGCCACTTTGTGCAATATGAAACATTCTATTGTGACTGGGTTTTATAGTCTCTACTTTGAGGTAGAGGGTTTATATTTTTTGTTATTTCATTTGCACTACCTTGAAATATAGGTTAAAGACCTTTTTAGGTAATTCTGTCTGTTGTAATCACGATAACTTTTTATTGATCGGCTGGAGGAGCCTGAGGCTTGGCAAATATATTTGTCATGCTTGTAATCTGGTTGGTATTGAATTTCAGCTAAATCGTTTTAAGGGTTTAAAAGTTGTGAGGGAAAATGTAAAGACACTTCAAACAAAGTAGAAAATTTAAATTCGACTTAGCCGAATTTATGAATACCCTCCACAATGCCCATTTTAAGTGATAGTAAATTTTCTAACGTGAAACAAATAACAGTTTTGATTTTTTTAGTAATTTTTGAAAAAAAAAAAAAAATTTACTAATTTTTTTTTTGAGTGTAAAATTTTTTTTGAGTGTAATATTTTTTTCGAGTGTTTTTTTTTTTTTTTTTTGGTATCAAAATATTTTTGAGTGACAAAAATACGTTATAAAATATTTTTGTGACTTACTAATGTTCTTAAAACAGGTTTAACGGGTTTTCAACACGTGAATTTAAGGTGAAGCTAATCTGAAATTCACGGTTTTACTACTAACTTTTAAACCACTGGACCGATTTGGCTGAAATTCAATACGAACTAGGCCGGAGGAAAGACAAATATATATGCCAAGCTTCAGCATCCTCAGAATTGCTTTTCGAAAGTTATAGTGCTTTTTATCTCATAAATTCACGAAAACCCCTTGCCGAAATTCAGTCTTTTGCTCATAACTTTTGAACCACTGGGCCAATTTCGCTGGATTACAATACCAACCTGACCAGGTAAATGCCCAACATATATGCCAAACATCAGGAGCCTCCGTAAAGTCTTTCAAAAGTTAGCGTGTTTTCAACAGACAGACGGACAGACAGACAGACAGACGGACAGACGGACGGACGGACGGACATCGCTAGATCGTCTTAAAATCGATCGAGGATCATGAGTATATATACTTTATGGGGTCCTAGACCAATATTTCGAGGTGTTACAAACGGAATGACAAACTTATATATACCCTCTATCACTAGAGTGGAGGGTATAAAAATCAAATTTTCATATCACTCCTTTACTACAAGACCGACTTAAATTAATTAAAATCCAATTTATGAGTAACATTCTCTATATTATGCTTCATATTAATTTTTGTCTCAAAATCTGAGACTTTTTTTAAAGGAAAAATGTCTCAGAATCTGAGACTTTTTCTATGTATTCGAAAAATGTCTCAGAATATGAGATTTTTTCTATAGGAAAAATGTCTTAGAATCTGAGACTTTTTCTGTAAGAAAAATGTCTTAGAATCTGAGACTTTTTCTATAAGAAAAATGTCTCAAAATCTGAGACTTTTTCTATAAGAAAAATGTCTCAGAATCTGAAACTTTTTCTATAAGAAAAATGTCTCAGAATCTGAGACTTTTTCTATAAGAAAAATGTCATTGAATCTGATTGTGAGAATTTTTCTATATAGAAAAAATGTCTCAGAATCTGAGACTTTTTTTATATAATAAAAATGTCTGAGAATCTGAGACTTTTTCTATAGAAAAAGTGGCTCAGAATCTGAGACCTTTTCTATAAGAAAAATGTCTCAGAATCTGAGACTTTTGCTATAAGAAAAATTTCTCAGAATCTGAGACTTTTTCTATATAGAAAAAATGTCTCAGAATCTGAGACTTTTTCTATATAGAAAAAATGTCTCAGAATCTGAGACTTTTTCTATATAGAAAAAATGTCTCAGAATCTGAGACTTTTTCTATATAGAAAAAATGTCTCAGAATCTGAGACTTTTTCTATATAGAAAAAATGTCTCAGAATCTGAGACTTTTTCTATATAGAAAAAATGTCTCAGAATCTGAGACTTTTTGTATATAGAAAAAATGTCTCAGAATCTGAGACTTTTTCTATATAGAAAAAATGTCTCAGAATCTGAGACATTTTTTTGTACTTTTTTTAATTTTTTATATTCTATTAATATTTATATTAATTTTAGTGTGATTTTATTCACAAAATATTAATGCTTTTTTGTTTGATAATTTTTAATCATTAACCTTTGTATGTATGTTATACTCACTAGCACTATCATTTATAAGATTTATCTTGTTGTGCTAGATCATCAATAAAATAAATAAATAAATAAAAGAAAAAAAATTTTCCATAGGAAAAATATCTTAGAATCTGAGAATTTTCCTATAGGAAAAATGTCTAAAAGTCTGAAAAAAATATTTCTATAAGAAAAATGTCTCAGAATCAGTGACTTTTTAAGAGAAAAATGTCACAAAATCTGAAACATTTTTAAGGGAAAATGTCTCAAAATCTGAGACTTTTTATTCAATAAAGTGTTTCTATTCAATTTCATTTGTATTTAAAATGTTTTGTCATTGTGTAGGATATTTATGGACTCGGCCAAGTCGAATTTATTTTTTGTTTTACTTGTTTTCTTTAAAATTTATTAATCTTTCTGTTTTTGTTTTTTTTTAGGTCAAACGTAGCATAATGCTAAAAATGGCTGATGCCTGTCAACGTGCTGGCGGTCAGGCGAATTCTTCGGCTACACGTTTTCATGAATTGCATGTCCAGCGGCATAATAATGTTTCTATTTTATATGCAGATATTGTTAATTTTACACCATTGTCAGAACAACTGACAGCCAGTGATTTGGTAAAGACATTAAATGATCTCTTTGGACGGTTTGATCAAATTGCACAGGTTAGTGTTGAACCTCAAAACAACTAAGCGTATGAGTATTATTTTTATATAAAATTAATATTTATCATACGCTAAGTAAACCCTTTTTAAAAATATTTGTAGTTTATCAAGGCGTATAAGTAATATTCGTTAATAATATCAATTATACGCTTTGTTGAACATCTTTAATATTTCTCTTTTTAAAAATTTCTCTAAAATGTTTCTTAAATTTCTCTCAATTTCTTTTTTCTATTTCTCTTTATTTAATTTTTTCAGGAAAATCACTGTTTACGTATTAAAATCTTGGGAGATTGTTATTATTGTGTATCTGGATTACCCATCTCTAGGCCACAACATGCCTCAAATTGTGTCAATATGGGTTTACAAATGATTGATGCCATAAAGTAAGTGAAATTTATATCTTTCTTATATACTACATGTACTTTATATAAGCATATAGGTATGTTTGCAGGGGCGTAAGAAGGATTTTTTGAGGGGGTCTAAACTGAGACATTTTTGTATGACAGTCGAACTCGGTTATAACGGATTCTCGGTTATAACGAACTAATTCTAAAGTCCCGACGTTTTGGCAACAATTTTCACACAAAATACTTCTTTTATAACGAACTCGGTTATAACGAATCCTCGGTTAAAACGAACTACTTATTATGGTCCCACGAACACAATTTCATGTATATTTACCTTTTTATAACGAACTCCCATAAATATTTTCAAAATTGCGGCAATTATGTTAACCAAGCTCACAAATGGTTAGAAATTTTTGGTTAATATTATAATATTGACAAAATTTATTTATATTTTTAATGTTTTCTTCTCAGTGAGTAGTTTAATTTCAAAAACACGTCAAATAAAGCTAAATTGGAACTTTTTTTTTGGAAATAAAACTAGGTTGAAATAAAATATACCCCGCTTATAGCGAACTTCGCTTATAACGAACTATTTTTACTGGTCGCTCGGAGTTCGTTATAACCGGGTTTGACTGATAAATTTTTTTTAAGGAAAAATTGACATATGTATTCTGATAGTTTTTTCCAGTACAGAAAAATTTTAAGATTCTGAGGCATTTTTCCGTATAGAAAAATTCTCAGATTCTAAGACATTTTAGAAAAATTTTCAGATTCTGAGGCATAATTCTCACAATCTGAGACATTTTTCAGTACAAAAAAAAATTCTCAGATTCTGAGACATTTTTCCCTATAGGAAAATTCTCAAATTCTGAGACAATTTTCCATAAAGAAAAATTCTCAGATTTTGAGACATTCTTCCGTATAGAAATTCTCTCAGATTCTAAGACATTTTTCTGTATAAAAAAACTCTCATATTCTGAGACATTTTTCCGTAAAGCAAAATTCGCAGATTCTGATACATTTTTCCTTATAGAAAAATTCTCAGATATTTTCCCCTTCCCCTCCAAATTTGACCTGTGCATGTGTGTATACAAGTTTCTTGTATCCATATTTGAAATACAAGTTATGTATCGTAGGCTGAAATGGAAATGGACAATAAATACAAGTGGGATCAAAAGAAAAGATTGTGGTAGATTTGGTTTTTAAATTTTTCGGGTTTTAACATTGAAATAAATAACGCCCTTTCAAAATATATATTGAAATTTTTCACATAAAACTACACCATTTACAGATGTAATTCGAAAAAGATCAATTGTAATTCGTAGATTATACTTGTAATTCGAAGATTCCATTTGTAATTCGAAGATTCCATTTGTAATTCGAAAATTCCATTTGTAATTCGAAGATTATACTTGTAATTCGAAGATTCTATTTGTAATTCGAAGATTCTATTTGTAATTCGAAGATTCCAATTGTAATTCGAAAAATATCAATGGATATTCAGTTCACATTTTTCGAATTACAATTGGAATCTTCGAATTACAAATGGAATCTTCGAATTACAAATAGAATCTTCGAATTACAAGTATAATCTTCGAATTACAAATGGAATTTTCGAATTACAAATGGAATCTTCGAATTACAAATGGAATCTTCGAATTACAAGTATAATCTTCGAATTACAATTGATCTTTTTCGAATTACATCTGTAAATGGTGTAGAAAGTATAATTTTTTAATGTATCATTTATTAAAGTACCATTTATTTCAAGTACCTTTTAATTGAAGTACCATTTAAATTAAGTACCATTTAAATTAAGTACCATTTAAATTAAGTACCATTTAATAAAAGTGCCATTTTGTTAAAGTATACTTTTATTAAAGTAAAATTTTATTAAGTACCATTTAAAAATAGTACAATTTCATACAAAAATCTTTTGATAAAAGTACCAATTTTTTTCTATAAAAGTACCATTTCATTAAGGTATTTTTTTATAAAAGTATGATTTTAAAAATAAGAGTAAAAAATCTCCCTTTCATTAAAGTACCATTTTATAAAACATTTATAAAAAATATTTATTGAACTATTTAATAGAAGTAACATTTTGTTTAGTATCATTTTGTAAAAAGTACCTTTTTTAGAGAATTATTTTAAAAAAGAACTATTTTTTGGACTACCAAACTATTAATGTATGATTTAATAAAAACATCCAACATCTTCCATTAGTCAAAAGCGCTGAAGCTAACGACTTTAAATTTGGATTGTAGGTTCAATTCCCGGAAAATATTCACTAACAAGGGAAGTATCTCAACCCTTATGAACCGATTTGCCTGAAACTTAAAATATATATTAAAGAGACGATTTTAAGGTTGGGGTGTCTCGGCTTATCGACCATATCGGTGTTTAAAAATTTCGTTGTCCCCTTATGAAACCATGTGGACTTTCGGGACAATTTTGATAACTTCTGAACTAACAGGAATATCGTCTAGGGCAAGAATACGTGTCGACTTAAATTTAATAAAGATTATTTTTTATTCATATGGATATCATAGATCTATGTCTTTACATAAATACCCCCCAAAATTTACACATTTTCCTGAAAAAAATATTTAAAGAAGCCGAATTTTTACAAGGCTATACCACCATTGGATAGGCATTAAAAAAAACTTTCTTCTCATATGAAAACATCATATAGTTTCTTAAAAATAAATAGCTGAAAAATCCAAAAAACGATTTTTTCGCCTTTTTTTTGACACATGTTTTGAACCCCTAAATCCACGATATTTTAAGTTTCAGGCGAATCGGTTCATTAGGGTTGAGATACTTCCCTTGTAAGGCTGAGTTTTTGGAAGCTCCGGTGATTCTAAGAGATTATTAAGTGTACTTTGGTACTTTTTATATTTCCTTAAATTATGTTTCTAGAAATTTGGAATATAGGACCCTATAGCGGAAAAAAATCTATAGTTATCGATCAGTTAATCGATAACCGAAAAATTCTATGTAGAAAATTTTGATGTTATCGTTAAATCGATAACTATAGAGTTTTCAATAGGAAATTTAAATGATATCGTTAAATCGATAATCATATAATTTTCTATAGAAAATGTTATCGTTAAATCGATAACTATAGAAATTTCTATAGAAAATTTTAATATTATCGTTAAACCGAAAATCAAAGAATTTTCTATAGAAAGTTTTAATGTTATCGTTAAATCGATAATTATAGAATAGTAGTATTTTATAAACAATTTTAATACTTTCATTAAATCGATAACTATAAAATTTCGTACAAAAAATTCTAATCGATAACTATAAAATATTTAATTTAATGTTATCGTTACAATAACTAAAGAATCTTCAATAGAAAATTTTAGTATTATCGTTAAAGCGATAACTATAGAATTTGCTATAGAATATTTTAATGATATCGATAATTATAAAATGTTTTGTAGAAAATTTTAATACTTTCATTAAATCGATAACTATATGATTTTGTTTAGAAAATTCTGGTCGATAACTATAGAATATTCTATATAGTCTTTTGGTTAAATCGATAACTATAGAATATTCTATAAAAAATTTTCTAAAGCAAATTTTAATGTTATCGTTAAATCGATAACTATAGAACTTTCTATAAAACATTTTAATGCTATCGTTAAACCGAAAACTAGAATTTTGTATAAAAAATTTTAATGTTATCAATAAATCGATTATATAGAAAAGTTTAATATTATCGTTAAATCGATAACTATAAAATTTTCTATTGAAAAATTTAATGGTAACGTTAAATCGATAATAGAGTTTTCTGTAGAAAATTTTAATGCTATCCTTAAATCGATAACTATAGAATTTTCTATAGAAAATTTTTATTTTATCCTTAAAAGTCGATAACTATAGAATTTTCTATAGAAAATTTTTATTTTATCCTTAAATCGATAACTAAATAATTTTTAATTGAACATTTTAACGTTTTCGATAACTATAGAAATTCGATAACTATAGAACTTTCTATAGAAGATTTTAATGTTATCGTTAAATCGATAACTTTCTATATAACATTTTAATCGTTAAATTGAAAACTATAGAATTTTCTATAAAATAATTTAATGTTATCGTTAAATCGATTACTATAGAATTTTCTATCGAAGATTTTCATGCTATTGTTAAATCTATAACTATAGAAAAGTTGATTGCTATCGTTAAATCGATAACTATAAATCTATAACTATAGAAAAGTTTAATGTTATCATTAAATCGATAACTATAAAATTTTCTATTAGAAAATTTAATGGTAACGTTAAATCGATAATAGAGTTTTTTTGTAGAAAATTTTAATGTTACCCTTAAATCAATAACTACAGAATTATCTATAGAAAATTTTTATTTTATCGTTAAATCGATAACTAAAGAATTTTCTATTGAAAATTATAACGTGTTCGTTTAATCGATAACTATAGAATTTTCTTTAGAAAATTTTAATGTTATCGTTAAATATATAACTTTAAAATTTTTTATTGAACATTTTAATGTCATCGTTAAATCGATAATTAAAGAATTTTTTCTAGAAAATTTTAATGTTATTTTTAAATCGATTACTATAGCATTTTCTAGAGAAAATTTTTGTGTTTTCGTTAAATCTATAAAAAATTTTAATGTTATCGTTTAATCGATAACTATAGAATTTTCTATCGAAAATTTTTATATTATTGTTAAATCCAAAACTATGAATTTTCTATAGAAAAACTTTTAAAAAGAGTTTAACTATAAAATTTTCTGTTGAAAAATTTAATGCTATCGTTGAATCGATAATAGTAATTTCTGTAGAAAATTTTAATGTTATCCTTAAATCGATAACTACAGAATTTTCTAAAGAAAGTTTTAATGTTATTGATCCAATGATCAGTTTTTATTTATTTTTTCAATTTAATTACACATCATTTTTAATAATTTAAACCTAAACGAGAACTGGTAACAATGACCGTCGTCTCGTTGTAGCGAAATCGACCAAGGGTTTTTGTGGGAATCGAACCCACGACCTCCTGCTTCATAGGCTAGCACGCTACCAACTAACCTACAGGGGCCCCCTAAGTTTTAATGTTATCGTTAAATCGATAACTATTTTTATGTTATCGTTAAATGGATAATTTTAAAATTTTCTATAGAAAATGTTAGTTTTATCATTTAATCTATAAATAAGGAATTTTCTATTGAAAATTTTAACGTTTTCATGAAATCGATAACAAAAGAATTTTCTATAGACAAGTTAAATGTTATCGTTAATTCGATAACTATAAAATTTTCTGGTGAAAAATTTAATATTATCATTAAATCAATAATAAAAATTTATAAAGAAAATTTTAATGTTATCGTTACATCGATAACTATAGAATTTTCTATAGAAAATTTCAATATTATCGTTAAATCGATAACTATAAAATTTTCTATAGAAAAGTTTAATATCGTAAAATCTATAGAAAATTTTAATATTATCGTTTTATCGACAACTATAGAAAATTTTAATGTTATCGTTAAAACTATAACTACAAAATTTTCTATAGAAAAGTTTAATACTATCGTTAAATCGATAACTATAGAATTTTCTGTAGACCATTTTAATGTTGTCCTTAAATCAATAACTATAAAATATTCTAGAGAAAATTTTAATGTTGTCGTTAAATCGATAACTATAGAATTTTCTATAGAAAATTTCAATGTTATTTGGAATATAGGATCCTCTGGCGAAAAAAGAATTCTGAAAAAAGTACTTTTTTAATTCAAAACGGGTAAAAAATTGTACTTTGGTACTTTTTTTATTATTTAAAATGATGGTTCTAGGACCATTTTAATAAAAACAAAATATTTTAAAGTAAAATATTTTTTTTTATAAAAAAAAAAATTTGGACAAATTTTGACAAAAAAAAAAAAAAAATTGGAAAAATTTTGACAAAAAAAAATTTATGAAAAAAAATTTTTATAATACACAAAAAAATCTAGCGCTGAACTTGAAAAAGCCTTGAGGGGGTTTTCATATAAAATGTCAACTTTTATTTTCTTTAATGGTTTCATCCCATTCCGATTCGGAAAGTTTGATTTTGTGTCACTGTGTTATTATCCATGTAACATACCCAACCTTTTTTTGGTTTTAAGAAAATGAAAAAAGTAATTTTTATTTTCATTTTTTTAGTCTTTAGCATACATAGAGTCCTACGCCATTTTTCTTTTCTGCCTTAGATATACTTTATAAGTTCTTTATTTAAAATGTGTAAACATGATGTTTCTTTGTGAAATCCCACAAAACATTTATTTAGTCGACAACATTTATACGGACAATGATTTTGAAATCTTTGATTAAAACCATTGTAAAGACAACACGATAAACAATACACAAACACAGTCACAATAAAAACAAGTAGAAAAATTAAATTCGACTTGGTCGAATCTATGAATACCCTCCACAATGTTATCTGATAGTAATTTTCTAAAAAAAAATCAAAAAATTGCATTACAAATTTTTTATTAGAAATATGTATATTAGCCTGTCCCGAAAATGAAAAATTTTTGGGCATACCCCTAGAATGATGCTTAGTAAAGAGCTGATTACGGGAAAAATAATTAAAAAAATTTTGGAGGTCATCTTCAGGGCGCAACCAGCGCTTAAAGTCTTTTAAGATTTTGTATAAAACGAAGTTTATGTTCCAGCCTTTGTATAAAAAGCTGTTTTTTACGAAAACTTAAAAAAATATGTAATAAATTATGCATGTTTGAAGCTTCAAAACGTTGCGCTGGACCAAAATTGCTCCATGAAAACTTTACAAATATTTTTTCCAGAATGTACTCTACCTAACGAAACTTTTGGCACCAATTTTAAAAATAAAAAAAAATATTTTTTTTTGACCAAATGCACTATGGATGCAAACTTTAAGCGCTGGTTGCGCCCTGAAGATGACCTCCAAAATTTTTTAAATAATTTTTCCCGTAATCAGCTCTTTAATAAGCGTCGTTCTAGGGGTATGCCCTAAAGAAATTCCAAAATTTACTGATTTCGGGACATGCTAATGTATATTATTTTGAGTCAAACTTTTTTTTAATCAATCAAATTTTTTTGAGTGTAAAATTTTTTTGAGTGTAAAATTTTTTTGACCGTCAACATTTTTTGAGTGTGACATTTCATTCAACAAAAAAAAAATTAATGTGTACATTTTTTTTGAGTGTTAACATTTTTTTTGAGTGTAAATTTTTTTTTAGTGTACAATTTCTTTGAGTAACAAAATTACTTTTTAAAATATTTTTGTTGTTTTATACCAACAATACAAAAAAAAACTATTTCACATATTTCGTTCTTTTTATTTCACCATCCTCTTCTTTAAAAACCAAAAACAAACTAACATTCAATCATACACATACTTTATTTGATTTTTTTCCAAAAATACTTACTAAACACCGTTACATACAGTTACACTAACAATAACAAAACAATAACAAATATTTACTTGTCTAACAACTAAACTGCACCCCACGGCAGGAAAACAAACAACAACAAGCTAAAAAAAACTGGTATTTCACCATGCTTTTAAAACTTGTTTAACGAGTTTTCAACAATTTAAGGTGAAACCAATCAGAAATTCAGAGCATTGCTTATAACTTTTGAACCACTGAACCGATTTTGATGAAATTCAAAACCAAATAGACTTAGTGAACGACAAATATATATGCTAAACTTCAGCACCCTCAGAATTGTCTTTCTTAAGTTAGAGTGGTTTTAATCCCGTTAATTCGCAAAATACCCTTGCCGAAATTTACTCTTTTGCTCATAACTTTTGAACCACTGGACCGATTTCGCTGGATTGCAATACCAACCTGACCCGGTAAATGGCCAACATATATGTCAAACTTCAGGAGCCTCCGTAAAGTCTTTCAAAAGTTAGCGTGTTTTCAACGGACAGACAGACAGACAGACGGACGGACGGACATCGCTAGATCGACTTAAAATCGATCAAGGATCATGAATATTTATACTTTATGGGGTCCTAGACCAATATTTCGATGTGTTACAAACGGAATGACAAACTTATATATACCCTCTATCACTAGAGTGGAGGGTATAAAAACATTTGTTTACAGGTGTTAGTTTAAGTAACAACACAAATAAATTTTTGAGATAATATTGCAAATGAACAAAAGGGTTATAAATTGTTTATTGCACAGTAAAAACTTTAATAAATGGAACACAAAAAAAATAAAACTTTGGAAATTAAAAAAAGTTTTTAAAAAAGCTTTAATAAAGCTTTATAACAAGCTTAAAGTATAGAATGTAGGTAGCGTGCTAGCCTATGAACCAGGAGGTCGTGGGTTCGATTCTCACGATAACACTTGGTCGAGTTCGGTACAACGAGACAACGGTCATTGTTACCAGTTCTTGGTTAAGTTGAAATTATTAAAAATGGAGGGGAAAGTCCTGGATTTTTTTTGCAAATGTTTTAATTATATATTACAGACTTAACAGACGCGAGACTTATGAAGAATTTAATTTCTATTTTATTGAACTTCTTGTGTCAGAAAGAGAAAACTATTATACACGCCATAAGAAGGTTAAAGTTAACTAAAAATCGGTCTCTTCCCCGAAATTTTTTTGTTTTTCGTTTTCTTTTTTCAAAACCCTACTGTTAAGATAGTCGCTTCTTTATCTGTGCCGGTGTCTTATCTCCTTCTCTTTCAATTCGTCCTCCGTCTTTCACAATTTTCACTGTTTTTATAAAATTAACTTCACGTTTGAATGATTTTTTACCAAAACCCCCATTTTTATGTAAAAAAGGAAATAAATATGTAAATTTGTTTCCTTATCAGAAAAGGACAATATAAACGATAACAAACAATTTATAGAAAAGGATTTGAAAAACATTAAGAATAATCACAGATATTGATTTGTTTTCCTTGTTATACTGGGTTTCTTTAACATTAAGTATATTAAAGGATTTATATTGTCTTGTTTTATTGGCAATCTAATAAAAATTGTAATTTTTGGGTCAAGAATAATAAATTAAAATGAATGGAAGGGATTTTTTTAATGAATAAAATTAAGATTTAGAGATTTGATAACTAAAGGATTTTTTTATAGAAAAGTTTAATATTAATGATATATCGATAATTGTAGAATTTTCGTTAGAAAATTGTAATGTTATCGTTAAATCGATAACTGTGAAATTTTCTATAGAAAATTTTAATGTTATCGTTAAATCGATCACTTTAGAATTTGTTATTGAAAATTGAAATGTTATCTTTAAATCGATAACTATAGAACTTTCTATAGAAAATTTTAAGTTTTGTAGTTAAATCGATAGCTATAGGATTTTCTATTAATAATTTGAATGTTATCGTTAAATCGGTAACTATAGAATTCTCTATAGAAAAATTTTATGTTATCGATAACTATAACTTTTTTGTAGAGTTTTAATATTTTCGATAACATAAAAATTTTTATAGATATCGATAACATTTAAATTACGATATCTTAAGAATTTCTATGGACAATTTTAACATTTCAATTAAATCGATAACTGTAGAAATTTTTATAGAAAATTTTAATGTTATCACTAAATCGATTACTGTAAAATTTTATGTTGATAATTTAGTGTTATCGTTAAATCGATAACGATTAAATTTTCTATAGAAAATTTTAAATTTATCATTAAATCGATAACTATACTATTTTCCATGTTATGGAAAAATCGATTACTATAGAATGTTCTACAGAATGTTTTAATATTATCGTTAAATCGATAGCGTTAGAACTTTCTATAGAATGTTTTAATGTTATCGTTTAATCGATAACTATGGAATTTTTTAAAGAGAATGTTGATGTTATCGTTAAATCGATAACTATAGAATTTTCTATAGAAAAGTAAATATTATCGTTAAATCGATATCTATAGAATTTTTATAGAAAATTTAAATGTTTTCGTTAAATCGATATCTATAAAATTTTCTATAGAAAATTTTAATGTTATCGTTAAATCGATATCTTTAGAATTTTCTATAGAAAATTTTAATGTAATCGTTAAATCGATAACTATAGAATTTTCTATAGAATATTTTAAAAACTTAATCTTATTGTTAAATCGATAACTACAGAATTTTCTATAGAAAATATTATTGTTATCGTTAAATCAATAACTATAGAATTTTCTATAGAAAATATTAATAATAATATTGTTAAATCGATAACTATAGAATTTTCTGTAGAACAGTTTTGTTATCGTAAAATCGATAACTATAGAAATTTCTACAAAAAATTTTAGTGTTATCGTTATATCGATAATTATAGAATTTTATATACAAAATTTTTTCATTATCGTTCAATTGATAACTATAGAATTTTCAATAGAAAATTTTAATGTTATCGTTAAATCGATAACTATATAATTTTTTATAAAAAATTTAAATGTTATCGTTAAATCGATATCTACAGAATTTTCTATAGAAAATTTTAATGTTATCGTTAAATCGATATCTTTAGAATTTTCTTTAGAAAATTTTAATGTTAAATCGATAACTACAGAATTTTCTATAGAAAATATTCTTGTTATCGTTAAATCGATAACTATGGAATTTTCTATAGAAAATATTAAATATTTTTGTTATCTTAAAATCGATAACTGTAGAAATTTCTACAAAAAATTTTAGTGTTATCGTACTATCGATAACTATAAAATTTTATATACACATTTTTTAATAATCGTTCAATCGATATCTATAGAATTTTCTATAGAAAATTTTAATGTTATCGTTAAATCGATATCTTTAGAATTTTCTATAGAAAAATCGATATCTATAGAATTTTCTATAGAAAATTTTAATGTTATCGTTAAATCGATATATTTAGAATTTTCTATAGAAAATTTTAATGTAATCGTTAAATCGATAACTATAGAATTTTCTATAGGAAATTTTAAAAATTTAATATTATTGTTAAATCAATAACAACAGAATTTTCTATAGAAAATATTATTGTAATCGTTAAATCGATAACTATAGAATTTTCTATAGAAAATTTTAATAATATTATTAAATCGATAACTACAGAATTTTCTATACAACATTTTTGTTATCGTAAAATCGATAACTATAGAAATTTCTACAAAAAAATTTAAGTGTTATCGTACTATCGATAACTATAGAATTTTATATACACATTTTTTAATTATCGTTCAATCGATATCTACAGAATTTTCTATAGAAAATGTTAATGTTATCGTTAAATCGATATCTTTAGAATTTTCTATAGAAAAATCGATATCTATAGAATTTTTTATAAAAAATTTTAATGTTATCGTTAAATCGATAACTATAGAATTTTCTATAGGAAATTTTAAAAATTTAATATTATTGTTAAATCGATAACAACAGAATTTTCTATAGAAAATATTATTGTAATCGTTAAATCGATAACTATAGAATTTTCTATAGAAAATTTTAATAATATTATTAAATCGATAACTACAAAATTTTCTATACAACATTTTTGTTTACGTTAAATCGATAACTATAATTTTCTTTAGAAAAAATCTATAATAGAACTTTTTATAAAACTTTTTAATGTTATTGTTAAATCGATAACTATAGAATTTCCAAATGAAAATTTTAATGTTGTCGTCAAATCGATAACTATAGAATCTTTTACAGAACATTTTAATGTTGACGCTAAATCGATAACTATAGATTTTTCTATCAAAAATTTTAATGGTATCGGTTAATCGAAATTTCTATAGAAAATTTTAGTTTTCTCGTCAAATCGATAACTATAGAATTTTATATAGAAAATTTTAATGTTATGGTTAAAACGACAACTATAGAATTTTCTATAGAAAAGTTTAAAGTAATCGTTAAATCGATGATTTTCCGTAAAAAATGTAATTGTTATCGTTAAATTTATTAACTATAAAATTTGTTATAGAAAATTTAAGTTTTTTAGTAAAATCGATTATTATAGCATTTTCTATAGAAAATTTAATTGTTATAAGTCGATAACTACAGAATTTATTTATAAAATTTTTTTAATGTTATCTTTAAATCATAAAAATTTCTATAGAATTTTCTATAGAAATGTTTAATGTTATTGATAAATCGATAGCTATAGAATTTTCTATAGAAAATTTTAATGTTTTTCTTAAATCGATAACTATAGAATTTTCTATAGAAAATGGTTATATTATCGTTAAATCGATTACTATAGAATTTTCTATATACAATTTTAATGTTTTCGTTTAATCGACAACTATAAAGTTTTCAATAAAACAAATTTTATGTTATCGTCAAATCGATAACTTTAGAAATTTCTATAGAAAATTTTATTGTTATCGTTGAAACGACAGCTTTAGAATTTTCTACAGAAAAGTTTAAAGTAATCGTTAAATCGATAATTTTCCATAGAAAATTTAAATGTTATCGTTGAATTTGTTAATATAAAATTTGTTACATATAGAAAATTTAATTTTTTTATGTAATATCGATAATTATAGCATTTTCTATAGAAAATTTTATTGTTTTGAGTCGATAACTAAAGAATTTTCTTTCACTATAGTTGTCGATTTATCGATAACATTTAAATTTAAAAAAAAAATCTGTGTTATCGTTAAATCAATATTTACACAATTTTTTATAGAAAATTTTAATGTTATCGTTTAATCGATAACTATAGAATTTTCATTAAAAAATTTTAATGTTAGCATTTAATCAATAAATATAGAATTTTCTATTTCAATAATACCGTTAATCGATAAATATAAAATTTTGTATAGACAATTTTTAAGTTATCGGTAAATCGATAACTATAGAATTTTTATAGGAAATTTTAATGTTATTTTTAAATCGATAACTATAGAAACTAATAATTTTCTATTGAAAATTTCAATAATACCGTTAATCGATAAGTATAAAATTTTCTATATAAAATTTTTAAGTTATCGTTAAATCGATAACTATAGAATTTTTTATAGAAAATTTTAATGTTATTTTTAAATCGATAACTATAGAAACTAAATAATGAAAAATTCTGTAGAAAATTTTAGTGTAATAGTTAAATCGATAACTATTGAATTTTCTAAAGATAATTTTAATGTTATCATTGAATCGATAAATATAGAATTTTCTATAGAAAATTTTAATGTTATTGTGAAATCGATAGCTATAGAATTTTCTATAGAAAGTTTTAATGTTATCGTAAAAACGAAAAAGAGAAAATGTTAAGTTATCGTTAAATCGATAACTTAACATAGAATTCTCTATAATAAACTTTATTGTTATCGTTACAACGATAACTATAAAATTGTTTAATGAAAATTTTAATGATATCGGTATATCGATAACTACCGTACTTTCAAAAGAGTACCTATTTAATTTTCTATAGAAAATTTTAATTTTTTATTAAAATCGATAATTTTCCATAGACAATTTTAATTTAATTGATTTTTCGATAACTATAGAGTTTTCTATACAAATTTTAATGTTATTGTTAAATCGATAACTATGGAAATTTCTTTAAAAAATTTTAAAGTTATCATTAAATCGATATCCATAGAATTTTGTAAAGAAAAATTTTAATTTTATCGATAACTATAAAAATTTCTATTTTATCGTTAAATCGATAACTATAGAACTTGTCACAGAAAATTTTAATGTTATCGTTAAATCGATAACTATAGAATTTTAATATTGTCGTTAAATCAATACCTATAGAATTTTCTATAGAAAATTTTAATCGATAACTATAGTTTTTTCTATAGAAAATTTTAATGTTATCGTTAAATCGATAACTATAGAATTTTATATATAGGAAATTTTAATGTTATCGTTAAATCGTTAAAAAAAATTTACTAATGCATCGATAACAGAATTATCTATAAAAATTTTTATTGTTATCGTTTAATCGATAACTATAGAATTTATAAAATTTTCTATAAAAAGTTTTGGTGTGATCGTTAAATCGTTAACTAGAAAATTCTCTATAGAAAATTTTTATGTTATCGTTAAATCGATAACTATAGAAATTTCTACATAAAAGTTTAATATTTTAGTTAAATCGATAACTATATAATTTTCTACAGAAAATTGTAATGCTCTCGTTAAATCGACAACTATAGAATTTTCTATATCAAATTTTTATGTTATCGTTAAGTCGATAACTATACAATGTTCTATATATAATTAATATTATCGTTAGATCGATAACTATAGAATTTTCTATAGAAAATTTTAATCGATAACTATAGTTTTTTCTATAGAAAATTTTAATGTTATCATTAAATCGATAACTATAGAATTTTATAAATAGGAAATTTAAATGTTATCGTTAAATCGTTAAAAAAAATTTACTAATGCATCGATAACAGAATTATCTATAAAAAATTTTATTGTTATCGTTTAATCGATAACTATAGAATTTATAAAATTTTCTATAAAAAGTTTTGGTGTGATCGTTAAATCGTTAACTAGAAAATTTTCTATAGAAAATTTTTATGTTATCGTTAAATCGATAACTATAGAAATTTCTACATAAAAGTTTAATATTTTAGTTAAATCGATAACTATATAATTTTCTACAGAAAATTGTAATGCTCTCGTTAAATCGACAACTATAGAATTTTCTATAGCAAATTTTAATGTTATCGTTACGTCGATAACTATAGAATTTTCTAGAGAAAATTTGAATGTTATCGATAATTTTCTTTATAAAATTTTTCGTTTCCTTAAAATGTTTATAAAAAATTTCCAATTTATTTTCTTTTTTATCAAACATTTTTTGTACGATTTTCTATTCCATTAAATGAAGCTTATTGGAATCACCATAATACTATTATCCTTTTTACGCAAGTTATAGAAACAAATAATAAAAAAAATAAGAGATTTGTTAAATGTCAAACCCAATTTACAAATGTTAAAAATTAGAGATTTAATCAATATAGAAAAAAAGGACTTTCACATAATATGTTAGGTGGATTAAATATAAAAATAAAACGGATTTTATATAAATTAAATGAAAGGATATTATTTAAATTATAAGTCAAATTTAATTTGTATCATTTCTGCAAAAAATTAAATATAAAAAAAAACAAAAAATATTCTTATACATTTCAATTATTTGCATATATTTTTAATATAAAATTTAAATTTTCTTGGCAACACTTCAAAAGTGTTTTTCTTCACTTTCACTTAATTTTCAGCTCAATTTCTTTTTCAATTTACTAAATATCCTGTCATTAACCTTTGTAAGTGTCTAGTCTCCATTAACGATATGTATATACTTTCTTTTTTTTTGGTATTAAGAGACCGTGCAGCAATTTTAATATAAATTTGCATAAAATTGTGTATTTCCTTTAAAACATAAAACACTCAGAAAAAAATGAAAAGCAGTTACAACAAATTTTGTTTAAATTAGGGCAATAAAGCGTTTTAGTGAAATGGCGATCCCACAATATTTGAGGTTTGGTTTAAGAGTGCTATAAGAAGATAAACAAGTAAAAAAGTTAAATTCGGCCTTGCCGAATGTAGTGGTATCCTCCACAATTTCAAAAAGATTATTGAAAAAAACTTTATTTAAAAGGAAATTTCTTTTGAAAAAAAAATTTTGACAAAAATTTCCGCAAAAAAAAAATTGGTAAAAAAAAAATCCGCGATTTTTTTCTTTTTTTTTCAAAAAATATGTTCGTACTTGTTTAAATACCATTTGGTGTTCAATTACGTTCACATATGTCAACCAGCAGCCGAATTAAAACATTTTGTATTTGTAGGTTATGTTGAATGTACTAAAATGTTGGAGGTGTCCTTACATTTTCGTTCATAACTTTTGAACCGCTGAACCGATATAGCTCAAATGCAATACCAAACTTCTCGGGAGAACTTCTAGTAAATAGGTAAAGTTTCAGTCACCTCCGTGTAATATTTTGGCCGTGATCACCATTTCCACAGACAGACAGACGGACAGACGGACATCGCTAGAATGTCTTAAAATCGATCATGAATATATATACTTTATGGTTATATGAGATACAAACGGAATGACAAATTTATATATACCCTCTATCACTAAGTGGAGGGTATAAAATAATGTTTAAATTAGGGCAATATAAAGAATTAATAGCAGGTTTTTAGCACGTTTCTGTGAAATTGGCGATCCTGCAATATTTTAGATTTGGTTTAAGATGTAGTATTTAAAATGCGTATTGGTTTAATTTGTTAAAATTACGCAAATATTCAAAAGCGGTGTTCCAGAAATTTATTGTGAAATTGGCGATCCTGCAATATATTTGATTTTTCACTTGAGGTTTTAGATTAGGTAAGGTTTAGAATTTTAAGAGAAATAAACATTTTAATTCTTATAACTTTTGAGTATACTTTTAACATTTATATGGAGAAAATGTCGCAGAATCTGAGACTTTTTCTACATAGAAAATCTAAGACTTATTCTATATAGTAAAAATGTCTCAGAATCTGAGAATTTGTTTCTAAGTAAAAAAAATGTTTCAAAATCTGAGAATTTTTCTATGTGGAAAAATGTCTTGGAATCGGAGAAAAATCTAGAAAAATTATCAGATTCTGGAACATTTTTTCTATACATAAAAATTCTCAGATTCTAAGACATTTTTGCATATAGAAAAATTACCAGATTCTGAGACATTTTTTCATATTGAAAATTCTCAGATTCTAAAATATTTCCCAATTAGCAAAATTCTCAGATCCTGAAACTTTTTTCCATATAAAAAAATTTTTCTGACTCTGAGATATTTTTCCATATAAAAAAATTTTCAGATTCTGAGACTTTTTTCATGTAGAAAAATTATTTTTTCTGCATAGAAAAACTCGCACATTCTGAGATATTTTTTTATAAAAAAAATCTCAGATTCTAAAACATGTTTCAATAGAAAATTTCTCAGATTCTGAAATATTTTTCCGTATAGAAAAATTCTCAGATTCTGAGACATTTTTCCTATAGAAAAAGTCTCAGATTCTGAGACATTTTTCCTATAGAAAAAGTCTCAGATTCTGAGACATTTTTCCTATAGAAAAAGTCTCAGATTCTGAGACATTTTTCCTATAGAAAAAGTCTCAGATTCTGAGACATTTTTCCTATAGAAAAAGTCTCAGATTCTGAGACATTTTTCCTATAGAAAAAGTCTCAGATTCTAAGACATTTTTCCTATAGAAAAAGTCTCAGATTCTAAGACATTTTTCCTATAGAAAAAGTCTCAGATTCTGAGACATTTTTCCTATAGAAAAAGTCTCAGATTCTGAGACATTTTTCCTATAGAAAAAGTCTCAGATTCTGAGACATTTTTCCTATAGAAAAAGTCTCAGATTCTGAGACATTTTTCCTATAGAAAAAGTCTCAGATTCTGAGACATTTTTCCTATAGAAAAAGTCTCAGATTCTGAGACATTTTTCCTATAGAAAAAGTCTCAGATTCTGAGACATTTTTCCTATAGAAAAAGTCTCAGATTCTGAGACATTTTTCCTATAGAAAAAGTCTCAGATTCTGAGACATTTTTCCTATAGAAAAAGTCTCAGATTCTGAGACATTTTTCCTATAGAAAAAGTCTCAGATTCTGAGACATTTTTCCTATAGAAAAAGTCTCAGATTCTGAGACATTTTTCCTATAGAAAAAGTCTCAGATTCTGAGACATTTTTCCTATAGAAAAAGTCTCAGATTCTGAGACATTTTTCCTATAGAAAAAGTCTCAGATTCTGAGACATTTTTCCTATAGAAAAAGTCTCAGATTCTAAGACATTTTTCCTATAAAAAAAGTCTCAGATTCTAAGACATTTTTCCTATAGAAAAAGTCTCAGATTCTGAGACATTTTTCCTATAGAAAAAGTCTCAGATTCTGAGACATTTTTCCTATAGAAAAAGTCTCAGATTCTGAGACATTTTTCCTATAGAAAAAGTCTCAGATTCTGAGACATTTTTCCTATAGAAAAAGTCTCAGATTCTGAGACATTTTTCCTATAGAAAAAGTCTCAGATTCTGAGACATTTTTCCTATAGAAAAAGTCTCAGATTCTGAGACATTTTTCCTATAGAAAAAGACACAGATTCTGAGACATTTTTCCTATAGAAAAAGTCTCAGATTCTGAGACATTTTTCCTATAGAAAAAGTCTCAGATTCTGAGACATTTTTCCTATAGAAAAAGTCTCAGATTCTGAGACATTTTTCCTATAGAAAAAGTCTCAGATTCTGAGACATTTTTCCTATAGAAAAAGTCTCAGATTCTGAGACATTTTTCCTATAGAAAAAGTCTCAGATTCTGAGACATTTTTCCTATAGAAAAAGTCTCAGATTCTGAGACATTTTTCCTATAGAAAAATTCTCAGATTCTAAGACATTTTTCAATAGAAAATTTCTCAGATTCTGAAATATATTTCCGTATAGAAAAATTCTCAGATCCTGAGATAGTTTTCGCATAGAAAAATTCTCAGATTGCGAGATATTTTTTGCCTATGAAAAATTCTCAGATTCTGAGTTATTTTTCTGAGATATTTTTCTATAGAAAAATTCTACATCTAAGACATTTTTCCATATAGAAAAAGTCTCAGATTCTAAGATATTTTTTCTATAAAAAAAGTCTATTCTGTGATATTTTCCCATAGAAAAATTATCTGTGAAATTGGCGATCCTGCAATATTTTAGATTTGGTTTAAGGTTACTAAAAAGCATAAAAAATATAATTAGGGCAATAAATCGAATTAATAGCAGTTTTTCAAAAACTATCTGTGAAATTGGCGATCCTGCAATATTTTACGATTTGCTTTCAAAGTGGTATAAAGCAGATCAAATATGTTTTTATGAAACTAGGTTAATACAGAAATATTCAATAGTGGTTTTTAAGAAATTTTTTGTAAATTTGGCGATCCTGCAATATTTAAAATTTAATTTAAGATTGGTATAGTTAAGGTTTGGGTTAAGATTTGTTAAAATTTGTTTAAGGGTTTATATTTTCCGTGTACTTTTGTAAATTTTTTCTTATAAATTTCCCATTTATTTTGTTACAAAAATTGAAAACCGTTTCTCTTTCTTATCCAGTTCCTAAAATTTTATATTTTTTTTTTCTTCCAGACATGTACGTGAGGCGACCGGCATAAATGTTGATATGCGTATTGGCATCCATACTGGCAATGTTTTATGTGGTGTTTTGGGCCTACGTAAATGGCAATTTGATGTTTGGAGTGATGATGTTACTTTGGCAAATCATATGGAAAGTGGTGGTGTAGCTGGGTAAGTTTCAGTTTTCTATTTTTTTTTTTGCACATTTTTTGTTGATTTTTCGTTTTTATTTTTTTGTTCTTTTGATATATTTATAAATTTTCTTTTATTTGTTTGATTATGGTTTACCCATAAGTGGTTAGGAAATTGGTTTTTGCAATAAATACCGGAAATCATTGTGTAAAGAAACTTAATGTACCATATAACCAAAAGGAATGATAATGAATTTGATACAATAATTGTATGGAATTTTTTTCTCCCTCCCCATTGTTGTTCCGGTTGGTTTATTGTTACACAGTTGACAGTTAACCTGAATTTAATGTTTTTTGTAATGAAAACAATAGTGATGAAAGTTGGGGAGGGGGGGTTTGTCAAGGACTTACATTCTTTTTTAAGTGTGTTTGCTTAAAGAATGTAATAAATTTTTGACCGGGATAATTTTCAGATTCTGAGATATTTTTTAGGTAGAAAAACGATCAGGTTTTAGGACATTTTTCTACAAAAAAATTCTCCGAATAATTTTTCTCAAATTGAATATTTTTTTTGTATTGAAAATTTTTGTATATGGAAAAATGTTCAGAAAAATTTTCAGATTCTGAGATATTTTTCTTATAAAAAATTCTCATATTTCTGGAACATTTTTCCTCATACAGAAAGAATTCTCAGATTCTGGAACATTTATCCTATAAAAAAAAAAAATTGAGCGTCTGAGATTTTTTTCCATATAGAAAAATTCTCAAATTCTGACACAATTTTTCTTATAGAAAAATTCTAACATTCTGAGATATGCTTCCTGTAGAAAATTTTTCAGATTCTTAGATATTTTTCCTATAGAATAATTCATAGATTTTTAGATATTTTTCTTATAGAACAATTCTCAGATTTTGAGACATTTTGCCATATAGGAAATTCTCAGATTATGAGATATTTTTTCATATAGAAAAATTCTCATATTTGGAGACATTTTTCCATATAGAAAAATTCTCAGATTCTGAGATATTTTTTCATATAGAAAAATTCTCAGATTCTGAGACATTTTTCTATATAGGAAAATTTTCAGATTCTGAGACATTTTTCCATATAGAAAAGTCTCAAATTCTGAGATAGTTTTTCATATAGAAAAATTCTCAGATTCGGAGACGTTTTCCATACAGAAAAATTCTCAGATTCCAAGACATTTTTTCATATAGAAAATTTTTTTCATATAGAAAAATTCTCAGACTCTGAGACATTTTTCCATAAAAAAATTATCAGATTCCAAAACATTTTTCCATATAGAAAAATTCTCAGATTCTGAGACATTTTTCCAATAAAAAAATTGTTAGATTCTGAGACATTTTTTCATATAGAAAAATTCTCAGATTCTGTGACATTTTTCCATATAGAAAAATTCTACGATTCCGTGACATTTTTTCATATAGAAAAATTCTCAGATTTTGAGACATTTTTCCATATAGAAAAATTCTCAGATTCTGAGAAATGTTTCCTGTAGAAAAATTCTCAGATTCCGAGACATTTTTCTATATAGAAAAACTCTCAGATTTTGAGACATTTTTCCATATAGCAAAATTCTCAGATTTTGAGACATTTTTCCATATAGAAAAATTCTCAGATTTTGAGACATTTTTCCATATAGAAAAATTCTCAGATTTTGAGACATTTTTCCATATTGAAAATTCTCAGATTCTGACACATTTTTCCGTTTAGAAAAATTTTCAGATTCTAAAATATTTTTCCTATAGAAAAATTCTTAGATATTTCTCCCATAGAAAAACTCTCAGATTATAAAATATTATTTCTATAGAAAAAATCTCAGGTTTTGACATTGTTTTTCTATAGAAAAATTCTTAGGTTCTGTCATAGTTTTCCTATAAAAAAACTTAGATTCTGTATATTTTTCCTCCAGCGAAGTTCTAGGATTCTAAGATTTTTTCAGAAGAGAAAAACTCTCGGATTTCGAAATATTTTTCCTATATAGAATTCTTAGATTCTGAGATATTTTTCTTATAGAAAAATCCTGTTTCTAAGATATTTTTCCTATAAAAAAAATTCTTAGATTCTAAGATATTTTTCCCATGGACAAATTCTCATATTCTGATATATTTTTCCTATAGAAAAACTCCGAGATTTTTTTTCTATAGAAAAATTGCAAGATTCTAATATATTCTCTCGTTTAAAACAAATCTCAATTTTTGAGACGTTTTTTTCGTATAAAAAAATTCTAAGACTGTAAAATATATTTTCTATATAAAAATCATCAGACTCTAAGAGATTCTTTCTATATAAAAAGTCTCAGATTCTGAGACATTTTTCCATGTACAAAAATTCTTAGATTCGAAGATATTTTTTTCATATAAAAAAATCACAGATTTTGAAATATGTTTCCTATAAAAAATTTCTCAAATTCTAAGAGATAAGATAAAAAAAAAAAATTTAAGATTCTGAAAGATTTTTCCTATAAAAAAATCCGATTTTTTTGGTTAAAAAATTTTTATTTCAGAGTTTCCATAGTTAGCATAATGTATACAATTGAGTTTCTTTACAATTTAAACTTAAAATATAAATTTAAACTCTTAAACACCTTTTTAATAAAAAAAATGCTTAAACAAACACTTGAATTTTCCTACAAGTAAATAAACACTTTGATATATTTAAGGTTAAATTGTGGTATACAATTTCATGAGATATTAAAAAAGATTTTTGTTATACGCTACATAAAAAAGATGAAGGTATATTAACTTTGTCTTTACGCTAGGCTATAAATGATCTAGCTATAATTGACCGTCCGTCTGTCTGTTGAAATCACGGTAACTTTTGAAAGAAATTTTAGAGGTTGGAAATCTCTATAAATTAAGATCTGATTGTTTATATAACCCAATCCGGAAGATATTTATAATTTTTCGATTTTTAAATTTACCAACAAATGTGTTTGTAACAACTTATTAGTTAATTTGAAAAACTGACTCCGACTGCGCCAGTTATAATAAACAGGAATACTATGTAAAAACATCTTAAACGTTTTAAATTTAGGATTTTTAGTGTTTATTTAATAGTGTTATGATTTAGTCATGGAAAGCTACAAAAATAGTGTTGTGTTTTTGTCACTACAAAATAATTTATCTAGAAAACTGCTTTAATGAGCCACATCACGGTTGTCGTATTTGGCTTGACGTTTTCCACTCCTTGTTTTTTATTTCTAAAAATCTCTATATATTAATATTTGATTTTTTATATAACGCAATTCATTAGATATTCAAAGTTTTATGATTTCCAAATTTAGTATATTCAAAAATTAACAACTTATTGGTTAATTTGACGAACTCTGACTCCGACTGCGCCAGTATAAATAAGCAAGAATACTACCTAAGAACATCTTAACCATTTTTTAATTTAGTATTTTTAGTGTTTATTAAATAATTTTATGGTTTAGCCACAAAAATTATGTTGTTTATTATAACTAGGGATGAAATTCATGTTTTTAAAACGATATCGACCAATTATCTTTCCGAATCAAGAAATTTGCGTTAAAATGGCATCGATTTGTTTTTGCATATTTTTGCATATTTTGGTGAAAATGGATATTTTTGCATATTTTGGTTTTAAATGCATATTTTGTGCATATTTCCAACTTTTAAGTGCATATTTTTGCATATTTTGGTATAAATTAGCAAAAACACAAATTGAAATTTATTTATTTCAACAACTATTTTAAATTTTAAAAATTTATTTTGGAAATAAGAAATATAATTTTTTTCTTCAAAATTTTTTTATAGATTGTCTTAATTTCTAAAAAATCTTCTTATAAAATGTTTTAAATGTTACTATTTAAATCCGGCGTTACTTTTTGCTTTTAAAGCAGTTTTTCCTATGAAAATAAGATTTTTACTGCACACATTTTATTTTTTAGTGCATATTTTTAGGTTTTTTAGTGAATATTTTGAATTTTTTAGCGCATATTTCCGATTTTTTAGTGCATGTAAATCTCATCCCTAGTTATAACACTACAAACGCTACAAAAAAAATTGACCTAAAACTAAATTTGACCTCAAATATTGCTTAATTGCCTTGTCTTGGCATATATATTAAGATCTGACTATTAATAGAACGCAATTCGTTAGATATTTAGAGTTTTCTGATTTTCAAATTTACTAACAAATGTGTTTTTAACAACTTATTGGTAAATCTGTCTAAATTTTACACCGACTGCGCCAGTTATAATAAGCAGATATATAAAAGATCACCTACACATCTTTTAGTTTTATAATTTTTGGTGTTTATGAAATAATTTTATTATTAAGACGGTCACCACCGCTACAAAAAAAAAATTGACCTGAAAAATATACACTCAAACAAAAATTATATTACAGAAAAAAAAAAAATCTGTTTTAAACAAAAAAAAAAATCACTAAATTTTTATACCCTCCAACCACAATATGGGTATACACAGTATACTCACTTTGTCATTCCGTGTGTAACGCATCGAAATATCGGCCTAGGACCCAATAAAGTATATATTTTATTGATCAGTGATCGATTCTAAGACATTCTAGCGATGTCCGTCCGTCTGTCCGTCTGTAGAGGACACGATACAGTCCAAAATAAAAGAGCTAGACTTCCGAAGTTTGGCACGAATATGTCAAAATCGGACCAAGGGGAAAAAGTTCCCCCTTGGAGAACTAAACTAACCCAAGAAAAACCGCATTTTTTGCAGAGTTTTTTGTACTTTTGGTAAGCAAATGCAACATTCTTATCTCAGAAGAAGTTCAAAATCGCAAGGGGAAGGTGCCCCCTAACGTCTCCCACCAACCACCCCCCCCAAAAAAAAAGACGCCCCTGAATTTTTTTAATATTTTTTTTTACATTTTGGAGGGTATAAAAGATTCGGCACAGCCGAATGTAACAATCTCACTTGTTTTGATTTGTTTTTGTTTAACGAATATACTTTTAATACACTTGACAAAAAAATTTTACACGAAAAATTTTTTACACTAGAAAAAAGTTTTACACTCAATAAAAATAGAAAATTCCACTCAAATACTTTGTACTAAAAAAGAATTTTACACTGAAAAAAATTTAAACTAAAAAACAATAATTTTACTAAACATTTTTTTACTGTTTTCAATAAAAATAAGAAAATTTTATTTACTACTACTATCTTTAAGTAAAATACTGGTTTTAAGTAAAACACTGGTTTTTAAGTAAAATACTTGTTTTTAAGTAAAATACTGGTTTTTAAGTAAAATACTGGTTTTTTGAGTAAAATACTGGTTTTTAAGTAAAATACTGGTTTTTAAATAAAATACTGGTTTTTAGGTAAAATACTGGAACTTTAAGTAAAATACTGGTACACTCAGAAAAAAGTTACACTAACAAAAAAGTAAAATATTGTTATCAACAATTGAAAAGTTTTTGCACTTAAATTAATTTTTATTTAAAGTGTTTTTTGGACATTTTGTAGGATATTCATAGATTCGTCTAACACAAATTTAACTTTTTTTGCTGCTTGTTTTCCTTTTGTTAAATAAAAAATGAAATAAAAATAATAACATGAAAAACAGCAGTCAGACAAATAAAAAATTCAATGATTTGGAATCAATTTATATAAAACAACTTGTAAATACAGGGGACATTTTGTACATGAATAAATATATTTTTTCTGTGTTCTTTTGTTTTTCCCAACAATTTTTTTTATTAAAAACAATTTATTTCTTACAGACGGGTGCACATCACAAAACAAACGTTACAATTTCTAAATGATAAATTTGAGGTGGAAGAGGGAAATGGAGGAAATCGTGATCCTTATTTGGCGGATCATAAAATAGAAACGTATTTAATAGTACCACCAAAGGTAAAGTTAAAAGGAAAAAAAAAAATGATAAAATATTGCTTCAAAGAGTAAAGCCTGAGTAAAAAAGGTTTTTATATAATTATATAAAATTCGATGGAATTATATAAAATTATATATAATTTTATAAGATAATATATAAAAGCTTCAGTTTTTAGAAAATTTTATAAAATTGTATATAATTTGTTGAAATTATATACAATTTGATAAAATTATGTATAAATTGATAAAAAATTTTATATAATTTGATAAAATTATGTATAATTTGATAAAATTATATATAGTTATATTTGATAATTTAATTTAATTTAATTTTTGATAATTTAATAAAAATTTTATAAAATTATATCCACCTGGATATCATTATATATAATTTTATCAACTTATATATAATTTTATCAAATTTTCTAAAAACTGAAGCCTGTATATAATCTTATATAATTTTATATAATTTTTTATATAATTTTATCAAATTATATAAACTTTTTTACTCTGTTAGTAACAAATGCTACAATTTTCTTCTCATTTTTTTTTTTTTAGAAACCCAGTTATATTACACACATAGTACCACGTATAACAGAAGTTAATTCCTCGCAGGATAGTATAAATAAAATACATGCTACACCCATCTCCACCACCCCCACCAGCACCAACAATCATCACAACAATTTTAACAACACTTGCAATAGCAATAATATAGATGCTGATGCAACTGAAAAATTATTACCAGTGACAGTAATAAATTTTAATGCTCTAGATACAACAGAAACTTCTACATTAAAACTATCACCGACTTCGGCTAATAGTCCAGAGCCAAAACTAGCACAATTATCATCGAGAACTTCAATGTCAATAAAAGAGGAAGAAGATGAGGATACAGTCGAATTACGAAATCCAACATCAAACAATCAATCTCAACAATATCGAAAAAATTCTCTGCAGCAACAGGATGTGGGAGAAAAATTTTCCACACTTACCCCCAATCATTCTTCGTCAAATCTGCAGCGTAAAAGTAGCAGTGGTGGCAGTGATATTCTTGTAAATGCAATTACCACTACCAATAATAGTAATACTAATACTCATGCTTCACTAACACCAAAATCATCATTGAGTCTACCCAATGATGATGCTCTTAGTGCTAGTGGCAGTGAGGGTGCTACTTCAAATTGTGGTTCTGTTACTATTGGCACTTGTACGATTATAGAAAATCCTATCGGAAATTGTGAATCATCACAATCGATAACAACAGCTGCTGTAAATGATAATAATACTGTTGCAAGTGGTAATGTGACGCCGGTTAATACAGCGACAACAACTGGTAGTGGTAATACAGGCAATAATTTATTGACAACTGATATGCCAGAGGCTAAAAGTAGAAGAAAATTATCAGTGCAAGGTAAGGGGAAAAGATTTTTAAATTAAATATTTAGTTTTAAATGAAACATTTTTCCTTACAGAAAATTTCTCAGATTATGAGACATATTTCCTATAGAAAAATGCTCAGATTTTGTGACATTTTTTCCTATAGAATAAGTCTCAGATTCTGAGACATTTTTCCTATAGAAAAAGTCTCTGAATCTGAGACATTTTTCCCATTGAAAAAGTCTTAGATTTTTCCTCAGATTCTGAGACATTTTTCTTATAGAAAAAGTCTCAGATTCTGAGACATTTTTCTTATAGAAAAAGTCTCAGATTCTGAGACATTTTTCTTATAGAAAAAGTCTCAGATTCTGAGACATTTTTCTTATAGAAAAAGTCTCAGATTCTGAGACATTTTTCTTATAGAAAAAGTCTCAGATTCTGAGACATTTTTCTTATAGAAAAAGTCTCAGATTCTGAGACATTTTTCTTATAGAAAAAGTCTCAGATTCTGAGACATTTTTCTTATAGAAAAAGTCTCAGATTCTGAGACATTTTTCTTATAGAAAAAGTCTCAGATTCTGAGACATTTTTCTTATAGAAAAAGTCTCAGATTCTGAGACATTCGTAAATTATAAAAATAAATTCGTACATATTAGATATTTTTATTATGAAAGTTAGTAAAATATATAATTTTGTAAATTAAAAAAAAAAAAAAGAATATCTTTAACAGTGTTGGTATGTCTCTAGAAACTTGCAAGCAAAATCTACGGCTTTGTTACGCGACGGAGACTAATCAAAGATGGGCAAATGGATGGACGTGTGAGACAACACGACAGATATGGCCTTCTCTTAACCCATTACTGCCTGCCCATAGATCGGCTCGTACGATTTTGATGAAATTTTGATATGTGTGCCTGGAAGACAACAAAAGTTGATAGAAAAATAAAAAAAATTACCTCAGCTCCGACCTGAGATATGACATGGGTATTAGGCCATCTAATTTTTTACTTTTATTTTTTGTTTGAGCTAAAAGGGGTCCATAAAGTTTCTTTTGGGTGTCAAAATAACTCCAATAAATTTTCGTAAAAACCAAAATTGTTCTGAGACATTTTTCTTATAGAAAAAGTCTAAGATTCTGAGACATTTTTCTTATAGAAAAAGTCTCAGATTCTGAGACATTTTTCTTATAGAAAAAGTCTCAGATTCTGAGACATTTTTCTTATAGAAAAAGTCTCAGATTCTGAGACATTTTTCTTATAGAAAAAGTCTCAGATTCTGAGACATTTTTCTTATAGAAAAAGTCTCAGATTCTGAGACATTTTTCTTATAGAAAAAGTCTCAGATTCTGAGACATTTTTCTTATAGAAAAAGTCTCAGATTCTGAGACATTTTTCTTATAGAAAAAGTCTCAGATTCTGAGACATTTTTCTTATAGAAAAAGTCTCAGATTCTGAGACATTTTTCTTATAGAAAAAGTCTCAGATTCTGAGACATTTTTCTTATAGAAAAAGTCTCAGATTCTGAGACATTTTTCTTATAGAAAAAGTCTCAGATTCTGAGACATTTTTCTTATAGAAAAAGTCTCAGATTCTGAGACATTTTTCTTATAGAAAAAGTCTCAGATTCTGAGACATTTTTCTTATAGAAAAAGTCTCAGATTCTGAGACATTTTTCTTATAGAAAAAGTCTCAGATTCTGAGACATTTTTCTTATAGAAAAAGTCTCAGATTCTGAGACATTTTTCTTATAGAAAAAGTCTCAGATTCTGAGACATTTTTCTTATAGAAAAAGTCTCAGATTCTGAGACATTTTTCTTATAGAAAAAGTCTCAGATTCTGAGACATTTTTCTTATAGAAAAATTCTCAGATTCTGAGACATTTTTCTTATAGAAAAAGTCTCAGATTCTGAGACATTTTTCTTATAGAAAAAGTCTCAGATTCTGAGACATTTTTCTTATAGAAAAAGTCTCAGATTCTGAGACATTTTTCTTATAGAAAAAGTCTCAGATTCTGAGACATTTTTCTTATAGAAAAAGTCTCAGATTCTGAGACATTTTTCTTATAGAAAAGTCTCAGATTCTGAGACATTTTTCTTATAGAAAAAGTCTCAGATTCTGAGACATTTTTCTTATAGAAAAAGTCTCAGATTCTGAGACATTTTTCTTATAGAAAAAGTCTCAGATTCTGAGACATTTTTCTTATAGAAAAAGTCTCAGATTTTGAGACATTTTTTTTATAGAAAAAGTCTCAGATTCTGAGACATTTTTCTTATAGAAAAAGTGTCAGATTCTGAGACATTTTTCTTATAGAAAAGTCTCAGATTCTGAGACATTTTTCTTATAGAAAAAGTCTCAGATTCTGAGACATTTTTCCTATAGAAAAAGTCTCAGATTCTGAGACATTTTTCCTATAGAAAAAGTCTCAGATTCTGAGACATTTTTCCTATAGAAAAAGTCTCAGATTCTGAGACATTTTTCCTATAGAAAAAGTATCAGATTCTGAGACATTTTTCCTATAGAAAAAGCCTCAGATTCTGGGAATTTTTCGTTTAGAAAAAGTGTCAGATAACTATTTTCAATACTCTTTTGTAGAAAATCTTCTTAAAATTGTACTCTTTTTTAGAAGGGTAAAAATTGAAGTAATTTTTTTTTTTGGGAAAGAAGTACTATTGTGAGTACTATTTCTTAGAAAAAATTACACTTTTAGTACTCTTTTTCAGAAAATAACAGTTTCTTAGTACTCTTTGTAAGAAATGGTACTATTTTGGTACTATTTTTGTACCATTTCCAGAAAATTCTACTCCTTGTGGTAATCTTTATAAGAAAGTGCTCTGTTTTTAATACTTTTTCTCGGATAGGACACAATTTTAAAAACTTTTTAAAAAATGTTGCTAGTTTTAGTACTCTGTGTTGAAATTGTTGTTTTTAATTACATTTTCTTCAATAGAATACAATTTGTAGTGTTCTTTTTAGTAAAGTGTACAATTTTTAGTTTCTTTTTCAGAAAATAATACTTTTTTAGTACTCTTTGTAAGAATAGTACTATTTTTGTACTATTTCTATGAAATTCTACTTCTTGTGGTAATCTTTTTAAGAAATTGCACTGTTTTTGTACTTTTTTGGATAGAACACAATTTTTAAAACTTTGTTAGTTAGTTGTAATGTTGTTAGTTTAGTAATCTGTATTAAAATTGTTGCTATTTTAAGAACATTTTCTTAAATAGAATACAACTTTTAGTGTTCTTTTCAATAAAGTGTACTATTTTTAGTTTTTTTTTTAGAAGGGGAAGTATCCTTATTACTCTTTCTTTGAATTGGTACTCCTATTTTTAGTACCATTTCTTGGTAAGAATGACACTTTTAGTACTCTTTTTCAGAAAATAATACTTTTTTAGTACTCGTTCCTTGAATTGGTACTCTTATTTTTAGTACTATTTCTAAGAAAGAACTACACTTTTAGTACTCTTTTTCAGAAAATAAGTACTTTGTAAGAAATAGTACTATTTTTTTTACTATTTCCAGGGAATTCTACTCCTTGTGGTAATCTTTCTGAGAAATTGTACTGTTTTTAGTACTTTTTCTTTGATAGGACACAATTTCTAAAACCCGTTATAAAAAATGTTGCTAGTTTTTTAGAAAGGGAAGTTTCCTTAGTACTATTTCTTTGAATTGGTATTATTTAAGTACTATTTCTTAGAAAAAAATACACTTTTAGTACGCTTTTTAAAAAAAAAACACTTTTTTAGTACTCTTTGTAAGAAATGGTACTATTTTTGTACCATTTCTAGAAAATTCTACTCCTTGTGGTAATCTTTCTAAGAAAGTGCACTGTTTTTAGTACTTTTTCTTGGATAAGACACAAGTTTTAAAACCCTTTATAAAAAATGTTGCTAGTTTTAGTACTCTATGTTGAAATTGTTGCTATTTTAAGTACATTTTCTTTAAAAGAGTACAATTTTTACTATTTTTTAGAAAGAGAAGTATCCTCAGTACTCTTTATTTGAATTAGTAGTCTTATTGTTAATATTATTTCTAAAAAAGAACTACACTTTAAGTACGCTTTTTCAGAAAATAGTACTTTTTTAGTACTCTTTGTAAGAAATGGTATTATTTGTGTACTATGTTTTTGTACAATTTCTTAGAAAGAAGTACACTTTTAGTACGCCTTTTCAAAAAATAATACTTTTTTAGTACTCTTTGTAAGAAATGGTACTATTTTTGTACTATTTCCAGAAAATTCTCCTCCTTATAGTAATCTTACTAGGAAAGTGCATTGTATTTAGTACTTTTTCTTGGATAGGACACAATTTTTAAAGGTCTTTTTAAAAAATGTTGCTAGTTTTATTACTCTGTGTTGAAGTTGTTACTAGTTTAAGTACATTTTCTTAAATAAAGTACAATTTTCAGTGTGTTTTTTAATAAAGTGTACTATTTTTAGTTTTTTGTTTAAAAGGGAAGTATCCTTAGTACTCTTTCTTTGAAGTGGTACTCTTATTTTTTGTACTATTTCTTAGAATGAAGTACACTTTTAGTACGCTTTTTCATAAAATAATACTTTTATAGTACTCTTTGTAAGAAATGGTACTATTTGTGTACTTTTTCCAGGAAATTCTACTTTTTGTGGTAATTTTTTAAGAAAATGCACTGTTTTTAAGACTTTTTCTTGGATAGGACACAATTTTTAAAACTCTTTATAAAAAATGTTGCTAGTTTTAGTAATTTGTGTTGAAAGTGTTGCTATTTTAAGTACATTTTCTGGATTGAGTACAATTTTTAGTGTTCTTTTCAATAAAGTGTACTATTTTTAGTTTTTTTTTAGAAAGGGAAGTATCCATATTACTCTTTCTTTGAATTGGTACTCTTATTTTTAGTACTATTTCTTGGTAAGAATGAAACTTTTAGTACTCTTTTTCAGAAAATAATACTTTTTTAGTACTCGTTCCTTGAATTGGTACTCTTATTTTTAGTACTATTTCTAAGAAAGAACTACACTATTAGTACAATTTTTCAGAAAATAAGTACTTTGTAAGAAATAGTACCATTTTTTACTATTTCTTAGAAAAAAGTACACTTTTAGTACGCTTTTTCAAAAAAAAACACTTTTTTAGTACTCTTTGTAAGAAATGGTACTATTTTTGTACCATTTCTAGAAAATTCTGCTCCTTGTGGTAATCTTTCTAAGAAAGTGCACTGTTTTTAGTACTTTTTCTTGGATAAGACACAAGTTTTAAAACCATTCATAAAAAATGTTGCTAGTTTTAGTACTATGTGTTGAAATTGTTGCTATTTAAAGTACATTTTCTTGAAAAGAGTACAATTTTTATTATTTTTTAGAAAGAGAAGTATCCTTAGCTCTCTTTATTTGAATTGGTAGTCTTATTTTTAGTAATATTTCTTAAAAAGAACTACACTTTAAGTACTCTTTTTCAGAAAATAGTACTTTTTTAGTACTCTTTGTAAGAAATGGTATTATTTGTGTACTATGTTTTTGTACTATTTCTTAGAAAGAAGTATACTTTTAGTACGCCTTTTCAAAAAATAATACTTTTTTAGTACTCTTTGTAAGAAATTGTACTATTTTTGTACTATTTCTAGAAAATTCTCCTCCTTACTAGGAAAGTGCACTGTATTTAGTACTTTTTCTTGGATAGGACACAATTTTTAAAGGTCTTTATAAAAAATGTTGCTAGTTTTAGTACTCTGTGTTAGAAACGTTACTATTTTAAGAACATTTTCTTGAATAGAGTACAATTTTAAGTGTTCTTTCTAGCAAAGTGTACTAATTTTAGTTTTTTTTTAGAAAGGGAAGTACTCTTAGTACTCGTTCTTTTCATTGGTACTCTTACTTTTAGTACTATTTCTTAGAAAGAAGTACACTTTTAGTACGCTTTTTCAAAAAAATTATCATTTTTTAGTACTCTTTGTAAGAAATGGTACTATTTGTTTACTATTTCCAAGAAATTCTACTCCTTGTGGTAATCTTTCTAAGAAAGTTCACTGTTTTAGTACTTTTTCTTGAATAGGACAAAATTTTTAAAACTCTTACTAAAAAATGTTGCTAGTTTTAGTACTCTGTGTTGGAAACGTTACTATTTTAAGTACATTTTCTTGAATAGAGTAAAATTTTTAGTCTTCTTTTTTATTTTTTTTTTTTAAGGGAAGTATCCGCAGTATTCTTTCTTTGAATTGGTACTTTTGTTTTTAGTACTATTTCTTAACAATAACTATTTTTGGTAATCTTTCGTAGAAAATGTTCTAAAAATAGTACTCTTTCTTAGAAGAGTAAAAATTTAAGTATTTTAAGTACTATTTCTTAGAAAGAAGTACACTTTTAGTACATTTACTTAAATAGAGTACAATTTTTAGTGTTTTTTTAGTAAAGTATACTATTTTTAATTTTTTTAGAAAGGAAAGTATCCTTTCTTTAAATTGGGTCTCTTATTTTTAGTACTATTTCTTAGAAAGAATTACACTTTTAGTACGCTTTTTCAAAAAATAATACTTTTTTAGTACTCTTTGTAAGAAATGGTACTATTTGTTTACTATTTCCAGGAAATTCTACTCCTTGTGGTAATCTTTCTACGAAAAAGCACTGTTTTTAGTACTTTTTCTTGAATAGGACAAAATTTTTAAAACTCTCACTAAAAAATGTTGCTTGTTTTAATACTCTGTGTTGGAAATGTTACTATTTTAAGTACATTTTCTTAAATAGAGTACAACATTTAGTGTTAATTTTTAATATTAGTAAGCTTTTTAAAAAATGGTACTTTTTTTAGTACCCTTTACCACTCTTTTTTTGTTTTAAGAACTTTTATAATAAAAAACTTTAACATCCTTAACACATTTTTTTTAAAAAAACTCTTATTTTTATATTTTTCTTCCTATATCCTTAAAGGTTTAATATCATTTGCTGATAGAAGACGTTCATCAGGTGCATTTATGGAACGTAAAATGTCCATACATACAAATGAAAGTTTTCGTAGTCATGCAGGTAAGAAACTAACATAGTATACCTACATACAAAAGAAAAGGTAAATAAATTTTAAAACTTTATTTTAAACTTAACTTTTTTAAAGTAAAAAAAAAATAAAAAACCCAACTAAAGTTTGCTTAATAAACAAAAATTGTATAAGGCGTTTCACAGGAAATGTCAGTTTTTCAAGGTTTTAACGTCAAAAACACAACTAAATCATAATTTTTTTTAAGATCTTAATCCAAAACTGGACAAAGTATAAGGCCCAAAAGTCGAGACGTATTTTGGTGTCCAAAACATTTAAAAAAATGAGCAAAGTACACTGTGCAATAAAATTGAGGTCACGAAGTTTGTCTTGAATAGGACCAAAAAAAAAATAGCTTAGAAGTACACACAAAAAAAAATTTTTCCAATGAACGATTTTCATAGTATTTATGAATAAATTCACAAAATTTATTAACTTTTTCATAATACTTATAAACTTTTTCATAGTATTTATAAATCGTAATATGTGAAATTGAAGAACTATTTAACATTTTTTCATAAATTCTATGAAAAAGTTCAAAAATTTAATGAAAAAATTCATTATTTTTATGTATTTTTTCATAAATACTGTTTCTGTGTAGGTTTAATACTTTTTTTGGACTTATGCCCAACGCCTTTGAAAAAAAATTAAAACGTCAGTGGGCCATAAAAAAAGAACTGGAGCTAAACTTTTAATACCCTACGAAGGTTTTGGTCTACGAATGGTTTATTTCAAATTTTTGGGTTAAAAATCCGGGACTCATTTAAAACCAAATCAAAGAATTTTTTCTTCGAGATAAACCACTTTGTCACAAAAATTTATGAAAAGTTATGGGAAAGTTAAATATTAAAAACATTACGTGGTTTTTATAAAAGATCTGGTTAATAAAAAAAAATTTAGTACCAGTTTTTAATCTAAAAAAAGAATTACTAGAAATTTAATAAAGAATTACTAGAAATTTAAAAAAAAATAATTTTCTACCAAAATGTGCTATCTCCCTTAAAAATTTCAGCTATTTCTAGACATTTCTTGTAAACTGCCTTATATATAATTTTAAACATATGTTTTCTATTTATATTATCTTCTAGGTCATGTTACACGTAATCGTCCTTCATCGAAAATGACCAAATATGTTGAATGCTGGGGTGCTGACAGACCATTTGCAAATATTGCTGAATCAAAATTGGTCAAAAACATTGGTTTAGCTGTAAGTAATACATGTGTTTGTGTGTGTGTTTGTGCTTTTAAGGATAAGAAAAAAAAAACACTAAAATGTACAAATTGCGTTAAACAAAAAAAAAAACTTAAATTACATGTCCTTTGGACATCTTGCAACATTGTGGAGTGGAAGTTAGAAATGAAATTCTAAATTTACTACATGTGTAGATGTTTCCTACACACTCAAAATAAAATGGAAACATTTTTCAGAATGTGAGAGTTTTTCTAAAGGAAAAGTCAAAGACTTTATCTAAAGGAAAAATCGAAGACTTTTTCTAAAGGAAAAGTCAAAGACTTTTTCTATAGGAAACATGTCCTAGAATCTAAAGATTTTTCGTACGAAAAATGTCCCAGAATCTGAGATTTGTTTTATACAGAAAAATGTCTCAGAATCTGAGATTTGTTTTATACAGAAAAATGTCTCAGAATCTGAAATTTTCTTAAGGACAAATGTTTTAGAATCTGCGATTTTGTCTATTTAAAAAGTGTTTTAGAATCTGAGACTGTTTTATACGAAAAATGTCTCAGAATCTGAGACCGTTTATATACAAAAAAAAACTGTCTCAAATTCTTACAATTTTTCTATACAGATTATCTCACATATTTTTTTTTTCAGTGTACAATTTTAAATTAAGTTTATTTTTTTTTTAGCTGCCGTACAAGAAAATCAAATTTTGTCTTTAATTTTCTTTCTTGATTTTTATTTCCCAAAATATCTAACATTTTGTAAATGTTTCAAATTTTCCAAACGTTTTGTATATTAGTTTTCTATGCTTAGAATGTCTTTATAACAGTAGCAATGCAATTTTAAACAAATTTTTTTTCTTAACAATTTACCCAGAAGAAGTTACTGTCAAGGATGCAGGATACACCATCATATTAAAAATACATGAGTATGACTACAATCACTAGGATTTAGATAAATGCAAAGAAGATTTTGATAAGATTTTGAAGAAAGAAATTTTTTTAATCAATTTTGTTAGTAAAAATTAACATTATTGCTGCTTAGGAAGCAACTTAATTTTAGCAACATGTTGCTAACATACAAATATTTCTGGAAACATATTGCTTAAAACTTTAATACCGTTTCATTTTGATAATTTCTTAACTTTTTAACAGTTTTTCAATATTTTTAGGCTGATAGCAACATGTTTCGAACATAAAAATATCGCAGGCAACATGTTGCTAAAAACTTTAATACATTTATTTGACTATGCGTCCTTTTAATCTAGTTATATGGAAATGTTGCTAACTTTGAATAAAGATGGTGCTAGTAACATGTTAATAGCAATACAAAAATAATAATATTTTTTTATAAATATGACCATTTCATTTAATTATTTTCTTAACTTTTTTTATAAGTTTTTCAATACTTTTAGGCTGCTAGCAACATGTTGCTAATATAAAAATATTTCTGGCAACATATTGCGGAACACGTTAATACAGTTACTTGACAACGCAACCATTTGATCTAGTTATATGAAAAATTATGCTAGCTTAAAGTACGGATGTTGCTAGAAAAATGTTACTGGCAATATTACTTATTTTTTAAAAATATAACCATTTCATTTTGATAATTTCTCAACGATTTTTAAACATTTTACGGCTGTAGCAATATGTTGCTAACATAAAAATGTTGCTAGCTTTAATAAAATATGTTGCTAGCCACATGTTACTAGTAATATTATTTATTTTTCAAAATTATGACCATTTTATTTTGAAAATTTCTCAACTTTTTTCAAAGTTTTTAAATAAATTTAGGTTGTTAGCAACATAATGCTAATATTTCTGGCAACATAATGCTAAAAACTTTAATGCAGTTATTTGACAACGCACACATTTATTCTAGTTACATGAAAATGTTGATTGTTTTAAATAATGATGTTGCTAGCAACATGTAACTATCAATATTACTTTTTTTGTTTAAAATATGTCCATTTCATTTTGGTTAGTTCTCAATTTTTAGCAGGTTTTCAATATTTTTAGACTGCTAGCAACATGTTGCTAACATAGAAATATCGCTGGCAACATATTGCTGAAAACTTTAATACAGTTATTTGACAACGCGCCCATTTGATCTACATAGTTATAAGAAAATGTTGCTAGCTTTAAATATAGATGTTGTTAGCAACATGTAACTAGCAAAATTATTTTCTTAAAAATGTGACCATTTCATTTTAATAATTAATCAACCCATATAAAACTTAATTAATAATTTAAGGCTGCTAGCAACATGTTGCTAGCATAAAAATATTTCTGCTGCTGTATGGTCTGAGAACATATTTTTTATATTTTAATGTGGTTGGTCTAGTTAAGTGGGTTTGCAACCTGGAAATCGTATTCAAATTCAGGCCTCTGCTATTTTAATATTTATTTTTAACTGTTATTTAAAACCAAAGTGCCTTCGTTTGAATGCTCAATACTGTTTTTAAATTTATTTGAAACGAAGACAGGTTGGTTTTGGCCAAGTCATCATCAAAGGAAACGACAAAAATTTGTTTAAGCACATACTAACATATATTTAAACATATACAATTTATTTTATCCTACATACACATAGAATTATCTTAAAAACATTCACACACATGGCAGAAGCGTATGCACAAAAAAAAGGTTTGAGTGGGATTCCTAAAAACTTAGTTTCTTAAAAAATCTCTAGGTTCCCAAATTATGCATACAATCCTGAGTTCATGTATTTGGTTGCTTATTTATGTTAAACTTTAAAGCAAACATCCTTTTTAAATATTTTATTTGCTATTTTCATATATAATTTCTTATGATTAATTTTAAGAATTTTTTTGTTCATCTCTTTTCTATCTGCCATAGAGTATAGCAATGATTGAATCAAATTTGCTGCCACCCGAGCGTAAATGCTTTAATTTCAATTGTTTTGGACCACCCACCGAATTGAAACCATTTACTATGTGGTATCGTAATACGCCACGTGAAGTGATGTATCGTGCCCGACCGGATACCCATTATCGTTATGATTTAATATGTGCTTTTTTGCTGTTTATATCAATAGCGGTGGTGCAATTAATTGTTATGGATATGTAAGTATTTTTTTAGACTTTTTTTTAAATTAAAAAATGTTTATAAAACATTGTTTATAAACAATGTTTATAAACAGTGTATTAACACTAATGTTTATAGAAATTGGTTATGAATAGCTATTAAGAAATAATTGTTTCAAAACAATGTTTATAAACATTTATAGAGAAATTGATATTAGCACTGCATATAATCAAAAGTTTATAAACATTTTAATAAATTAACGGTTTATAAACACATTTAACATACAATGTGTATAAACTTTTACTTTTATAAATCATTTTCGAACATTTCTTTATGTTTATAAACATTTCGTTATGTTTATAAACATAATCATAAACATTTGACGAAAAATATTTGTAAACAAAATTTGTATGACAATTACCTAAATTTAAATTTATAAATATTTGTATTTATAAATACGAAATATCGGTCGGGGACCCCATAAAGTATAAATGTTATTGATCCATGATAGATTCTAAGACATTCTAGCAATGTCCGTCTGTAGTTAACACGATGCAGTCACAAAAAATCACCAATATGTCATATGTTCCTAGGCAGGTTACGTTCGGAAATGGGAATAATCGGACTAGGGGGAAAAAAGTTCCCCCTTGTAGAACTAAACCAACCTCTGGAAAACACCAATTTTTTAAACTTTTTTTTTTGTAGTTTTTTTAAACAAATAAAACATTTTTATGTTTACAGAAGTTCAAATCCTTGAACCCAGGGGATTTAAGATGTCGCTTTTTAAGACCCGCTCCCTTTTGAAGGCTTGGATAAAAAAATAATTTAATTTATAAAACTAAAATACTTAAGTGCACAAAGCAGAATAAAATGAACTTGTAAATATATACCGCGAGGACCAAAAAGTCCCCCAATTCACCGCCCCTCCCCCCCTAAAAAACGTCCCTCTCAAATTTGTATACCCTACACCACTCTGTGGTACAGGGTATAATGAGTTTGTGCTGATATTTGTAACTACCCGAAATATTGGTCTTAGACCTACCTTCAGGCATACCGATCGACTCAAAATTACTTTTTGAGTCTATTTACCGATGTCCGTCCGTCTGTCCATATATCGGTTTAAGCACGATACAGGTCGCAATTTTCAATCAATTGACTTAAAATTTGAAACTTAAGCATCTTTTGGCCCAAGGACGAAGCCTATTGAAATTGAAGAAAATCGGTCCATGTTAAGACCTATCCCCCATACAAACGCCCCCTTTGGATTCGGCTTAAATGACTCTAATAACCGTATTATAATAGATATCGCTTTGAAATTTAACAGGTAATCAAATTTTGTATGTGCAAATCAGCACTTCAAATCTCAAAGGAATCGGGTCAGTCCTTCTGGTAGTCGCCATACAAACCACCCTCCCGATATTCACATAATTCCCTCAAAATTCATAAAAATGAAAATATTCAAAAAAAAAATTATTTTTAGGTGTTAAACGTGTACTTCAGTACCCTAATCAAATCGGAATATAATTGGACCATTTTTGGATTTAGTCCCCCATAAAAAAAATTTTGAGCGATATTCAGTTAAATCGGTCTATTGACAAAAAAAAACAATTCCACTAAAATTTGATCTGTGTGTGTTTTCTACACTAAATTAAGATCTAACAAAAGACAAATCCAATCGGTCCATGTTTGGACTTGGGACCCATTGTCCGGAAAACACTGGTGTAGGGTATTATATCGTCGGTCTTGACCGACTATAATTTTCTTACTTGTTTTTTTCTTTATTTTTTTTACATTGGAGGGTATAGAATATTCGGCACAGCCGAACACATTGTTTACACACAATGTTTATAAACATTGCTTTATTTTAATTGTTTAAAATATTGCTTATATGCAATATTTTTTCACATGTAGTGTTTATAAACATTGCGCAAAAATGAAAAATAAACAAATGTTTGTAATAAAATTTTTTCACATTTATTATATGCAATGTTTCAAAACAAATGTTTATAAACATTCGTTTATTAGAAAAAGTTTGATAACAATTTTTTTTTGAACAAATTTTAAAAATAAAATGTTTATAAACAAATGTTAAGAAGAAATGTGCACACAATGTTTATAAACATTTTATATCAACAATGTTTATAAACCTTGTTTATATATTTTTAAAATTAATAAACTAATATAAACATTGTAATTAAACAAATGTTAATAAACATTAATTGAAGGGCTTACTGCAAGAACTTGATAAACAACATTTTATTTTTTCGTGTTTTTGCCTTTTGCTGATGTTCCATTGGCAGATTTTTGGCAGAAGTCTTGCTTTAACCCTTCGAACAAGTATATTGAGAATAAAAGTTCTGCAAAAGTTATATTTTCTACATTATTTTAAAAGTTTTAAGGCAAAAACCACCATAAAATTAAATGTTGCTTATCGAGTTTTTACAATAAGCCCTTCAATTTATAAACAATTTGTATAAACATTAACCATACATCCATAATCTATCTTAACCATAATCTATCTTAGCCAAACATTTTTTATATATAATGTTTATAAACATTGTTTTATAAAAAAATATAAACAAACTTTCAATATAAATTGTAATTGAAAGTTTGCTTATATTTTTTTATAAAACAATGTTTGAACATTTTTTATAAACACTGTATATTAATAACAAATATTTTATGAAGTATTTATAAACAAATATTTATAAACATTGTATATAAACATTTCACCAACACAAAAGTTTTAAAACATTTTAAAAATGTTAAAAAGTATTTATTTTGTTTATACAATGTTTATAAACATTTAATTAAACACAATGTTTTTAAACATTTAAGTTTAATACAATGCTTATACAAATTTGCTAACCTAAAATGTTTATAAACATTTTTTGTTTTTTCAATCTCTTATTTCAGCAACATTGCTTTATTGGGTTCCTTGATTGCCACCTTTATCTCATTGGGCTTATTTTTATATTTGAGTAATATGCATGTTCCTGATTATAATTCATCTTCAACCGATAGAAATGGTCCTGGCCAAGTGGTGGCCAGTAGTCGTTATTTACGTTTATCCATGTTTATAATAGTTAATATATTAATATCCGCCTGTGCTGTATTTAGTGTGGTAAGTGGGGTCACAGAATCAAGTATATCATCCGATAAAATTTTTTTAATTTATATAAACATTTTTTCTCTCCCTTAGATCAACTTTACCACCGATGATGACTTTGATATGATATCTACAAATCTAACTTCTACATTTAATAATTCTAATGATTCTTCTATACCTGAAATAGCTTCGTTGCCCATATATCCTAACTTAGATATAGCTCCTATATATTTATTCTGTTGTGCCATTAGTTTAGCTGCCATTTCAGCATTTTTGCGTTCTGGTTTTATTTTAAAACTTTTTACTATGTTTGTGGCTTTAGTTGGCCAAATTATTGTTTTACATTATAGTGATTTATATGAACTATATTTTTTTAAAAATCAAGATAGGTAAGTCATAATTTAAAATGAACATTAAACTGCTAGCTTATATTTAGTATGAATATCAGAAACATAGCAGCATTGTTTAGAAACATTGTTGCCAGAATTCGTTAACAAGATTTTTTATACGATTGTTTTAAAGTGACTTTATTTAAAACGCCAGATGCTTAAAATTTTCTTTGTCGATGTTTATATGCTTTGAAATTTCTTGGCAACAATGTTTCTAAACAAAATTGTTGTGTTAAATGTGGCTAGCTGTTTTATACTTATTTGAAACTTTTACATTTTGCTCGGCCTATTAATTTAAATATATTTTTTTTTATATTTTAAATTTTAGTTTACGTATTGAAATCAAAGGATTTTTACTTTTATTGTTGGTCATAGCTGTCTTACATACCCTGGATCGTCAGGGTGAGTATGTGGCTAGAACCGATTTCTTATGGAAGGCTAAATTAAAAGTCGAACAGGAAGAAGTGGAAACCATGAGAGGTATTAATAAGGTAAGACGATTTTAAATATTTTTAATATATTAACAACAATAAAAACTTTTTGAAATGTTGGTAGAATAATGTTATAACACTATTCTATCAAATGCAAAACAACATGTTGCATATAATTTTGAAGTTGCTCAAAATAGCCGTAAATTAAAATAATGAAAATTTTAAGATATTTTAGAATTTTTCCAGCAACACGTTTCTGTAAAAGTATTAATGCAACATGTAGATAACGATAACATAAACATATATTGAAAACTGTGCTCAAAAGAAATGTTATGCTTTTTTATTAATGTTGCGAACAACATATTAGGAAATTTAATTTTTAACCCAATATGTTGTCAAAAGAAAGACATTTTAAAACAAGAAAAAAAAATATTGTGTTTTTATAATGAAGACAGCATCATGTTGCTACATAAATTCTAATATTACTAGCCGTAATTTGCCAGATATGGTAAAAAAATTGTTTATTTAAAGTAAGTTAAGGTCTATATAATGTTGCTAGCAATATATTGGCAACAAATGTAATACTGTCAGCCACATTTAGATTCCACGCAACATGCTGGTCATATTTTTAAAGTTTCTTAAAAAAAATGCATATGTTTTTAAATTTTAGGGAAGGTTTCCGGCAATATGTTGCTGTAACAATGTAAGAAGCAACATGTCGCTAGACAACGAAATCATTAGCTTGTTTTTAAAGTAGTGATTATAAAGAAAATTTTATTGTAATGTTGCTAGAAACATAGTTAAAATTCAAATTTTTATCCATACAAGATGCCAAGAGTATACAAAACAAATTTGTTATAAAAAGATATGTTAAAATTAAAAAAATATATATATATTGTTTTATAATGTTGCCAGCAAAAAAAAAAATTGAGTTATTTGTAATGGTGCTAGAAACATATTGAAAATTAAAATTCTTACCCAAACAAGTTGCCTAAAGTATACAAAACAAATTTGTTATAAAAAGATATGTTAAAATTAAAAAGAATATATATATATTTTTTTATGTTGCCAGCAAAATTAAACTTAAAATGCTTACAACGATGCAAGCAACATATTGTGAAAAAGAGTTATACTGTCAGTAACTTTCCATTCCAAGCAGAATTTTTTCAAACATTTTTGTAAGTCTCTTCCATAAATAAAATATGTATAAACGCAATATTTGTTGAATAAAAATGTTTTTTTTTTAATATTTATTAAAAAATATAAAGATTTTTGAAAAAAATATACTTGGAATCTTAATGTTACGGGCATTATAGCAGTTTTTATCAATATGTTGCTAGCAACATTATAAAACATTTTAAATCATATCAAACAAATTATTTTTTGTTGTAGCAATATGTTGCTACCAACATTTTAAAAATATCAATTCAAAAAATATATGTTTGAAAACTAAAATATTTATGCTTGGAATCTTGTTGTTGTTAATATTATAGCAGTTTTTGTGAATATGTTGCTAGGAACATTATAAAACATTTTAAATTCTATCAAACAAATGATTTCTTGACGATATCTGGTTATCTGGTAAAATGTTGATAGTTGTATCAGTATTTGTGTTACAACATGTTGCTAGCAACATTATAAAAATATTAATTTTAAAAAAATATGTTTAAAATACAACATATTTATGCTTGGAATCTTGATGTTGCTAACTTTATAGCAGTTTTTTTGTCAATAGCAACATTATAAAACATTTTAAATCAAATCAAACAAATGATTTTTTTGTCAATGTCTGGTAAAATGCTTAAAGTTGTATTAGTATTTATATAACAACATGTTGCTAGCAACATTTTAAAAATATAAATTTAATAAATATGTGTTCAAAAAATTAAATATTTTTTTTTTAACTGAAATATTTAAAAACGCAATATTAATTGAATAAATTTTTTTTTAAAATATTTATGAAAAAATAATGATGCTTGGAATATCAATGTTGCTAACAATATAACATATTTTGTTAATATGTTGCTAGCAACATTTTTTGTCGATATCTGGTAAAATGCTGATATGTGCATCAGTATTCGCAATATTAATTAAATAAAAATGTTTTTTTTTTTTTAAATATTTATAAATAAAGATTTTTGAAAAAATTATGGTCGGAATCTTATTATTACTGACATTGTAACAGTTTTTGTCAATATGTTGCTAGAAACATTATAAAACATTTTAAATAAAATCAAAAAAATGATTTTTTTTATATCTGGTAAAATTCTGGTAGTTGCATCAGTATTTATGTAACAACATGTTGCTAGCAACATTATAAAAATATTAATTTAAAAAAAAAAAATTCGAAATATAATATATTTATTTATTTTTTTGAACAGAAATATTTATAAACGCAATATTTATTGAATAAAAATGTTTTTTTTTTAATATTTATGGAAAAAAAATAAAAATTGATGCTTGGAATATTAATGTAACTTACATTATAGCAGTTTTTGTCAACATGTTGCCAGCAACATTATAAAAAATATTAAATCATATTAAAAAAATGATATTTTATCGATATCTGGTAAAATCCTGATAGTTGCATTGGTATATGTGCAAAAACATGTTGCTAGCAACATTATAAAAATATAATTTTAAAAAATATGTAATATGTTGCCAGAAACATTATAAAAATATTAAATCAAATCAAATCAAATCAAAAAAATATTATCAAAGAAATTATATTTTGTCGATAACTGCTAAAATGCTGATAGTTGCATTAGTATATGCAGTGATGCCAACTTAGCCCTTTTGGGGCTATATTTAGCCCTTTTTAATTGCTCTCAACGCGTATTTTTTTCTATTAGCCCTTTTATTTTTTTAGGGGCTAACATGGCTCTTTTTGTTATATTTTTAGCCCTTTTAGTCCCTTTTTAACCAATTGTTAATTGTTGGAGTCATTTGTTAATATTTTGCCACAATGTTTGCTGTTTGGCCACAATGTTTTCTAAAATAAAGTTGCATATCTTTTATACATGCATGAAATTATAAACCATGAAAAGGGAATCAATGACTCGGAAAATCTTCGAAAAAACAGATTAATTTTTGATCGAAATACATTTTATGGTTGAAAATCCGATTTTGAAGATGTCATCGATTGTTCTGATTTAATTGGAAATCCTTATCCAAATGCAGAAGTGGAAAGAACATTTAGTGTCATGAATTTCTTTAAAAATAAAAATTGGATGTCAATAAATACATCCAATTGTTTAACATTTCTGCAACAATTAATTGAAACCAATATTACGAATAGTCCAATTATTATATAAGCGCACTTTTATGGCCCGAAGAAAAAATTTAATATTGTTGGAAAACGTATATCTTAGCGATTTCTTTTAAATTCTACATTGTTAAGTCAAATATTTCAATCATAGCTGTATTATTGATTTTTTTTATTTGGATTTTTTGGAAAAAAATAAAATACTTTGATATTTTAGTTGGCTATCAAAAAATAAAATGTTTTGTTATTTTATTTATTTTGGTTTGAATAAAATAAAATTTTATTTTATTCAAATTCATAAAAATGAAATAATATTTCTTTCCAAAAAAATCAAATAATTTTTTCTGATTGCTTATTTAAACAAACAAAATAGAATTTTTCAAAATAATCAACAAAAATTTGTGATTTTTTTTGGTTATTCACAAAAATTCAAATGAATAACGTATTATTTAAACAAAAAAAATGAAATATTCTTGAAAATTTTGTGTTTGAAAAATAATTTTTTTTTTTATTTATTTTGAATTTTATTATACAGTAAAACACACAATTATTCTTACAAACCACTATTGTTTTACTTATTTAAGGTTTTCTTTACTAAAACATTAATTAGATTATTTTTAATTTTTTCCCAAATTGACTTTTACTGATTAAAAAATGTTCTTAAAACATTTTCTTATGGAAAATACTCTAGTTGATTAGACTTTTCGATATTTTTCTTAAACAATAAAAAGTCGTGAAAGGATGTAAAATTACTTAAATACCCTTAATTGTAAAGGTTTATTTTGCAAAACATTGAGATTTTTAAGGGTTTTTGCTTTGGTGACATTTTTAAGAAAATATTCTTTAGTATTAACTGTGAAATGTTTCTACTACACAAAAATTATTTTAACCGAAAAAAATTTCATTCTATATACAATTGAACATTTTTGCAAATGCATTATTCTATTTTTAAAATTTAAATGCATATTTGCTTATAATATTTTTTTATTTTTGACTACTTTTGAGGTAAAACTGATGTTGTACTGATGCTGTAATTTATTGTGATTCTCTAGCACATAACGATCTATCCGTCTATCCCTCATTTTACGGATTAACTGTTATATTTTTTAAGCAAGATACATTGAAGTCTACCAAAAGGGAAAAAATATTCTACGAATTAGTGCATGAAATTTCACTGGGGAAGTATCATATTGAAAATAATTAAAATAATAAGTTATAATATATCAAAAATGTTTCAAATTTACTTTATAACTATATCATATAGGCCAGGTAAAATTTGTGACTTTGACCAACCAAGTAAAACACGGGTGGTTGGAAACAGTTTTTGCCTAAAAGTGCGAATACTATATTTTCTTTTTTGAATACGTATTTGGAATGTCTAAGAATAATATAGGAACAAAAACCAAAACATCGATCGAGCACTTTTTTCAAAAATCGCGGTTGAATTGCAAAAGATTATTATATTCGAATTTTCTCGAAAACTAGAGATATCAAAAAAAACAAATATTATTTGGAATTATGCATTTATATAAAGTATTCAAAAAAATTTACATTGCAGTATTCAAACGGTCAAAAAATAAACATAATTATTTTGAATGTATTTTATATGGTATGGAATTGGGCACATTTTTAAGCGCGAAAAACACAAAAACGAAACAAGCTACAGCATTTTAGATGACAGATTTGGATTCTACAGGTCCATATTATATAAAATCCACTCTTAGTTTTTGACATTGACGCAATAATGTCTAACAGTGGTGCTACAAAAACGCTTATAAATAAAATTTTTTAAATTTCTTTTCCGAATATCTCGAAAACGAGAAGCTATAGAGAAATTTCATATTTCATAGAGTATGCGGTACGTTTACGTTTTTAGACTAACTACTTACAATTAGACCTTAATGGTCAAAACGTACTCAGAAAATTTAAATACTTTTAGGCATTTCTTTTAAAAAAGGGAAAATGGAAATTAAATGTTGATTTCTTGTAAGAGTCCTAACACCTTAAATGGGAAATGAAGTGTTGATTTTTTAGAATCCTAACAGGTATTGCTTAGATTTTAAGCTCTTAATTTCCTTAGTTTTTCTCTTCCTTGCTTCTGCAGAAACAAGGTCAGGTCAAAAAAAAATATGTGATGCGGCTCAATTTTTTATTTTTTTTTGTAAAACATAATGGCCGGCTTTTAAGCCGGTTGGTTTGTTTGTCTGATGCCAAAGTGGTCCTATATTACATAAATACGCCCACGAAGACTTTTCGCTAAATTTTATCATAAAATTTCATTTTCTAGTCCCCTGGATTCAACTGCAGGACGTTGAAGTTCTTCTGCCATAGAAATATTTCATTTGCTTCTGCCTTTTTTTAAATTTTTAAATATGATCCGATTTGGCCCATTTCCGTACTTAACCAGCCTCAGACCATAAGATATATTTCTGCCAAATTTTCGCAGTCTAGCTCTTTTATTTTGGATTGTATCATGTCTTCCACAGACGAACGGACGGACATCTGCAGAATGTGTAACAATCGATCACTAATAAATAATATATATTTTTATGGTTTGTTAGATAGATATTTCGATGCTTACACACGGAATGACAAAGTGAGTATACTCCTTAAACCAACCTATGAAAGTCGCCAATTTTTATAATTTTCTTTAAAAAAAAGTTTTGTTAAGTAAATATTTGCATAAGTTTATAGCTCTGCACTTGGAATTTCCTAAATCACAACTTAACTTTTCTGAATTCAAATGGAATTTTTATAAATTACAATTTATAAGAACCTGATATTAAAACAAAACTGTTTTGTAAGAATAATTTTTTGTTAAACTGTACAAAATAAATAAAATAGTTTTTTTTCAAACACAAAATTTTCAAGAATATTTATTTTTTGTTGTTTGAATAATACGTTATTTATTTGAATTTTTGTGAATAACCAAAAAAAATCACAAATTTTTGTTGATTATTTTGAAAAATTATATTTTGTTTGTTTGAATAAAAAAAATCAGAAAAAATTATTAGATTTTTCGTTATTCAAATAAAATCAAAATAAATATTATTCATTTTCAAATATTTAAATAATCTGTTATTTGATTATTTTTGAAAAAATATTGTTATTTATTCATTTCGTTATTTCAATCATAGCATACAGCTATGATTTCAATAAACTTTTTTTAATAAGCCCATTTTTACATTAGAACGTAAAATCGATCTCTTAAAAACACAAATTAAAAAAAATGCTGAAAAACACAAAAACTTATAAATTTTTGGGTTTAAAAATGCTGAAAACACAAAAACTGATAAAATTTTCAGTTTAGCCCTTTTTAACTGCTCAGCCGACGCTTTTTGGTTTGAAATAGTTGGCATCGCTGAGTATATGTGTAAAAACATGTTGCTAGCAACATTATAAAAATATAATTTTAAAAATTTGTGTTCAAAAAATAATATATTTATACTTGGAATCTTAATGTTACTGACATTATAACAGTTTCTGTCAGTATGTTGCTAGCAACATTTTAAATCATATCAAATAAATGTTTTTTAAAAAATATGTGTTCTAAAAAAAATATTTATTTTTTTTTTTAACAGAAATATTTAAAAACGCAATATTTATTAAATTAAAAGATTTTTTAAGTATTTATGGAAAAAAAAATTAAAAAATGATGATTTGAATATTAATGTTACTGACATTCTAGCAGTTTTTGTAAATATGTTGCTAGAAACGTTATTAAAAATTCTAAATCTTTTCTAACAAATGACTTCTTGTCGATGTTTGGTAAAATTCTGTTAAATGCATCAACACGTTGCTAACCATATTTAAATTCATCATTGTTGAAAATTAAAGTATTTGTTGAATACAAAATACAGATTTTTGAAAATGTCGATATCTGGTAAAATGCTGATATTGTCGATATCTGGTAAAATGCTGATAGTTGCATCAGTAATTGTGTAACAACATGTTGCTAGCAACATTATAAAAATAAAAATTTTAAAAATATGTGTTCTAAAAAAAATATTTATTTATTTTTTTTTAATAGAAATATTTAAAAACGCAATATTTATTGAATAAAAAGGTTTTTTAAATATTTATGGAAAAAAAACAAAAATTGATGCTTGGAATATTAATGTAACTTACATTATAGCAGTTTTTGTCAATATGTTGCCAGCAACATTATAAAAAATATTAAATCATATTACAGAAATGATATTTTGTCGATATCTGGTAAAATGCTGATAATTGCATTAGTATATTTGTAAAAACATGTTACTAGCAACATTATAAAATAAAATTTTAATAAATATGTTATTTTTTGCCAGCAACATTATAAAAATATTAAATCATATCAAAGAAATTATATTTTGTCGATATCTGGAAAAATAGTGATAGTTGCATTACTATATATGTAAAAACATGTTGCTAGCAACATTATAAAAATATCATTTTAAAAAATTTGTATTCAAAAAATAATATATTTATGCTTGAAGTCTTAAGGTTACTGACATTATAACAGTTTCTGTCAGTATGTTGCTAGCAACATTATAAAACATTTTAAATCATATTAAACAAATGATTTTTTGTCGATATCTGATAAAATACTGATAGTAGCATCAGTAATTGTGTAACAACATGTTGCTACCAACATTATAAAAATAAAAATTTAAAAAATATGTGTTCTAAAAAAAGTTTTTTTTATTTTTTTTAAACAGAAATATTTAAAAACGCAATATTTATTGAATATAAAGATTTTTTAAGTATTTATGGAAAAAAAAAAAAATTTAAAAATTATGCTTGGAATATTAATGTTACTGACATTCTAGCAGTTTTTGTAAATATGTTGCTAGAAACATTAAAAACATTTTAAATCATTTCAAACAAATGATTTTGTATCGATATCTGGTAAAATGCTGATAGTTGCATTAGTATTTATGTAACAACATGTTGATAGCAACATTCTAAAAATATTTTTTTCTTATATTTTTCATCATTGTTTAAAATTAAAGTATTAATTGAATAAAAATATAAAGATTTTTAAAAATGTTTTTGGAATCTAAATGTTTCTAGCAACATTTTAAAAATATTACAATTTTATTTATTTAAAATATTAATAACAAAACTGCAATATTTATAGCAGCATGTTGAAAATAAAGTGTTTTAGTTCAGCACTTCCAAAATGATTCAATTACAAAATATTCTCCAGATTCTTTTAGAAAATATTTTACCCGCTCATGTTGCTACACATTTTCTTCATCAAGAACGTTCTACCGAATTGTATCATGAAAGTTATTCCTGTGTGGCCGTAATGTTTGCCTCAATACCAAATTATAAAGAATTCTATGATGAAACTGATGTTAATAAACAGGGTTTGGAGTGTTTACGTTTACTCAATGAAATTATTTGCGATTTTGATAAGGTAAGATACAAAAAACCAAAATATTTTAAAAAAGATTTTAAAGAAAATTCATAAATTTTCAGTTACTTTTAAAACCAAAATTCAGTGGCATCGAAAAAATTAAAACTATTGCTAGCACTTATATGTGCGCGTCTGGCTTAAGGCCTGGCAAGGAAGAGGGAGCAACGGTAAGTAATGAAAATGTTGTTGTGTTAGTAGTATGTATTAGATATGTTTGGAAAATTAGTAAAATCGTAGAGGAAGTAGTCATATTTCAAATGCTTTGTTTTTTATATTCATACAAATTTTCAATTATATTTTTAAAATTTTTTCTTAAACAAAACATGCAGCTAATGCGTAATTTTGCGGTAAGTAATTTTTATTTTTAAGTAGGGTAATACTTATGTCTTATAGGTAAAGTTAGTCATAATTTAGCGAACCAACCAAGATTATTATGTATCTTTTTTTTTTCAAAGAAAAATTATTAATTTTTTTTTTTAATTCTAAAAAGCGTGAAATTCTAAATAAAATAGCAATTAAAAAATAACAAAAATCAAAAAAAAATATTTTTGGGTCTCCGACCCAAATCGGGCCAATATTTCCCGAGCTATTGACGAAAAACCAAATTTTGGCAACCCTTGAGAGAATTCGAAATTTTAATTTTTCTCAAATCAAAAAAATCTTAAAATCGTTATATCTCCGAAACTACTGGACGGATTTACAAAAATTTAGCATCAATGTGTCGAGCGTGAAATTCTACATAAAATAGATAACAAATAAGTAGGAAAAAAATCGAAAAGTTTTTTGACAAAAAAAGCAGTGGTTAGTCCATCTTTTTTTTTTGACCAAAATATTTTTTTTTTTTATTTTTGTTATTTTTTAATTGCTATTTTATTTAGAATTTCACGCTCGACACATTGACGCTAAAATTTTGTAAATCGGTCCAGTAGTTTCGGAGATATAACGATTTTAAGATTTTTTTGATTTGAGAAAAATTAAAATTTCGAATTCTCTCAAGGGTTGCCAAAATTTGGTTTTTCGTCAATAGCTCGGGAAATATTGGCCCGATTTGGGTCGGGGACCTATACGTCCCAACTTCTTATGCTCTTTCAGAATATGTAATCCAAATTTTTACCCCGTAAAAAAATATTTTTCGACAAACTTGGCAACCCTAGTCAGTGCGTAAGAAAAAATATGGTAAAATCGCTATAACTCCAAAACTACTGGACCGATTTACAAAATTTTAACGTCAATGTGTCGAGCGTGAAATTCTAAATAAAATAGCAATTAAAAAATAACAAAAATCAAAAAAAAATATTTTGGTCATAAAAAAAAGATGGACTAACCACTGCCTTTTTTGTCAGAAAACTTTTCGATTTTTTTCCTACTTATTTGTTGTCTATTTTATGTAGAATTTCACGCTCGACACATTGATGCTAAATTTTTGTAAATCCGTCCAGTAGTTTCGGAGATATAACGATTTTAAGATTTTTTTGATTTGAGAAAAATTAAAATTTCGAATTCTCTCAAGGGTTGCCAAAATTTGGTTTTTCGTCAATAGCTCGGGAAATATTGGCCCGATTTGGGTCGGAGAACTATACGTCCCAACTTTTTATTAGCGATTAAAAAAAGAACAAAAATAAAATAAAAAAAGATTTTTCGACAAACTTGGCAACCCTAGTCAGTGCGGAAGATAAAATATGTTAAAATCGTTGTAACTCCAAAACTACTGGACCGATTTATAAAATTTTAGCGTCAATGTGTCCAGCATGAAATTCTAAATAATATATTCTTTTAGAATATGTAACCCAAATTTTTATCCCGTAGCATTTTTGTTGCTAACTCATTAATATAAAAAAAATTATGCAAGTATTATATTTTTTTTTTTTTATTAAATATCACAGAAATTTTAGTTTTTGAAAAATTTTTACTCTTTTTAAAAAATGATTTGTCGTCCTGAAAAGGACGGATTTTGTTTTTTTTAATCGTTGTGTCGAGATTTTGTCATATATTTAAGCCTTCTTTTGGGTTTTCTTGGGCAAAAGTACAGCTTGGATGTTTGGTACAACACCACCTTGAGCAATAGTTACGCCAGGCAACAATTTATTCAATTCTTCATGGTTATGTATGGCCAATTGTAAATGCCGATGGATAATTCTTGTCTTTTTGTTGTCACGAGCAGCATTACCACAACAACAAATACTTCGTAAAATAAAAGGCCCTTTTCACAGCCACAAAATGAATTTAAAAAGAGATTTTATTTGTGTTGTTAGACAAACGACGTCCCAACTTTTAATGCTCTTTTTAGCGTCAATGTGTCGAGCGTGAAATTCTAAATAAAATAGCAATTAAAAAATAACAAAAATCAAAAAAAAATATTTTGGTCAAAAAAAAAAGATGGACTAACCACTGCTTTTTTTGTCAAAAAACTTTTCGATTTTTTTCCTACTTATTTGTTATCTATTTTATGTAGAATTTCACCCTCGACACATTGATGCTAAATTTTTGTAAATCCGTCCAGTAGTTCCGGAGATATAACGATTTTAAGATTTTTTTGATTTGAAAAAAATTAAAATTTCGAATTCTCTCAAGGGTTGCCAAAATTTGGTTTTTCGTCAATAACTCGGGAAATATTGGCCCGATTTGGGTTGTAGACCTATACGCCCCAACTTTTTATGCTCTTTCGGAATATGTAACCCAAATTTTTACTCCGTAAAAAAAGATTTTTCGACAAAATTGGCAACCCTAGTCAGTGCGTAAAAAAAAAATTGGTAAAATCGCTATAACTCCAAAACTACTGGACCGATTTACAAAATTTTAGCGTCAATGTGTTGAGCGTGAAATTCTAAATAAAATAGCTATTAAAAAATAACAAAAATCAAAAAAAAAATTTTTGGCCAAAAAAAACGATGGACTAACCACTGCTTTTTTTGTCAAAAAACTTTTGGATTTTTTTCCTACATATTTGGTATCTTTTTTATGTAGAATTTCACGCTCGACACATTGGTGCTAAATTTTTGGAAATCCGTCCAGTAGTTTCGGAGATATAACGATTTTAAGATTTTTTTGATTTCAGAAAAATTAAAATTTCGAATTCTCTCAAGGGTTGCCACAATTTGGTTTTTCGTCAATAGCTCGGGAAATAATGGCCCAATTTGGGTTCGAGACTTATACGCCCCAACTTTTTATGCTCTTTCGGAATATGTAACCCAAATTTTTACCCCGTAAAAAAATATTTTTCGACAAACTTGGCAACCCTAGTCAGTGCGTAAGAGAAAAAATATGGTAAAATCGCTATAACACCAAAACTACTGGACCGATTTACAAAATTTTAGCGTCAATGTGTCGAGCGTGAAATTCTAAATAAAATAGCAATTAAAAAATAACAAAAATCAAAAAAAAATATTTTGGTCAAAAAAAAAAGATGGACTAACCACTGCTTTTTTTGTCAAAAAACTTTTTGATTTTTTTCCTACTTATTTGTTATCTATTTTATGTAGAATTTCACGCTCGACACATTGATGCTAAATTTTTGTAAATCCGTCCAGTAGTTTCGGAGATATAACGATTTTAAGATTTTTTTGATTTGAGAAAAATTAAAATTTTGAATTCTCTCAAGGGTTGCCAAAATTTGGTTTTTCGTCAATAGCTCGGGAAATATTGGCCCGATTTGGGTCGGAGAACTATACGTCCCAACTTTTTATGCTCTTTCAGAATATGTAATCCAAATTTTTACCCCGTAAAAAAATATTTTTCGACAAACTTGGCAACCCTAGTCAGTGCGTAAGAAAAAATATGGTAAAATCGCTATAACTCCAAAACTACTGGACCGATTTACAAAATGTTAGCGTCAATGTGTCGAGCGTGAAATTCTAAATAAAATAGCAATTAAAAAATAACAAAAATCAAAAAAAAATATTTTGGTCAAAAAAAAAAGATGGACTAACCACTGCTTTTTTTGTCAAAAAACTTTTCGATTTTTTTCCTACTTATTATTTATCTATTTTATGTAGAATTTCACGCTCGACACATTGATGCTAAATTTTTGTAAATCCGTCCAGTAGTTCCGGAGATATAACGATTTTAAGATTTTTTTGATTTGAAAAAAATTAAAATTTCAAATTCTCTCAAGGGTTGCCAAAATTTGGTTTTTCGTCAATAGCTCGGGAAATATTGGCCCGATTTGGGTTGTAGACCTATACGCCCCAACTTTTTATGCTCTTTCGGAATATGTAACCCAAATTTTTACTCCGTAAAAAAAGATTTTTCGACAAAATTGGCAACCCTAGTCAGTGCGTAAAAAAAAAATTGGTAAAATCGCTATAACTCCAAAACTACTGGACCGATTTACAAAATTTTAACGTCAATGTGTCGAGCGTGAAATTCTAAATAAAATAGCAATTAAAAAATAACAAAAATCAAAAAAAAATATTTTGGTCATAAAAAAAAGATGGACTAACTAACCACTGCTTTTTTTGTCAAAAAACTTTTGGATTTTTTTCCTACATATTTGGTATCTATTTTATGTAGAATTTCACGCTCGACACATTGGTGCTAAATTTTTGGAAATCCGTCCAGTAGTTTCGGAGATATAACGATTTTAAGATTTTTTTGATTTCAGAAAAATTAAAATTTCGAATTCTCTCAAGGGTTGCCACAATTTGGTTTTTCGTCAATAGCTCGGGAAATAATGGCCCAATTTGGGTTCGAGACCTATACGCCCCAACTTCTTATGCTCTTTCAGAATATGTAACCCAAATTTTTAGCCCGTAAAAAAATATTTTTCGACAAACTTGGCAACCCAAGTCAGTGCGTAAGAAAAAATATGCTAAACTCCCTATAACTGATGACATAAATATGTTTTTAAAAGTGTTGTATCTCGGACACTATTGAACCGAAATGATTCAAATTGATCTTAAATGAAAACCAGCAGATTAGAGATGTTATTTTGTTAAAAAATTTAAACATCGCTAAGGTATTTACTTGGATATATCAATTTAAAGAAAAAGATCTGGCAGCACTGGTAAATGAATGTCTGGCAACTCTGACGTCAAAAGCTTAATTATTCCTCAAAGAATGCTCTACAAATCTATGAAAGAATTTTTTAGATCGGTCCAATAGTTTCTGAGATATAACGATTTAAAGAATTAAAAAACGTAGAAAAGCCTCTTCTTATCGAGGGCGTAAGGAAATTGTTTATAGCGTTATATCTCAGAAACTATTGTACGGAAATGACATCAATTGGTCTTAAATGAAAGCTAGAAGATTAAAGATGTTATTAAAAAAAAATTGTAAACATTGCTAAAGTATTTACTGAGATATAGCAGTTTTAAAGGAAAGATCTGGCAGCACTGGCAATTAAACTGTCTGGCAACTCTGGTGAAAAAAATTTTAAGATTCCTTAAACTTCGCTCTATAAGCTCATGTAAACATTTTTGAAATCGGTCCAATAGTTTCTGAAATATAACGATTTTAAAATTTTTTAGATATGAAATACCCCTTGCTAGTCGATTCTGCGCGCCTGGTGTTTTACAAAAATTTTTGAAAAATTTTTAATTTTTTTTCGGCTCAACTTATTTTTACAGATATTTTTAAAAATGTTGTATTTCAGAGACTATTGCACCGATTTTAAAGCTTCTTGGATGAGATTGAAGAGGAAATCTTAAGGAATCTGAAAATTTTGTTCACCAGAGTTGCCAGATTAAAATTATCAGTGCTGCCAGATAATTTATTTAAAGTTGTTGTAAATTGATAACCACTAAACCGAATTCATCGAAAACGACAGCAAATTAAAACTACAAGTTATAGCTTTCGTTTCGTACCAATTTTGAAATAATCGGATAAGTAGTTTCCGAGATATAGCGATTTGAAATTAGAAACCATTCAAAAGCCCTTACAGGCTAATGACATAAATATATTTTTAAAAGTGTTATATCTCGGAAACTATTGCTCCAAAATGAATAAAATTGGTCTTAAATGAAAGATAAAAGATTATAGATGTAATTTTATTAAACAAATTTCAACTACACAAAAGTAGTTACTTAGATATTCGAGATTAAAATAAAACATCTGGCAGCACTGGTAAATAAATATCTGGCAACCCTGACATTAAAAGCTCAAATATTTCTCAAAGCATGCTCTACAAATCCATGAAAGAATTTTTGAGATCGGTCCAATAGTTTCTGAGATATAACGATTTAAAGAATTAAAAAATGTAGAAAAGCCTCTTCTTTCCAAAAATGTAAAGATATTTTTTAAAGCGTTATATCTCGGGCAGTATTGAACCGATATGACTCCAATTGGTCTTAAACAAAAGCTAGAAGATTGGAGATGTCATTTTGTTAAAAAAAATGTAAACATCGCTAAAGAAGTTACTCAGATATATCAATTTAAAGAAAAAGATCTGGCAGCACTGGTAAATAAATGTGTGGCAACTCTGACGCCTAACGCTTAAATATTCTTCAACTCATACTCTACAAATCTATGAAAGAATTTTTTAGATCGGTCCAATAGTTTCTGAGATATAACGATTTAAAGAATTAAAAAACGTAGAAAAGCCTCTTCTTATCGAGGGCGTAAGGAAATTGTTTATAGCTTTATATCTCAGAAACTATTGTACGGAAATGACTTCAATTGGTCTTTAATGAAAGCTAGAAGATTATAGATGTTATTAAAAAAAAATTGTAAAAATTGCTTAAGTATTTACTGAGATATAGCAGTTTTAAAGGAAAGATCTGGCAGCACTTAAAATGTCTGGCAACTCTGGTGAAAAAAATTTTAAGATTCCTTAAACTTCGCTCTATAAGCTCATGTAAACATTTTTGAAATCGGTCCAATAGTTTCTGAAATATAACGATTTTAACATTTTTTAGATATGAAATACCCCTTGCTAGTCGATTCTGCGCGCCTGGTGTTTCACAAAATTTTTTGAAAAATTTCAAATTTTTTTTCGGCTCAACTTATTTTTTTACAGATATTTTTAAAAATGTTGTATTTCGGAGACTATTGCACCGATTTTAAAGCTTCTTGGATGAGATTGAAGAGGAAATCTTAAGGAATCTGAAAATTTTATTCACCAGAGTTGCCAGACTAAAATTATCAGTGTTGCCAGATAATTTATTTAAAGTTGCTGTTATTTGATAACCACTTAACCGAATTCATCGAAAACGACAGCAAATTAAAGCTACAAGTTATAGCTTTCGTTTCGTACCAATTTTGAAATAATCGGATAAGTAGTTTCCGAGATATAGCGATTTGAAAATTCGAAACCATACAAAAGCCCTTACAGGCTGATGACATAAATATATTTTTAAAAGTGTTATATCTCGGAAACTATTGCTCCAAAATGAATAAAATTGGTCTCAAATGAAAGCTAGAAGATTATAGATGTTATTTTATTAAACAAATTTTAACAACACTAAAGTAGTTACTTAGATATTCAAGTTTTAAAGAAAACATCTGGCAGCACTGGTAAATAAATATCTGGCAACCCTGACATTAAAAGCTCAAATATTTTTCAAAGCATGCTCTACAAATTCATGAAAGAATTTTTAAAATCGGTCTAATAGTTTCTGAGATATAGCAATTTTAAGGATTAAAAAACGTAGAAAAGCCTCTTCGTTCCAAGAATGTAAAGATATTTTTAAAGCGTTATATCTCGGACACTATTGAACCGAAATGATTCCAATTGATCTTAAATGAAAGCTAGAAGATTAAAGATGTTATTTTGTAAAAAAATGGAAACATCGCTAAAGTATTTACTCAGATATATCAATTTAAAGAAAAAGATCTGGCAGCACTGGTGAATGAATGTCTGGCAACTCTGTCGTTAAAAGCTTAAATATTCCTCAAAGCATGCTCTTCAAATCTATGAAAGAATTTTTGAGATCGGTCCAATAGTTTCTGAGATATAACGATTTAAAGAATTAAAAAACGTAGAAAAGCCTCTTTTTATCGAGGGTGTAAAGATATTGTTTAAAGCGTTATATTTCAGAACCTATTGTACCGAAATGACTCCAATTGGTCTTAAATGAAAGCTAGAAGCTTATAGATGTTATTTAATAAAAAATATGTAGACATTGCTTAAGTAGTTACTGAGATATAGCAGTTTTAAAGGAAAGATCTGGCAGCACTGGCAATTAAAATGTCTGGCAACTCTGGTGAAAAAAATTTATGATTCCTTAAACTTCGCTCTATAAGCTCATGTAAACATTTTTGAAATCGGTCCAATAGTTTCTGAAATAAAAGGATTTTAACATTTTTTAGATATGAAATACCCCTTGCTAGTCGATTCTGCACGCCTGGTGTTTCACAAAATTTTTTAAAAAATTTCAAATTTTTTTTCGGCTCAACTTATTTTTTTACAGATATTTTTAAAAATGTTGTATTTCGGAGACTATTGCACCGATTTTAAAGCTTCTTGGATGAGATTGAAGAGGAAATCTTAAGGAATCTGAAAATTTTATTCACCAGAGTTGCCAGACTAAAATTATCAGTGTTGCCAGATCATTTATTTAAAGTTGCTGTAATTTGATAACCACTTAACCGAATTCATCGAAAACGACAGCAAAATAAAGCTACAAGTTATAGCTTTCGTTTCGTACCAATTTTGAAATAATCGGATAAGTAGTTTCCGAGATATAGCGATTTGAAAATTAGAAACCATTCAAAAGCCCTTACAGGCTAATGACATAAATATATTTTTAAAAGTGTTATATCTCGGAAACTATTGCTCCAAAATGAATAAAATTGGTCTTAAATGAAAGATAAAAGATTATAGATGTAATTTTATTAAACAAATTCCAACCACACAAAAGTAGTTACTTAGATATTCGAGTTTAAAAGAAAACATCTGGCAGCACTGGTAAATAAATATCTGGCAACCCTGACATTAAAAGCTCAAATATTTCTCAAAGCATGCTCTACAAATCCATGAAAGAATTTTTGAGATCGGTCCAATAGTTTCTGAGATATAACGATTTAAAGAATTAAAAAACGTAGAAAAGCCTCTTCGTTCCAAGAATGTAAAGATATTTTTAAAGCGTTATATCTCGGACACTATTGAACCGAAATGATTCCAATTGATCTTAAATGAAAGCTAGAAGACTAAAGATGTTATTTTGTAAAAAATGGAAACATCGCTAAAGTATTTACTCAGATATATCAATTTAAAGAAAAAGATCTGGCAGCACTGGTGAATGAATGTCTGGCAACTCTGTCGTTAAAAGCTTAAATATTCCTCAAAGCATACTCTTCAAATCTATGAAAGAATTTTTGAGATCGGTCCAATAGTTTCTGAGATATAACGATTTAAAGAATTAAAAAACGTAGAAAAGCCTCTTTTTATCGAGGGTGTAAAGATATTGTTTAAAGCGTTATATTTCAGAACCTATTGTACCGAAATGACTCCAATTGGTCTTTAATGAAAGCTAGAAGCTTATAGATGTTATTTAATAAAAAATATGTAGACATTGCTTAAGTAGTTACTGAGATACAGCAGTTTTAAAGGAAAGATCTGGCAGCACTGGCAATTAATATGTCTGGCAACTCTGGTGAAAAAAATTTTAAGATTCCTTAAACTTCGCTCTATAAGCTCATGTAAACATTTTTGAAATCGGTCCAATAGTTTCTGAAATATAAGGATTTTAACATTTTTTAGATATGAAATACCCCTTGCTAGTCGATTCTGCACGCCTGGTGTTTCACAAAATTTTTTGAAAAATTTCAAATTTTTTTTCGGCTCAACTTATTTTTTTACAGATATTTTTAAAAATGTTGTATTTCGGAGACTATTGCACCGATTTTAAAGCTTCTTGGATGAGATTGAAGAGGAAATCTTAAGGAATCTGAAAATTTTATTCACCAGAGTTGCCAGACTAAAATTATCAGTGTTGCCAGATCATTTATTTAAAGTTGCTGTAATTTGATAACCACTTAACCGAATTCATCGAAAACGACAGCAAATTAAAGCTACAAGTTATAGCTTTCGTTTCGTACCAATTTTGAAATAATCGGATAAGTAGTTTCCGAGATATAGCGATTTGAAAATTAGAAACCATTCAAAAGCCCTTACAGGCTAATGACATAAATATATTTTTAAGTGTTATATCTCGGAAACTATTGCTCCAAAATGAATAAAATTGGTCTTAAATGAAAGATAAAAGATTATAGATGTAATTTTATTAAACAAATTCCAACCACACAAAAGTAGTTACTTAGATATTCGAGTTTAAAAGAAAACATCTGGCAGCACTGGTAAATAAATACCTGGCAACCCTGACATTAAAAGCTCAAATATTTCTCAAAGCATGCTCTACAAATCCATGAAAGAATTTTTGAGATCGGTCCAATAGTTTCTGAGATATAACGATTTAAAGAATTAAAAAACGTAGAAAAGCCTCTTCGTTCCAAGAATGTAAAGATATTTTTAAAGCGTTATATCTCGGACACTATTGAACCGAAATGATTCCAATTGATCTTAAATGAAAGCTAGAAGATTAAAGATGTTATTTTGTAAAAAATGGAAACATCGCTAAAGTATTTACTCAGATATATCAATTTAAAGAAAAAGATCTGGCAGCACTGGTGAATGAATGTCTGGCAACTCTGTCGTTAAAAGCTTAAATATTCCTCAAAGCATGCTCTTCAAATCTATGAAAGAATTTTTGAGATCGGTCCAATAGTTTCTGAGATATAACGATTTAAAGAATTAAAAAACGTAGAAAAGCCTCTTTTTATCGAGGGTGTAAAGATATTGTTTAAAGCGTTATATTTCAGAACCTATTGTACCGAAATGACTCCAATTGGTCTTAAATGAAAGCTAGAAGCTTATAGATGTTATTTAATAAAAAAATATGTAGACATTGCTTAAGTAGTTACTGAGATATAGCAGTTTTAAAGGAAAGATCTGGCAGCACTGGCAATTAAAATGTCTGGCAACTCTGGTGAAAAAATTTTAAGATTCCTTAAACTTCGCTCTATAAGCTCATGTAAACATTTTTGAAATCGGTCCAATAGTTTCTGAAATATAAGGATTTTAACATTTTTTAGATATGAAATACCCCTTGCTAGTCGATTCTGCACGCCTGGTGTTTCACAAAATTTTTTGAAAAATTTCAAATTTTTTTTCGGCTCAACTTATTTTTTTACAGATATTTTTAAAAATGTTGTATTTCGGAGACTATTGCACCGATTTTAAAGCTTCTTGGATGAGATTGAAGAGGAAATCTTAAGGAATCTGAAAATTTTATTCACCAGAGTTGCCAGACTAAAATTATCAGTGTTGCCAGATCATTTATTTAAAGTTGCTGTAATTTGATAACCACTTAACCGAATTCATCGAAAACGACAGCAAATTAAAGCTACAAGTTATAGCTTTCGTTTCGTACCAATTTTGAAATAATCGGATAAGTAGTTTCCGAGATATAGCGATTTGAAAATTAGAAACCATTCAAAAGCCCTTACAGGCTAATGACATAAATATATTTTTAAAAGTGTTATATCTCGGAAACTATTGCTCCAAAATGAATAAAATTGGTCTTAAATGAAAGATAAAAGATTATAGATGTAATTTTGTTAAACAAATTCCAACCACACAAAAGTAGTTACTTAGATATTCGAGTTTAAAAGAAAACATCTGGCAGCACTGGTAAATAAATATCTGGCAACCCTGACATTAAAAGCTCAAATATTTCTCAAAGCATGCTCTACAAATCCATGAAAGAATTTTTGAGATCGGTCCAATAGTTTCTGAGATATAACGATTTAAAGAATTAAAAAACGTAGAAAAGCCTCTTCGTTCCAAGAATGTAAAGATATTTTTAAAGCGTTATATCTCGGACACTATTGAACCGAAATGATTCCAATTGATCTTAAATGAAAGCTAGAAGATTAAAGATGTTATTTTGTAAAAAATGGAAACATCGCTAAAGTATTTACTCAGATATATCAATTTAAAGAAAAAGATCTGGCAGCACTGGTGAATGAATGTCTGGCAACTCTGACGTTAGAAGCTTAAATATCCCTCAAAGCATGCTCTACAAATCTATGAAATAATTTTTGAGATCGGTCCAATAGTTTCTGAGATATAACGATTTATAGAATTTAAAAACGTAGAAAAGCCTCTTTTTATCGAGGGTGTAAATATATTGTTTAAAGCGTTATATCTCAGAAACTATTGTACCGAAATGACTCCAATTGGTCTTAAATGAAAGCTAGAAGCTTATAGATGTTATTTAATAAGAAATATGTAGACATTGCTTAAGTAGTTACTGAGATATAGCAGTTTTAAAGGAAAGATCTGGCAGCACTGGCAATTAAAATGTCTGGCAACTCTGGTGAAAAAAAATTTTAAATTCCTTAAACTTCGCTCTATAAGCTCATGTAAACATTTTTGAAATCGGTCCAATAGTTTCTGAAATATAACGATTTTAACATTTTTTAGATATGAAATACCCCTTGCTAGTCGATTCTGCGCGCCTGATGTTTCACAAAATTTTTTGAAAAATTTCAAATTTTTTTTCGGCTCAACTTATTTTTTTACAGATATTTTTAAAAATGATGTATTTCGGAGACTATTGCACCGATTTTAAAACTTCTTGGATGAGATTGAAGAGGAAATCTTGAGGAATCTGAAAATTTTATTCACCAGAGTTGCCAGACTAAAATTATCAGTGTTGCCAGATCATTTATTTAAAGTTGCTGTAATTTGATAACCACTTAACCGAATTCATCGAAAACGACAGCAAATTAAAGCTACAAGTTATAGCTTTCGTTTCGTACCTATTTTGAAATAATCGGATAAGTAGTTTCCGAGATATAGCGATTTGAAAATTAGAAACCATTCAAAAGCCCTTACAAGCTAATTACATAAATATATTTTTAAAAGTGTTATATCTCGGAAACTATTGCTCCAAAATGAATAAAATTGGTCTCAAATGAAAGCTAGAAGATTATAGATGTTATTTTATTAAACAAATTTTAACAACACTAAAGTAGTTACTTAGATATTCAAGTTTTAAAGAAAACATCTGGCAGCACTGGTAAATAAATATCTGGCAACCCTGACATTAAAAGCTCAAATATTTTTCAAAGCATGCTCTACAAATTCATGAAAGAATTTTTAAAATCGGTCTAATAGTTTCTGAGATATAGCAATTTTAAGGATTAAAAAACGTAGAAAAGCCTCTTCGTTCCAGGAATGTAAAGATATTTTTAAAGCGTTATATCTCGGACACTATTGAACCGAAATGATTCCAATTGATCTTAAATGAAAGCTAGAAGATTAAAGATGTTATTTTGTAAAAAATGGAAACATCGCTAAAGAAGTTACTCAGATATATCAATTTAAAGAAAAAGATCTGGCAGCACTGGTAAATAAATGTGTGGCAACTCTGACGTTAGAAGCTTAAATATCCCTCAAAGCATGCTCTACAAATCTATGAAAGAATTTTTGAGATCGGTCCAATAGTTTCTGAGATATAACGATTTAAAGAATTAAAAAACGTAGAAAAGCCTCTTTTTATCGAGGGTGTAAAGATATTGTTTAAAGCGTTATATTTCAGAAACTATTGCACCGAAATGACTCTAATTGGTCTTAAATGAAAGCTAGAAGCTTATAGATGTTATTTAATAAAAAATATGTAGACATTGCTTAAGTAGTTACTGAGATACAGCAGTTTTAAAGGAAAGATCTGGCAGCACTGGCATTTAAACTGACTGGCAATTGTGGTGAAAAAAATTTTAAGATTCCTAAAACTTCCCTCTATAAGCTCATGTAAACATTTTTGAAATCGGTCTAATAGTTTCTGAAATATAACGGTTTTAACATTTTTTAGATATCAAATACCCCTTGCTAGTCGATTCTGCGCGCCTGGTGTTTCACAAAAATTTTTGAAAAATTTCGAATTTTTTCGGCTCAACTTATTTTTACAGATATTTTTAAAAATGTTGTATTTCTGAGACTATTGCACCGATTTTAAAACTTTTTGGATGAGATTGAAGAGGAAATCTTAAGGAATCTTAAAATTTTGTTCACCAGAGTTGCCAGACTAAAATTATCAGTGCTATAACTCCAAAACTACTGGACCGATTTACAAAATTTTAGCGTCAATGTGTAGAGCGTGAAATTCTAAATAAAATAGCTATTAAAAAATAACAAAAATCCAAAAAAAATATTTTGGTCAAAAAAAAAAGATGGACTAACCACTGCTTTTTTTGTCAAAAAACTTTTCGATTTTTTTCCTACTTATTTGTTATCTATTTTATGTAGAATTTCACGCTCGACACATTGATGCTAAATTTTTGTAAATCCGTCCAGTAGTTTCGGAGATATAACGATTTTAAGATTTTTTTGATTTGAGAAAAATTAAAATTTCGAATTCTCTCAAGGGTTGCCAAAATTTGGTTTTTCGTCAATAGCTCGGGAAATATTGGCCCGATTTTGGTCGGAGAACTATACGTCCCAACTTTTTATGCTCTTTTAGAATATGTAACCCAAATGTTTTCCAATGAGAAGCGACAGCATTTCTGTCGCCCGCTCAATCATTAGTCAATCTTAATTTTCTTTTATCTTATACTGCTTGATACTTAAAAATAAAACTTAACACTAGCTTAAAATTAGGTTAATAAAATAAATGCTACCCTGGCAGTTGCTTAATAATTTAAAGTTTATTACACTTTTTACAACCGGCAGACGTCATTCTTAGTTTGTCATTTGCTGCTTAAGATTCGCTCTTCGTTACATTGCAGCAATCTTCGCTCCTCGTTCCTCTTTTTTATTTATTTATTTATTTATTTTTTTTTTTAATTTAATGTAATTTTTTTTACAAATATTCTCTGTCCCTGAAAAGAAATGTTTTTTTTTTTTGGTCCTGGAAACCAATAGTAACGTGAAAAATTATATTCCTCTTTGTTATCGAGCGGTGACGTGCTGAATTCTTAAAATAAATAGTTATGGAAAGAAAAAACATAACCTCTGTGGTCATAAACGAAGTCCTCTGGTGGGGGGACTAACCTGAAAATAAAAAATAAATAAAACACATTATATTTTCAATGCCAGGCGACAGAAGGGCCGTATTAAGGTATAGAGAGGACCTTAGGCACACCAGAATTTGGGGCCCCAATGGAATGTTAAAAGTCGTATTACAAGAAAAAAAAGTTTTGTAATGATTTGATTAATTTAAGAATCAAATCAAAGAAACTTTTTCTATAAGAAAAATGTCTCAGAATCTGAGACTTTTTCTATAAGAAAAATGTCTCAGAATCTGAGACTTTTTCTATAAGAAAATGTCTCAGAATCTGAAACTTTTTCTATTAGAAAAATGTCTCAGAATCTGAGACTTTTTCTATAAGAAAAATGTCTCAGAATCTGAGACTTTTTCTATAAGACAAATGTCTCAGAATCTGAGACTTTTTCTATAAGAAAAATATCTCAGAATCTGAGACTTTTTCTATAAGAAAATTGCCTCAGAATCTGAGACTTTTTCTATAAGAAAAATGTCTCAGAATCTGAGACTTTTTCTATAAGAATAATGTCTCAGAATCTGAGACTTTTTCTATAAGAAAAATGTCTCAGAATCTGAGACTTTTTCTATAAGAAAAATGTCTCAGAATCTGAGACTTTTTCTATAAGAAAAATGTCTCAGAATCTGAGACTTTTTCTATAAGAAAAATGTCTCAGAATCTGAGACTTTTTCTATAAGAAAAATGTCTCAGAATCTGAGACTTTTTCTATAAGAAAAATGTCTCAGAATCTGAGACTTTTTCTATAAGAAAAATGTCTCAGAATCTGAGACTTTTTCTATAAGAAAAATGTCTCAGAATCTGAGACTTTTTCTATAAGAAAAATGTCTCAGAATCTGAGACTTTTTCTATAAGAAAAATGTCTCAGAATCTGAGACTTTTTCTATAAGAAAAATGTCTCAGAATCTGAGACTTTTTCTATAAGAAAAATGTCTCAGAATCTGAGACTTTTTCTATAAGAAAAATGTCTCAGAATCTGAGACTTTTTCTATAAAAAAAATGTCTCAGAATCTGAGACTTTTTCTATAAAAAAAATGTCTCAGAATCTGAGACTTTTTCTATAAGAAAAATGTCTCAGAATCTGAGACTTTTTCTATAAGAAAAATGTCTCAGAATCTGAGACTTTTTCTATAAGAAAAATGTCTCAGAATCTGAGACTTTTTCTATAAGAAAAATGTCTCAGAATCTGAGACTTTTTCTATAAGAAAAATGTCTCAGAATCTGAGACTTTTTCTATAAGAAAAATGTCTCAGAATCTGGGACTTTTTCTATAAGAAAAATGTCTCAGAATCTGAGACTTTTTCTATAAGAAAAATGTCTCAGAATCTGAGACTTTTTCTATAAGAAAAATGTCTCAGAATCTGAGACTTTTTCTATAAGAAAAATGTCTCAGAATCTGAGACTTTTTCTATAAGAAAAATGTCTCAGAATCTGAGACTTTTTCTATAAGAAAAATGTCTCAGAATCTGAGACTTTTTCTATAAGAAAAATGTCTCAGAATCTGAGACTTTTTCTATAAGAAAAATGTCTCAGAATCTGAGACTTTTTCTATAAGAAAAATGTCTCAGAATCTGAGACTTTTTCTATAAGAAAAATGTCTCAGAATCTGAGACTTTTTCTATAAGAAAAATGTCTCAGAATCTGAGACTTTTTCTATAAGAAAAATGTCTCAGAATCTGAGACTTTTTCTATAAGAAAAATGTCTCAGAATCTGAGACTTTTTCTATAAGAAAAATGTCTCAGAATCTGAGACTTTTTCTATAAGAAAAATGTCTCAGAATCTGAGACTTTTTCTATAAGAAAAATGTCTCAGAATCTGAGACTTTTTCTATAAGAAAAATGTCTCAGAATCTGAGACTTTTTCTATAAGAAAAATGTCTCAGAATCTGAGACTTTTTCTATAAGAAAAATGTCTCAGAATCTGAGACTTTTTCTATAAGAAAAATGTCTCAGAATCTGAGACTTTTTCTATAAGAAAAATGTCTCAGAATCTGAGACTTTTTCTATAAGAAAAATGTCTCAGAATCTGAGACTTTTTCTATAAGAAAAATGTCTCAGAATCTGAGACTTTTTCTATATGAAAAATGTCTCAGAATCTGAGACTTTTTCTATAAGAAAAATGTCTCAGAATCTGAGACTTTTTCTATAAGAAAAATGTCTCAGAATCTGAGACTTTTTCTATAAGAAAAATGTCTCAGAATCTGAGACTTTTTCTATAAGAAAAATGTCTCAGAATCTGAGACTTTTTCTATAAGAAAAATGTCTCAGAATCTGAGACTTTTTCTATAAGAAAAATGTCTCAGAATCTGAGACTTTTTCTATAAGAAAAATGTCTCAGAATCTGAGACTTTTTCTATAAGAAAAATGTCTCAGAATCTGAGACTTTTTCTATAAGAAAAATGTCTCAGAATCTGAGACTTTTTCTATAAGAAAAATGTCTCAGAATCTGAGACTTTTTCTATAAGAAAAATGTCTCAGAATCTGAGACTTTTTCTATAAGAAAAATGTCTCAGAATCTGAGACTTTTTCTATAAGAAAAATGTCTCAGAATCTGAGACTTTTTCTATAAGAAAAATGTCTCAGAATCTGAGACTTTTTCTATAAGAAAAATGTCTCAGAATCTGAGACTTTTTCTATAAGAAAAATGTCTCAGAATCTGAGACTTTTTCTATAAGAAAAATGTCTCAGAATCTGAGACTTTTTCTATAAGAAAAATGTCTCAGAATCTGAGACTTTTTCTATAAGAAAAATGTCTCAGAATCTGAGACTTTTTCTATAAGAAAAATGTCTCAGAATCTGAGACTTTTTCTATAAGAAAAATGTCTCAGAATCTGAGACTTTTTCTATAAGAAAAATGTCTCAGAATCTGAGACTTTTTCTATAAGAAAAATGTCTCAGAATCTGAGACTTTTTCTATAAGAAAAATGTCTTAGAATCTGAGACTTTTTCTATAAGAAAAATGTCTCAGAATCTGAGACTTTTTCTATAAGAAAAATGTCTCAGAATCTGAGACTTTTTCTATAAGAAAAATGTCTCAGAATCTGAGACTTTTTCTATAAGAAAAATGTCTCAGAATCTGAGACTTTTTCTATAAGAAAAATGTCTCAGAATCTGAGACTTTTTCTATAAGAAAAATGTCTCAGAATCTGAGACTTTTTCTATAAGAAAAATGTCTCAGAATCTGAGACTTTTTCTATAAGAAAAATGTCTCAGAATCTGAGACTTTTTCTATAAGAAAAATGTCTCAGAATCTGAGACTTTTTCTATAAGAAAAATGTCTCAGAATCTGAGACTTTTTCTATAAGAAAAATGTCTCAGAATCTGAGACTTTTTCTATAAGAAAAATGTCTCAGAATCTGAGACTTTCTATAAGAAAAATGTCTCAGAATCTGAGACTTTTTCTATAAGAAAAATGTCTCAGAATCTGAGACTTTTTCTATAAGAAAAATGTCTCAGAATCTGAGACTTTTTCTATAAGAAAAATGTCTCAGAATCTGAGACTTTTTCTATAAGAAAAATGTCTCAGAATCTGAGACTTTTTCTATAAGAAAAATGTCTCAGAATCTGAGACTTTTTCTATAAGAAAAATGTCTCAGAATCTGAGACTTTTTCTATAAGAAAAATGTCTCAGAATCTGAGACTTTTTCTATAAGAAAAATGTCTCAGAATCTGAGACTTTTTCTATAAGAAAAATGTCTCAGAATCTGAGACTTTTTCTATAAGAAAAATGTCTCAGAATCTGAGACTTTTTCTATAAGAAAAATGTCTCAGAATCTGAGACTTTTTCTATAAGAAAAATGTCTCAGAATCTGAGACTTTTTCTATAAGAAAAATGTCTCAGAATCTGAGACTTTTTCTATAAGAAAAATGTCTCAGAATCTGAGACTTTTTCTATAAGAAAAATGTCTCAGAATCTGAGACTTTTTCTATAAGAAAAATGTCTCAGAATCTGAGACTTTTTCTATAAGAAAAATGTCTCAGAATCTGAGAGTTTTTCTATAAGAAAAATGTCTCAGAATCTGAGACTTTTTCTATAAGAAAAATGTCTCAGAATCTGAGACTTTTTCTATAAGAAAAATGTCTCAGAATCTGAGACTTTTTCTATAAGAAAAATGTCTCAGAATCTGAGACTTTTTCTATAAGAAAAATGTCTCAGAATCTGAGACTTTTTCTATAAGAAAAATGTCTCAGAATCTGAGACTTTTTCTATAAGAAAAATGTCTCAGAATCTGAGACTTTTTCTATAAGAAAAATGTCTCAGAATCTGAGACTTTTTCTATAAGAAAAATGTCTCAGAATCTGAGACTTTTTCTATAAGAAAAATGTCTCAGAATCTGAGACTTTTTCTATAAGAAAAATGTCTCAGAATCTGAGACTTTTTTCTATAAGAAAAATGTCTCAGAATCTGAGACTTTTTCTATAAGAAAAATATCTCAGAATCTGAGACTTTTTCTATAAGAAAAATGTCTCAGAATCTGAGACTTTTTCTATAAGAAAAATGTCTCAGAATCTGAGACTTTTTCTATAAGAAAAATGTCTCAGAATCTGAGACTTTTTCTATAAGAAAAATGTCTCAGAATCTGATACTTTTTCTATAAGAAACTTTATACAATGTTTATAAACATTTGTATATACAATGTTTAAAAACAGTTGTCTACATACAATGTTTATAAACATTTTATTTAAATAATATAAAAAAAAAATTTCAAATTCTGAGAATTTTTTTGCTATAGGAAAATTCTCCGATTCTGAGACTACTTTGCCGCTTAGAAAAGTTTTCAGATTTTGAGACATTTATTCCGTATAAAATATTTTTTTTAAATATGAGACATATTTTAAAAATTTTCAATAACCTCGAAATTTTCTTATATTAGAGTAATATTAAATCTTTAAAATTTTGAAATTATAAAAATATCTATATGTATATCAAAAAAAAATTTAAAAATGTCCTTCATCCTTCAAAATAATAAAATTAAACTAACTAAATTATGAAATCAATTTTTTTTTCTTCTTTCTTTTCCTTTAACTTAACATCCGGGCGTCACATTAAAAAAAAAAAACATTTCCTGTTTGGGTAATAATGTCCTGATGTTATGACTGACTACATTGTGATGACAATGTTGTTGTTGATGATGCTGTTATGATGATGATGTTGTTGATGATTATTGGTGTCATCCAAAACAGGATGAAAAACGTACAGAAGAACATAATGTTGTAATCTTGGTAGAATTTGCCATAGCATTGATGTCAATTTTAGATTCAATTAATCGTGAATCATTTCAAAGATTTCGTTTACGTATTGGTCTCAATCATGGTCCGGTTATAGCCGGTGTCATTGGTGCACAAAAGCCACAATATGATATATGGAGTAATACAGTGAATGTGGCATCACGTATGGATTCTTGTGGTGTTATGGGCAGATTGCAGGTATGTATAAGGATGTTTTTTTTTAGACATTTAAGAAATTTACTAGGGATTTTGATTAAAATTCCCTGCAGATGTCTTTTGCATTCCTTAACAAAAAAAATTATTAACAATTTTCAAAAAAAAAATCATTTTCCTTTTTTTTTTTTGTAGACTACCGAGAATACTGCAAAAATTTTAATGGCTGCCGGCTATGACTGTGAATGTCGTGGTTTAACTTATGTTAAAGGCAAAGGAAATCTAGTCACTTATTTTGTAAAGACACCATTTGATGGAAAATTATAAATTTTTAAGCTTAAAAAAGTCGTATAAAATACATATAACTGTTTATAATGATATTTTATGTATGTAAAATGCTGAGAAATTTAGCATAAGTAAATATCCCCTAACGAAAAACATAAAAAGAAATTAGCAAAACCTTATATTTATTAGCCAGAATATTGCATATTTAGTAAATATATACACGAAATCGAATTAACCTCCTCTTATCCTAAGAACAAAAAACCCCATTTTAATTATTTTAAGCATTTAATTTATTTAAAAAACAAAAAAAAATAAGAAAAATTAAAAAGAGAGTCCTTAAGGCAGTTATTTAAAGGAATGAAAAAAAATATCAACATTTTTTGTCTCAGAAACTGAGAAAAATGTCTCTGAAACTGAGAATTTTTCTATTAGAAAAATGTCTCAGAGAGACTTTTTCTATATAGAAACTGAGACTTTTTATTTATAGGAAAAATGTCGTAGAATCTGAGACTTTTTCTTTAGGTAAAATGTCTCAGAATCTGAGAAATTTTCTATAGGAAAAATGTCTCAGAATCTAAGAAATTTTCTATAGGAAAAACGTCTCAGAATTTGAGAAATTTTCTATAGGAAAAATGTCTCAGAATCTGAGAAATTTTCTATAGGAAAAATGTCTCAGTATTTGAGAAATTTTCTATAGGAAAAATGTCTCAGAATCTGAGAAAAAGTCTCAGATTCTGAGACATTTTTCCTATAGAAAAAGTCTCAGATTCTGAGACATTTTTCCTATAGAAAAAGTCTCAGATTCTGAGACATTTTTCCTATAGAAAAAGTCTCAGATTCTGAGACATTTTTCCTATAGAAAAAGTCTCAGATTCTGAGACATTTTTCCTATAGAAAAAGTCTCAGATTCTGAGACATTTTTCCTATAGAAAAAGTCTCAGATTCTGAGACATTTTTCCTATAGAAAAAGTCTCAGATTCTGAGACATTTTTCCTATAGAAAAAGTCTCAGAATCTGAGACATTTTTCCTATAGAAAAAGTCTCAGATTCTGAGACATTTTTCCTATAGAAAAAGTCTCAGATTCTGAGACATTTTTCCTATAGAAAAAGTCTCAGATTCTGAGACATTTTTCCTATAGAAAAAGTCTCAGATTCTGAGACATTTTTCCTATAGAAAAAGTCGCAGATTCTGAGACATTTTTCCTATAGAAAAAGTCTCAGATTCTGAGACATTTTTCATATATAGAAAAATTCTCAGATTCTGAGACATTTTTCCTATAGAAAAAGTCTCAGATTCTGAGACATTTTTCCTATAGAAAATGTTTCAGATACTAAGACATTTTTCCTATAGAAAAATTCTCAGATTATGAGACATTTTTCCTATAGAAAAAGTCTCAGATTCTATAGGAAAAATGTCTCAGAATCTGAGACTTTTTCTATTTGGGAAAATGTCTCAGAGTCTGATACTTTTTCTATATAGGAAAAATGTCTCAGAATATGAGACTTTTTCTATGTAGGAAAAATGTCTCAGAATCTGAGACTTTGTAGAAAAAGAAATGTCTCAGAATCTAAGACTTTTTCTATATAGGAAAATTACTCAAAATCTGAGACTTTTTCTATATAGGAAAAATATCTCAAAATCTGAAACTTTTTCTATATAGGAAAAATGTCTCAGAATCTGAGACTTCGTCTTTAAAGGAAAAATGTCTCAGAATCTGAGATTTTTTCTATAAATAAAATGTCTCAGAATCTAACAAGGGAAGTCTTCCTGGTGTCACCCTCCGATCTTCATGAAATTTGGATATGTTGTTAAGAACGAAAAATTAATTCGACACGTATTTTTTTTAGCGGCCCAAACTCATTTTTAGGGAGGGTTGATTTATATGGGGGAAATTGACCTTTTCTAATTTTTTGCGATTTACGCCTATTTAAACACAGTTAATATAGACATGTGTAGTATCAGATTAAAGGTATTAAAAATAACTATCTCCTGGTGCTAACAACGGCCCAAAGAAGTTAATATTTTTCGACTTATTAACAAAAATGTCTTAAAATTTTGGTATTTTACACAATATGACGAAAATCTGTGCATGTTTGAACACGTTCTTTGCACACGTAGATAGGCTTTCCAAAGACCTTTCATTTGATATGCAACATGACTAGGTTTCTTTGCATAATATAGGAGATGAACGGAAAAAACTGAAAATGGCCTTGTCTTCCCCCCTCCTTTTTACCCCCTAAATATAAATTTGGGCCGCTAAAAAAAAATACGTGTCCCTTTATTTTTTCTACTCTACAAAATAAAACCAATTCCATGAAGATCCGCGGGTGACACTAGGGAGACTTCTCTTGTAAGACTTTTTCTATAAAGGAAAAATGTCTCAGAATCTGAGACTTTTTCTATATAGACAAAATGTCTCAGAATCTGAGACTTTTTCTATATAGAAAAAATGTCTCAAAATCTGAGACATTTTTTAAAAAAATCTCAAAATAACAGAATTACTTCCTTTTAATAACTGCCTTAAATTAGTTTAAAGTACCCATCATAAACACCCAAAATTTTGTTAATTTAATAAACAATGATAATAAAACATCATTTAATGGAAATATAATAGGTCTTTTAAAAACAATATTATAAAAGAAAAATTTAAATCTTACTCCAGCAAAAGTTTTCCTCACCCCATCCCAAATTCTTGACCTACACATATAATTGCTCCTTTATTTTGTTTCTTGTTTTAAACATAATTAAGTATCTTTTTTTTAATATTTCGTAACCTTAAGCTATTTATTGTAAGAAAGTGGCCTTTTATGTCCATTTTTTTTTCGTTGTGCTTTGTTTTAGTTTAATTCTACGAATATTGTTATAATTTTTTTACCAATAAAAAAAAAAAAAAAGATGTTATCCACTAAAATTTTATGTGTTTTAGCTTTAGGTGTTTATTTTTTGTATAAGTTTGTTTATATTTGAAATATTTTAAAATATTTTTGTTTGTTTAAATTATTTAAATTATATTTAAAGACTGGGTGAGAAAAAAATAGTGGGAATTCAAATTAAAAAAAAAAAATATTTAAAAAAAAATTAAATTTAAAAAAAAATTTAATTTAAAAAAATTTTAAATTTAAAAAAAATTAAATTTAAAAAAAAATTTAAATTTAAAAAAATTTAAATTAAAAAAAAAATTAATGTTGTTTTTTATTTTTAGTACCAAAAGGTACATAAAAATAAAATGTATTTATTCGGCCTTTATATATGTATATATATTCGATTAGAGTTTTATTCTAGTTCGAGGCCCAAAAATATTTCTATATATGATATTGTCATAATAGAGTATTTTTAATTTATTGCTTTAAAAAACTTGTGAAATATATCAAATATTATGTCTGGTTTGATGTTTGATTGACCAACGATGATTCTCTAAAGTCTGCTGACGATTCCTTTAGTGGGGATGAAACTGATCAGTACAGACATACTATGAGATGAGTAACTTTTTTAAAGCAATAAATTAAAAATACTCTATTATGACAATATCATATATAGAAATATTTTTGGGCCTCGAACTAGAATAAAACTCTAATCGAATATACAGCTGCGGTCAAAAAAATAGCACCAGGATAAAACAAAATTTTCTTCGTTGGGTTTTTTTTAACAATTTAAACTTATGTCACTGAAAACGTGTCATAAGTTACTTACAAGAGTGTGAAACAATATTACATAAGAAAAGCCTAATATGGTTTTTTATTTCATTAAAAATTTTCGGAGTTTTTAAAAAAACTTCAAAAAGACTCAGTCAAAAAAATAGCACCACAGTACTTTTTGTATTAAAATTAAATTCTTAAATTTGAAAAACGAATGGATTATGAATTCAGTATTGTTGTGATATCTTTTAATAATAAAAAAAAAAATTGTCGAGTGCTCATTGTTGACAATTACCTCTGTACAACGTTATTGTACCGAATTCACGAGATTTTGGGATCTTTAATTCGAAATTGAGTTCCAGATTTGCTGAACAGCCACCCAAAGGGCTTCATAACAAGTTGGTTGTATTCGAGACACTCCCTTCTCTATATCTGTCCATTAACTATCGATTTGATCTTGGTCTGGGGACTGACCAGGCCATTCCATCACGTGTACTTTATTGTCCAGAACCAATTTTTTTGCCAATTTCCCGTCATGCTTTGGGTAATTGACGTGCTAAAAGACCTAAATTAGTGGCATTTGCTCAGAAACTTATGGTAACATTACTTTCTGGAGGATATAAACGTTAAGTGTATATCCACGATTGTCCTAGTCCAATATGTGAGTCATGGTCCAATATATGAACCCCACTCCACAATAGGAAAATATCCCCCACACCATAAGCACCATTTTAAGTTATTTTTATTTCGAATTTTGGATTGAAATCCGCGTTATAGGGTCTTCTGACATAGGTATGTAATCCCATATCTCCAAATAAAACAACAATGGATTCATTTGTCCATAGAACATTGATCCACTTTTAAGCTGGTCATTCTGAGTTACTGTTAGCAAACTTCAAACGACTTGCAGCATGCTTAAGTGAGAGTAGGGCCACTTTTTCGAATCTACAAGCGTTAATGTTGTTGTTTTGTAATCTTCGACGAACATTTTCAGCATTTGCTGTCCTTTTTTTAGCTCTAGAGCTGCCGTAAATGGGCCTTCTTCCATTGTCTTTACGAACACCTAACCACTTATGGTGACAAACGTCGCTTGTGACTAAGTTTTTCAAGCTCTAAAGTTAATTTTGTTGAATTTTCAATCATTTTATAAGCGCATCCAACTAATTTTCCTGTTTCAGAATATGGGTTATGTTCAGAAATTATATTTTTTACAAAAGCACGTTTTTGACGAGTGCAATGCTTTCCACGTCCTATTTTTATGAAAATATACATAAAATTTTGTAATGAATTAATTTTTTTATAAATAAAAACTATCTTCCTTTAGTATTTAACACTTTTATTTTAATAATTTAAACAATATTAATTTTTTTAATGAAATTTTGTTATTCGGTGCTATTTTATTGACTGCCCTGATTCAGAGTTTTTTTAAAATATCGATCATTAAAAAAGAACTGTCCACAATTTTTGGAAAAAGTAAAAACATTTAAGGGGTATATACTTAGTATAAGAGTATTACATATTTACTTTAAACAAATACACACATAATATTTTGTTTTAATTGGATGAATAGAGATTTTGTCATTGGTGCTATTTTTTTGACCGGCACTGTATATAAAAAAAATTAATTTAAAAAAAAATCTAAGAACTTGTTCTTAAAAACTTTTCTTAAAATAGATTTTTTTTTAATCAATAAAAATAAATCTACAAAAGCTCACCTCCAGTGTTTCGATTTATAATTTAATTTTAGTTCTTTTTAATAACAATTTTTCTTTTCTTTTTTAATTTAACCCTCAAAAATACCTCAAAGTTTTTTCTTATACTCTTAACATTTTTGCGTGTATATGGTAGAATATAAATTTGTATGATATACATGTTTAAAATTCTATTTTAAAAATATTTTTTATACTAAATTGTTATTTAATATTTTTTATAGAATCATTTATATTGAAATTTATGTGTTTTTATATGTAAAATAATAATAATGCAAATTAAACAGAAAAAAAATAATTTATTTATTAAATAAAAATATTTAAAATATATTTATTTAAGCTATTGTAAAATTATGTAAAAACAAAACTACAAATGAAATAAATACAAGATGTTAGCAAATGAAGTTTGGAGATATTTGAATTTTTAATTATGGTCACAATTCGGAGATGCTGACCCACTGTGCAGTTGTCTGATTAGACAGATCTGGCATCATGAGGACAGATTTTTTTTTTTTAATTTTCAATAATTCAAAACTTTTGGGTAAATTTAAGTTTTAGGCCAATGAGAAGAAAAATTTTCCCGGACATTTAAAATCGGAAGAAAAACATCTTTTCCTTACAAAAAAAATGTCAGCCTAATGTGTTATCTTACAAGGAAAGTACTCCAAGCGTTATACACAGATTTGCATAAAACAAAAATTTACACGTTTTTGTGAAAAAAAAAATTAACGAAGCCGAAGAAAAACTTTTTTTCCTTACAAAAAAATGCCAGCCAAATGTGTTATCTTACAAGGGAAGTAACCCAAGCGTTACTACACAGATTTGCATAAAACTAAAATTTACACGTTTTTGTGAAAAAAAAATTAACGAAGCCGAAGAAAAACTTTTTTTCCTTACAAAAAAATGCCAGCCAAATGTGTTATCTTACCAGGGAAGTACCCCAAGCGTTACTACACAGATTTGCATAAAACTAAAATTTACACGTTTTTGTGCAAAAAAAAATTAACGAAGCCAAATTTTTACGAGGTTATACCACTGTTGGATATATCCTATAGCTATAGCTATTATAAAAACCTTTCTTCCCACAATCAAATTTTTATGGGGTTGCATAAACGTGGGAGCTAGTATTCCTATTCGGGAAAAAAATTCTTAAAATCTTTGGATTTTTTCATCGGAATATTTCAGGAATTTGTCAATAAATTTCTTAAGAAAAATGTAATTAAAGTTCAATTTTTCAATAAAATTTTAAATGATTTATTAAAAATAAAATTTGGAAATAGTTTAATTTATTGTAGGACAACCAGGTAAGTAATGCTGGTTTGAATTTTTAAAATTAATTGTGTGATCAGGGCCGTCTTAAGGTACTGGTGCGCCCTTGAGAATTTGGGGCCCTGGAATGTAAAAATCTTAGAATCTAAAATTTTTCTATACGAAAAATGTCTTAGACAGAGACACTTTTTCTATACAGTTTTTATATAGAATCTGAGACCTTTTCTAGGACTTTTGACAACTTCAACAGTTAAGCATGTTTCACAGAAATCTCATAATGAGATTTTTCTTTGGGAAAAAGTCTACTCTTCTATGTGCAAATGTCTCAGAATCTAATCACTTTTCTTTGCGGAAAATGAATCTGAGACTTTTTCTACAGGAAAAATTTCTCAGAATCTGAGACCGTTTGTGCAGAAAAAATTTCTCAGAATCTGAAACTTTTTCTATACGAAAAATGTGTCAGAACCTCAAACTTTTTCTATACGAAAAATGTCTTTGAATCTATGACTTCTTCCATACAAAAAAATGTCTCAGAATCTTAAACTTTTTTTAACGAAAAATATCTCAGAATCTGAGACTTCTACAGGAAAAAAAATCAGAATCTGAAACTTTTTCTATGGAAAAAATCTCTTCGAATATGAAAAATTCCAATAGGACAAGGTCTCAGAATCTTATAATTTGTCTGTGAGAAAAAGGTCTTGGAATATGAGACTTTTTCTACTTAAAATTTTTTTCTGTAGAAAATATGTCTCACAATCTGAAACCATTTCTATATTAAAAATGTGTCAGAACACGAAAACTGAGAAAAATGTCTCAGAGTCTAAGACTTTTTCTATACAAAAAATCTCTTAGAATCTACGACTTTTTTTATACAAAAAATCTCTTAGAATCTGAGGCTTTTTTATACAAAAAATGTCTCAGAATATGAGACTTTTTCTATACGAAAAATGTCTCAGAATATAAGACCCCGTAGGCTAGATGGTAGCGTTCTAGCCTTTGAACGTGGGGTCGTGGGTTCGATTCCCACCAGAACCCTTGGTTTTTTTTCGCTACAACGAGACGACGGTCATTGTTACCAGTTCTTGATTAGGTTGGAATTGTTAAAAATGAGTTGTAAATTAATAGAAAGAATAAATGAAAATAATTGGTCATGTGTGTATAAGACCTTTTTTTACGAAAAATGTCCTAGCATCATGAATTTTTTTCCATACGAAATGTATCTCAGAATCTGAGACTTTCTATACGAAAAATGTTGCAAAATCTGAGACTTTATCTATACGAAAAATAAAATAAATTGCGATTTTTTTTTTCAACGACGCATTATATAAAAGGCAATAGAAAAATAAAAAATTTATTAAACATTAAAAAAAAAAGTTGCATTATTGCACTGTGTCAAGGGTCAAAAATTTCTGAAGTGAATATCCTGAGTGTTCTACACTGTGACATCGACCACAGAAATCATGAATGAATTCTGGTGGTTTAGATGCGCTCTTTGACTCATAACACTGTAAGTATAATTTTAACTTTTAAAATGACACTAAAACGCAGTGGCATTCTCCGTTTTGCCAGGTCAGGTCAAAATCAAGAGATATTTCATTTTACAGTTTTGCGATTTTCAACGAGTTTTTATTAAATTTTTCTCGGACTATCCTTCAAAAACTCTTTTAAAATTACTTTATTTAGTATTTATTAGTCGAAACTTTACTCTAACATTGATGGCCGATTAATTTGGGCTAGTTAAATAAAATTATTTCCTTTAATTTCTCAATTTTCTTAAAAATCAATAAAAAATCGTTTGAAAATCACAAACTTAAAAATTAAATATTTCTTAATATTAACGTGTCTCGGCGTTTTGGTGTGTCAATTTCACGTACTTACAGTGTAATTTCTACTAATCTGCTGCCAGTTCAGTAAAATTTCAACTGGGTCATTTCTTACTTATATAAGTTCTTAAAAATTAAAATAGTATTTAAAGGTACTTACAATTTACTTTATATTATTAACACCTAAATTAGCAGCAATAAATTTATTGAAAGCAAAAATGCATTGCGGTTATATATGGATCTGAAATTAAGGAGAATGAAAAGTTATTATTACAAATAATTAAAAATAATCAAAAAAATTTTACCAGAGATATTCAACGAACACCAGTGAAATGTAAATTCAGTAATTGCATTTGTAATTTCCATTGATTTAAAAAACAGATTTTTAGTTTATGTATATTTGTCTTTTGAAACTTACATCTAATAAAAGAAAATAAAAAACAATATTTAAAATATATAACAAAAAAAAAAAACAATGCAGCTATATTCACAATAAATATCTCATATTTACTAAAAAAAGTCGTTATAAACAAAATTTTTTTGGAAAATTTTGTATTCGAAAAACTTATTTAAATTACTGAAATATATTTTTAATCTTTCAAGAAACTTACAAAAACTTTGTAAATAAAGACAAAATATTTAGAGCTAGAAGCTCCATTTGGAGTAGCGTTCTTATAAATTTTTTTTGTAAGAAACGTTAACTAAAATAAAAAAAAAAAAAAAATATTTAAAATAAAAAAGCCAAACACGGATTTATCCGACCAAGGATTGCTAATTTCGACTTTATCGAAAATTTCTTCAATATGAGTTTTAACAGCAATATGAGTTTTTTTTGTGAATTTAGTTTAAAAAAAAATCAAAAACTAATAGTGCCCAACCGAGCAGTTTAGCACAAAACTGGTATTAAATCACAATTCGATATTTGAAAGCATTTTTGAAAAATTATGAAAGTATTTGTAAAGGCAATTCTATTTGTCGAATTTAGGGCGAAACTAAAGAGAATCCCCCATTTCCATGTTCGACGGAAAAACGTTTAAACAAGTTTAAAAAGATTCAAACACCAAGCCAAACAGAGAAATTGTGGCTTATAACTGTTCTCACTTACAGCTAAAAATTTTGTTATTAAAAATATTTTTTTGCAATTTCTGTATAAAATTTATTACAGTATATTGACAGATTTAAACGAAAAATTTTGCTAAAAACAGTTTTTTGCTTCAAGTGAGAACAGGGTACAAATTTTAACCGTAATTTGATTTTCAGAATTGTCTTTAATTGCTGCTACAAATATACGACCACCAGCATATTTCCAAATACCGACTTTTGACGGAAGGCCGTATTTGGGGGATATTTTTGTTCGGTGACTTAAAACTAATATAAATTATATATATGATTTCTATACAAAATTTGTTCATGAGTGATTAAGATTAAAAAACATAGAATAAAAAATATTCGAGTAAAAGTATAAAATTTGAATTTTGTAAATTGTCCCATAAAACCAGACTAGAAAAAGTATAAAAAAAGCCAATACAAAAAGATAAATTAATTTACATCTAATTGAAAGTTCTTTTACAAGAACTTGTAAGAATACCGGAAACATGTTCCAATAACTACTTAAGTCAAACGGACGTATTTAAAATGAAAATCGAGTGCCTATTATCGAGTGTATATGTTTTTTATCAAGTTTTCTAGATGATGAAACTTTTCAATCGATGTTTTATTTTTATTTTTTTTATTATAATAATAAAATGACTTTCATCGACAGCCTTACTTTTCCTGAAGAAGTGCAAATAAAAAAAGTTAGACACTCGATGTTAGGCACTCGTTTTTCATTATGAATACGGCCGTAGGATTGTATTTTACATTTAGCACTTAAGTCTTCAACAACGCTTTAGTAACTGAGTTCTTAAGCAATTAAAAACAAAAAAGCAATTTATCCTTGTAAATAAAGATTAGGGAAATACCGTTTTGAAAAAAAAAACATTCAAATGTTCTAAAATGCTATTAAAATCTTATATGTTACTAAGATTTGTTTAAAAACTAAAGTGCTAAATTAACTTAAATTTAAAAATGTGGTAAACAAACTTTACCAGCAAACAACTCTGAAACAACAGTTATCCATAATGCTAAAACAAAAAGTATATAAGAAATACCAATCTTATATGTATTTGGCAATTGATAGGCCTGACCACCAATTTCCTCAATATGAAAACCCAATGGAAAAACTACCGCAGCCAAACAAAATAACACCATGGCAGTAAAACCCACCCATCGGGCATAGGGAATAACATTACGATCCCACGTACTGGAGGCTAGTAGAATAACTGTGGTGGTAATACATATGCAGCCAATAAATATGCACACAAGAGCCACCAGCCATTCAGGTTGTAATTCGGGGGTATAGCAGACCTGGGGACGATTGTATAAAGTCATACAAGTCCACATAAGACCTAAACGTATATCACCTACATAAAATATTTCATATTTAACAAAAAAAAATATAAAAATATAAAAATAGAGAAATTTTGTTTTTTACTTACCAGCCTCCTCTGTGACAATCCAATCAGGCATTGCTAAACTTACAATGGCAAATACATCGGCGGCCATAAACAATGTGGCACTTATTGTAGTTAATTTATCCATTTTTCGTTAATTTTTCTTTAATTATTTTGCAATTCCTATAAATTTTTTCAACAATTTCAGGGAAAAAAAAATCCAGTTTTTTTATAAACAAAATTTTAGCTGTCAAACTATTTCAGAGATGCCACATTTTTTCAATTAGTATTCGTTAGACAGCACTGAAAAAAAGTGCTACCAAGTTTTCCTTGTAAAATATAAACGTAAATACCGTTATATCATTTTGCTATTTAAATTCGCCACAATTTAATTTTTGTGGGTAATATGAATTGGAAAAATGACCACAACGAAACCTTAGAAACAGTTGTAACTGAGATCGTGATTGAGAAGCACACGTTCGTTCCTGGTGTTAATTTGGTTAAAACCAGACACGTGGGTCTGTTTGTCGGCCATTCGTATTAGTTATTTCTCACCCGCATTTGGATTGGTGGTGAATTCGATTATAACTGTAATATACAGGGGGCTAATCACGTAAAACGAAAACGATAGACGATGCATAAACGACATCAAAATACATATCGTTTTGAATGGATATTTGAAAGTTTTTCTTTATTAAATTATTAAAGAGTGATGTCTAATCCAGAAACATCACAAAAATTGGAAATGTTTTGATTAGTTTAGGAGCAACAAGGCTCCTAAAATCGACGATAGTTAACTATCGTTTTACGTGATCACAGTCCAGTTTTCCATCGTGTTTGTTGCTGATACTCATGCACTCGTTTTGATGCCTCGTGGCGTCTATTACTAGAAATTGGTTGAGGACCACAAAAAACTCATCTTAGTATATATATTTATACTATTTGTGCCGTCTAATTTATGTTTAATATGGTTGAGTGCCATTAAAACCCATCGATTACAGAATTAAAAGGATTTGCCCTGTTTCATTAAGGGTTGTTACCAGTCCTAGGAAGAGGGAATCTATGAAAGAAGAATAAGTAACCTGTGACTTGGTTACACACCTGCTAGCACTGGCATATAAACGAACGTTTTGCCATAATTAAAAGTCAAAAAAAAAAAAAGAAACCATAGAAATTCTCAGAATCTAAAATAAATATCAAAAAGAATTCGTAATGAATCAGAGCCATTTCTGCATAGAAAGTTTCCAAGGCATTTTTCTTAATGAAAATTTCACAGATTTTCACGCATTCCGAGATAAAGATAATTTCCCTTTATAGAAAAAGTCTCAGATTCTGAGACATTTTTTCTATATAGAAAAAGTCTCAGATTCTGAGACATTTTTTCTATATAGAAAAAGTCTCAGATTCTGAGACATTTTTTCTATATAGAAAAAGTCTCAGATTCTGAGACATTTTTTCTATATAGAAAAAGTCTCAGATTCTGAGACATTTTTTCTATATAGAAAAAGTCTCAGATTCTGAGACATTTTTTCTATATAGAAAAAGTCTCAGATTCTGAGACATTTTTTCTATATAGAAAAAGTCTCAAATCCTAGACATTTTTTCTATATAGAAAAAGTCTCAGATTCTGAGACATTTTTATACCCTCCACTTAGTGATAGAGGGTATATATAAGTTTGTCATTCTGTTTGTAACTCATCGAAATATCGATCTGGGACCCCATAAAGTGTATATATTCATGATGCGCGATCGATTTTAAGACATTCTAGCGATGTCCGTCTGTCCGTCTGTCTGTCTATCTGTCTGTCTGTGGAAAATGCTGTCGCGGACAAAATATTGCACAGAGATGACTGAAACTTAACATTTTTATTGGAAATTCTCCCGAGAAGTTTGGTATTGCATTTGAGCGATATCGGTTCAGCGGTTCAAAAGTTATGAACGAAAATGTAAGCACACCTCAAAAATTTCAGTACATTCGACATAACCTAAAAATACAAAATGCTTTAATTCGGCTTCTGGTTGGGATATGTGAACATAATTGAACACCAAATGGTATATAAACAAGTACGAACATATTTTTTGACAAAAAAAGAAAAAAATCGCGGATTTTTTTTACCAAAATTTTTTTCGCGGAAATTTTTTTTTCAAAAAAAAATTTTTTTTTCAAAAGTAATTTCCTTTTAAATAAAGTTTTTTACAATAATCTTTTTGAAATTGTGGAGGGTATCACTACATTCGGCAAGGCCGAATTTAACTTTTTTACTTGTTTCTATATAGAAAGAGTTTCAGATTCTGAGACATTTTTTCTATATAGAAAAAAGTCTCAGATTCTGAGCCATTTTGTCTATATAGAAAGAGTTTCAGATTCTGAGACATTTTTTCTATATAGAAAAAAAGTCTCAAATTCTGAGCCATTTTTTCTATATAGAAAAAGTCTCAGATTCTGAGCCATTTTTTCTATAAAGAAAAAGTCTCAGATTCTGAGCCATTTTTTCTATAAAGAAAAAGTCTCAGATTTTGAGCCATTTTTTCTATAAAGAAAAAGTCTCAAATTCTGAGACATTTTTTCTATATAAAAAAAGCCCCAGATTCTAAGACATTTTTTTTTTTCTATAAACAAAAAATCTTAGATTCTATAGGAAAACTGTCTCTGGAATTAGAACATTTTAATAACTTCAAATATGATTCATTTTTTATTTTAAAATTGAAAATAAAAGAACTTATATTTAAATTCAAATGAAAATACAGAGTTTTTGTAAAAAAAAAATATTTGTAATACAAATTTTGTATACATATATAACTACAATTAGTTTTAAATAATAAAATTGTAGGTTATATAAAAGTGACAAAAACAAAAAATAGTAGTAGTATAAGAAAAAGTATAAGAGAATAAAAGATTTTAATATTCTGCAAAAAAAAATTAAACGAAAACGTTAAAAAAACTTTTTCTGGTATTTTCTACCAAAATAGAAAAAAAAAACAATTTAAAAATTTTTAATTAAAAAGGAAAAGTTTTAAAAAAAGACATAATGATAACAGCACCTAATTTGAATTCTGTTAATTTAACAATTTCAAAAACTTTTGTGTTGTTCAATTTCTCAAGAAAATCAGTTTCCTAACGACCGTTAATTTTTTGGATAATGATAGAATATGAATAACAAATCTAATTTAACTGAAGTTTTGCATAATAAGAAAAAGAAATTAATTTAAAAATTATAAATTAGTTTTTTTTACCATAAGAATTTGTTTTGTTGAGATATTTTTCTAAATTGTATGTAAATTTATTTTTAACATCAAATGACTAAACTATTTGAAATATTTATTTTAAATTAAATATTTGTTTTGTTTCTTTACTCAATTTTCATTTAAATCATACTTAACTTATAATCTAATAAAAAAACATAATTAAAAAAATTATAAAAGACAATAATGGAGATATATTAAAAAAAAAAGTATAATAACACTGTAAGTATAATTTTAAATTTTTAAATGACACACCAAAACGCCGAGACGCGTAAATTTGATTTTGGGTCGTAGAATAAAGTGGCATTCTCCGTTTTGACAGGTCAGTTAAAAATTAAAGAGATATTCCGTTTATAAGTTTGCGATTTTCAAGCGAGTTTTAATTATATTTTTCTGGGAAAATGTTTCAAAAACTTCTTTAAAATTACTTTTTTTGTATTTATAAGTCAAAACTTTACTCTAACAATAATGGCCGTCCAGTTTTGGCGAATACAAAATTTATTTTTCTTAAATTTTTCAATTTCCTTAAAAAAAAAATAACTTGAAAATCGCAAACTCAAAAATTAAATATCTCTCTATATTAACCACAATACATGAGTAGTAGTATCACAGAGTTGCATCTGATGGGTGTAAGTATTAGTGACAGCACACGGTGTAACTTTTGACGTTTCATACAAAACGTAAACAAACATCATAAATACATGCACAAAAGCTCACACGTACAGGCACACATATACTAGGCAGCGATGATCATTCTGTACTAAAATCCATACCACCATATTGGAAAGTACGCAATTAGCACCAGTGTTTGCATACTAGTCTGTACTGTGATATTAACACAGTACATGTACAGGCACACTTACACTAGGCAGCGATGATAATTCTGTACTAAAAACCATACCACCATATTGGAAAGTACGCAATTATCATCAGTGTTTGCATACTAGTCTGTACTGTGGATATTAACCTGATCTGTCAAAACGGAGAATGCCACTGTGTTCTACGACCAAAAATTAAGTTTACGTGTTTCGAACTTTTGGTGTGTCAATTTCACGTACTTACAGCGTAATTATCGTAAAATGATATACAAAATTCTCACTCTTAAAAAAATGTCATTATAAAACTTTTAACTCTCAGAGAATAAGAGTCTAAAGAGAGCAAACACGATACGGTGGGCAATTGCAGTTGAGAAAAAGTTTGAGAAGAAGTCCCGAAACAAAGTCGGTAAAAAGCGAAGGCATAAATTGTCATTTGTGTAATTTTATGGAAAACAAGTGAGTGTTTTGGCTGTGCAAAATCTTTTACACCCTTGAAAATGTAATTTAAAAAAAAAAACAGGGGCTTTTGGGGGAGGAACTAATTGGACGACTTTTTCCTCTTACTATCAACGTTGACAAGTAGATTTATTACAATTTTTGCAGTTAAGTTATACAATTTTATCGTTATTAAATTAGTATTTTTTATATCCCCGCCCACTAAAGGGGCGGACCGAATTCTTTTCCTGGGATGCAAGTGGAGGACTTTAATCTTGTTTTGACATAAAAATGTTTCATTTTTGTTTAATAAAAGTACAAAAAAACATTTCAGTTTTTGGAGATTGGTGTAGTTTTTCAAGGGGTAAGTTTTCCCCCAGGTCCGATTTTGCCCATTTACGAACTAATCCAGCATAAGACCTATTCGTGTGGACTCAGGGATCTAGCTCATTTGATTACAAACCGTGATTTCCATCACAGGTTTCCTTAATAGCCAACTCACTTTCACTTTAGTGTTGCCGCATTTTAACTTAAAATCTATTGATCCCAACTCAATGACATTGAGAATGTATTACAAAAATTACGTTTTTATGCCCTCCAACCATAGTATGGGGGTATACTCACTTTGTTATTCCGTTTGTAACGAATCGAAATATCGGTTGGCGACCCCATAAAGTATATATACATTATAGATCCATGATCGATTCTAAGACATTCTATGAATGTCCGTCCGCCTGTCTGTAGATGGCACGATGAAGTGCAAAATAAAAGAGCTGAAGTTTGACATGAATATGTGTTACGGTCCTAGGCAAGCTAAGTTCGTAAATGGGCAAAATCGAACAAGAAAGAAAAAGTTTTCTCTTGAAAAACTAAACCAACCTCTGAAAAACACAATTTTTTAGTGTTTTTTGTATTTTTGTTATACAATTGTAAAATTTTGATGCTAGAAGAAGTTCAAAGTAATGCACTAGGACCCGGGAGATAAAGAAATGTTGTTTTTGGTTGGCCCGCTCCTTTTTAAGGGCGTGGATATAAAAAAATAATTTAAATAATTAAAAAATTTTGTAAGTTTAGTGAAAAAAGCATAATAAATTAATTAATAAACATTTTGCGCGAGGAAGGTGTCCCATACAGCTCCCGCCGAATACCCCCATCCCAAACAAACTCCCCTGTATTTTTTTTTAACATGTTGAGGGGCAATAAATATTCGGCACAGCCGAATTTAAGTCTCTCACTTGTTTTTATTCAAATCTGCACCACTGAACACACAAATGAAAATTTTTACCGTACAACGTCATTGTTTTGCATTGTTCTAAAACGGTGGTACTCATCCAACGTGCTTTTTCTGCTCAAAAAGTAGTCGTTTTACACAAACTCACCGACACGTACAAAGTTTTAGGATTATAAACTGAATAACACTTCACGACATGTTCCAAACAATTTGACAGCTCAAGACCGTGACCAGCACGGCAAAAATGTAAAACGTATTTTATACCCTATTCACACTTACAGTTTTTACCGTTTTTAGCAATTATTTTAAGCACTTTCTGTCAATATACTGTAATAGAATAAAGAAAGTGCTAAAAATATTGCTGCTAAAAACGATTTAAAACTGTACGTGTGAATAGGGTATTATTCGGCTTCTCTCAATCTTCTACTCTCACTCCAGTATTCTTTTAACAAAAAAAAAAATATATATTTTTTCATGACGATACATAACATTGACAATTTCTGAACATAAAATTTCTGACGTTGCTGTCATTGTTTTGGACCGTGTCTTGCTTGCTCTGTTCATACTCTCAAGCTGGATTGACAATGATAGAGTACTCTGTACTGCAGAGTAATACCCTGTTCTCACTTACAACTAAAATTTTTTTTTTTTGCCAACATCATCTGTCAATATACTGTAATAGAATAAAGAAAGTGCTAAAAACATTGCTGCTCAAAACAGTTTTTTTTAGCAACATCATCTGTCAATATACTGTAATAGCATAAAGAATAGGCTAAAAATATTGCTGCTAAAAACTGTTTTTAGCAACATCATCTGTCAATATACTGTAAAAGCATAAAGAAATGACTAAATATATTTTCTTAAAGCTCGTTTTTAGCTGCAAGTGAGAAAAGGATATACGATTTGTTCATTTCTCTTCCGTAACTACATAATAATTTGTATTATACTCTTCAGAGCAGAGTACTCCATCATTGTCAACCCAGCATTAGCTCATGTACTTGTTAATTGTTTTCCTTCTTCTCAATAGTATGAATATAAAAAAAAATAATTCAAATTATACTCCTCATTTAAAAACCTCCATTTGTAATATTTACGTTTGATTCTGAATCTGAAGCCGATGCCGAAGTATCACCACCATTACCATTCATTACAATACCATTTATACTACTATTTAATTTTAAATTTTTCAATTTATCATTTACAAGGTTATCATCTTCATCCGAAGAAACATCTGATTGCTGTCTTGGTGATAAGCGGCAACCGCGTGCTATATAATTCGGTAAACGTCCTACAGAGGCTAATATTAAACCCAGGAATGCTGGTGATGGTTTTAAGGGTCTTGATAAATATTCTGGATGATATTGGGTACCCACATAATAAACGTGATTTCGTAATTCTATAATTTCCATTCTTGTTTTGGTATCATCACAACCCACAAAACGCATACCATGTTCCTCTAGCTGGGGTACATATTTCGGATTAACTTCATAACGATGTCTATGACGTTCATCAACTGTCTTGGGATTACCATATAATTGTTTAATGATACTGGGTTCTTCGGAAAAGATGGTAGTACGTTTACCCAAACGCATAGTACCGCCCATTTGTCCAGTATGATGTTCAGGCATATCAATAACCAAAGCATTACCAGTTTTTGGATTAATTTCTGTTGTATGAGCATCTTCTAGACCCAATACATTTCGGGCGAATTCTATAACAGCTGCTTGTAGACCTAAGCAAATACCTAAGAAAGGTTTACGATTTTCACGACACCATTTGCATGCTTTTATTTTGCCCTCAATTCCACGGGAGCCAAAACCACCCGGTACTAAAACACCATCACTCTCACATAACATTTGCCATTCTTTGTGATATTTAGTGGGAGCTTCTTGTAGGGTCTCATTTTCTAATAAACTAGAATCAATGAAATTTAATTTAAGATTGTAACCAACGGCCAAAGCAGCATGTTGAAGTGCTTTTACAACGGAAGCATAGGAATCCTTAAATTTAGTGTATTTTCCGACCAAAGCAATGGTAACAGATTTGTGTAAGGTTTCCGAACGACGAGCTAAATCTTTCCATTGTTGAAGGCATCTAGAAGGAAAAATGAAAAAATAAATAAGAGATAAGAAATTTTAGATAAATTATACAGCAAAAATGTCTCAGTATCTGAGACTTTTTCTATATAGAAAAAATGTCTCAGTATCTAAGACTTTGTCTATGTAGAAAAAATGTCTCAAATCTTAAGACTTTTTCTATATAGTACATATCTGAGACTTTTTCTGTATAGAAAAAGTCTCGAATTCTATACAGAAAAAGTCTCGGATCTGAGATATTTTCTATTTAGAAAAAATGACTCAGTATGAAACTTTTTCTATATAGAAAAAATGTCTCAGTATCTGAGACTTTTTCTATGTAAAAAAAATGTCTCAGTATCTGAGACTTTTTCTATATAGAAAAAATTTCTCAGTATTTGAGACTTTTTCTATATAGAAAAAATGTCTCAGTATTAGACTTTTTCTATATAGAAAAAATGTCTCAGTATTAGACTTTTTCTATATAGAAAAAATGTCTCAGTATTAGACTTTTTCTATATAGAAAAAATGTCTCAGTATCAGATTTTTTCTATATAGAAAAAATGTCTCATTGTCAGTTTAAGACTTTTTCTATATAAAAAAAAAATGTCTCAGTATGAGACTTTTTCTATATAGAAAAAAATTTCTCAGTATGAGAATTTTTCTATATGGAAAAAATGTCTCAGTATGAGACTTTTTCGAAATAGAAAAAATGTTTCAGTACGAGACTTTTTCGAAATAGAAAAAATGTCTCAGTATGAGACTTTTCTATATAGAAAAATAGTCTCAGTAATAGATTTTTTCTATATAGAAAAAATGTCCCAGTATGATATATAGAAAAAATGTCTCGTATAAGACTTTTTGCATTTAGAAAAAATGTCTCAGTATGAGACTTCTTCTATATAAAAAAAATGGCTCAGTATAAGACTTAGAAAATGTCTCAGTATAAGACTAAGAAAATGTATCAGAATAAGACTTTCTATATAGAAAAAATTTCTCAGTATAAGACTTTTTCTATATAGAAAAAATTTCTCAGTATGAGACTTTTTCTATATAGAAAAAAAATCTCAGTATGAGTCTTTTTCTATATAGAAAAAATTTCTCAGTATGAGATTTTTTCCATATTGAAAAAATGTCTCAGTATGAGACTTTTTCTATATAAAAAAATTTCTCACTATGAGACTTTTTCTATACAGAAAAAATGTCTCACTATGAGACTTTTTCTATACAAAAAAAATGTCTTAGTACATGAGACTTTTTCTATATAGGAAAATTTTCTTAGAATCTGAGACTTTTTCTGTATACAAAAAAAAAACTTTTCCATACTCACTTCTCTCTCTTACTCGGTTCTATATTCAATTGCAAACGTTCATTTAAAAATTCTATAACACCATGTTGTTCCATCAACAATGGCACATGATATATGGAACTTAAATCGTGTATACAAATAACTTGATCCGGTGCCACATGACAGAAATTACTTATTTTCTCTTTGACCTCAGCACCAATAGGTTTCTCTGAACGGCATACTATTAAATCGGGACTCAGACCAAAACCGCGCAATTCACGTACTGAACTTTGTGTTGGTTTTGTTTTAGGTTCACCCGTCGACGAGGGTGATGGTACTAAAGAAACATGGGCCACGCAGAAATTTTCACGTTTAACACGAAACTGAAATTGTCGAAAAGCTTCGACAAAGGGCATACCCTCGATATCGCCGATAGTACCACCCAACTCGACAATGCATACTTGTGGTTTGCTATTACCGCGTACAGGATTTTGTGCAACACGTTCAACCCATTCTTGAATGGCATCCGTAATGTGGGGAACAACTGTGGGGGATACAAGAAATATTTGAATTATTGAGAAAGGAAGGGGGTGTTATTATATATTTTGTTTACCTTGTACTGTTTTACCCAAATATTCTCCTTTACGTTCTTTTTCAATAACCAGTTGATAGATTTTTCCAGTGGTAATGTTGTTATCACGATGTAATGTTATATCCAAAAAACGTTCATAATTGCCCAAATCTAAATCAACTTCACCGCCATCATCTAAAACATAGACTTCCCCTGGAATTAAAAAAAAATAGGAAAAAATAAAAAAGAATGTTAGGAAATTAACGAAATAATGCTCACAAAATTTTAAGGAAGCTTATACCCTATTCACACTTACAGTTTTAAAGCGTTTTTAGCAGCAATATTTTTAGCACTTTCTTTATTCTATTACAGTATAATGACAGAAAATGCTAAAAATAATTGCTAAATACGGTTTAAAACTGTAACGTAGCGTAGCGATCACAATCAAATAGAAATTCCCGTAAAAGACTGCAAAGAAGAATAATCGCTCTCTCATGTTCTCATTTAACAAAAACAGCTCTACGTAGAGCTGTTTTATTAGAGCACTCCACATTAGGGTACGGCTACGGATTCATAAGCCAGCCTTATTCCCTGTTCACACGTACAGTTTAATACCCTATTCACACTTACAGTTTTAAACCGTTTTTAGCAATTATTTTTAGCATTTTCTGTCAATATACTGTAATAGAATAAAGAAAGTGCTAAAAATATTGCTGCTAAAAACGATTTAAAACTACGTGTGAATAGGGTTTTAAATCGTTTTTAGCAGCAATATTTTTAGCACTTTCTTTATTCTACTACAGTATATTGACAGAAAATGCTAAAAATAATTGCTAAAAACGGTTTAAAACTGTAATACCCCATTCACACTTACAGTTTTAAATCGTTTTTAGCAATTATTTTTAGCATTTTCTGTCAATATACTGTAATAGAATAAAGAAGGTGCTAAAAACATTGCTGCTAAAAACGATTTAAAACTGTACGTGTGAATAGGGTATAAGTGTGAATAGGGTATTATACCCTATTCACACTTACAGTTTCAAATCATTTTTATACCCTATTCACACTTACAGTTTTAAATCGTTTTTAGCAATTATTTTTAGCATTTTCTGTCAATATACTGTAATAGAATAAAGAAGGTGCTAAAAATATTGCTGCTAAAAACGATTTAAAACTGTACGTGTGAATAGGGTATTAGCAGCAATATTTTTAGCACTTTCTTTATTATATTACAGTATATTGACAGAAAATGCTAAAAATAATTGCTAAAAACGGTTTAAAACTGTAAGTGTGAATAGGGTATAAAGAAGTAAAAATTCATTATTAAAATATAGTTTTCAAGATTTAAAACGGTCGGAATTTGCAGTTTTGAGATATTGGCCTCTGTTCTGTCTTTCACAACTTTTCAATTCACATAAAAATTTCCGAATCACGTGAAATCAAGTTTAGTGTTTTGTTGATCACGTTTTCATTCGAAGTTGAAATCGAATCATTAAAATTTAAAAAAATAAAAGGAAAAAAGTGCATTCGTTTTACTTTCACCAAATTTTATTTATGTGAAACAAAACGAAAAAGAAATTCGGATGTGAAATCTAGAACACCAAAAAAATTCGGAAATTTTTATTTTCACATTTTTTATGTGAATTACTTTTTTTGGAACAGCGGCCATTGATGTAATTTTAGGCTAGGGTTCTCGATTATTTTTCTGTATTCGCTGAGTAATGAATTCTGACGTCTTAGACTTGGTGGTCAGGTAAAAATCTGGAGTTACAGACTTTTTACCCGTTATTAGTCGCATTGATAAATTTTTTGGCTCTAGAAGTGACTGCTATGCAATTGTGGGGAAAATGGCTACTGATCGGAGGAAAGGTGGCGATAAAAAACACAAAAATCCTTCCTCGGAGTCGCTATTAGAGGAGTGCAATGTAGGACCGACCGCTATTAATTTTTACACCCCAACATTTTTTTTTAACAAACCTACTCCCTATCGCAACTCCGAAAGGGGGCTCCATACAAAATGGCATTTTTATGAGAAATTTACTCCCACCGCTCTAATTGCCCCAGGGTTGCCCCTAGACGATTTTTCAATACCAACATTTTCTCCGAAAAAACCTACCCTCAATATTCAACCCTAAAGGTGGTCCCCAAACATTTATTTTATTTAAAATTTAGTTTTTTAGTGCATCCGCTCATAGGTTTTCTCTAGAGGGGTAAAATGTATAACCGACCCCATTACTTTTTCCCTCCAAACATTTTTTCCGAACATACCTACGCCCTTTCTCTACTACCTAAGTAAGCTCCCATACAAAATGCCATTTATTAAAAATTTGTTCCCACCGCTCTAACTCTTCCATGGTTGCCCCTAGACGAGTTAAATGTATAACCGACCTCCAATATTTTTTTAATACCATCATTTTCTCAGAACATACCTACCCTCAATCAATCTGAATATACCTACTCCCTATCTTAACTCCTTAAAGTGGCACCCATACAAAATGACATTTTTATGAAATTTACTCCTACCGCTTTAACTGTCCCAGGGTTGCCCCTAAACGAGTCAAATGTATGACGGACCTCCTGTATTTTTTTAATACCAACATTTTCTCGGAACATACCTACCCTCAATCTTCAACCCTTAAGGTGGTCCCCATACATTTCTTTTATTTAAAATTTTGTTTTTCAGGGCATCCGCTCATAGCGCTGATATGGTTCCCTCTAGAGGGGTAAAATGTATGACCGACCCCATTACTTTTTCGCTCCAAACTTTTTTTCCCAACATACCTACCCCCTTTTTTCACTTTCTAAGGGGGCTCCCATACAAAGTAATATATCGTCGAACTATATTCAATAAATGCCAACTCGAAAAAGCTTACTTTTCAGGAGAGCTAAAAAACTAGTTATTTCGCATATTATTGTAAAAATTAACAATGTACCTTCCATAACATTGTTTAAATATTCTAAATAATTTTTAGCTATGCCAAAAATTTTATATTTTGCACTTGTTTGCGTATTTTTGAGAGATGGCATTTATTACTACATCAAAAAACAAATATTTTTTTAGAGTTGGCATATTTTGTCGGAAAATAAAAAAAAAAATTTTTTTGAAAAAGCCTTTTAATCTCAGGGTGGTCTTAGGGTCACTCCAAACTAGCTATTGTGAAAGCTTACATCATTGACTTAATTTACCGCACTCATAATGTTTCAATCTGACAAATAGTTTGAAAGTTACATACATATAAGCAATTTTTTTTTTGCAAACACTATTTACCGATAATTTCAAAATGGTAATATCTTGAAAACTAGCCATTCGATATCAAAATCTTTACCAGATTCGTGTTCAGCACGGCAATTGCAATAAGAAAAATGGTCTAATTTATTTTAAAAAAAATTTTGAAAAATTTTTGGAAATTTACAATGGGAGTTGGCATTTATTTTCACCAAAAAAATACGTACTTTGAGATAGCAGAATAACAAAAATGGATGTAAAACGACAACAAATTATTTTTTTGTTCTGAAATTTTTATCACAGATGGGTATTGCATAGGGGAGATATTTGCCATCGGAAACTCATATCGGTCAAATTTGAGTTGGCATCCCAGCAAAAAAAGTCATTACCACTTCTCAGTGGAGTGCTTTAAAACTATAACAAATGTAATGAAATACAACAAAAATAACAAAAAACACATGACAAAAACACACAAACAGTTTTTTCTACTCCAGAATACATAGATAGTCAGCACTTAACTCATTACCTTCCGCGACACTCCCATACAAAAGTAAGTAGATATTCAGTAGATAAGAACTACTCCGTGGAAGTAGTTGGAAGTAGTTTGAAAGCTCGGAGTACTTCTTATCTACTGAATATCTACTTACTTTTGTATGGGAGTGTCGCGGAAGGTAATGAGTTAAGTGCTGACCCAGCAGAAATTTTGCTGAACGTTCAGCAGCTTTTGGAAGGGGAACTTGAGTAAAGGAGCGCATCCAATTGCGCTGAATTCATGCATGATTCTCTAAGGCGATGTCCCACTTTAGAGCGCTAGTTGGATACACAGAAACAGCGCTCTTTAGATGCACTGAAATCACGTGTCTTTAGAGTGCTGATTTAAGCAAAATAAAGATGCTGTAAATTCATGTATCTTTTTAGCGCTGATTTAAGCAGATTAATGATGCAGTGAATTCATGTATCTTTGTAGAGCTGATTAAAGCAGAATAAAGATGCTGTAAATTCATGTATCTTTTTAGCGCTGATTTTGTAATAAAATTTGTATTTTCTAAAATTAAAGTTCTAAAATTAAAATGTAAAAATGAGATAAAAAACAAAAAATTTACCAATAAATGAAAAAATATTCAAAAGAAGTTATAACAAATGTATCTTAGTTTTTCTGTTTTTTCGTGATTAGAGTTTGTGTTTAATCCAAATCGGTTTATTCATCGAAATAACAAATAAGCATTGGCTGTTTTTTGGTTGGCCTATTTATCATCATTTAAAATGTGTTAAAGGCCTCTGTTATGTCTTTTAAAACTTTTCAAATCACATGATATTTTTCGAATCACATGAAATCGAGTTTGGTGTTTGTTTACGGGTTCATTCAAAGTCAAACAAGGAAAAACAATAAAATTTAAAATTCGTTATTGATAAAATTCAATTTTGAATTTTTCAAAAAATTCAAGAAAAAATTTTAAATATAATTCTTAAAAATTTTATTTTAAATTCTTAGAAGAAATAAAATTCAAAAAAATTTTATTAATAAAAAAAAAGAATTTTATTTCCATAATAACAAATATATTTTGAACAAATAAATATTCAAACCAAAAGTAAAATAAAATTAAACCAAAAATTAAACCAAAAATAAAATTCAAAAATAAAATTCAAACCAAAAATAAAATTCTTTTTTTTTTTTGGAGAATTTTATTTTTGGAAATAATAAAATTCAAATGTTTTTGAGAATTTTATTTAAACAAAAATTTTATTTCAAATACCTTCTGAATTTTAAATAAAATTCGAATTTTTTCCTTGTCTGTTCAAAGTTTAAATCAAATAACTAAAATTTAAAAAAATATAACAAAAAAATTCATTCGTTTTACTTTACAAAACTTTATTTATGTGAAACAAAATGAAAAAAAAAATCGGAAGTGAACATCAAAAGAATATCGGAAATTTTCATTTTCACCTTTTTTATGGGATTTTTTTTGGGAACAGCGGTCAAAGATGCTATGATTGAAGCGCTCTTTGCAGCGCTGATTAATGCGCAATAATGATGCAGTCAAATCATGTGTCTTTGTCTAAAACTCATGTTTTTTTATTCAAAAAGTGTTAAAAATATTAAAAAGGAAAGCAAGTGTGAAATTTTATCAAAAAATAATTACACATTATAAGTTTTATATAAAAAATCTTAAAAAAAAATTAAAAATTTTTCCCCTTCCTTTTACTGCATCCCTAAGAGCGCTCTTTGGATGCGCTACGGTATGCTATAAACAGATGCTGTGTCGCCAAAATCTCGATTTATTTCTGCTGGGGAATATCTATGTATTCTGGAGTAGAAAAAACTGTTTGTGTGTTTTTGTCTTGTGTTTTTTGTTATTTTTGTTGTATTTCATTACATTTGTTATAGTTTTAAAGTAGAGATGGGATCGTGAGTGACTTTTCAATCACGATCACGCACGCTCACGAAAAAAAAATTTAATCACGCACGATCACGCACGAAATTTTTTTTTGTATTCACGCTCACGCACGCTCACGTGAGTAGAAAACAATTTTAATCACGCTCACGATGTAATCACGTTCACGAAATACTCACGAATTAAAATAAAATAAAAAAATGTGATGCAATGTTTTTTATGTTTTTAACATTTATTTAAATTTACAAAATGTTTTTGCAATTATAAAAGGGCAATTCCAAAATATTTAGAGCCAATTTTAGTCGTTTTTGGGAATGGTTTCTTCAGATTTAATTGAAAATTGGCACATAGATAGCCAACATACCTATGATAATGGAACTTTCTATCGTTTTTTAAATTCGGTTTACTGATCGTATTATGGCAGGTCAAACCTCTACTTTTTTTTTTTGCAAAATTAGAAAAACATATCATCTAATAAAACATGTTCTAACTTTTTAACCAATTATCCGATTTTCACAATTCTTGGCTCATATGAAAGCTTAAGTCTTGTGCTTTTTGGAAATAATTTTAAATGCAAAAGGATTTATTAAAGAAAAGTATCAAAAATGCAAAAACTTTTTTCTTTGCGATTATTTAAAACAACACATCTTCGATTTTTTTTAAATTCGATGTTAGTAAAAATGTTTTGTATAACATATCCAAAATTCAGAGGGGGATCAAAAGCTTTTCTGGTTTGAGTACTAGGTTTGCATAATTTTTCATTAGAATTTTATTTTTTTTTATTTTTGAAATGTTTTAAAAAATTTAACAGGGATAAGATTATATCCCTTATACAGGTTGTATTTTTCTCACTTTTGCTAAATCAGTCGAACTTCGACCCACGATAATTCGAAAACTATACTGAATTTTGAAAATCCAAATATGAAATATGCTATGGCAAATTTTAAGTCAATTCAAACAGTGGAGCAAAATTTTTTTAAAATTGCTCAAAAAACTTATTAAATTTAAATTTATTAATTTATTTGAAAGAACTTAAAAAAATAAAAAAATAACGAAAAAATCACGCAGCAATTTTACTCACGCACGATCACGCACGAACTTTTTTTTGTTACTCACGATCACGCACGCTCACGTGAGTAGAAAATAAAATTACTCACGAATCACGTGATTCACGCGTGATTCACGTGATTCACGGTAATCACGTGATTGGTGCGCATCTCTATTTTAAAGCACTCCAAATAGAAGTACTCCGCACTTTTTTTGCTGGGATATTTTGAATATAGGTTCACTAAGGGTGGGATAGTGTCGTGTGAGATTTTAAGCAGCAATATTTGGAAGCGCTAGAACCGCTCATTTTGTGAGGTTGGTAAAAAAAGTGTATGAGCCAAAAAATGGGGGAGGTCGGATAGGATCTAGGGGTCGCTCATCGGGGTCAAAGTTGGGAGTAGAGGGGAAAAAATCCACAAAAAGCCCCAAAACTCTCCTGGTTTTGCTCCTAGAGGGGTCAAATGTGAGACCGGCCCCCATTATTTTTTCCCCCTGAACACTTTTGCCAAACATACCTAAGCCCTATCTCCAATCCCTAAGGGGGGTCCCATACAAAGGTTCAATTTGTAAAAAATATTTCTTCTACCGCTCTAGTTGTCCTAAAAGTCACCCTAGAGGTATCAAATGTATGACCGACCCCCAATATTTTTTCAACCCCAACATTTTCTTAGAACATACCTACCCCCTATCTTCAATCCTTAGGGTGGTCCCCATACATTTTTTTTTATTTTTTCTTAAATTGTCATATTAAATCAGCTCCTACCGGTCCAATGGTGCCTCCTAGAGGGGTCATTATCAAGACCAACCCCCATTAATTTTTAGCCCCCAACACTTCTTCTGAACATTCCAATTCCATATCTCCAATTCCTAAGGGGTCTCCCACACAAAACGATATTTTTGTAAATCTTGCTCCCACCGCTCTAACTATCGCAGGGGTGACCCTAGAGAAGTTAAATGTGTGACGGACCCCCAATATTTTTTCAGCCCCAACATTTTCCCCAAACAAACTTACCCTCTATTTTTAAGCGTTAATGGTGTCCCCACACAATTTTTTTTTTTTTTTAATTTTTGTTTTTTTAATTTGCGCCTACCGCTCACATTGGTTCCAAATCAAAATCTAGCTGGACAAAAGTCCAAAAATTAGTGTCCTTAAAATTGGGAATTAATAGTGCTAGGGGCAAGCTAAGAGTGTGTTCTGATCAAACTAATAACCATTTTTTGGAATTAGGTCTTTAACTTTGTTAAATATGCGAATGAAATAACATTTTTGGTATCCAATATTTAAAAAAAAAAAAATACATTATAAGTGTTCAACAAATAACATCATATTATCCATGTTACATCAATGGTTTCAAAATGGTTTATGTACAAGAAAGCTACAGATTTATACTTATTCTGGACATTAATAAGAAATTTATTATCGATCTTCTTCTTACATTTTTTGTACTTTGAAGTATGGTCAATAATAACAATATTTTTGAGGACATATGAAACTTCCGCAGCTTGCCAAAACCGAATCCAGGCATATCATGTCGAATTACTACATACAGCTTATAGGTAATTTATTACTGAACGTTGTCATGCAGACATTTCTTGCAGGTTTTTGCAGGTTTAAAATTAATCACAGTTTTTATGAAAATAGATTTTCGCCTAAAATTTTTTTCCTAAATAAAGTATCGAATTTTTGTAAGTTTTTGATAACTTTTAAGTATTATAATTATGCTTAGCTTAAATAAAGCATTAAATGTGATGTTCCCTATTAAACCGCGGCCAATTACAAACTTCCACTAAATTCAATAATGTCCGTCCGTCTGTCCGTCTGTAGAGGACACCATACAGTCCAAGATAAAAGAGCTAGACTTCCGAAGTTTGGCACGAATATGTCTTATATTCCTAGGCAGGTTAAGTTTGGAAATGGATAAAATCGGACCAAGAGGAAAAAAGTTCCCCCTTGGAGAACTAAGAAAAATCGCATTTTTTAAAGGATTTTTTGTACTTTTGCTAAGCAAATGCAACATTCTTCTATCAGATGAAGTTCGAAATCGCAAGGGGAAGGTGCTCCCTAAGGTCTCCCACCAACCCCCCCCCCCCCCCCCAAAAAAAGACGCCCCTTGATTTTTTTTATATTGTTTTTTTTTACATTTTGGAGGGTATAAAAGATTCGGCACAGGCAAATGTAACACTCTCACTGGTTTTTTATTTTTTTTTACATTTTGGAGGGTATAAAAGATTCGGCATAGCCAATTTTAACACTCTCACTTGTTTTTTTCAATTACACTTCTCGACAAAAAATTTTTTTTTTTTAGAGATTACAAAACTTTCAAAAAATAAGTTTTTGCATTTCATATTTCTGTTCTGCATATAAATCATTTTTGTCATTAATGAATTACTGAAATTAGAAAAAAATATAAAAAGTTGTCGATTAGTGTAATCGACTTAGAAAAATTTAAACATGTTTTTTGAACTCAGCGACCCCAAAAACATATAAAACGGTGATAAAATAATTTTGTCCAGCTAGATTTGGACTTGGAACCACTGTGCCGCTCCCACTTTGCCTTTTAGGGACGGGAAATGCAGACTGACCCCCATTAATTTTTGCCCCCTACAGTTTTTCTGAACATACCTACGCCGTATTTCCACTTTGTAGGGGTGCTCCCCTGGGGAAAACTAAGTGTTTGAAACCAAATTCGCAAAACGTCTGGACCAGGAGTGCTAATGTTTGCGCGTTTTAAAGAGCATTGTGAAAATATAAAAGACAAACCGTACAGTCTTGGCATATAAGATGAAGAAGTGGCAGGCAACATACCAGCTCAAGTCCAAACTGACATCAAGTTGTTTTGTTGGGCTCAAATAAAAGAAAAGCAACCCAGAGACGACTACAAGGAGTTTCTTGAAATTGTTTTATTATACCTTGGCGAAAATATTCCTAATAAGCATTTTAGCCCACGAGGACCCATCAGTCATGCTCGATGGATGGCAAAAGACATATATTGCCTAAAAATGTTTTTGTTCCGAAAATATATTGGTTTGGCCAAAAAAGAATTAAATGCACTTCTTGATGTGACCGTTTTCATCATAACAATTTACGTAACAGCTTGGTTTAGCGCTACCAAAGCAATAGAAGCTCCAAATAATGATTTGAATTTTTTGAAAGCGATTGCCAATTATGCTTCAATTGATAAGATTCTGTCGCAACGATTGGTCAAGAGATTCTGTGGACATTTCTGGTATCTCAGTGGCGAAGCTGTTGCTCTCGCACTATTTGATCCGAATATCTCTTGTGAAATAAAACGAAAAATGTCGTATTCAATTCTTATATTTGAAGAAGAGAAAGAGGAATTGGAGGAAGAGTTATCTGACGATGAGATGGACGAATCGTCTAACGAAGACAGCGAGGAAGAAGAAGACGATGATATCGGGGAAGAAGATGCCTCAGAGGATAGCGGCGACAGTTGCAACAAGGATTGTAATCCTCCAGTACATGTAGTTGGATTCGAAGGTTGGAAAAGAATTAACATGACATCGAAACAAGTGAATCAAGAAATCATGAAAACTGATTTAAGCCACTACGTCACACCTGAGACTCCGAAATTTTTTGCACGCTTCGGAAAAACAACAAATATCATTGCTTCCGATCCAAATACTTGGGAAAATCGTCCTGACGATCCAGCGAGCGCTGCAAATATTACGTAAATTACATGTTGTCAACAACGCTGCCGAAAGAGGCGTAATATTAATTAAAATGTTGTGCCGTAACGAGGAGAAAAAATAGTTTTGCTTCAGGTCGTGGCCGAAAATCAGAAACAATATCCATCACACGATAAAAATAAATTAATTTGATTTATAGTTATATTATTTATAATTTTTTATTATTTTCAAGTTAAAAAAAAATATTTTTTTACGCTTAACAAAAATTACTATTAAATTACAAATTAAAGACCTCGGATTTTTCGATAAAATAAATAAAAAAATTGTGGGGTAGCACCTTGAAGATAGAGGGTAGGTATGTTTGAAGAAAATGCTTTGGCTAAAAAAATATATGGGCAGGTCATACATTTGACTTCTCTACATACATTACTAATTTAGTTTTCCCCAGGGGAGCACCCCTACAAAATGGAAATACGGCGTAGGTATGTTCAGAAAAAATGTAGGCGGCAAAAATTAATGGGGGTCAGTCTGCATTTACCGTTCCTAAAAGGCAGAATGGGAGCGGTAGGCGCAGATCTTATAAAAAAAAAATAAAAAATAAAAAAAATGTGTGGGGGCACCCATAAGGCTTTAAAATAGAGGGTAGGTTTGTTTCGGGAAAATGTTGGGGCTGAAAAAATATTGGGGGTAGGTCACACATTTTACTTCTCTAGGGTCACCCCTGCGATAGTTAGAGCGGTGAGAGCAAGTTTTACAAAAATGTCATTTTGTGTGGGAGACCCCTTAGGAATTGGAGATATGGAATTGGTATCTTCAGAGGAAGTGTTGGGGGCTAAAAATTAATGGGGGTTGGTCTTGATAATGACCCCTCTAGGAGGCACCATTGGACCGGTAGGAGCTGATTTAATATGACAATTTAAGAAAAAATAAAAAAATATGTATGGGGACCACCCTAAGGATTGAAGATAGGGGGTAGGTATGTTCTAAGAAAATGTTGGGGTTAAAAAAATATTGGGGGTCGGTCATAAATTTGATTCCTCTAGGGTGACTTCTAGGACAGCTAGAGCGGTAGGAGCAAGATTTTTTAAAAATTGAACCTTTGTATGGGACCCCCCTTAGGGATTGGAGATAGGGCTTAGGTATGTATGGCAAAAGTGTTCAGGGGGAAAAAATAATGAGGGCCGGCCTCACATTTAACCCCTCTAGGAGCAAAACCAGGGGAGTTTTGGGCCTTTTTGTGGATTTTTTCCCCTCTACGCCCAACTTTGACCCCGATGAGCGACCCCTAGATCCTATCCGATCTGCCCCATTTTTTGGCCCATGCATTTTTTTTACGAACCTCACAAAATAAGCGGTTCTAGCGTGTCGAAATCGAAAACACGTGCACTATCCCACCCCTAAGGTTCACGATATATTTTCAAAATATTGGTCGAAATTTTAACAAGTAAATTTTCAATATGCAATAAAATTTTTGTTTTTGAGATATTGGCCGTATTCATTTAAACTCGTATACACAAAGTATGCCGTATAAACTTACCAAACTTATTTTTTATAAATGGAGTTTGACATAAATTGTATAAATTTATCAGACTTACATATTATACGAGGTGTTTATATGGTTAAATGAATACCACTATTGTAATTAAATTTTAAATTTATATAGATCTGACTATAGCAAATGTTAAAACAAAACAAAATATAAAGATTTGACAAAAGGAATCCCCCAATTCCCAATTTGTTTGTTAACAATTTCCAAAATACCAGCTTTTTTGTAATTTTTGCTGCCACGACGTTATTAGAATAGATTACATATCAAAGAATCTATTTTTGGTTTGGTAGGCCTAACAGAGCCGTGAAGTTTATTCCGCAGGGGGGTAAAGTTGAAATTTGTGCTAAAAATGGGTTAGTTTTCGATGAGGCTGGGGAGCTCAAAATTCCTATAAAAAGTCGATTAATTAACTTTTAGCCTTAACGTCCTTTTGGTAGTATTTAGCTTATTGAAGAAGTAATTCGCTCCCATTAATTCCATTTTGTTAATTGAATTTTAATCCGACTACAAATTAAATTTGCCACCAGATTCGTGCCAATTTCCAAAAACATATTCCTCTAAAATAAAACACTTTTTAACAAAATTTTACAACATAAATCCATCAATAAATTTTTATTTTATTCATGTAAGTTTTTTTTTGTTTTTTTTTTTTCAAAAAATTCAATTATTTAATAATTGAAAAAATAAATGCTTTACATTTTTAAATACATATTTTTTTTTTGTAACGAAAATAAGCTTAAACAAATAAATGAAATTTAGGAAAAACTTAAAAAAATGATATAAATTTAGGAAAAACTTAAAAAAAAATAAATGCTATAATTTTAAAGAATATACTATCAAAAAATAATCTTAAAATTTAGAAAAAAATAAAGGATTTTTTTAACACAAAAAATTCACTTCAGAGACTTTTTACAAATGATGCAACAGACAAGCGAAAAATACTCTGAAAATTAAAATCTAACATGAAGATAAATTTTTAGTTTTGGCGAAATTTTTAGCCTTATAAGATTTTGTTGTGTTTTTCGTTTGCATTTATCTTGTCGAATCAATTGTGATTAATATGGTATTTGATTTTTAAGACAAATTGTTATTGTAGGTTAAACAAAATTTTCTTATAAAAACCCAGTAGAAGAAAAACGTTGAATTTTCTAAAATAACAATTTTTGTAATTTAATACAAATATGTAATAATGAAGAAACTTTAAATTTAATATAAATATTTACAAAAAAAAAACAAATATACATAGACCTTAATAAGCACAATTAATAAAGATGAAAAGATTGGAAACCTTTTCGCTTTTTTTAATAAATATAGTATTTTGCAACATTTCAAAATTAAGGTTAGAAAATTTCTATTTATACAAATTTTGGATTATTTTTAAATCTATTATAGAAAAAATTCTAAGATTCTAAACCATTTTTCCTGTATAGAAAAAGTCTCAGATTCTGAGTCATTTTTTCTTTATAGACAATGTCTCAGATTCTGAGACATTTTTTCTTTTATAGAAAAAGTCTCAGATTTTGAGACATTTTTGCTATATAGAAAAAGTCTCAGATTTTAAGACATTTTTCCTATATAGGAAAAGTCTCGGATTTTGAGACATTTTTTGTATATAGAAAAAGTCTCAGATTCTGAGACATTTTTTCTCAGAATCTGAGACTTTCTATATAGGAAAAATGTCTCAAAATCTGGGACTTTTTCTATAAAGGAAAAGTCTCAGATTCTGAGACTTTTTTCTATATAGAAAAAGTCTCAGATTCTGAGACATATTTTCTATATAGAAAAAGTCTCAGATTCTGAGACATTTTTTCTATATAAATTCTGAGACATTTTTTCTATATAGAAAAAGTCTCAGATTCTGAGAATATAGAAAAAGTCTCAGATTCTGAGACATTTTTTCTATATAGAAAAATTCTCACATTCTGAAACATTTTTCTATACAGTAAAGTTCTTAGATTCTGAGATATTTTATATTCTGAAAATTTAATTCGGAAATTTAAAAATGTTCCATTTTAATTTAAAATTGTATAATTTATCAATTAAGCCTTAAAATCGTAAAATTTGTATTCAAATTTAAAAGATCCTAAATATAAACAAAAATCTTCTTTAATTAAATTTTCCGAAATGTTGCTTTTGTTAGTTTTTAGTAAATTCTTAAATATTATTAATTAATGACTCTTTGGTTTATTTGGACTCCTCTAAATCTTCCTTATAGAGTTCCTTAAATATTAGTTTCTGTATCTTCGTGCGTATACGCAATTTTTGAGCAGCCGTCAATTGTTTCATATACGGATGCAGTGATAACAGATAATGATAATCATCATCTTCGGGTACTAATGGTGTGGGCGTTGAGGTGTCCATTGTAGAGGAACCATTAAAATTACTATCCTCCGAAAGACGGGGTCGTTTTAGCTTTAGTGCTGGTATGAGACCATTTGTATAAGAATGTTTGGTAAAATTTAAATGTTCATGACTGCCATGCAAACATGTACTGGCATTGAGTGGAAAATCATCAGAACGTTCCTTACTCATTACGATATTTGTTGTGGGTGGCGGATGGTGGGCCTTATTGTATAGGGGTGGTGGTGAAACAGAACGTATCTTTTGTTGTTGTGCAGCTGCCATACAAGTATTTGGTAAAACCAATGCACTGGGCAATGAACAAGGAGGTGGATTATTTATGTGAGTTGTTGAAAAGCCACCACCACCCATAACTCCAGCACCATTCATAGAGGCTAAAGTAGCCGCCACCGCTAAAGCTGTAGTATGAGCTATTGGAGGTGATGTTTGAAAAACATTTAAACCAGACAAACATGATGATGAAGCTGATGACGATGTAGTACTTGATACTGATGAGGCCGATGAAGATAATGACGTTCCTGCTAAACCACTACCCCCGGTAGCTGTTGTAGCTGGTGTTGTTGCCGTTGTTGCTGCAGTTGTTACTAAGCATAAACCCATCACTCCTGGAGTTGTTGATGATATTGTTGTTGCCTGCTGCTGCTGCTGCAGTTGTTGTTGTAAATTTGTTGCTCCACCCGTTAATTTTGCTGTATTATCCATAGATTTTATTGATAAATCTTGTACTTCTCGATCTATATTCTTTAGTAAATTACGTGTATCTTCCGTTTTTATTATGGCACCTGGTACTGTATTTAATGTTGTCACAGGCTGTGAATGAGCTGCTGGTGGTGTTGTTTCAGTAACATCATCATCTTCCTCCTCTACATCATCTTCATCAAATTCTTCGTCACTATCTTGCATACGACGTATTAGACCATTTGTTAAATCTGGTTCTACAACAGTTTTTTCACAATCTTGACTTTGTTGGGCAAAATAAAAGGCTTGATCTTGTTCATTTTTCGGAACGCGATGACGCATGTGTTCAGCTAATGAATAAAAAAAAAATAGATAATGAATTAAATTCATGTTTTAAGGGGAATAAAATCTGCTTTTAAAAATAAATTGCACAATTGAGTATTAAATTTATTTGAGATTTTTTCTATATAGAAAAAATGTCTCAGCACCTAAGACTTTTCCTATCTAGAAAAAATTTCTCAGAGTCAGAGAGACTTTTCCTTTTCTTTAATATAGAAAAAGTCTCAGAATCTGAGACTTTTTTTATATAGAAAAAATGTCTCAGAATCTGAGACTTTTTTTATATAGAAAAAATGTCTCAGAATCTGAGACTTATTTTATATAGAAAAAATGTCTCAGAATCTGAGACTTTTTTTATATAGAAAAAATGTCTCAGAATCTGAGACTTTTTTTATATAGAAAAAATGTCTCAGAATCTGAGACTTTTTTTATATAGAAAAAATGTCTCAGAATCTGAGACTTTTTTTATATAGAAAAAATGTCTCAGAATCTGAGACTTTTTTTATATAGAAAAAATGTCTCAGAATCTGAGACTTTTTTTATATAGCAAAAATGTCTCAGAATCTGAGACTTTTTTTATATAGAAAAAATGTCTCAGAATCTGAGACTTTTTTTATATAGAAAAAATGTCTCAGAATCTGAGACTTTTTTTATATAGAAAAAATGTCTCAGAATCTGAGACTTTTTTTATATAGAAAAAATGTCTCAGAATCTGAGACTTTTTTTATATAGAAAAAATGTCTCAGAATCTGAGACTTTTTTTATATAGAAAAAATGTCTCAGAATCTGAGACTTTTTTTATATAGAAAAAATGTCTCAGAATCTGAGACTTTTTTTATATAGAAAAAATGTCTCAGAATCTGAGACTTTTTTTATATAGAAAAAATGTCTCAGAATCTGAGACATTTTTTATATAGAAAAAATGTCTCAGAATCTGAGACTTTTTCTATATAGAAAAAATGTCTCAGAATCTGAGACATTTTCTATATAGAAAAAATGTCTCAGAATCTGAGACTTTTTCTATATAGAAAAAATGTCTCAGATTCTGAGACATTTTTTCTATACCCGAGTAAAAATTTTTATATGATGCAATATATGATGATATATGACACAATATATATTAATACGCAATTTGATCCGAATAATGGTGGATGTTTTTGCATTAAAAAAGATCAACTTGTATAAAATATGATTTGATTTCATCCGAGTTTTGACCAGACATTGCCTTATATTGGTGGATCTAATTAGATCTAATTGCACAAAAACATATAAAATCCCGGTGTTTTTTGGTTGGGGTTAAGATACACCACAGGTCAACGATACATTCACCAAACATATAATTTTCAAAAAAAAAAAATGTTTGGGTACGCTTCGAACCAGATAGGTGATATATGTACATAACCCTAACAAGGAAATGTTTAGGAACATTTTAAAAAGTTTCTTATACTTTGCCAAAAAACCTTAGAAAATGTTTAGTTAATTGGAAACATATATAGTTTTATATGGAACAGAATAAGCTATATATAATGTTATGTTAAATTATACAGAAAAACAAATTTTGTATTGACCCTCATATAATTTTATATAATTATATCAACCGTACACCTTTTAATCCGAATCATGATTAAATTATATATTACTACATATGACTGCATTAAAAAAATTTAGAAAATATCTCAGGGATGTATAATCATATATCATTTATTATGTTTGTATCAAGTTATATATTGTAATATATGTTTATTTTTACTCGGGTATAGAAAAAGTCTCAGATTCCATATAGAAAAAATGTCTCAGAATCTGAGACTTTTTCCATATAGAAAAAATGTCTCAGAATCTGAGACTTTTTCTATATTGAAAAAATGTCTCAGAATCTGAGTCTTTTTCTATGCAGGGTTCGAAAAAAAAACTCTAACGTACGGTACGTTAGTGTTCTGTACGGAACTATGGAGCGACCGTACGTTATCGAAACGTACCGTTCCAAGAACACATTCACTAAAAAGTTTTTTAGTGGTTGTGAAGGTGTTCGCAAACAGAATTCCGAACGTTATGCCTGCTGTTGAAGAACAGAAACTTTACGATAACGTACCGAACTAGGTTAGAAACAAAATAAAGTTCTTTTAGTGTTCTGTTTGCGAACTTTTGAGACATTTTTTAAATTTAAAATGGCGATATCTTGAAAACTAAGCAAGATAGAGCAAAACGGAACACATTTTTGGTTCTTGGGATCTCCATAGTATCGCTAGGCCTCTACACATGGGTAGACCCCATTGGGTCCTTATTTTGAATCTAAAAAAGTTAGCATTCCGGGAAATTTAAAAATGCACATATCTCGCTAAATACTGCCGACACGATGAAAAGTCTAAAAGCATTTTTGTGGATCTTGTCTCGTAGTACATGACCGCTTTTAGACTTTATGTCGTGTCGGCAGTATTTAGCGAGATATGTGCATTTTTAAATTTCCCGGAATGCTAACTTTTTTAGATTCAAAATATGGACCCAATGGGGTCCACCCATGTGTAGAGGCCTAGCGATACTATGGAGATCCAAAGAACCAAAAATGTGCTCCGTTTTGCTCTATCTTGCTTAGTTTTCGGGATATCGCCATTTCAAATTTAAAAAAAAATGTCTCAAAAGTTTGCAAACAGAACACTAAGAACTTTATTTTGTTTCTAACCTAGTTCGGTACGTTATCGTAAAGTTTCTGTTCTTCAACTCACAGGCATAACGTTCGGAATTCTGTTTGCGAACACCTTCACAACCACTTAAAAAATTTTTTAGTGAATGTGTTCTTGGAACGGAACGTTAAATAACGTACTGTTTTTTTTCGAACACTGTTTCTATGTCTAATGTCTCAGAATCTATATAGGAAAAATATCTCAAAATATAAGAAATTTTCAATACAGAAAAATTTCTCAGAATCTAACAGCTTTACCACAAGAAAATAAAATAAATTTAAAATGAGCTTTTAATTTTATTTCCATACAAATTGTTTTTGCTTTTAAAATCGACTTTCAAAAAATGTATTAAAAATTTGAAATTTAAAATAAAAACTTTTGTTAAAATAGACTTTTTGTTTTCTTGTGGTAAGGGGGCCTAAGATTTTTTTTCAAATATTTTAAAATCTAACAGCTTTACCACAAGAAAATAAAATAAATTTAAAATGAGCTTTTAATTTTATTTCCATACAAATTTTTTTTTTTTTAAAATCGACTTTCAAAAAATGTATTGAAAATTTGAAATTTAAAATAAAACTTTTGTTAAAATAGACTTTTTATTTTCTTGTGGTAAGGGCCTAAAATTTAAACTTTGTGCAATTTTTAAAAACAATTATACTTACTTAAAAACAATAATGCATAATAATGTATCCATTTTGATTCAAATGTAGCGGGTTCCACTAAAAATTCTCCCGCATCTGAACGTGGTATACGTTTATATTCCACACGAAAATTATCTCTTAAACCTTTCCATTTAGCTTTAAGAACAACTTCTACAAAAAGATGTAATGAAAATAAAAGTTATTAATAAAAAAAAATTGTTTAAAATAAACAGAAAACAAAAAAAATGCAGCATACTTACTTGGTAATTTATGTTCAGCTGAAAGTTCATCCCACATTTGTTCTAAAAACGCTTTATTACAATGAAAATTACGATTCCATATTGCCGGACGTTGTTCAACGTCTCGTATAAATTGTTCCACATTTAAAACAATTGTGGATTTTTTTGGAGCCATTGGAGAGGCCGTTTTTAAAAAAGTTTTAAACAATTTGTTTTATAAAGTTTTTGATAACCGGGAGTGTGTTTTTTTTTTACTTTTCCTTTTTCTATAGAAAATAAAGATTTATTTTTTTTGTTTAACTATTGTAAATTATTTTTTTTTTTTAATTCTTTTAACCAGGAGTGTAAAAATTCATATTCAACCGTTATATTGAGCGTCTTAAAGTAAAATAAATTTTAAACTGTGTCTGATTTGTATTGTATTGTGTGATGAGGATTGACGACAATACTCATGATGATGATGATGGCATTCTATATGCTGGCTGACTGCTGCTACGTTGTCGGCATGGAAATCAATGCGACATTGTATTGTAGGTTTAAGAAAAAAAAAAAAAGGAATAACAAAAAGCAAATGTTGAATAAGAGCAAACAGAAAATCATACAAAAGAATGGCAATAAAATGTTATGGAGTATATGGTGAATTGAAAACTGAAAAAATAAAACATTAGCAAGCTGCCAGTATTCAAGCAGCAACAGCAATCAAGAGCAAAATTTAAGAATCATACACATCACATTCACTAACAATCGCTGGTTGGTTGGATGGTTTGGCTTAACGTAAGCTGTTTTAACCCTCAACAGAACACACGGAAAATGTCTCAAAATCTGAGAATTTTTGTATACGAAAAAATATATCAGATTCTGAGAATTTTTCTATACGAACAATGTCTCAGAATCTGCGAATTTTTCTATACGCAAAATGTCTCAGAATCTGAGAATTTTTCTATACGAAAAATGTCTCAGAATCTGAGAATTTTTCTATACGAAAGGTGTTTTAGAAATTGATAATTATTCTATACGAAAAGTGTTTTAGAAATTGATAATTATTCTATACGAAAAATGTCTCAGAATCTGAGAATTTTTGTATACGAAAAATGTCTCAGAATATGAGAATTTTTCTATACGAAAAATGTCTCAGAATCTGAGAATTTTTCTATACGAAAAATGTCTCAGAATCTGAGAATTTTTCTATACGAAAAATGTTTCAAAATATGAGAATTTTTCTATACGAAAAATGTCACAGAATCTGAGAATTTTTCTACCGTAAAATGTCTCATAATCTGAGAATTCTTCTATACGAAAAATGTCTCAGAATCTGAGAGTTTGTTCTATACGAAAAATATCTCAGAATCTTTCTAGACGAAAAATGTCTCAGAATCTGAGAATTTTTCTACACAAAAATTGTCTCAGAATCTGAAAATTTTTCTATACGAAAATATCTCAGAATCTGAAAATTTTTCTATATGAAAAATGTCACAGAATCTGAAAATTTTTCTATACCAAAAATGTCTTAGAATCTGAGAATTATAGAAAAATTCTCAGATTCTGAGACATTTTTCTTATAAAATTTTCTCAGATCTGATACATTTTCGATATAGAAAAATTCTCACAATCTGAGACATTTTTAGTATAGAAAAATTCTCACAATCTGAGACATTTTTCAGATAGAAAAATTCTCAAATTCTGTGACATTTTTCGAAAGGAAAAATATGTAGATTTTGAGACATTTTTCGTATAGAAAAATTTTCAAATTTTGAGACATTTTTCGTATAGAAAAATTTTCAGATGCTGAGACATTTTTCTTTAGAAAAGTTCTCAGATTCTGATACATATTTCGAATTTAAAAATTCTCAGACTCTAAGACATTTTTCTTATACAAAAATTGTCAGATTTTGACACATTTTTCGTATAGAAAAATTCTCATATTCTGAGACATTTTTCGTATAGAAAAATTCTCATATTCTGAGAGATTTTTCGTATAGAAAAAACATCAGATTCTGAGACATTTTTCGTATAGAAAAAACATCACATTCTGAGACATTTTTCGTACTGAAAAATTCTCAGATTCTGAGACATTTTTCCTATGGAAAATTTCTCAGATTCGTATAGAAAAATTTTCAGATTCTGAGACATTTTCCTTATAAAAAATTCTGAGACATTTTTCTGATAGAAATTTCTCAGATCTGATACATTTTCCGTAAAAAAAAATTCTTAGATTCTGAGACATTTTTCGTATAGAAAAATTCTCAGATTCTGAGACATTTTTCGTATAGAAAAATTCTCAGATTCTGATACATTTTTTGTATAGAAAAATTCTTAGATTCTGAGTCAGTTTTCGTATAAAAAAATTCGCAGATTCTGATAGATTTTTCGTATAGAAAAAGTCTTCGATTCTGAGAGATTTTTCGTATAGAAAAAATTTTCAGATTTGAGACATGTTTCGTTAAGAAAAATTCTCAGATTCTATAACATTTTTCGTATAGAAAAATTCTCAGATTCTGAGGTATTTCTCATATAAAAAATATTTCTCTAAATTTTGAAAAATGCTGTATATAAGATTTTTCTAACTCTCGTTAACCTTTGTCTCCTTTTAGGTTTAATTTTATAAAGAATAGGAGGCGTAAGAAGTAACAACAAATATACAATATAAATAGTAATGGAAAAAAGCCGCTTAAAAATACTGAAAATTAAAATGCTTCGTGCTGATGATGACGAAAAATAGACCTAAAAGCAGCAGCACCACCACAAAATTGACGACCAACCTAACGAGCAAAACTACTAAAACATTAGCAACAATGTTTTGCAAAAAAAAAAAAAAAAAAAAAAAAGAAGAAACAAACAGTCCATAATCGTCATTATCATCAACAACAGAGTATGGGGGTTTTTCATTTTATTGTTGTTGGTTTTGTGATATATCCCATTGTTGTTATTGCTGTTTTTAGCATTACTGTTGATTGGACTCCATCCAAAGTTGTTAAGAAAAAAAGTGTATATAATGTTTATTTGTATGTGCTTGGAGTGCCGTAGTACTAATGGAAAATGTTTTGTAAACAAATGGAATAAAGAACAGTAGTTCTGAAAGGAGTTATTGAGAAAATAATATTTCCAAAATTTATGAATGAAAACTTAGAAAAAAGCCCTTCATTAAACTTTCCAACTTTTTTTTGGATTTACTCTAGTTTTCGAGATATATAGCCTAAGGAAATTACGAAAATTCGCAATTTTTGGGTCCATATTTACCAACACTTGTCTTGCATCAAAAAAGTGAAAGAGGAGTTTGGTTATGTCGGATATGCTAATTCAAAAAAAGTTCATACTTTTTTTAATTCATCTTTAGTTTTCGAGATATCGCTAAAATAAAAATTTAAAATTGTCATTTAGGTCCTTTTAAAAATTTTCCACTCAGCATCACTTTGCTAGAGTTTGAGGACCCCAACCACCAACGATTTTCCGAATTTTGCTTTCAGGCAATTTAAAAAAATCAAACTTTTATTACCTTGTGTTATTGAAGACTTTTAACAGGTGTATTAAACAAATTCCGTATGAAAATCCGTTTAATAAACCTGCCAAAAATCTCTTTAAATTTTTAAGAATAACGGCCAAAAATTTCAAATCTTTAAACCACTGTGCTACACTGTCAGAAATAGCAGACAAGTCTCTTAGCAATAGATTAAAATACAATTGAACATGTTCAAAAAAGAATATAAAAGAAAAAGAAGACTTAACAAAACTGAAATATTCTCGATCCCCTTCCTTCTTCCCTACCTTCTTTTAATAACTCAAAAAACAAGCTGGCACTGTTTGACTAACTACATATACCCTTTTGGGTAGGTTGGATAGATGGATTTAATGTAAAGTTGGTTATTTGACTCTCCCTATATATAGTATGTATGCCAGGCAGGGATGTTACATGGCGTTTTCAATTTTGTACCAACTTTAAAAAAAAAAAAAATACTTTTTGAAACTGGTATCATTTGTATACCCTCCACTCTTGTGAAAGAGGGTATATATAATTTTGACATTCCGTTTGTAATACCTCGAAATATTGGTAGAGGACCCCATAAGCATATATATTCATGACCCTCGCTCGAATTTTAGCCGATCTAGCGATTTCCGTCCGTCTGTCTGTTGAAAACACGCTAACTTTTGAAAGACTTTACGGAGGCTCCTGAGTTTGCATATACGTTGGTCATGAGTTGCATATACGTTGGTCATTTACCTGATCAGGTTGGTATTGCAATCCAGCGAAATCGGTCCAGTGGTTCAAAAGTTATGAGCAATGAATTTCGGCAAGAGTTTTTCGCAAATTTACAAGATAAACAACACGCTAACTTTCGAACGAGGGTGCTGAAGCTTGGCACAGTATACCAGTTTACAGATGGTCCACCTTATTCCCATAAGATCTACTTAGGATCACGATCTCAAATTTCCGTCGAAACCGAAGCTCTGAATTTATCCTATCCGACGTCTTATCCAAGTGTTCCCTAATTCCTATTGAAGGATATTGTATTGTATATTGACCGCTTAAGTTGCAAGGATCAGAGTAATCGATATTCATTCTACCGGCAGTCATAGTTGCCTTAAATCTGATGAAAATATCGAGAACTGTGAGGCCTAAAATGGCCTCTTGGGCCAAAGTTAGGCAGGTTTTCATAGCACCAGGGGTTAGAGTACAATCTAGAGGCTGTACCTCGCCTTATTTTGCCGTAGCATCCCTCTGCATTTTTTTTTGGCCACCAGACTATGACAGCGTACGTTATCTGTAGATCCACATGACCATTTTTTTGTATTTGCTTCATATAATGCCGTAATAGGCTTTCTGATAGTGCCCTCCAAATGAATGAATTCCAAGTTTCGTATCCTAGATTACTCCCAGATATTTAACCTCTTTGGAGAGTTAGATAGCAGTATTCCCTGAAGAAATTGTACGAAACTAAAAAAGTTTTGTTAGGGTTTATGTAAAGAACCAGTTCAGTGCACCAATTCATAATCAAACGAAGAGCGTTGCACATAATATCTGATATGATGTCAAATTTACCAGTTCTATAACTACTAAATTGTTCGCATATCCAATTTCCTGATAACTCCCATTATCTAGTCTATGACGCATGTCGTCTATCACCAAGGACCATATCAGTGGAGTTAGGACGCAGCTCTGAGAACAGGCTTCAAGGGAATTTACTGTGATTTGAGTACTACTCATAAATGCGGTTATTTTCCTGCTATCTGGCATGTTACCAATTATTCAATACGTGCCCTGGTGCAGATTCAATAGAGTCATTACCAGTGTTATCAAAATCTCCCTCAATATCCAAAAAGGCACAAAGAGCTATTTTCATGTCCCTGTGGGCTTTTTCAATCTCTGATACAAGATGATGTAAAGCCGAATCAGTAGATTTGCCTTTTGCATATGCATACTGATTTCTGTGCAAAGGATATTGGTCCAGATATGTGGATCTTAAGTGAAGATCCAGTAATCTTTCCATAGTCTTCAGTATGAGAGATGTTAGACTTAAGGGTCTACAAGATTTCGGCATTTCAGCCGGTCAATTTTCTGCCTTATGATTACAAATAGTGCCCCCCATTTCCCGGTTCTCGGTATTCCCGGGAATACCGGTATTCCCGGTTCTGGTACCGGTTTCCCGGTTCTAGATATATTCCCGGGAATACCGAATCTACAAGATTTCGGCATTTCAGCCGGTCAATTTTCTGCCTTATGATTACAAATAGTGCCCCCATTTCCCGGTTCTCGGTATTCCCGGGAATACCGGTATTCCCGGTTCTGATCCGGTATTCCCGGTTCTGATCCGGTTCTCAAAAAACAAAAAAATACCATACCATAAAATATTAAGATTACACCATTTAATCAGTATTTGAGAAATATTTAGTTGTGTTTGTAAAATTATTTAAAAATCAAGTAATTTTTTACTTTAAATTCAGAAAAAAATAGGAAATGGTGTTTTTCACAGGTTTTGTATTGTTTTTTGGTAAAAGCGAAGAATAAATTTTAATTATACAAAATTTTACAAAATAAACATACCGGGAATACCGTCAGAACCGGAATCGGGAATACCGGTATTCCCGGGAATACCGGGAATAATTCAAGAACCGGGAAACCGGTTCCATTTCCCGGTAATACCGAGAACCGGGAATACGGTACTGACCGTAGGCACTAATTACAAATTTAACCTTCCTCCGCAAAAGCGGAACATGGCATGAGTACAATGTGGGACATGGTCGTCTGTTCAATAGGCTATCGGAACTTTGTCCGACGTTTTCTATGCCTATGGACAGTACAACCTCTTGCATCGAGTTTGGTAGGAAGTTTACTGTAATCTAATAGAATGCAACGACACCAAAAAAAATTAATTTGCCCAAAAAGATTTTATTAATCCAAATTATCGATAAAACCAACATTTCCTTGAAATCCGCCAACTTCCCCCCGTGATTCCCAAAAAGTGGCTCGACGGATATCCGATATATTTTACAGTTTTCTTCTCCAAGGTGTTCTTAATGAATTCAGAAAGAAAAAATGGTATATTTAAATTTTTTTTTTTTTAATAAAATTTTCAAATTTTGAAAAAAGGTGTTTTGAGAAAGCCCCCAAAATCATGCCATTTTTTTGGTATAAAGTTTGAACGGGTTAATGATACCGTAAAATCTTTAAATTTCATATTTAAGTATTTACGATCAAATATTATACAAAAAAATTTTTTTAATTATTTTAATAAAAAAACTTAAATTTTTTTTTATTTTTTTGTAAAAAAAGTCCTTTTTTGCAAAAACCCCAATTTTGAGGCTCAAAGTGGAGACAAAAGATAAACTCCGATCGGAGTGATATTTTGCACGTGAGTTACCCTTAGGGGACCGACACTTTTGGCGGGTATTAGAATTTGATCAGAGAGAAAAGCCCAAAAACGAGCCACCCTATTGTACAACCCACCCTCAACTCAACAACTTTTCTACAACAAAAGGGGATGTCTCCCAATATAAAGGATCTAAAAACAGAAATCTAAACCATTCTGCGAAATTGCGTTAAGTATTTCGTCCCTCCCCCAGGGGATGAGTCGAAGGACTTAATGGCCCATTTAATCTTATCCGGGTCAAAGATGACACCTGAAACATTAGATGTTCTTCTACAGAGCCTTGTGGAGTTATGTTAACTATTATTACCTGACGGATCACATAAGGTCGAATCAGGAAAGTGAAATGAGTTTCGCTAGTACCACGGTACTTTTAAATGTCAAAATGTACCAACAAAATAAATACAATTGTACTAACTTTAACATCCCTGATGACAGGCTTTAAAAAGCCTGTTGGAAAAAAAACAGAACACAATCCCAACGCACACGTACAAAAATAAACAAAAAACAAAACATTAAAGCAAAAACACAAGTCACATTCACAGCAACAAAAAAAATATATAAAAAGAACTAAAAGCTACAACAATAAACACAGAGAACGAACATCATCATCATTATTATTGTTATCATCATCTGTATTTCTCTTCTTTCATCTATAAAAAGCAAAAGACATCAAAACATCTCACCAACTCCAACAATAACAATTCATAGTACGATTTTTTTTTCTTATAATACAGTCGCTGTAACTACAAGCAGAGTAAAAGCATGACATGTGTTGTGTTTAAGCTTACAAAAAAAAAAGACATCATCTCGTACCAGAATGAAGTATGAAAGTAGCAAAAGCGTATGAAAAGGCAACAAAAAGGAAGGAAGAAAAACAAATAATAGCAACAATGTGAAACGCATAGCTATAAAATAGTCATCAAGACAGCCAGCCAGTCAGCCAAGCCACACAGTCATTCTGTCATGTCGGCTTAATAGTCAGTCAGTTTATTTCAGCAGTCAGACTGTGTGTGTTACCCACTAACAACAACAACACAAAAACATTATCATCAACAACAGCAGGAGTAAAAATAGCAAAAAAAAACATCACAATGACTTTGTTAAAACCTACATCTCTTGTATATATTAAAGCTATAGGTACTTACTTGTATATGCCATCATAGCATATAGCACTTCTTTTCTATATCGATGACTACACGAGATGAAGAAATTTAAACAAATGTGATTGAATACAGTGGTTTTGGAACATACAAAATTGAAGACCGATATTGTTTACCATCCAACCACGGTACGGGGGTATACCTACTTTGTTATTCCGTACTATTATTGATCTATGATCGATTCTTAGACGTTCTATGAATGTCCATCCGTCTGTGGAGTACACAATACGGTCCAAAATAAAAGAGATAAACTCCTGAAGTTAAGTTCGGGATGGTCAAAATAGTTCGGGATGGTCAAAAATTTCCCCTTGAAGAACTAAACTCCATTTTTTACGTTTTTATACCCTACACCTAGTGTTTATAAAAAACCGACATTTTGGAAAACCGGTTTCTCGGTTAACCGAAATTCAGCTTTTTCGGTTAACCGGTTTTCTCGGACAAACCCAAAAAATACATTAAAATTGCTAATTTTTATTAAATAAAAAATCGAATGTAACTAAAGTTAACATATTTGTTTCTTTCAGCAAAGTTAGCAACTATTATCCTTTAAAAATAGCGGTATTTAAATACGGTGCTTTATTTTCCTATATTCACCGGAGCTTTACTTTAATTTTTATTGGTTTTATTTAAAAAACAAATACATCAATTCGTTATAAATTGTAGTCCGTATTTTATATTAATGTTCTTTTATTGACATTTTCTCCATTAATAACAATTTTAGAACATGGTTAAGTTTTCAATGAAACTGTCCAAAAAACGCTTATAACGGGAATAATTCAAATATTTACCAGATTAAAATTCCTATTTGGAAAATTGTTTCTTGAACACAAAAAGTATTTCAGACTTCCTTTCTCACGGATTTCAAGGTCTTTTAAATGAAATTTTGAAAATATCATAAAAAAATTGCAAACCCTTAATATTTGTAAAATATTCCGTTTGAATGTATTTAAAAAAAAAACCGGTTAACCGACAGAAAAAAACCGGTTTTCGGTGCACCGGAATTTTTCAATTTCGGTTAACCGGTTTGCAAAAAAACCGAAATTTTGGGAAAAAAACCGGTTTTTCGGTTAACCGGTTAACCGGTTTATAAACACTACCTACACCACACTGTGGTACAGGGTATAACGAGTTTTGTGCTAATGTTTGTAACTACCCGAAATATTGGACCTAGACCCACCTTTAAGCATATCGATCGACTCAGAATCACTTTTTGAGTCGATTGTAAACGGTGTAAACACGATACAGGTCGTAATTTTTAATCAATTGACTTGAAATTTGAAACTTAAGCCTCTCCCAAGCCTATTGAAATTGGAAAAAATCGTTCCATATTTAGACCTAGCCCCCATACAATGGTCCTCTTTAGTTTTGGCTGAAATGATTCTAAGTACCGTATTATAATAGGTATCTTTTCGAAATTTGGCAGGTAAACGTGTTTTGTCTTCACAAATCACCATTCCGAGTTTTAAAGAAATCGGACCAGTTCTTCAAACCACCTTCCCGATTTTCACATAAATCTCTCAAATTTCATGAAAATAGAAAATATTTAATTAAAATTTTGTTTGGGTATGTTAAACGCGTACTTAAATAACCTTATCAAATCTGATAATTATCGGACCAGTTTTGGACTTGTTGAGTTGAGGGTGGGTTGTACAAACCTAAAAATAGGTAAATTTTTAGGCAAGTCCATGGCGCTCAGACTTAGAATAGTCCATTGTACCCTACCCTGAAAAGAAAGATTAAGTAAGGGTGATAAAAGGTTGAGAAGAAGAAGAAAGCAAAGTGCTTGTTCAGAATTTCTCAGTTGCTTTCACAAACTTGAGAAAATCAGACAAGGGAAGTCCATGGACCGTGTCCATAGACAGAATATCAGAACCCAATATCCGCAGTCTAGCCCTTGAGAACGCTGGACAACAACAGACGTAATGTTCAGTTGTGTCATCATCCTCAAGACAATCCACGCATAATGGGTCTGATAAGACACCTAATCTCGTCATATGACGAGCACAGGCATTGTGTCCCGTAATTAAGCCAGTAAGTCTGCGACAGTCTATTCTACTGAGGCTGAGTAGATAGTTAGCCACTTTCTTGTCTGGCTTAATCACAAAACGTTTGGTATTCTTGCATGCCAACCAAGGATGGGTACCAATTCGATAAAAGTATTGGTATTGGTATTGGTTTTTAAAATTATATTAGTATTGGTATAGGTATTGGTTTTCATTTTTTGTTGAATTGGTATAGGTTTCGGTATTGGTTTTGAATTATTTAGGTATTGGGTATTGGTATTGGTTTTAGCCTCGAATCGGTATCGGTTTTTAATAAGTATTGGTATTAATCTTATATCGGTTTTGGGATTTGTATGCAAAAGGTTTTGTCGTTAATATTAATTAATTTAACGTAAGTCGTCCTTCTGTCCGCCCCACAGTGCACACTGGGGGGAGATGGTAGGTTTTTTGGCCAAAAGTCTCTACAGGTCGTAAATGTTAACCGATTTTTTTGAAATTCAGAATATAAGTCTATATTAAGGTAATAAATAAGTGCCTTGAAAGTTTTTGAAATCGGACCTACAAGGAAACTATTTCAGGGTGGACACTTCATTTTTAATAAAATGGAGAGAAACTTGTCTTTTGTTTATGTATTTGAATTAGAGATGGTCTGTGGTCCCGTAATTTGCGTGACTCAAAAAACCACGTGATCCAGGCGTGAGCGATTTTTATTTAAATCACGTGATTAAAGAGTGATTTTCATTTAAATTAAGTACTATATTAGGGTAATTATTAAGTGACTTAAAACTTTTTGAAATCGGACCTACAAGGAAACTATTTCAGGGTGGACACTTCATTTTTAACAAAATTTACAGATGTTATAGATGAATCAAATGAAGAGACACTTGCCTATTGTTTAAGTATTTGAATTGGAGATGCACCTTGGTCTCTGGTCCAGTGATTCACGCGTGAGCGTGAGTAATTTTCATTTAAATCATTTGGTTATAGTGATTTTCATTTAAGTCAAGTGACTATATTAAGGTAATAAATAAGTGCCTTGAAACTTTTTAGATTCAGACCTACAAGGAAACTTTTTCAAAGGAGGACACTTAATTTTTTATAAAATTTACAGATGTTATAGATTAAACAAATGAAAAGACACTTGTCTATTGTTTATGTATTTGAATTGGAGATGGTCGCTGGTCCCGTGATTTTCGTGACTCAGAAAAGTGATTTTCATTTAAATCACGTGATTGTGAGTTGAAAAATTCTGATTGTCTAGAGCAGAGCTTCTCACTAACTTTTGCATCGCGACTCCTTTTTAATATTTCAAATTTTTCGCGACCCCCCAACAAGTGAGCAAATTAAAGTCGGTAAAGACCGACCATAATATCCAAATATGGACTGATTGGATTGGAAAATTATGTCATTAACTGTTTGAAGGTTATTTTAAAAAGTAATCAGTAAAGTTATTTAAAAAAAAAATCATTAATTTTATTATGGACTTCTTATTTTCTACTGTTTCTGTAGTTTAAAAAAAAAATAATTTACTGTATTAAAAACGAATTTTCTGTTACATTTAATTTCGGCAGTAAAAAAATTCTTCTATAGTTTTACTGTTTTTCAATACAAAACAACTGAATATTCACTAGTTTTTTAATGTTTTGGTTAGTCATTAAATTAACATTTAAAATTGACTGTATTGTGTTTTTATATTAAAAGAAAAAACACTGGAATGGTTTTTAAATAAAAGTTCATTTATTTTAAGTGAATATTCACTGGAATTTACCTTCATAATTTTTTGAGTGCTAGAAATGCTTCCGTGGCCCCCTAGGAGGTCGCGACCCACTCTTTGAGAAACATTTGTCTAGATAGTGAGTCGAATTTTTGAGTGAGGGATGTTTTTTTTTTTTTAAAAACCCCTTTAAAAAAAATATTTTTTAGCAGTATTTGCATTCAGAATTAAGTCAAACTTTAAAATAAATAGTACATGCTTAACCCATTTTGGACAAAGATTATTTTTTTTTTTTTTGGAAAAAGGTACCTATTTAGTAAAATTAGCACCGGCTGGTCTCAAAACTCTTGTAAAAAAAATGTTAATGTTCCGTTATTCCAGAAAAGCCTGTATTTCAACTTTTTATCCAATATTAATATTTGGATTTATTTGCTATTTTATAAATTTATTTCGTTATTTTCAAAATGTTTCAATTAGTGGAATTTGATAATAAATTAAATTTAAAAAAAATTAATACTACCTCCGTCCCATAATATTCTTAACATTTCTATAAATTTTTTTGTCCCAAAATAAACTTTACATTTCATTGAGCAGTGTTTTAGTTGAAATAAAAGAACACAAAGTTAAAAAAATAATCTTATACTAATCTCGTGTACTAAAATTGTAACAAAATTAATTAAAAATATTTGCAAGATGTCCCTATTGCATCCATAATGCATTTATCAAAAACCGTTAAAAGGGACTCTAGCGTAAAATTTCTTATTTCATACGCCGCATTTTGTAATTACTTTCATCTTTTTGACCATAGTGGACACCATGCCTGTTTGTAACGTCGAAAACAAGTTGTCTCATTTATGTGGATGCAGTTTATTGAATCCATTTTGCACGTGAATTGAAAAATTGCAAAGCTATAAAGAATTTCTAAATTATTGATATGTCCCGATATGTATTAACAAAAAATACAAAGCTTTTTCAAAAAATCCTCCATAATCCCAGCCAACATATAGAAATGTTAAGATTATTTTGGGACGGAGGTAGTATTAATTAATAAAAAAAATTAAAAGCCTAAACTAAAAAAATGCAAATTTTTCGTTTTTGCTTGAAACAATTTCTGTGCTGATGCACATTGCATTTAATGCACATATAAATTCCGGTGAACAAGGGGAGATATTTTTTAATTGCAGAAAGATGAGACCATAGGGGTGAAACGAATAAGTTTCGCACATGTTTATGTATTAGTGACGGCACGCGCGTGTAACTTTTGACGTTTCATACAAAACGTAAACAAACAACGAAAATACAGATGCAAAAGCTCACACGTACAGGCACACGTATTCCAGGCAGAGAAGTAAATTTAGTAGTATTTTGTATGCGTCCATATTGAAAGTACCAAAATAAGCACTCGTGTTGCATGTCTATATGGTCTGTGGATGAGACTTAACATTTGTAACAAAATATACCTGAACTTCATTCTTTTCATACATAAATATTTGTTTGAAAAAGGTGATCGAATGGGTTATCATGCAGGCCCCTTTTTCGATTTTAGATCTTTTGCCAATTGCGATTACACGGGTTAATTTTTTTCTTATATGGGGTTCACACTTACGACCTTAAACAAGTTGTTTAACAAAACACCAGTAACAGAATAAAACGTAATGGATACAGAAAAAATATTTTTTTAAACACGTATCCCTTAAACTCTCAAAAAAACATAATGTGAACTGTACATTATGCGTTCTTAAATTCTTATATAATATGACTGTGCCTCTAATAAAACAATAATTTTTTTTTCTGGATTCTGGTGTTGTGACATAAAATTTTGTAACGTCTGCTTGATTAAAATTTTGGAATTTCCAAAAAATTTCCAAAAAAAAATTTCCATTTTTTTTACAACGCAAAGAAGAGTGCAGTGACATTCAATATACATATATCAAATATTAACAATGTTTGCAAAAGAAAAAATTTCATCACAGAAAAGGTCTAAATTTTTTAAGATCTACTTTTATTAGGGGTCATAAAAACCATGACAAAAAATATTTCTTTTATGTTTTTATGGCTTTTTAAATTCAAGTAGCTAACTTATTTTTGTTATGTGACATTGCATGCAAACGATTACTGATCGATGTAACATCTTTTGCAATTCGTTAGTCAGGTAAAACCTAATAATGTGATGGAAAGAAAATGTTTGACGTCACAATTAAAACAAACGAAAATAAGAATACAAAAAACCGAAACAAAACCGATACGAAAGTAGAAAAAAATGAATTGGTATTGGTTTTTTATTGGTATTGGTTTTGAAGAATAAAAGTATTGGTTTTTAATTGGTATTGGTAGTGGGGAATCGGTATTGGTTTTTTATCGGTATTGGTATCGCGCAAATAAAGGTATTGGTTTTTAATTGGTATTGGTTTTCAATTTGAATTGGTATTAACGGGTATTGGTATCGAAAAGGTATTGGTACCCATCATTGATGCCAACTCATTTGACCATCTTTCCATGAAAGTTGCTTTCATTGATCCAACGCATCAGCCATGTCAAGCCAATACCAATTTGAGGTTCCGGATTGTAAGGAATTGTATCAGAGCCAAGATTTGCCAAAGAGTCAGCAATCTCGTTTCCCCGTGTTCCCCTATGAACCGGAACCCACAGAAGACTGACGCTATTCCCACATGAGACCTCATTGAGTCTGCGTCTACATTCCTGGACAATTTTGGATGAAATGACTGGACAATTTTGGATGAAGTGACTGCAATGAGCGCAGCCTGGCTGTCACTACAAATACTGATTCTCCTATTACTCCATCTGTTCCTAGTTATCCAGGTCGAGTTTTGGACTTAGGCCCCTTGTGAAAATTTGGCCCGATATTCAGTTAAAGCAGTTTATTGTCAGCAAATAGCAGCCTATTTCACTCAAATTTGGTTTGTGTGTGTTTTTTGCACTTATTAAAGGTTTGACAAAAGATAGATCTAATCGGTCCATGGGACCCATTTTCCGAGAAACTCTGGTGTAGGGTTTTATATGGTCGGTCTTGACCGACTATAATTTTCTTAATTGTTTTAACTTTTATTAAGCAAATGAAAAATCTTTACGCTAAAAGAAGTTTGACATTCTGCACTTGTACCCAGGGGATTAGAAAATTTAGTTTTTTGGACTAGCCCCTTTTGTGGGCGCATGGATATTACAAATATTTTTAAATATGATAAAACTGTAATACTTAAGTGCAAAAGGTAAATAAATAAACTTGTAAACATTTTTCGCCTGGAAAACAAGTGCCCCTCAATGAGGTTATAAAAGATTTGGCAAAGCCGGATTAACCACTCTTACTTGTTAAACCACTTCAACCACAGTATGGGGTATACTCACATTGTAATTCCGATTCTAAATCATTCTATGAAAGAAATTGAACTCGCAAGGGACATCTATAGTAGCTTATGCAGACCACACTGTTATTAGGTCGTGTGGAAAGTTCTTGGGCACAGTATCCGAACTTTTGGAAGTGTCAATGAGGCAAATGTGAAAATGGGCTAATTATAAAGTCAATGGTACTTTTTACGAACAGGTACAAAATTGAGACGTTTGGGGTCGAGATAAACGGAGTTAGGAGTCAAAAAGTTGCCACCGATAACAGAGTGCACAAACTTATTTTCGACCAGAAATACGACGTAGAATTTTCGACTACAGAATTTTGGCCAAACTGACAAAACCCCTACGCTATTAACGTATTCACAGACGGCTTCAAACAATCCATGTCAGTCGGTGCAGGATTTTCAACGAGTTTTCGCGGCTTGGATAAGACTTTTATCCTTCCTTTGGACTCTAGCATTTTCCAGACCGAAATAGTTGCCATAAGCAAGGCAGCTTTACAGTGGTTGGTGATGACCACTGCTGCCAAGCTCTTCTAAAAGTTCTCAGAAGCTTTTGTACCAAATCGAAGGTAGTTTTCGAATGCTTCAAGAACAAAGTTTAGGGAGTATGAACAAGGTGAAACTAATATGGGTACCAGGTCACACAGGTATTAAAGGGAACGAGAAGCGGAAGAGCTCGCGAAACAATGTGGTGATCATCTAAACACTGCAATGGCTAACAGAATGTGGAGAGAGCTAACAACATGTACGATCAGTAGAAGATTTTGGTAAAGCTACAATCTGAAGAAAACTAACTATTTACTCTCATTTAACAGATGGAACTGCCGTACACTCACTGGAGTGATCATCGGGCACTGCCTTATTATAGAAAGAAAATGGGACTTATTGTCAAAAGAGTAATTCTTTCTAAAAATACATGTATTTGAAAGATATTTTTTTAAAGAGTTATTTTGCCACAAGTACCAGGGCTGGCAAATAGGACTCTGGATACCTCTATTGTTATTTTAACGCATACAAACCCTTCAAACATGTATTACAAGTAAAAAAGAGTAAATTCTACACTGTGTTGATTTGAATTCGTCAAAGCAGCTTACAAGCAAATAATAATGTTGAAGTTTTAGAACATTTTGTATTCAAATAGCAAGCTTCAAATAAAAACTCTACGAAACGTTAATGTAAGTCACAAAAAAAGTAAGTATTTTAAACTTTAATACAAGGAATATGGAATATGGCGCATGAGGTAAATAACATGTAAATAACATGTAGATTTTTTTTTGTTATTTTGCTTCATTTTAATTCTTTCATTCCAGAACTCAAATAACAGGAAATGCTTGGCTAAGTGTTTTTGTTAGTGTTTAAAAACGCAGTTTGTTCAGCCGTATCAATTTAAAAAAAAAATCGTAAAAAAAACCTACAGGAGAAGACTTTTTTAGGTTTCACATAAAACTTTGACAAACTGTAGACATACAAAACAACTTGAAAGTCATCATGTTCGGCTAGCTACTAGCAACAACAACATAGAAGGAAATTTTAAATATTGAAACAGAAAAAAAAATAACGAAAAAAGAATTAACAATAAAATTGTACTGGTCACAACGAAAACGAAATAAAAAATGCTAATGGGTACTTTTGCAAATATGTATAAGCAAAAATTGGAGCTGTTCTGGCTTAACAACGAAATTGTAACTCATAAGCTAACAACAAATCATCATTAGCCTGTTCAGCGACCTAAGCAAATTTAGGTGTTAAGAAGGAATTGAAAAAAAAAATAAGGTAGCAGGCAAATTTTTTTCTTTACATTTCTTCTTTTTCATAAATTTTATGGAAATTAGAGATGATATTTCAGATCAGATGCAAGATTCTAAAACATACGCTTGAAAAGCTTGTTTATTTATTTTTTTATTTTTCAATACTCTCTATTTCGTTCTGAGTTTTTACAGTTTCTTATATTCTTTCCTTCATATTTTTTTCTTATTAATTTCTTTCCAATCAATCTCATGCTGACTCCTGATTGAACGACAAATTCCTTGAAAGACCTCTGCCAGTATCTTGTGGGCTTTCTAGCCATAAAACATAAAATGCATTAAAATCAACGAAGAACTAAAAATCAAGGTGTGGTGAATTTCTAACAAAACTTTCTCTTAAACTTTAAATATTTTAGTTAAATTTATTTAGACATCATAATTTTCCGAAATGCTTTTAAATGGACAAATCCTTTGAACAAAAACAAATTCACCACACCATGAATGTTATGTTTTTGTGTTAAAACTTTTAAATATTAATATATAATGCATTAAAATAAACGAAAATCTAAACATCGAAGTGTGGTGAATTTCTATCAAAACTCACCACTCTCTAAATATTTAAATATTTTGGTTAAATTTCTTTAGACATCATAATTTTCCGAAGTGCTTTTGAATGGACAAATTGTTAAAACAAAAACAAATTCACCACACCATGAAAGTTATGTTTTTGTGTTAAAACCTTTTAAAATTAATATAAAATGCATTAAAATCAACGAAAATATAAACATCGAAGTGTGGTGAGTTTCGATAAAAACTCACCACACTCTTTGCTTTAAATTTTTTTAAATCATCATAATCTCCCTAAATATTATAAAATTGTTTCCCAAATATATTTGAACTTGTCTTTAAACCCCAGTTTAAAACCCATAGGTTTGTTTTTTACATCTCTTTTAGTAGAACAAAACCTAATTACATCTCCTTTAGTAGAACAATGCTTAATTACACATCGAGCTACTGATTTTTTCAAAAACCTCTCCCATTGTCATGCTTCTTGCTTTTTTTTCTTTTTAATTTCTTTCCTATCCAATTTATGCTGACTCCAGATTATTCGATTTATTTCTTCAAAAACCTCTTCCAATGTCTTGTTGATTTTCAGGTCCAAAAAGTAACAGTTTATTCGTGATTTATACAGACAAATACAGTAGCATGCGGAATCTAATCAAAACAGTTTTGATGAAATGTGATACAGTGAAATTTAAAGTACGTATGTTCTGATACAATGCTTTCTCCTAATGTCTTGTTATGAGCCTTAAATCATAAAATTTATTTATGTTCAGTGAAACAACTCAGATAGAGAAATAAATATTTAAGCGTGTCTCCATCAAATGATTGGATTAATCTTGTATGAACTTGGGAGTCAAGTTAGCATTGCTTAGGTGTCTGCTAAAATTATGGAGAAATATTTTCCCATTGGGAGGACGCGTTGTAATTGAGCACCAAATATATGTCCTGCATCTAGAAAACTCGGTAATTCAGCCTGATCTCGATTTTAAGGTAGCCAGTTGTGATTTTGCATATGGCTCCTTTCAATGATAGCTTCTTGAAGAATTTTGACATGGTAGATTTTGTTTTAAACAATGTGATACCTTATCTGTTCAGTTTTTTGTAGTTTTCATCCACATGTTAGTTTCTTTTGGTACTAACATTTGGATCAGAACCAGTAAGATCCATTTTCCTTTTTAGAAAATTGTATCATGATTGTCTTCGATAAGTTAAATTAACTCTTACCATTCTAGTGTTAGGTTTGAGATTTGTTGCACTCCGGTCGAAAATAGTCCAACCATGTCAGCGCTTGACTAAAGTTTAAATCAACAGCATATCGATAAGTTTTGAAACCCAGCTTGAACAACTCCGGTTCCATACTAAATATCGCATTGTAAACTAGAAACATAGCAACACTAACAAGTATATTTGAAAATCAGCTGTTTTTGTAGCTTACAAAGGAAGTCTCCCTGGTGTCACCCTTCGATCTTCATGAAATTTGGATATGTGGTTAAGAACGAAAATTAATTCGACACGTATTTTTTTTAGCGGCCCAAACTCATTGACCTTTTTCAGTTTTTTACGATTTACGCCTATTTAAACAAAATTAATATAGGCATGTGTGGTATCAGATTAGAGGTATTAAAAATACCTATCTCGTGGTGCTAACAACAAGCCGAAGAAGTTAATATTTTTCGACTTATTAACAAAAATGTCCTAAAATTTTGGTATTTTACTCAATATGACTAAATTTTGTGCATGTTTGGACATGTTCTTAGCACACGTAGATAGGTTTTCCAAAGACCTTTCATTTGGTATGTAACATGACTAGGTTTCTTTGCATAATATAGGAGATAAACGAAAAAAACTGAAAAATGGCCTTGTCTTCCCCCTCCTTTTTACCCCCTAAATATGAATTTGGGCCGCTAAAAAAAAATACGTGTCCCTTTATTTTTTGTGATCTACAAAATAAAACCAATTCCATAAAGTTCCGCGGGTGACACTAGGGAGACTTCCCTTGTTAGTTCAACTGACCAAGATTGGTGAGTTAAACTTAGAAATTAACTAATTCTAAAAAAAAAAACAGAATTTGTAGTTTTAACTCCGTATAAACCTAACACAAAGATAATCGACATCTCAAAAACTCGCCCTTAAAGAGTTTCAATTTTAAAAATTCCTTAGTAACCCTAGGATTCCTTCTTAGTAACTGAATTTCAAGCAAACTGCAAACCAACAATAAATGTCAAACCATTAGCGCAGTCTTAGAAAACATAAAAGTATTTGTATTAGTACAACAACTAACTAAATTACAACAAAAAACATTGTAATACATACAAAGACTGAAAATTAAGGCAATAGCAAAATATCAAAGCACGTCCCTGACAATGTCTGCTGTTCATCAACTTTTAATGTCGCCACCATAGAGTCCCAAATAAGCATATAACAAACAACAACAACAACAACAACGACATCGACAATAATAATAGCGCAAAACATCATCATTATTATCATCATTAGTCAGTCAGCAGCAGGAATAGTAGCATTTAGCAGCAACAACAACATTAAAAATAAAACATTCATTTAGACAGTCAGTCATTCACTTATTCAGTCACTAACTCATCTACTCAAGTAACAATTTAAATTATAAAAGTTACGTGGCATAATTGTTAAGTTACTTCATCACCTTAAAAATGTTTTAATTCAAACGATGCTTGGTTATCTATTGAATCTTTAACTCATCCTTTACAGATAAATTAGGGTTTTTGAGAACTCAATAAGATGTTTCAGAAACATCCCGGTTGATGACTGATTGAGATGCTATGTCTTGTCAACAACCGCAGTCAACATGTGCTAAAACTTAACCTATATATTCTGACAGTCAAGCCGGAGTCAATGTTTGTGAATATAATAATTTCCCGTCTTTAAATGAGATGACCAGTTTTAAATGAGATGACCGACTGATAGGTTCCTAGGCACGGGGAATTGCAAATCTAATGAGCTTGCAAGACTGGTAGCTACCTTGCAGGATCCTAGGGAATTATAATGTTTTGGTAGGCCTCTAGAAACTTGCAAAGAAAACTAATCAGAAATGGAAAGACTTGGCCTTTCGCTTCCTTAAGGAGAGATTTCGAAGGTGGTTGTTGCAATTACAGGACACTGTCTTATAGGAAAATACGTTGAGCGGGTAAAGTTGCCATCAAATGGATTCTGCCGGAATAACACTTTGTCTGCAATTGCTCCACATTTTCTGGACTGACATACTTTTTTTTTAATTTTACCAACACATAGGAGATGCCCCCTACTAACGCAGTGCCTTGTGTTGATCAGGAAAATAAGATGTGGGAAGTAGGATAGAGGGAGTAGTGTTTGTGACATTTGAACTTCTGTATATTGAAAATGACAGTGAAGTTTATTGTTGTGCGACTGAAAAAGGAATTTACTCTATAATGCGTTGTGCGAAACAAAGTACAATCGATTACAAACGGATACGATCTACTGAACAAGCGAGTACTCTAAACAAATACCCGTACTTCGGAAATAAGTTCACTTATCTCACCCTCCATGATAATATCGATAGAACAGTGTCACACAACCCACATTCCGAAAATGCTCTTAATAATCAATAGAGTTGGATAACCTACTGTCATTTATAAGCTTCAACGCACTTCTTTGTACACGATTCAGATATGGGAGTTGTATTCCATTTTCGGTCGGATAATGCTGGTATAAATAGTGAGGAGATCGGACGGAGTAAAAAGTTTTTACAGCGTTTCAAAAAACATGAATGCTTCTTCCGACACTTGGAAAACATGCTTATTCCAACGAATATCGTACTTATTCGCATGACCAAAACATCAAGAGTGTCCAATTCCTCAATATTTACACCACCCATTGACACAGATGAAATCCACAGTTCTGTGGGTTAAAATAGAGTCCTGCGTGCATTGAAATCGACCTTGTTTGCAAGACCCAACTCGGATGTTGTAGAAAGGTCTTGATTAAGTGTGTCATTCATATTTTGCCACATGCGCTCAACCTCAATAAGGCTTGGCTTGAGATCAAAGGAAAATTAATGGGCAAAGTTGCTGTCATATGCAAAAGAATAGATAGGTTAGGAAGTTTGACAGAGAATGTCATTAAAAAATATAAAACAGAACCTTGCGGTACCCCTGAATTAAGCTAAAGCTCGTCTGATGAGACCCCATTTAGAACAACACGAACAGTGCTATTTCTGAGAAAACTTGAAATAAATCGAGAGAAGTCATTAGCGACACCGAAAGCAATGATTTCTGACACGAGTGTCTCGTGCCAGACGATCAAATGCCTTGAAAATATCAAGAGCAATAACTTTACTCTTACCAAATCGGTGAAGAGACCGACTCGAAAAGAAATGCTAACAGGTCTCCCGTGAAACGACCACCACGAAGCAATACTGTCGATCGTTAAGAAATGAATTGGTTTCCAAATAAGTCACAATGCTTTCCAATACCATTGAAAGCGCAAAACATATTGCAATTTGGCAGTAATTTTCGGGGTTTGAAGCCGCATCCTTTTTAGTGATTGGCTGAACATTGACCAATTTCCAGCACGAAGGAATCTTCTAAATCTTCTTTTGGAATAGTAGAACTACACCATTTACAGATGTAATTCGAAAAAGATCAATTGTTATTCGAAGATTCTATTTGTAATTCAAAGATTCCATTTGTAATTCGAAGATTCCATTTGTAATTCGAAGATTCCATTTGTAATTCGAATACTCCAGTTGTAATTCGAAGATTCCATTTGTAATTCGAAGATTCCAATTGTTATTCGAAAAAGATCAATTGTAATTCGAAAAAGATCAATTGTAATTCGAAAAAGATCAATTGTAATTCGAAAAAGATCAATTGTAATTCGTAAAAGATCAATTGTAATTCGTAAAAGATCAATTGTAATTCGAAGATTCCAATTGTAATTCGAAAAATATCAACTGTATTTCCATTGATATTTTTCGAATTACAATTGGAATCTTCGAATTACAATTGATCTTTTACGAATTACAATTGATCTTTTACGAATTACAATTGATCTTTTTCGAATTACAATTGATCTTTTTCGAATTACAATTGATCTTTTTCGAATTACAATTGGTCTTTTTCGAATTACAATTGGAATCTTCGAATTACAAATGGAATCTTCGAATTACAATTGGAGTATTCGAATTACAAATGGAATCTTCGAATTACAAATGGAATCTTCGAATTACAAATGGAATCTTCGAATTACAAATAGAATCTTCGAATTACAATTGATCTTTTTCGAATTACATCTGTAAATGGTGTAGCATTATTTATTACTATCTTAATGTCCGTGGAGCAGAAAGCACTTTAGCACGCTCACGCTGTTCGTACAGAACTTTTTCTCGTCTGAGTACTTTGGCACACTCGGTTCTTGCAGCAGCTCGATAACGGCGTTTTTGTTCGAACGCCAAGAAATTATTGAGTTCTGCACAACGAGCCTTTTCATAGATAAAAATTGAACGATTCCGGGTTGATCTTGACATGCTACGAAGAGTAGAATATGAAAATGATGCAGAAATGGTACTGTGATCCAAGTTACCAAGGGGTGCCAATTTTCTCACTTCATACTTTCGGCATGTGAAATAAGAAAAAGGTTAAGAATGTTTCGTGACTGCACTTCAACACACGCATTGACTGTTCGTTGATCCACTTATTGCGCTAGGTGATTGGTATTAAGGCAGCTGTATGATCTATCTGATTTGTCGGATGACAAAATGAAATATGTAAATAGTTTCATAAGAAGCTCACATTAGTTTAAAGGCAGCGACTAATAGGGTAACCACATTACCGAAAGTCACAAGGAAATCAGAGTCTATGAGAGCTCAGACTTTAAAATCTTTCCTCTGAAAGTTAAAGCATTCGGTTCAGATACAGCCAACTACGCTTTGGTAAATGGTAAATGACCGAATCTATGTCGGTGCTTTCTTTGTTATTGTTTTGTGATTTGCAGTCTGGCCCCCGATGGGGTGCGTTTGACCGAAAAGTGCTATTGTGGTTTTATAATTTCCTGGTCAATCTTAATACAAAACTCGAAATCCAACATGCGTGAGTTATAAGATTCGAAATCCTTTTAATCGCTATTCTCTGGACTGTTATAGTGAGACGATTTATATGGCGATTATTGTGAACAACATTTTGCGGAACCAGAGTATTTTTCGGAAGAATAATAAATCAAACACTAATTCAAATTACTTATCAATTTAACTGTGCGTAAAAAGAATTTTTAGCTGCTGGCAAATTTCATAGCCGCCATCAACCGCCCCAACTAACCCAGCCGTTATTGAAATACATATCTACTTCAGTTTTAGTTTTTTATTTCAGTTTCTGTTTTTTTTTTTGTAAGCAGACACATTCATGCACTTACATTTAACAACTCCAAATGTAAGAGGAGTAGTCAGAGTTTTTATACTTGTGTGCATAAAACTTTTTAAGCGAGTTGCAAGTTGCTAACTGCAAAAACTATACAAACACACACATGTACAAACTAAAATATTCCTCATGATTTTTGTTTTTGTAGGTTTCCATTTGTTTCAGACACGGCGACCATCATCATCATTGCCTTCATCATCCCAACCAAACCAAAACCATACAATACAAAAATCAACGGTGAAAATTAGCGTGTGGTTCGTTTTTGCAAATAGTGTGACTGTTGCTGCGTTTATTGTAGAAGAGTCTTTCTTCGTCACATCATGTGTACGTTCAATGTTCAAACAACAACACACACACCATCCAATCTGTCGTCCACCAACAACAACGCCGTCGTCGTCGTCGCTTTGGATCTGTAAATGTGTCTATGTTTGTTCTGTTATTGCTTGACTATATTTTACTACGAGGGTTGGTTAAGGAGTTTGGTAAGGATGTTTAGTGTAGTCACGAAGCGTCTAGTTTCCAATTGGTATTCGTGAAAGATTACAATTAAGATCTTGGTATTGCAATTGATTCCAAATTTAGCCTGTTATGAATTACAATTTTCGAATTAAAAATTCAAAATGGAGTTATCGAATTAAAAGTTAAATCTTTGAATTTCAATAGTAATTTACGAATTACAATTGGAATCTTTGAATAACAATTAGAATCTTCAAATTTAAGTTGATCTTCCACGAATTAACGGTTTTAACAGTCAAATTTGTAGGAATAACCGTCGCCTACATTGTTTTTAGCGTAGAATCTTAGACGTTCGACGAGTTTTCCTATTAGAGGTGGTTGAAACCTTCTCTCTGGGTTGTTACCGCAGCTTTTTTGGGGTAATTATGGTTTACGTAACTTCAAATGTGTTTTGCAATTGATTTAGATTGATTTTAATAGTTTCAAAAATGTACCAACACATTTTATTTCATAGGAATGTAGTTATGAGATAAGGCTAATTCTGATGTGGAATTCTACAGGTAATTTCATAAGCTCATTTTTAAATAGTCATAGAATTTGAGTTGTAATGCGATACCACAGAAGGATTATCGGATTTCCCGAGTTCCTTAGTAAAACAAATCCAAGTCCAAAATATAATTCACCTAAATTCTGAATCAATCAATTCTCTGACTTCACCGTTTACAGATGTAGTTCGTGAAAGATTTCGGAATCCAGTATAGGAGTCCTAATATGGGAAGGTTATCTTCCTTGGATGGTTTGACGCCCTTTCTAACTCCATATTGAGAATTCTGAACAGCTGGAAGGTGATTTCAATGTTTAAAACTCTGTCTGGATTCTCCACTCCAACCATTCGACTCCTGTTGGCGATTACCATTCGACTCCCGTTGGCGGTTACGTTGAGTTCTTCGCCTTTCGCAATTAGTAAACGAAACAACGCGCTTAACAGACATATACCAGAATACTCTCGACATTTTTCTTACTTCACATCCTGACAAATATGCAGTAAAATCATGTGCACCTCTTGACAATTCGAATCATTGCACCATTTCCTCGTCATTCTTGTACATACTCCAATCTTCGTAACGTTTCGACAACAGCTACGAAGCGTTCAGTTTTCGTGTATAACTCGTTAAGCAAATCTAAAAACAATGCTTTCTCGACGGCAAAGTTAACTTCGAGTCGAAAATTTTTAAAAATTTTATAGTGCTTGGAATGAAGTCATTCATTCCATCGAAGCCCATTTCGGCTAAACCGAGAGATAAATGTTGGTTTAACCAAACTGGCAGGAATGTAGTCAGATCCAGAGAGAAAGCATGCAGAAATTGGTGTAACAACAAAAACGCTTATATTGATCTAATACGCAAAAAGGCATGATCTGAGTGTGCAAGAGTGAAAAGCATATTTACGAACAGGGACTTCGTGCTAAAGTTTTTTCGGCTTCTCACAGTCAAAACTTTTGGTCGTTTGTTAAAGGAGTCAGGAAAATGCTAGTTCTTCTATACCGTTTCTTTTAAAAGACGACCAATTATTCATTGAACCGGTTGATAAAGCTATCCTGTTGGCTGGTCTCTTTGCAAGAAATGCTTTATTGCTGGGAAGCAATTAACCACTGCCCTAACTCGAGAGGGCATTTCATACTAGGCCTAGGAAAGACTCAATGTTGTATGTTGACCCAGGAATGTGGAACCAACAGCGTCATCTGTACATATGGGTGGTATAAGTATTGAGGATTTGGACACTTTTGTTGTTTTGGACATGAAAATTCAGTGTGATGTCCGTTGTAATAAGCACGTTTTTCAAGTGTCGAAAGAAGCATTCATCAATTCTTCTAACTATTTATACTTACTACCTACATCTGACCGAAGATGGAATACAGCTCCCATAGATGGGCAGGGGCTTCAAAATCTATTTTGGAGCTCTTGAACCGTGTACAAAGGAGGGCGTTGATGCTTATCAATGACAATTTGGTATGAAACTCTATAAACGCATTAAAGCATCGTCGGAATGAGGGTTATGTGAGTCTGTTTTATCGATATCATGGAAAGTGTTCTGCTGAGATAAGTAAACTTATCCCTAGAGCCCGAGTTTTTGTTCGCAACACTCATTTATCTAGTAGATTACATCCGTTTCTTGTCGGTTGTCCAGATGATCGCATAGCGTATTAAAGAGAAGGTTCGTTATCAGTCGAACTACGCAGATTTAACAAGATCCTTGGATGTTCTGCCCGTTCTCTATCGTAATGTTTTACTATGGAACTTTTGAGTTTTTTTATTAGTTCTTTAAGGAGCACAAAAAAAGTTATTTTTTTTACAAAATCTGTTTATTCCAATGTTTGAATTCTCTGGAAATCAGATCTAATATTGCTATTCAGCCATCTCATTTTTTCCGAAATATTATGCTTATTGCAATGTTTGAATTCTCTGGAAATCAGATCTGATATTGCTATTGAGCCAGCTCATTTTTGGTAATACAATCTCGACTTTTGTTGCGATACCTTGGAGCAATCCTTAAAGAACAAAAAATGTTTTTGTTAAAATTTTCCAAAGATCCGGGAGAAAGATACGGAAGATAATGCAAATTCCAATGATTCAATTATCGGACTAAAAGGATCCGAATAATGAAATGTACAGCAGGAAAAGTTTTCGATAGCTTTTATTCTGATCCGGAGAGATCTGTTTTGCCATTCCATTGGTCAATCCATTGGCCTATTTTTTGAAAACTCTTATCAACATTATAAAGTGACAGTTGGAGTTTTCAAGTTCCGAGTTATGAAGCAACATATTCCATTTCCTAAAGATCAAAGAGATCATGCAACTGTATGGATTCCAATGATTCTATGGCATTTCCTTAAGATCAAAGAGATCATGCAACTGTATGGATTACAATGATTCTATGGCTGGCCAATGGAAGTGAAAGTGTTACATAGATTTGATATTGACAGCCCATGCCAAACAAGGACTGCATTAATCCGGTAATCTTTGTGCCAAATTCAACCAAATCTTTTCTGAGTAAACTTTGAACAAAAAATATTGAAACAGTGGAAATTGCAATCTAGTCGGTATTGCACATCGATCTGCTGTGGGGTTTGAACCTGAGGATACCAAACACCACGTTACACTCGTAACAACTAATGATTGATATCCTTTCCAATATTGTTCCTGGTTTCAACAACCGATCCTCGTACATACGTGAAGTATGTACTACATCTACAATATGAGGGCTTTTTTATTTCAATGCCTTTGCCTGTCCGTTCTTGTTATTCAGTTTTTTTTTTTGGTTTGGTTTGTATAGTTTTTTGTTTTTTGCAAATTGCGTCAGGAATTTCACAAGTTGAGTGGTATACCACTCAACCAATATACACAGTAGTAGTTTGTAATGGCAGCTAAACCTCATATTGTGTACATACGTACCTACTAACTACATATGAACGAATATTGCGGAGCGGAGAACTTGAACCAAGAGCAAGCAGCCAAACCGACCAGCCAGCCAGCAGTGATGTGATGATTTTGCAAAAGGCTCGTTTTTACGGGGGAGACCTAACAACATGGGTGTGTTCTTTTCAGTGCTAACGACAAAAGAATATTATAAGTGGGGGAATGGGGGTTTTTTATTAGTGTTAAATGAAAATTACATTCTTTTTTTTATTTGGCATGGAGAATGGAAAATAGTTCCTCTGTGTATCAAATAAAAAAAGTTTTATATTCCAAAAAAGCAGTGATGTAATTCAAATTACTTTTTTTTTCAAAATTAAATTTGTTCTGAAGATTGAAATAGAGTCATTTGAAATAAAATACATAGAAATTTTAGAAAAGGTTTTCAAAGTTTGTTTCTGAGGTTGCAAAGAAGTGATTGCTTCAAAACCGACTACACAGACTTCTCAAAGATTAAATGACACTTGAAGGATCACCCTTACACAAAAAACAATGCATAAAATGTCAAAAAATTCGTATCGTAACAGACATTAAGTGAAGAATAATTTTCAATCAAAAGAAGGCTTAAATCCAAAAAAATATTTCAACAAGTTATTTAAAATTTAGTTCCTTTCTAGATTTTAATTACTTACTTAAAAACTAAGGAGCAATATATTCTTAAATATTTTTTGGTCACAATGCAACATTAATGTTATTACCCAAAAAATTCCACCACCATAAAATTCCAAATGTTTAAAATTCCATTCAAAATAAATGAGCCGCTACGTTTTAGTATCGAACAGAACCAAACTAAATTCAAAATCAATAATTCACAATAATAAAAACTGAAAACCGAACGTACGAATGAATGAATTTGTATTAAAGTTTGAGTGTATGTTAAGATAAGTACAGGAAACCCTCTAAAAACGAGTAAAGGGAAGCCAAAAACATATAGTGGAGTTCGCTTCGAGGGATTTTTTTTTTAGATTCTGCCACTTTTTTAATAAAAAAATCTCAGATAGATTTTTTTCTGAAGCTAAATTTTTATTCTGAGAATTCTCATATTTTAAGACAGTTTTGTACAGATTTGCGACATATTTGATTTAAATAATTTCCAGGTTCCCATTAAAATGTTTCTACAGAAAAATTTTCACATAACGTCTGAATTTTTAGCGTCATCATATCTCTATTTGTCAATAGGTGCACACTAGGATGGCTCGTTTTTGGGCTTTTCTCTCTGATCAAATTCTAATACCCGCCAAAAGTGTCGGTCCCCTAAGGGTAACTCACATGCAAAATATCACACCGATCGGAGTTTATCTTCTGTCTCCACTTTGAGCCTCAAAATTGGAGTTTTCGCAAAAAAGGACTTTTTAAAAAAAAAAATAAAAAAATTAAAGTTTTTTTATTAAAATAATTAAAAAATTATTTTTGTATTATATTTGATCGTAAATACTTAAATATGAAATTTAAAGATTTTACGGTATCATTAACCCGTTCAAACTTGAAACCAAAAAAATGTCATGATTTTGAGGGCGTTCTCAAAACACCTTTTTTCAAAATTTGAAAATTTTATTAAAAAAAAATTTTAAATATACCATTTTTTCTTTCTGAATTCATTAAAAACAGCTTGGAGAAGAAAAATGTGAAATATGGCGGATATCCGTCGAGCCACTTTTTGGGAATCGCGGAGGGAAGTTAGCGGATTTCAAGGAAATGTTAGTTTTATCAATAATTTGGATTAATAAAATCTTATAAATTTCATTTTTGTGCAAATTAACGGTTTTTTGGTGTCGTGGCATTCTATTATATACCTTTAAGTCTGTCATGAAATCTTACCGATCTAGGACGTCTTTAACCCACATTGGCTGGGGATCAAAAATGACCCCCAAATAAAATTTGAAGTTTAGAGCTTAAATTTTGTGCTATAAACAAGTATAAAACGGCTTTTGTGTTTTTTACCCCAACTATTATTTCGTATTATTATATTATCTTTAAAAAAATCATTAACCCTTCTTGGTAGTGGGTCAAAAATGACCCATTCAAAAAAAACATATATTTTTTTGATATCAGAAAATTCAAGCACTATGCCTAAAAGTTTTTGCCGGGGTCATTTTTGACCCCTGGCCAATGTGGGTTAAAGATATCTTAAATATGTGAGATTTAAGGGCTGATTTAAAGTTATCTAATAGATTGCCACAAATTAATTTTATATGAAAATATATATACTTTTTATTGAATGGGTCATTTTTGACCCCCTACCAAGAAGGGTTAACGATTTTTTTAAAGATAATATATTAAAACGAAAAATTAGTTGGGGTAAAAAACATAAAACCCGTTTTATACTTGTTTTTAGCACAAAATTTAAGCTCTAAACTTCAAATTTTCCGCGGGGGTCATTTTTGACCCCCAGCTAATGTGGGTTTAAGACGTCCTAGATCTGTAAGATTTCATGACAGACTTAAAGTTATCTAATAGAATGCCACAACGTCAAAAAACCGTTAATTTGCACAAAAATGAAATTTATAAGATTTTATTAATCCAAATTATTGATAAAACTAACATTTCCTTGAAATCCGCTAACTTCCCCCCGCGATTCCCAAAAAGTGGCTCGACGGATATCCGCCATATTTCACATTTTTCTTCTCCAAGCTGTTTTTAATGAATTCAGAAAGAAAAAATGGTATATTTAAAATTTTTTTTTAATAAAATTTTCAAATTTTGAAAAAAGGTGTTTTGAGAACGCCCTCAAAATCATGACATTTTTTTGGTTTCAAGTTTGAACGGGTTAATGATACCGTAAAATCTTTAAATTTCATATTTAAGTATTTACGATCAAATATAATACAAAAATAATTTTTTAATTATTTTAATAAAAAAACTTAAATTTTTTTATTTTTTTTTTTAAAAGTCCTTTTTTGCGAAAACTCCAATTTTGAGGCTCAAAGTGGAGACAGAAGATAAACTCCGATCGGTGTGATATTTTGCATGTGAGTTACCCTTATGGGACCGACACTTTTGGCGGGTATTAGAATTTGATCAGAGAGAAAAGCCCAAAAACGAGCCACCCTAGTGCACACCACAGGAAGGTGTTCTTTCGTCACTTTTTTTTTAACCCGGCACTGAATTAAATGCTGCTCTCTCTAGAAGCACTTCGTTGTCATATTGTCGCATATGCTGATGATGTCGCGATAGCGGCAATCTTCAGTGTTCTGTGAAAGATCTGTCTACATGACCAAGAGACTGTGGTATGGGAGTTAATCCAAGTAAAACAGAGATTGTCTTGTTTTCAAAGAAATATAAGATTCCAGCTTTTTGATCCTATTTCTCTGGACGGCTTTAAAATCGTCTTCTCCGATGGAGTCAAGTATCTTGAAAAATTTCTAGATAGGAAGTTGAATTTCAGGCGTAATATTGAGGAGCGGTTGAGAAAAGTAACGATTACTTTATAATCCTGTAAAAGAACCATTGGAAAACGATGGGGCTTTAGCCCTAAAGTCGTTCATTGGATTTATGGAGCAGTGGTGCGTCCAATTCTGCTGTATGAAATCATTGTCTGGTGGCCTGCTTTAATCCTTCACCTAATACCATTGGACACATTGGGTAGTCTGAATAGCACAATGCTATGGAAGTGCAGCGATTGTGTCGCTGAGATAAGTGAACTTATCCCTAGAGCTTGAGTTTTTGTTCGCAACACTCGGTGTTCTAGTAGATCACAACCGTTTGCAGCATTGTGTCGCTATGGAAACAATCGCTGCACTTCCATCTTGAAGATAACAACACCCCAAATTGTGGACTGTGCTACCTCCCTTAGTCTTGAATGAGGGGCATTCCGGGTAGCGGAGCCTCCATAAAATTTTCACTGATGGATCGAAGCTATACGAACAAGTAGGCTTTGGAGTCTATTTGGAAAATCTTGGTTGAGGGCAATCTCGAAGATTACCAAAACATTGCAGTGTTTACCAGGCAGATATACTGGAAATAAAGGAAGTGGTTGATTGGTTGAGTTGCAATGTCTTGTCTACAACCGCAGTCAATATCTATTCTGACATTAAAGCTGCTTAAAGGGCTTCAAAGTCTATTTTGGAGCTCTTGAACCGTGTGTAAAGGAGGGCGTTGATGATTATCAATGACATAGGGTATCCAACTCTATTGAGTCATTGGAGCATCGTCAGAATGTGGGTTGTGTGACTCTATTCTATCGATATTACCACAGAAAGTGTTATGCTGCGATAAGTGAACTTATCACTAGAGCCCAATTTTTTGTTCGCAACACATATTTGTCTAGTAGATTACACCCGTTTGTTGTCGATTGTCCAGTTGATCGCACAGCGCATTACAGAGAAGGTTCGTTTATGAGTCTAGGCGTATGTGGAATAATCTCCCCGCAATTGTCTTCCCAGTTTCTTTCAATAGAGATAAATTCAAGTCAAATATACACAAACACTACTTTCTCTTTCCTCCTCCGCATAACCTATTTTCCTGATATCAACACAATACGTTGCATTAGTAGGGGCATCCCCTGAGTGTTGGTGCAACGTAAAAAAAAAGATCTGCCCTTAACTGTCGGATGTTTTAAATGAAATGGCCAAGCTGTTTGACATACGACTCATATGGGTCCCAAGGCACAGAGACATTCCAGGGAATTGCAAAGCCGATGAGCTTGCAAGACTGGGGTTTACCTAATAGGTCCCAACAGAACTGGAATGTGTTGGTATTCCTCTAAAAACTTGCAAGCGAAACCTACGGCCTTGCAAAGCCGTAGCTTCGCGACGAAGACTAATTAGAGATGGATACTTGGATGGAGGTGTGAGACTACACGACGGATTTATATACATATTTGTTCCTTTTACTCCTACAAGGAGCATAGGATTTTTCCAATATATTCGATTTGATGCACGATATTTTATTTGATTTCAGCTTAGCTGTAGTTGAGACATTTCAGTGTCAATTTGGCGTATCCAGGTATGCGAAGGTCTTACTCTTCGACGGTTGCCTTGTGGATTCCAGTCTATGGCTTGTTTTGCAATATCAGTGGCTGGCTTCCTCAATGTATGACCGATCCAGCTCCACTTACGTTTGCATATTTCAAGATTGATCGGTTGTTGATTTGTTTCAGACCACAGCTGATTATTAGAAATTGTTCTGGGCCAGTGCACACGAAGAATTTTTCTTAAGCATTTGTTTACAAAAGTTTGTACAGATTGTATGTCACGTACTGCAGCATTCCACGTTTCGCATCTGTACAATAATGTGGATTTTACGTGTGAATTGAATAGGCTAAGCTTCGTTCGTCGTGATATGTATGACGAATTCCAAATTGGCTTTAGCTGACCAAATGCTTGTCTGGCTTTATTTATACGGTTAAAGATGTCTGCTTTAGAACCGCCACTTTTGTCAACTATGCTTTCTAGGTAGCAGAACGATTCTACTTCTTCCAGTGTTTGACTTTCTATGAAAAAACGCTGTTCATATGCTACGTTCATGCGCATAGTTATTGTTTTACCGATATTTATTTTCAGTCCAACTTGCGCTGCAGTTTCTTGGACCAGTGCTAGCTTCGATTACATGTCTGTAAATGTATGCGTGAGGAGACATATATCATCAGCGTAGTCAATGTCTTCTAGCCTACCTTGGAGCCCCCAAGTAATTCCTCTTCTTTGGCTTGTTGCCTTCTTCATCACAATGTGCAGTTAGGGTTGCCATTCGTACTGTTTTAAACAGTACATGTACTGTTTTTTATAAAAAGTACTGTTTTATGCACAGCACCTAAAACAGTACGCAAAAGTACTGTTTTTTAAAGCGTGTACGGTTTTTGTACTGTTTTTTATACTCATCACCAAAATGTAACATTTTTCGAAAAAGTTTCATATTTGACAAAATTTTAATTCAATTTTTAAAAAGGAGCTAAATGCAATTTAATTTTATACCACACTCAAAAAGAAAAATTATTTAAAAAGTGGAAAACTTGACTAAATTCAATAATGATTTAGCTCCATTGCCATGTTTTCCTTCTTTTTATCTAAATTTTTCTGAAAAATAAGAAAAAGAAAAAACTAGAAAATGGGAAAAAATTTATTTTATTGAGTACATCTCATTTAAAGTTCCGATTGCGGGCAGACCCCATTAGGTTCGGAACCCATGGGTAGAGACCACATTAGGCCCAGTCCCATTAGGTCTATTAAGGATCGTCATAGATTTTGATTCAACATCTTTGCCCATTTCGCTCTTCCTTGCTTAGTTTTTAGGATACGGGAATTTATGGGCCCAAAAGGGCCTTTAGAATCTTAAAAAACTATTACACGGAGGGATTAAGACGGTCGTGTAAAGAACTACAAAATGTATTTTGCATTTTTTTTTTTGTTTCGGCAATATTTTCTGAGAAATGAGGAACGCCCAAATTTTTAGATTCAAATTGAGGAGTCCATACATTGAAAGAGGACCGGAGATTCTTTAGAGATTTTTAGAATCGAAAATGAACACTCTTTCTTCACTCACTTAGGCTTAGTTTTCGAAATTTTTGAAACATTTTTTGAAAAAAAAAATTTCCTTAAATTGCATAAAATTTACTAAACCTGAAGAAAAAACTTTATCAATTCTAAGAAGATAAATATGATGAACTAATTGGTTGCAAACTATGTCAAAGAAATTTCAAAATTTTTATTAAATTTTACTAAATTGTGAAAAAAAAACATTTTCCCAAAATTTAGTTAGGCCTTTGTTTGAGTGCAATAGTACCGTTTTCGAGTTTGCTCTTTAAAGTCGTGTTTTAATTAAAACACTGTTTTATGGATTTTTTCATATGTTTTTGATAGGAAGATTGGCGTTTTAGTTAAGCGAAAGCATAGACTATAAAAGCTTTTCAAGTAAGATATCGCGGCAACTAACACAAATGCTCCAAAAAGTCAATCGCAATTTTTTTCAACACTGATAAAAAAATGGAATAAATTTGAGACGGTTTACCTAAAATGTTCCACAGTTCTGTTAACAACTTTTTATGCTCGTTTTGGCTGAGATCTGTTTGAAATCAGGGTAAAAGGGCTAAGTTTTTTAGTTTGATTTAAAATAAGACTTTTAAAAAAGTACTGTTTTTATTTGCAATGTACTGTTTTATGAGACCAAATGTACTGTTATTCCATATTTCAAATCTGGTAACCCTATGTCCAGTACACAGTCAAAAAGTAGTGGCGATAATACTCAGCCTTGACGTACACCGGAGTTAAGCCTGAATTACTTTAAAAGTGCATAAAACGTAGACTCTTAAACAAAATTCAATAAGTCAAAATAGTGCAGAACATTTTTATTTATGTTTTGTTTGTGTCTAACGCATTGTATTTTTTGTCACATCAAAACGTAGAGAAATTCTGTTGAAAATAGAATTTCTCTACGTTTCAACGTGACAAAAAATACAATGCGTTCGACAAAAACAAAACATAAATAAAAATGTTCTGTACTATTTTGACTTACTGAATTTTGTTTAAGAGTCTACGTTTCATGCACGTTTAAAGTAATCCAGCCTTTAATGTTTATTTTGTTCGTAAGAAGTTTTTCATGGAGAATTGTGCAGCTGGCATTTGCATATAAACACGACGGATTTGGCCTTCTCTTAATCAGAGGCGCACAAGAGGTAACTACAGCAATGGTTGCTGTAATTAGCGGACACTGTCTTATGTAAAAGCACGCAAACGGTTAAATATGCCGTCAAATGACTTTTTACCAATTTTCATGGATGAGGAGGAGTAAGAAGGTTAGGTTAGGGTGGCGATTGACACCTCGCATAGACCTTTTGGTCCATAGCGATACCACAATTTTTTATGTTAGAAGAGGTTCAAAGTCCTGCATTTGGACCCAGGAGACTAGAAAATTACAGATTTTCGACCCGCCTCCTTTTGTAGGCGTGGTTATAAAAAAATAACGATAATATTAACATTGAATAAGTCTTGAGTTGAGTTGAGGGTGGGTTGTACAAGCTTAAAAATAGGTAAATTTTTAGGCAAGTCCATGGCGCTCAGACTTAAAATAGTCCATTGTACCGTAATTGAATTGAATAAGTCTAAAAATCGTAATAAATGAATTTAAAACTGTCACGTTCTGAAAATTTGTTTACAGTGATGAATTCTCATATCCTAGAGCAAGTGCATATGTCCCCGCTAGAGGGCGCAGCAATAAAATTAACACAAAATTATTTCTTCAGCATATTAAATTAAAGTCCCATTAATCTCCTGCGTTAACCAAGACTTAGCTGTATTTGCAAAACCAGAAAAAAAGAAAAATAATAACACAAATGAAAATCTAGGTAACAAATGAGAAAGAATATACATATATTCGAGTATAAATTTATATATTTTTTGTTTTGTTTTCAAACAATACCATCATCATCATACTACTATCATCTATACATACTACGTACTCATAAATGAATGGGCTTTTCAAAAAAAAAACAAATAACAACGGGCCCACAACAAACCACATCAAATAACGACACTCATAATGAAACACATAGGGAGGAAAACCAACAATAGCAACAATAACAAATAAAATAATATATAATCAATAAATATACAACAACACTTGGAAAATATTGAAAATTTATAAATTTTTGTTTTTTTTTAATGACAATTGATTTTTGTTGTAATATTTTTGCAATTGATTAATTAAATCAATTCAATTGACACACTCAATATTTGTTTTTGGTTTTTATGAATGAATATGAATTTTTTAAATTTTACCCGGTTAAAAAATTTTCAAATATTTTAAAATTCAAAATTATTACAATTATTTTTTAATTTTAATTATTCTCTTTCTCTCTCCCTTACACGTGTTTAAAGTTTTCAACACTAAAACACTTTTTCGAAAATTCTTTTTATATTTCACTTCCAACGCTGATTGCAGTCAGCTTACAACTGAAATTGAAAATTCAGCAAAGCATAGTGAAGCGCATAAAGCGAATGGCGATGGCAATGCTGATGGTGATGATGATGATGAAAAACTCAACTACAACAGCAGCAGCAAACAAAACAAAAAAAAAACGTATTAAAACGCTTTTTACACTCTAGTGTAGTATATTCGGGCTCGGGGATTGTTGTTATATGCAATGTGTGTATTTTTTACTGCTACAGAGTTCTGTTGCTGCTGCTGCTGCTAATACCTACTGCTAACGAACGAACAACAGTTGTTGTGTGTTGGCCACTCACTAGAGCCAACAAAAAAAAATGTTCTTATTGTTGTTATTTTTCACATGCTCTGCTCTTGAATAGAGTAATGTACTACATACAAATATATGTGTAGTTAGTCAGTCGTCAGCAGCAGTTGTAGTAGCCTGAGTGCCTGTGTATGTCTGTTTTTGTTGTTGATTCTCCTGCCTTGCTTTCCTTTTGCTTGCTTGTTTGCCTGACTGCCTTCCTGCCTGGCTGGCATAGCAATGTGTTTGTAGCTGTTTTGCTTGTCTGAATGATTGCCTGCCTGGCTGCCTAAAGTATGAATGTGTGCCTGCCACAGCTTGTGGGCAGACAGACATATTAAACGCGCGGCACATGGGCTTTTTCTGTGTGCAAAAAACCAAAACGAATGCTTTTTCGAACAAAAACATACAAACAGACCACAAGAATCAGATATATTAAGGAATAATATGATTGTTTTGAAATTGCTTACTATTTTAGTGATATCAGTTGAAGACGGCATCTATTATTATATTAGCCTTCACCATTAGAGCCCTGTCAAGGTTAGGTTGGATGGGCGTCCGCAAATTTGGCGAATTTACTTAGAGGACATAAGGCCCATTGTGATTCCCTTAATTGTTATATCCATATTCGCCCTCTAATACAAAATTTTACTTTTTGAACCACCCTGATTCTCTAAGATATTCTGCGAGAGATGTCAAAAGACACGTTTAGGCAATGCAGGTCGTCGAAAAATCTGTGCCCAAATACTTAAGGTGGCGCTTCATCAGACCCGGACATTCACACAACAAGTGGTTCACTGACTCCTCCTTTACTTCCCCACAACTTCTGCAATAGTCCCTCTCAGAAATTCCTATACGCCGATTATACACACTCATAAAAGTTTTACAGTTACTGTTTCACAGTCAAACAAATAGTTTTCGTTTTAGTTAATATTAAAAGAAAATTCGTTTGTTTCACATACAAATATTCTAAACAACTTTTTGAACGTTTATTCAAATACATAACTGTCTTTTAAATAAAATTTTCCGTAACGTTTGTTTTTTTCAGTTATTTAAAAAACAAACCACATTATTTTATTTGTCGTTTGTTATTTGTCAGTTATTTAAAAATTTCTAAAATTAGAATTTTTTTTTTTGAATTTGAAAATGAAATTTAGTTGCTGAAAATATAAGTAGCTTGTGGCACAGAGGGTAGCGTGCTGGGCTATCAGCCAGAAATTATGAGTTCGATTCTGCTCAGGTTCGAAGTTTTTTAAAATTATTTCTAAAAAAATAAATAAAAATGAATGTAAATTTCCGTTATTTTAACCGTTTTTTCCGTAAAATTTTGTCAGTCATTTTTTACGGATTTTTAAGTTATTTTTACGGATTTCAACAGTTATTAATTAACATTTAAAAATAACTGAGAAATGTTTTTGTTTTAAATGAAATGTAAGTAGTCCGTTTTTTAAATAAAGTTTCATTTGTTTCAAACGTATTTTCTGTTGAATTTACTTACATAATATTTTAAGTGCAGTGTCCTCTCAGTTCTCCCACTAGTAGGCTTACCATCTTCTTGCCAAAAGTAACAAGACTTTTTGACCTCTAAGGTTTTGTCAATGGCCACAGGTTCGCGATATCCTGCACGTAGTCAGTGACATCCACCTATCTATCCTTTATTCTATTCTCTGATATTCTATCGATTTCGTTTATCAATTCCACTATAGGAACCGAGATGTCAGGTTCTACCCGTTCCCCCACCGACTTAGAGCCATTTCTCGCACATTCATCTGACAATTCGTTCCCAGTGACTCCACTATATCCAGTGACCCCACTATATACAGGGAATGATTCGATGAATGATTGTATACAGTTCCTAACAATTTCCAATTCTACGGTGTTTGATTCTAAAGCCTTTGGAGCTGCAAGACTATTCACTTAGGTCCCTTGTCATAATCATGTGCGCAGCTTCATAAATTGCAAGTACCTCTGCCTGGAAAACACTTAACTTTTCCGGAAGTCTGACTAACGCCCTGATTTCGAGGCATTCAGAATATTCTCCCTAACCCGCACCATCTCCATCTTTGATGCGTCTGAAAAGATTAAGATCGCATACTCTGTTATATCAGAGTTCTCCGAGCAGTCTTCTCTAGTTGGTATTTGGACTTCGAAGTTTCTATTAAAGTTTGTTTGCTGTGAGATGTAGTCGGTTTTCTGTTCCAGTTCCTTCCCGCCTACCGTACTTAGTATGTTCGAGTGTCCCCAAGAATTCTGCTTAAGTATTTGCGACTCTGTTAACCTAAGAAGATATCCATGATATTCAAGAGTCTGCTGTCTTCCCTCTGCCATATTCCTTGTAAAAGTCCAGGACTAAGTGGTAGAAGACTTCAACAACTGGGGGGACACTTGATATCTTCGTCTGAAGTATTGAACTCTCCATCAAATAGGATTCTTTACTTTATTCAGGGTCGGAATATTTGGGGCAACCCTTTGATGCTGTGCAAAATTGATTCTGGTAGCAGTACATATGTTGGGTTTTAAGTGGCTGCTTACGCTTTACGTCAGCCCTTATAGACTCTGAGGTCAGTTGTGATATCACGGGACGGTAATGGGGTTCTCCTATTAGTCCCTGCCGTTAAATCAATTTGATTTCCTTACGAAACTCCTAAGATATTTAATTTTGAAATTCGACAAATCAGAAAGATCGTGCAGATCCCTAGATCCCAGTGAAGCAAGTCTCTGACAAGAAAGTGAGGGGCAATGGCAGATAGAGTATTCTATAGTTTCCAACTCCTCCTCATCTATTCAACTCATGCAAGACTCAATTGACATTTAACCGGTCAGTGTGATTTTCTAAAAGGGCGTGCTGGTATTTACCGCAACCACTGTCGAAATCTCTCCTCTTGAAAGCGATATAAGCTCACTTGTGAGCTTCTGATTAAGAGAAGCCCAAATCTGTCGTGTAGTCCCACACGTCCATCCATGTGTCCATATCTGATTAGTCTCCGTCGCGGAACAAAGCCGTATATTTTGTTTGCAAGTTTCTAGGGGCATTACAACACATTTTCGTTCTGTTGGAACATGTCAGGTAGTTCCCAGTCTTGCAAGCTCATCAGCTTTGCAAGCTCATCCAGAGCCTACTTATATGTGCAGCTTCGATACGTCTGTGTAAAATTTTTTAGAAGCTTTACTTCACGGTATGTCCTTCATCCAAGACTCTCTAGATGATAAAAAAGTAGTAAAGTGGCACTCAAAACGGCTCATAGAAAGAGCACAGTGTATAGGCCCCAATCAAAGGTTGTGTTTAGAGATCGCACTATTTAAGTTGTTTAAGATAAACTCTACTGAAATAAACTTCAGCTAACATCATTGGTACCGCAAGGTTCTGTTTTTTCTCTTATGTAAGTTAATTTATTATTTTCATAAATGATATCTTCAGACATTTAATCCTATTTACTTTTTAGCAGATGACAGTAAAAGTTGTCACTAATTTTGCTTTAGTTAGGGAGGTTAGGTTAGAAATGGCCGGATGGCCCATAGTGAACACAATGTTCAATCAGCGGTAGATAGCGTTATTCTTCATCGCGATTTACATCAGGAAAATATTAAAAATCACTTCCAAGCTCTCGAAAGCAGGCTTTTCCAGGATGCTCAGGCAGGATCTGACCATAGCAGGACAGTGACAAAGAATGTATTCGACCGTTTCCTTAATATAAGGTTCACCTGTGGAATTGGTAGATCGATATGTATAGAAGTACCGAGTTTGCCCGCTGTCTCGTTCACGTGAATACTTATGTGACCAGGCACTAGATTTATTTGTTCATACTGCCTAAATACGATAAGTTCATGATTCATACGAAAGTTATTTTATTAGTTTTTCAAAATTCTTTGGTCAGAAATTCTACGTCGGGGAGATAACTCTGAGGAACTTGTCATTTAGGATTATTTCTATTATACGCCAACAACGATAATTATAATGCTAGATGAAATTCGAGCCAGCAGAATGCTTGGTTCGTTTGCAACCAAAAATTTTTTGAACCAAAATGTTTTGATTGTGACAAAAAACTTGATGATTTAAATTTATTTGTCACAACAAAAAAATATTGCGGGCTACCTATCTAAAATAAATGCATATAAAATCTATTTTTTTTTCTCAATGATAACACTGCGGAACACTAAAAAATAAACAAGAGTTACGACCATCATTTCTATATATTTCGGACATGCTGAATCGAATGGCGTACTCCGTTTTTCGATGTATGGTACAGTTTTCTTGTAAAATGTCATTAAAGATTGGCTGATTTTCAGCTGCTTTTTTAACAAAAAAAATTCCAAAGCTTATGATTTTTAAATTTTATGGCATGGAATACAAACATATAACTTGTAGCAATATTTCTAATATAAATTTGGTTTAAAGCTTTTCATCTTAACCCCTTTAATTCGCGGATTTCTTCATTTTTTTAAGTTTTCGCAAAATTAACCGCTAAATTGGTCTCTGATAAAAAACTTGCATTTTGTGGATCATAAAGGCGTCCATGACACTACGAATAGTGGACAAAAAACATCTATGTTATATGGACCATCATGAAGAAAATCGCGAAAAACCGTTTTTTTGTATATGGCAGCATCACTTTAGGAGATGATTTGAGGCTTCATCTTTTAGTATATAATGTGGGAACCTTAAACAATGAACTAACCCAAAATTTGTCCAAAAAAGTTTTCATTTGCAAAAGTTATCTTAACAAAAACTATAATTATTGTATCGCAAACACTGAAATAACAGTTTTTGTTAAGATAACTTTTGCAAATGAAAACTTTTTTGGACAAATTTTGGGTCAGTTCATTGTTTAAGGTTCCCACATTATATACTAAAAGATGAAGCCTCAACTCATCTCCTAAAGTGATGCTGCCATATACAAAAAAACGGTTTTTCGCGATTTTCTTCATGATGGTCCATATAACATAGATGTTTTTTGTCCACTATTCGTAGTGTCATGGACGCCTTTATGATCCACAAAATGCAAGTTTTTTATCAGAGACCAATTAAGCGGTTATTTTCGCGAAAACTTAAAAAAATGAAGAAATCCGCGAATTAAAGGGGTTAAGATGAAAAGCTTTAAACCAAATTTATATTAGAAATATTGCTACAAGTTATATCTTTGTTTTCCATGCCATAAAATTTAAAAATCATTAGCTTTGGAATTTTTTTTGTTAAAAAAGCAGCTGAAAATCAGCCAATCTTTAATGACATTTTACAAGAAAACTGTACCATACATCGAAAAACGGAGTACGCCATTCGATTCAGCATGTCCGAAATATATTGAAATGATGGTCGTACCTCTTGTTTTCTAAAATAGTGGTTAGTTTTGTCATGCAGTGTAATTTAAACAAGTAAAAAAGTTAAATTCGGCCTTGCCGAATGTAGTGATACCCTCCACAATTTCAAAGAGATTATTGCAAAAAACTTTATTTAAAAGGAAATTACTTTTGAAAAAAAAATTTTTTTTGAAAAAAAATTTCCGAGAAAAAAATTTTGGTAAAAAAAATCCGCGATTTTTTTTCTTTTTTTGTCAAAAAATATGTTCGTACTTGTTTAAATACCATTTGGTGTTCAATTATGTTCACATATGCCAACCAGAAGCCGAATTAAAGCATTTTGTATTTTTAGGTTATGTTGAATGTACTGAAATTTTTGAGGTGTGCTTACATTTTCGTTCATAACTTTTGAACCGCTGAACCGATATCGCTCAAATGCAATACCAAACTTCTCGGGAGAACTTCCAATAAATATGTTAAGTTTCAGTCATCTCTGTCCAATATTTTGTCCGCGACAGCATTTTCCACAGACAGACAGACAGACAGACAGACAGACGGACAGACGGACATCGCTAGAATGTCTTAAAATCGATCGGGCATCATGAATATATATACTTTATTGGGTCCCAGATCGATATTTCGATGAGTTACAAACAGAATGACAAACTTATATATACCCTCTATCACTAGAGTGGAGGGTATAAAAACTGCAAGAACCGGTCAAATAATTAATTGATTACTTATAAATATACTTACAAAAATTGTTTGTATTGTAGATATTAAAAACTCACCTGAAAGTAAAAGAAAAATTTTGAAATTTAAAATTGCATTTTAATTATTATTTTCATAAAATTATTTTAAAGACACATTTTAAATTGTACAACTAACAAGGGAAGTATCTCAACCCTTATGAACCGATTTGCCTGAAACTTAAAATATATATAAATGAGACGATTTTAAGGTTGGGGTGTCTCGGCTTATCGGCCATATCAGTGTTTAAAAATTTCGTTGTCCCCTTATGAAACAATGAGGACCTTCGGGAAAATTTCGATAACTCCCGAACTAACAGGAATATCGTCTAGAGCAGCGGTTACCAACCTTTTTGGCTCGCGTACCCCTAATTTTAAATTTTATCAGCCGCGTACCCCCTAACGAGTTTTTTGTTTTCGTAAAAAAAACTTCACATATAAATATTAGAGTTAATTCTGAAATTTTATATCTGCGGGTATTATAATTTTTTTGAAGGATTTTGGGGAGATCAAAACATTTCTTTTGGAAAAATGTTCACTCCTTGGGGTGGTTGGTTCAATGCACCTGAAAACGCGGATTTTGAGCTGATTTTTCTGCAGAGTAAAAACGGCTGAAAATATTGTAAATCTGATTTCACCAGTCAGTTCTACGCAAAAAATTAAAACAACGGACGTTTTTGAACTCGTAAAAAAAATATATAATTTTTTATTTTAAATGTTTTTTTTTTTAATACGAGTTCAGATCAATAATTCCGTGACTTTTTGAATGAAACACCCCCAATTACAATGATAGGGCATTTTGAGCTTAACAAAATTTCCACTCTATTACAACCCGTCTCAAAAATGCTCAAAAACACGTTTTTTTAGAACTTTGACATAAATTTGCTTAAAAACCTGGCGTCAAAGAAAAATTTGGGAACCATATTCAGAAACAGCATCGAAAGGTTTATCGAAAACAAGTGGTCAGATCTCAAAATATCATCAAAAAAAATCGCAAAAAATGCTCTCTAAATTGCACAAAAATACGTTTTTTGTGAACTTTGACCTCAACTTTCTTGAAGACCTGACGTTATGGAAAACTTTGGAAGCCAGATGCGGAGCCAGCATTGAAAGGTTAATATAAAACGAATGTCCAAATTACTAAAATTTGGCGTACCCCTGCGGACAGTTTCGCGTACCCCCTAGTGGTACGCGTACCATAGGTTGGTAACCGCTGGTCTAGAGCAAAAATACGTGTCGACTTAAATTTAATAAAGATTATTTCGTATTAATATGGATATCGTAGGTCTATGTCTTCATATAAATTCCCTTCAAAATTTGCACATTTTCATGAAAAAAATATTTAACGAAGCAGAATTTTTACGGGGTTATGCCACCGTTTGATAGGCATTAAAAAATCCTTTCTTCTCATATGAAAACATCATATAGTTTCTTTGAAAGAAATCGCTAAAAAATCCAAAAAAAAGATTTTTTCGCCAATTTTTGACCCATTTTTTGAACCCCTAAATCCCCGATATGGCCGATAAGGCGAGACACCCCAACCTTAAAATGGTCTCATTTAAATATATTTTAAGTTTCAGGCAAATCGGTTCATAAGGGTTGAGATACTTCCCTTGTAAGGCAATAATTTCCGAAAGTTTAAATTAAAAATGTTTACGGAATCTGTTCAATAGAAGTGGTGCTTAATGAACCTGTTCTAGAACAAATAGTTACAACCGATTTTTAAAAAAACATTTAGATCAATTAATATAATTACAACAATATAGATCAGATCTTATAAATTTTTGCCTCTATAATTTTTTCACTGATGGATCGTAATTACACGAACAAGTGGGATTCGAGTCTATTTAGGTAAGTTTGGGTTGAGCCTGGCTCGAATATTTCAAGACTGCCGCTTGTCACAAAAGCCGTTTGATAAGCCGTTCTACATTCGACTTATATTGGAATCCATATAAGTCGAATGTAGAACGGCTTATCAAACGGAGACAAGAACACTCCAGGTGATCGATGATTTATCAAGACTGAGAAATACCTGGACACAATATCGGATATCTTAGACAATTCTTTGTCATCATGGGCTAGAAGTAGTGGTTTAAATGTGAACCAAAAAAAACTGAGTTTGTTCTTTTTTCAAGAAAACGGAAAATAGAAAATTTTTATGCTCCAAAAATTAATGGAACGGCGCGCAGCGGCGCAGGTTTTATCACCATGAGCAAAATTCTTGGGGTTTACACTGGACTCTAAACTAAATTGGAATGAACATCTTAAGGAAATAACAATGAAGGTGTACGCGGCTATTAATTCATGCCGAAAACTTGTAGTTGGAAAATGGGATATTAAACCCAAACTTTTTCACTGGCTGTACACTGCGGTAGTTCGATTTGTGGCAGCTTATGGCTGCCATGTTTGGTGGCCAATGGTTCAATAGGGGTACATGCGAACAGATGTACTAAAGTAAATAGAACTGCTTTATTATGTTTAACGAATGCAATGGGTTCAACCTTTACAGCATCCCTAAATATGCTTTTAGGCATTACGCCTTTCGACCTACATGTTATGGATACAGCGACCATAACACTTACTAGATTGCATCAACTATGGTGCTTACAAAATCAAATAGTTCAGCATACTGAGATTCTGCATCAAATCTTAACACAGACTATAAGACTCCGGTTAACATAGTCGAAGGGAAAATAAATTTATTGATTCCATCGATTGATGATTGGATGACGGATAATGTTGATTTTTCTCAAATAAACGTTTTTACGGATGTTTCAAAAATCTAGGCAGGCACAGGAAGTGGTGTGCACTGCTGGTATTGAAGAATCTTATCGCTTGGAGAATGGTTGTAGCATTATCCAGGCGGAGATCTATGCTATCGCTGAAGCTGCGGATTTAATCTCAATGAGGCCAATATTTTATTGAATTTTCATCAAAAGTCAAGCGACTTTAAAGGCGTTACTTACGGATAATATCAACTCCAAGGGTGTCACCCGCTATCACAGAGAACTAGAAGTTCTCAGGGAGCAGTATAATTTATGACTGTGCTGGGTACCTGGTAACAAGGATATTAGAGGAAATGAGAAAGCGAATGTGTTTGCGAAGGCATGGTCAAGCCTTCCACATGAGCTCGCTGTAAAAGACGTTTTTCCACCACTCTTCCTTAGTTTTCAGAAGGTCAAGCTTGACACTAGACACAAGTGGATACATAAATGGCCCATCTCTGATGAAAGCATACAGACGAAAATGCTATAGGACGAAAAATAGCAAGGTAACAACAAAATGTTTCTGGATATGGACAGAAGACAGCTAGGAGCGGCAATAAACCTTATCGCGGGTCATAATAAACTCTCAAAACATATTTTAAGAGTCGGTGTAATGTCAAACGACAATTGCGGATGGTGTCGAGTACAGCTTTCATTTCTAATGTGAATGCCCCGCATTATTATTTAGAAGATATTGATTTTTTGGCTCTTATGTTTATCAAGATTTTCAGGACCTAAGAGGTATAAACACTTGGCTACTTATTTGATTCATAAATGTGTCGAATTTGAAAAGCAAAATTGAAAGGAGAGAAGGAAGGAAAACAATAGCAGTAGCGCAATTCACTAACTTTTTAACGACAAAAATCGGAAGTTATATTGTCAAAAATCGTTAATTATCGACAATTGTCTTTAAAAGCGATTCTATAACATTTTTCTACCGAATTTTGTCGTTGTTGAAAATCGTTAACTTATCAACAAACAATTTTTTGAAGTTAAAGTTAACGAAATTTTTCGGTTCTCAATACAATTTCAAAATAAACAAATTTCAAATTAACTATTTTTGTCGTTAATTCTTGTCGATAATTGAAAAATTTATAGAATCACATATTCGTTAAAACAACCGACAATTCTTGTTAGTTAACGATATCGATAATTTCGTTAAAAAAGTTACTGAATCGCACTACAGGATTCATAATGTGCCAAATTTTGGCCTCTAAGGATGTCATTCCCCAAAACTTTTTGTGTTTTGTATTAGCGTCGTCCTCACTAACCTAACCTAAGACTAGGAACTACGAATTACTACGAAATTGGATTGGCATCCTTCTAGAAACTAGTAAGCACAGGCTTTGTTCCGAGGAGGAGATCAATAAGACCTATCGAATAACAGAATTTCGAATTTCAATTAGAATTTATAAAAATACAGATTTTAAACCATTACTGAAATCTAATCGATATGAATTGCCAAATTCGTTTGCAAAGAATTCAAGAATTAAGGCTCTGCAAGAAACGCACATACATACACATAGTACAAAACGTTCTCGGTAATGTACGTGTATGTCTCGTATCGTATAGATGGATGGATGGTTTGTTAGTTGGATGGCTGGCTGGTTGGTTTGCATGGAATGATGGTGGTTTTATGTGTTAGGTACACAAAGGCAGGGATGATTGGATGTGACTGTGAGACATTGCTTTTGCTTGTTTGCTGGATGGCGTTGGCTTGCTATGATTTGGCTCTTTGCTATGGCTGGAGTATGGTGGGCTGATGATGATGACGATGGTGACTATGTTGTTGTTGAAAATGATAATGATGATGATGAAAAAAAGTAGGGACGAAATTGTAAACAGCTTGTAGAATGTAGCAGGGTAGGTTGTGTTGAGTGTGTGTGTTTTATAGCATGAGCTAAAAACTAAAAGCAATCATGTTTATGCCTGCTTGCCTGACAACCATTACGGTTTTAATATAGATTGCAAACGACATCATATAACAACGCCAGCAAAATACATAAAACTCTTGTTGTACAATAACTACAATAAGGATGACGAGAGCACAAAGAGACGAAGCCCAGGACGAAGATGAAAATGGTTATAGTGATTGTTCTAAGAACTTCATAAAGAACTTTAGGAAAACTGTAGCAGCCAAAGAGTATAAAAGGAAGATGATATAGCAAGTGGCGCGCCAACAAAATTTTCCAAAGCAGTTGCAAAAGCATATATAAAGCTTGGCAAAGAAACAACTGAAAACTACAGGATAACTCTATGAAATGAATATAACCATCATCAACATCATTATCATCAACAACTTTCCAAGAACAAAAGCTAGTGTTTCAAAACGTACTAAAACTCTGACAGGAAATGAAATTGGAAAAATTAGACCTCATGCCTCGTTTTGTTATTATATTCATAAAAGGGAAGATAGTCATAGTGTCGTCTATGTATACATACAAATATACCTATAAAAGCATTATTAAACACACGCATACACAGAACTCCAGCTAGCTAATGACTACTATGTAGTATAGGTTTTACAACAATAACAGCAACAACAAAAGGGAGAGCTTTAGTTTAATTTTGCATTACAATCTGGTTAGAGGTTTTGTTTTTGCCATCACATTTAGCCAGCCAGCATGTCAAGCCAAACAACACACACATAAGCCAGCAATTGTGAGCAGTGCCAAGCCAAACCATTCAGTCAGTTAGCCTAGCTAGGGTGATTTCAAAGCCTAAAAAAACACACTACTAATCACACACACACACAATTCAAATACATGCCCTCACACTATATCACACACACACTTACGGACACATAAAACCCGAAGCCAAAATACCCGATATGTATTTCAAGCAATTGACGCATAAGGTCCATAATATATTTGAAGCAGAATGAAAGAGTTGCCAGATTAATACTAATTTGTTTTAAATATAAACAGGATAATGAAAATTTCCAAAACTAAGAAATAACAAAAGTAGGCTTGAAAGAGCGTTGTAATACCACCGTGTAAGTATTCAATTGATCCAAAAGTGACTATCCTGTGACTGGAAAGAGACAAGTCTTTAGAGACTGTGACATGTCTTTAGAGACTATTTCTGTGACATGTCACTAGGTATTAATTAACCTTGTCCTAGGACTGTGCCATGTAAAAGTGATAGGTCACTTATAAGGAAAAGTTCCGGCCTGGACCCGGTTCTTGTCACTTTAAACCATTTTAGAACCGGTTCTCTTCCTCACAGGGCACGGTACCAATAAATTTATCTTCACTATAGAACCAACCAGAGCTTTAGCGATCTTCGTGACGTTTTGGTACCGGTCGCGAAGCGCTCGGGTTTTCTTTATGATAAGGCGTTTTGGAAAGAATTGAACAAATTGTTTAGACGTCTTAATTGTAAAATTTGTTCTTTGAGAGAGACGTCGATGCCACGGCCGAGATGATCGTGAAGATTATAATATATAGTTTGAGAACATTTATTTCATCAAAGTTTATATATAAACCAAATGGGAAATGTTGATTTAATAGTATTTGTAAGTGTGCTTTACACTCAAAACAAATTTGCTGATTTTGAACGCAAGCAAACGAGCAAAGAATGTGCAAAGGGTACTGTATGAGTAACGTCTATGGGCTAAAATGCTTGCTGGTCCAAAAGAGGGTAAGAGCTATTGGGCATTTGTCAAATTAAGAATAACACTGGTTCAACAATCCAAACTCTTTTAAAGATGACCAGAATCTCACTGACCCGGTAGATAAGGCGATACTTTTGGCTGTAGCTAGTTCTACACAGTACATGAGTAGTAGGTTCACAGAGTCGCATTTGATGTGTGTAAGTATTAGTGACAGCACACGGTGTAACTTTTGACGTTTCATACAAAATGTAAACAAACAACAAAAATACATACACAAAAGATCACACGTACAGGCACACATACAAAAGGCAGCGATGATAATTCTGTACTAAAAACCATGCCACCATATTGGAAAGTACGAAATTAGCACCATTGTTTGCATACTAGTCTGTACTGTGCTAGTTCTAGCAGTTCTTTATTACATGAGAGCAATCAAAGCTCTTCTTAGAGTAACAGTAACAGAATAGACACCAAACAAGGACTTTTTTTAACACTCAAAAACAGCAAGTGTGAACCGCACATTCAACACTAGCTCGAAAACCTTTAGCACATCATACCTTGCGGCTATTTTTTCTTCATGCTGAAAAGTAGCCAATGTCTAGCCAATCCTAAAAAAGGTGACGTCACGAACCCCGACAATTATCGCCGATATCCATTTGCTCTACGCTCTCTAAGGTGGAGAGTATGGTGAACTTCCATCCTGTCAATTATTTAGAGTTTAATGGTCTGCTGAATGATGATTTTCATAATGGCGTTTCTTTCGGAACGGTGGAGTCAATCTATTCAACGTCTTGTTGAAAGTAAGGTTGTTTCTCTGAATATTTCTAAGTCTTTCGATCGTGTTTGGCACCGTGCACTCATCTCGAAGGAACGAGCCTTTAGCGTAGGTGATATTTTCACTCGTTTTATCACGAGCTTTCTCATTAATCGTATCATTTGTCTTGTCGTAGATGTTTTTTACTGAAGAGACTTTTTACTAAACGATGGGGTACCCAAGGGTTTTGTTCTTTCTCCCTCTCTTTTTCTAATGTTTATTAACTACCTACTCGGGCTTACCGTGAACCCTATTTATTCTTTTGCGGATGATAGCAACGTATGCCATTCTTACTTCTTCGACCATAGACCAAGCCATTCAGAGGTTAGCGTCATGAGGAGCCATATGGATAGTACTCTTAGCCTTGACCTCATGAGAATCTCTCCGTGAGGTTTTCAGAATAGGGTAGATTTTAATTAACGTAAGACCCAATGCGCTCTTCCACCCTGTCAATTATTTTGAGTTTAATGGTCTGCTGAAGGATGCTTTTAGTAATGGCGTTTCTTTCGGAACGGTAGAGTAAATCCATTCATCGTCTTGTGGAAAGTAAGGTTGTTTCTCTGAATATTTCTAAGGCTTTCGATCATGTTTGGCACCGTGCACTCATCTCGAAGGAACGAGCCTTTAGCGTAGGTGATATTTCCGCTCGTTTTATCACGAGCTTTCTCATTAATCGTACCATTTGTCTTTTCGTAGATGGGTTTTACTGAAGAGACTTTTTACTAAACGATGGGGTACCCAAGGGTTTTGTTCTTTCCCCCTCTATTTTTCTAATGTTTATTAACTACCTACTCGGGCTATTTATTCTTTTGCGGACGATAGCAACGTATGCCATTCTTACTTCTTCGACCATAGACCAAGCCATTCAGAGGTTAGCGTCATGAGGAGCCATATGGATAGTACTTTTAGTCTTGACCTCTTGAGAATCTCTCCGTGAGGTTTCCAGAATAGGGTAGATTTAAATTAACGTAAGACCCAATGCGTTCTTCTGACTCACAAGCGTCTTAGGTGTTCGGAACCTAATTTGTCCTTTGGTGGTGGAATTAACTTTACTTCATACGATCTTCTAACAGTTTATACCATATATGCTTCCCATGTATGGGCTTCATTATCATCATTAGAGTTACTTGACCGCGTTCAGAGGAGAGCGTTGATGCTAACAGCGCTGATAGTATATCCGATTCCATTAATTCCTTAGAGCATCGTCAGAATGTGGGTTGTGTGTCCTTGCTCTATCGATATTTACACGAAAAGTGTTCTCCTGAGATAAGTAACCTCATCCCGAAGGCACGTGTGTTTGGTCGTAATACGGTCCTCTCCAGAAGATCACATCAATTTTTTCATGATGGGGCAACGGACCGCACAACACACTATAGAGAGAATTCCAGACTTCCCGCACACGTTTTTCCTGACACTTACATTATTTACAGATTTAAGTCAAACATCCACAATCACTACTCCCTTTTTCCTTCTTCCCATACCTAAACTTCCTGATCTTAACACAATGCAATGCATTTATTGGGGGGGCATTCCCCGAGTGGTAAAAAAAAAACTCTCAAAAACACAGTTGTCGAGTCCGGAATGACATTATTGGAAGTCACCTCCATAAATGCAACCATAGTGTAAACTTTTATCAAAAGAGATCTCTCGATTAAAGCTTACACTATGGTAGCATTTATGGAGGTGACTTCCAATAATGTCAAATGGCTTCTGCATCTATATCGTAATCTGTGTGAATAAATAGGAAGTGGATACTATCAACTACTATATTTGGATTCGTTTTGTAGTTTTATCCTGCTTCATTAATTTAAACGATTTTTAACATCTGGCACCATCTTCATTTATCTAGACATGAACGGACACTCGCATTACCCAAAAGAGAGTTAACATATAAACAGAATACATATCTACATACAAATTATCATACATACATAGAACATTGAAAACACCTAAGACACATTGAATGCTTCGAGACGAATGTACAAACTGAAGAACAAGAATAAAATAGTTTGGAAGCAGTGTCAATAAGCATGAAATGAAGTAAATTCCAGGGACATTTTGAAACACACAAGCAAAACTTCTCCTGCTACACAAATGCTGACAAGTCAGACATGCAGACTTATTGGCAAACGAACTGACAGTATGGTGGGGCTATAGTCTTCATCATCATCATCATATAACGACGACGACAGTCATTCAAAAAATAACGAAAGAAACTTACATACAACAATCCGAGTTATCAGCATGTTAAAAGCATAGAGACTTGCACAAACACGCACACAAACATATCGAAACAGAGCCTGTCACAAAAATACACACGCTTTAGTAGAATTTAAAGAGGAACTCTACTCTTTTATAATAACCGTATAGTTCAGGAATTCTTAAATTGTTGCACATTCTTTAAGGAGATGGCTAAACAGTTTTATACTTGAATTATATAGGGCACAGGGACTTTCTACGAAATTTTAAATCTGATGAGCTTGAACGACTGAGAACTACATGCATTGCAGATTCCTACGAAACTAAAATGTTTGGTGTGTTTATTTCCTCTCTCGGGGTTAAATGTTTGAGAAAATTACATCTTAGATCGTATATGAAAAGAAAAATACATCAAATGCCCCGTTTTATTAAAAGTTCCAGATTTATTTTGGAGTCTAACAATGTCTCTTATTTTTTTTACTCTATGCAAAAAAATGCGATAGAATAAGCATTCTATAAAGCTTTCAACATTCTTGTGAGGTTTCAGATTCAATTGCTTGTCGAGACCCCAAACCAAGATCTTTTGAAATATGTACGCTTTCTAAGTCTTGCTATAACTGCTTGAGACTCACTGGTATAGTTTGAGCCAGTCAGCCAAACAGCCAGGCAGTCAAGTCAGCAAGCATATACAACAGAGTGTAGCTAGAACAGAAACATAAGAAAATACTAAAAAGCAACAAAAAAATATTACACGTAAAATGAATTTAATGTCGCAATACAGAAGATTGAAACAGAACAAGGAATCAGCAAATTTACCCAGCAAAGAATTATATCTGTTTAAAACATTTCAAGGAGTTGGGTAAGAAGATTTTGACAACGATCTGCAAGAGCACACAGAGACTCTGAGCTATGTTGTGATATAACGGAACCTTCCCTTGATAACTACCGTAGGACTAATTGAAGCTTATAAGTGCAATTTTTTCAACTCGGACATGCCAAATATCAGAAAGTTCTTGCAACTCCGACTGACTGATTATCGCGCAGCACAAACCGCTGAAGCTAGAAATTTGGAAGGTATATTCATCTTTCGGAAATAGATTTTGAAAATTCCAATTCTAAGGGGGGTAAAAGTGTACCTTTTGTACTTTTAATATTTTCCGAAATGTTCTAAAAACTTGGAATTTTGAATGTAGGATCGTCCGGCATAACATTCAGTGTGTTGAATGGCAGTTTCTTAATACCCTCGACCTTTTTCGCATATCGCATCCTGACAAATACGAAGTTAAGCTACTTTCGCCTCTTGGAAATGCGAGTCATAACCTCATTTCTGCATCCTTTTTATTTTCGGACCTTTGCAGTGCTTCGAAACCAGCGACGAAACGATTAGCCTCGTAAGGCTGAGCTTAAGGATTTCTTTCAGCATTTCAACTGGGAAATTGGTTTTCTTGATGACAATGTTAACGCTGCGGCAAAAATGATAGTAAATATGATAAGGCTGGGAATGAAATTATTCATTCAATTCAAGCAAACTTCGACTTAACTAAAACATAAGTGCTGGTTTAATCAGATGTGCAAGAATGCAGTCAGATCCAAAGAGGATACGTTCAGTAATTGGCGTAATGACAAAAATCAAGTTACTGACGCGTTACGTAAACGTTCGCGCCCGGAATGCACCGGAGTACTAACAATCAGACGTGAACAAATGACCAAAATCTTTTTGGTCATTTGTTAAAGAGTAAAGAGTAATACTAGTCATCCATTCCAACCCTCATCATGAATGACAAACTTTTCGCAGACCCGGTTGATAAAGCAAACCTTTTTTTGCTGACATGTTTGCATACTCGCCGTAAAGCAATCAACCACCGCCCGAAAGGGTATCCGTTACTATGTCTTAAGACATTTTTCGAGCGCGTCCTTTTAAAAGGGTCCTTAAGGATCTTAACATAAACAAGTCCCCGGGGCTGGATGGCGTTACGGCTGTAGTCTTGAAACAGTGTGCTTTTTCGTTGTCTCCTACTTTGGCAACATTATTTAGCTACTCGTACCGGGTAGGAGTTTTCTTCTCTTGCTGGAAGGTGGCCAACGTCCAGCCAATTCAAAAAATGTGATCTTACAAACCCTGAAAACTACCGCCCAATCATGGAGAGCATGAAGAATCACCACCTGGTAAATTTTCTGGAGTTTAAATCACTTTTGCGCGATCGACATCATGGCTTTCGTAGAAGTACTGGAGACCTGTTAGCATTTCTTTCGGAACGTTGGAGTCGTTTTATTTACCAATTTGGCGATATGAAGTCTACCAATCCTATTTATTCTTTCGCAGATGACAACAACATTTTTCATTCATTTTCCTTTAATCATAGAACAAGACTTACTGAGATTGATGCTATGAGGTAAAACATAAATGACTCCCTCAATTATGATCGTACGATAATCTCCGAGTGGGGATTTTAATGCTCGTAAGACCCAATGTTCTATGTTAAATTAACGTCATCTGTATCAATGGGTGGTATAGCTATTGAGGAATCAGACACTTTGATCAAGGCATGAACATTTAATGTGATGTTCATTGAAACCAACATGTTTTCAAGTGTCGAAAGAAGCATTCAAGTGTCCTGGTTTCTTAAAACGGTGCAAAAATTACTTCACTCTGTCTCATTTTCTCTCTAATTATACCGCCTATATACACCGAAAATTAAATACTACTCCTATATCTGGGCAGGTGCTTTAAGGTCCATCTTAAAGCTTCTGAATCGGATCCAAGGAGTGCGTTGAAGCCCATAAATGCTATATGGGTATAAAGCTCAATTCACTTATTAGAGCACCGTCGGAATGTGGGTTGTGCATCATTGATCTATCGATATTACCACGGTTAGTATTCAGCTGAGATGGGCGAACTCATCCCTAAGATCCGGTGCATGCCCGTAGTATATTCAACACAAAATTCTAAAATTCCTCTTGTCTAAATTTTGCTGGGACACACACACTCACACAAAGGATGGTGAAAAAAACAGACGAATTGAATCTACAGAACGTACCACCATGACAAGCTTTTACGTTTAAAATTACGTTCAGAAATACAAACTACTAACCGAAAGACTAAGGGGAAGGAGAACAACAGCAGAACCAACATATGGTGGTATGGTTTTGTATTGAATAAGAGGAAGGAAACGACGTCGGTTAAATTTTTGCTGTTGCTTTATTTCTTGTTGTTGTTATTGTTGAGTTTCTGTTGCTTGTTGTTGTTGACGACGACGACGATTGTGATGATGATGATGATGACTTAACAACGTTGTTGGTGGACGTTTTATAATGTCTATAGTATATTACTAGTGAATTGTAAAAGAAAGCAATCAAGGCACGTACCTATTTACAGACAAACAAACAAACATGTTGGCTTCCCTTGCCAGCTTTGCCGGTTTTTTATATATTTTTCTGAAATTTGTACGCTATTTGTTAAATACAATTTCAAGGGTACTTCCAGCAAAGTTAAAGAAAATCATAAGTTTTAGTATTTCTTGTTAATATTATGTCGTTCTGCTATTTTATTTGGTTTCGCTTTGTTCTGTTACATCGTCAATAATTTGAATTTAGTGGTCATTGTAGAAGCTTAGAGAGAAATAAAGTGGTTAACTGAAGGGCAAACGCTACAGCAATGGAGCATAACGAAAAATTTGGAAAACACAAGTTATGAGAAGAAACGATAATCCGAGCTTTGAGCTTTAGAAGAACCGCAAACAAATTTACATATCCCAATCAAAACCCGCTTAAGGAGTCCGAGTCGAAGAACGTGTATAAAAAAAATATAGGCACATATTTAAGCAACATGATCAAGTTAAATTTAAAGTCTTCACAAAGAACCTTAAATAAAGTCTGTCTCAATGATTAGCGAACTGCTTTGGTAATAAAGATATTCAAGAGATATTCAAGAGATATTCAAACTAGCAAAACCTCCACAAGTAAACGCTATAAACATATTCACGGACGGCTCCTAGCAATCCATGGGAGTCGGTGCAGAATTTGCAAGGATTTTTGCGATGTGGATAAGTCTTTTATTCTTACTTTGGAAGAATAAGCAAGGCAGCTTTGCAGTTCGGTGGTGAGACAAACTGGGAATTGAACTTTTATGTTGACAGCCAAGCTGCTCTAAAAGCTCTTAGATGCTTTTGTATCAAGTCGAAAGTAGTTTCCGAATGCTTCGAGAAGTTACAAAATTAAGAAAGAATGAACAAGGTGAAACTAATATGGGTAGTGACCTCATAGGTATGCAAGGAACCGAGAGAGCGGACAAGCTCGCAAAACAAGGTGCTGACGGTATCGGTATTTCTGTACACATCGATCCAACAATCCAGCACTTGAAATCGATAAGCCATAATCTAAACACCGCAATGGATAACAGAAGGTAAAGAAATGTTGCAACAAATACGATCAGTAGAAGATTGTGATCATGCTTAAAAAAAATCTGAATGAAGCCAACTGTTTACTGTCACCTACTAGATGGAACTGTCGTACACTGGAGTGATCACCGGGCACTACCTTATAGATTACCAAAGGAAGAAAATGGGAATTATTTCCGATGCTAACTGTAAAAGATGCAATGAACCTTAGACTAAGGAAACGGTTGCACATATTTTTTGACGCTATCATGCTTTGGCCAGAAACCTCCTGCACATATTGGGCATATATGTCTTCGAGAGCTTGGAAACGGTTTCGAATAATATAATTTGCGAGGAGGACTAACGCGTTATATCTGAGAAATTATTATGGTTTCGCTTTTGATCATCCGGTCTTTGACTCCGACACCTCTAACCTAACCAAATCCGTCCAGAAGTCTACAGGAATTCCTAGTAAGTGATTTCAAAATTTTGGTCGCTTTAGGATCTACACATTATCCTGCATACCTTGCACGTTTTGGTGTTTCTCCATAGCGACTCGCCCTTTCGTACCGTAGCGGAATCTTACAGTCAATTCATAGCCCTTCTCGATGCCGTAATCTCTATCCCAGATTACGTCGGAATACCATATATCCGCAGGTTCAAAGTAATATAACTAGAAATTAGATAATCATCAAATAGTTAAGTGTTGCCAAACTGTGCCTAGGCATAGCGTCAAAGCCAATTCGAACCTAACGAAAACTACAAAGAGAACAATTGCTGACACTATAAAAGTAACTTAGGGTTGAAGTGCATGTTCCGTTAACTTTATTTTTCCTTTAACACATATATATTTTTTTTTTATTTAAAAACAGGACGTTTGTGGTTAAACTTTTGGCACCGAAACGACTTTATCTAAACCTTTTTGCACATTTAACAAATATTTGTTAAATATTGGAAACTGAAATAAAAAAACTTTAATAAGCACTAATTAAGTCTTCAATGCGAAGATATGTACATTTTTTCACAGAACCCAAACTGTTTTTTATGTACATACACGAGTATACAAGTATTAGGGTGGAATTCAAATTTCAAAAATAAGGATTTTTAAAGATTCAAGCTGGGAATAAATTGTAGTTCAATAACACAGTGATACAAAATCGAATGGGATGAAACCAAAAGCAAATGAAGGTTGGCATTTTACATAACAAACCCCTCGAGGCGTTTTTTTTAGTTCAGTGCTAGAATTTTTTACACGCATTTGAAGTAAGTGAACTTTTATTATAATTATAATATTAAATACTTGAAAACTGTATAAGTGGCGTATGATTAATATTGTAATTGACTTTAAATAACAATCATACGCAACGGTGTACTGTGATTTATTTTAATAATTCGGCTATTCAGTAAATAGGAACTAGACCGATTGCAGCGAAATTCATACCGGTTATAGCTAAAGAAATTTTTGAGTTTAAGATGCAGATGCACCTAAAGTAGGACATGTTTAGGACACGAAAACTTGAAATGCTTTAAAATCACCAACTTTAAATGCGTGTAAAAAAAATCTAGCGCTGGGGCTCATCTCTATCTAGCAGAAATCTAGCAGAAATGGGGCTCATCGCTGAACAAAATTTGCACAAAACACATTCCTCACAGAACGTGAATTTTCGTAATAAAGTTGAATGATTTGTAAACGTTGTTCAGGCGTATGTAAGTCTTTCCATTATGAAATGCCAAACAATACTAAACAAAAATAACATGACAGCATGACACGACTCACACGTGATCTGTCAAAAAAAGGCTATTGAAAAAAGTATCTCTACTTGAATCACCCATTATATGTCAAATTTGTATGGGACTTACAGGAGGTTATATCTGAAATGGTCACTTAAAGGAACTTCCTTGTCAGATTACAGGAAAACGCAACGATAATTTTTTTTTGCTGATTTAGTTGAGGGGGTCGAAATACATTTAGATTAATAGGACTGGTTTCTGGGCCAGATTCCTTTTTTTGTGGGGCTGTGTTATTCTAGCCTTTCAATTGATCTTTTACGAACTATAACTGTAAATCGATTGAATAAATTTTCTTTTGTGACACCCTAACCCGCCAATATGTATATAAATGAGTAAAAACTTATGTATGTATAAAATTTTTCCAAAGTTTTGTTCTACAGCTACAATCCAAATGCAAAAACGAAGAAGAGCTTACACTATATTTTTGCTGACACCAGCACAAAATATATGAATGCATCTACATATTTGCCAGCATTTAAAGCTTATCACATATTCTGTTTTTGTGCCTGCCTTTTATAAAATGAATATTTTGCTTCCATGCGTATTATATTCAACAGTCTCAACTCACAAAAATTTCGCAAGCCCAGGATGGCTGACTGGCTGGTGGACTGGCTGAATGAAATTGGTTTGGTTTTGGTTGTTTGTTTGGTGTGTTTTTTTTTTGCTTTATTTTATTACCCTGCATTTCTGTTTTTTTTTTTTTCGTTTTTTGCTGGATGATTCTGATGCATTTTACATTGAATAAATGAACGAAATGGAAACAAAAAATCATACACAGGCTTGCTTAATATGTCAGTCTATCTTTTTTATATTTTATATTTTTTGTTGAGTATCAGACAGTCATCCAGGTCTGCCTGCTATTGCTGCTGCTTGCTACTCTGAATAGTTGATTACAATTTTAGTAGAACGTTCTGTTTGTACAGTCAAAATACTATGGGATAGAATATACTTTAAGTTAAACAAAGAAAAAGTTAAATTCGATTTGGACGATTCCATGGATAGGTTAGGTTATAAGTGGCTGCTGACGTTTTACGCCAACACTGCAATGATCCGGCAATCTACGAGCCAGGCTCAACCCAAGCTCTCCGAAAAGACTTCAAAGCCCACTTTTTCGTGCAGCCTCGATCAATCCGTGTAAAAATTTATGGAGGATCCACTACCCGGAATTCCCTTCATCCAAGACTCCCTGGATGGTATCGTAGTGGTAAAGTGGAGCTCAAAAAGTCTCATAGAGTGAGCACAGTCCACATTTTGTGGTATTGTTATCTTGTTCAAGATCACGCTATGGCCACAATCGCTGCTCCTTCATTGCAGTGTGCTGGTGTCAGGTGAAGGAGGATTTCTAATGCATCCGTAGGTTTAGTACGAAGAGCACCAGTGATGTACATCGATGCCATTTTCTGTACCTTTGTGATAAAGACACAGTTCCGTTTTGTCTTAAAGCAGGCCACCAGACAATGATTCCATACAGCAGAATTGGACGCGCCACAGCTGTTAAAATCAAATGAAGGACTTTAGGGCTAAAACCCCATCGTTTTCCAATGAACCTTTTGCAGGAATATAAAGCAATCGTTGCTTTTCTCACCAGTTACTCAATATTACGTCTGAAATTCAAATTCCTATCTAGAAATACAAATACTTGGCTCCATCTGAGAAGGTGATTTCAGTGCCGTCCAGAGAAATAGGATCAAAAGCAGGAATCTTATTTGTCCTTGTAAGCAAAAGAGGCTCTGTTTTACTTGGATTAACTCCCTGGCCACAGCCTCTTGCCCATTTAGACAGATCTTTCAGAGAACCCAGAAGAATGTACCTCAATATTGGCTGATGCTTTCCATGGATACCCTCTACAATAATTTGAACTACATAGAAACATTTATTTTGATAAAAATCCTTTTATTGCATCCACTCTAAACCTTTTAAAAATGTATTTTGCAAAGGTCAACTGTAATTTAAAGATTCTACATGTAATTCGTAGATTCCATTTGTAATTTGAAGATTCTACTTTTAATTCGAAAATTCCATTTGTAATTCAAAAATTCCAATGGTAATTCGAAAAAGATCAATTGTAATTTGAAATAGATCAATTTTAATTCGATAAAGAAGAATTGTTATTCAAAAAAGATTAATTGTAATTCGAAATATATTAATTGTAGTTTGAAAAAGATTAATTGTAATTCGAAAAATATCAATTGTAATTCGAAAAAGATCTACATAATTCGAAAAGATCAATTGCAGTTCGAAATAGATCATTTGTAATTAGAAAAAGATCATTTGTAACTCGAAAATGATTATTTGTAATTCAAAAAACATCAATTGTAATTCGAAAAAGATCAATTGTTATTTGAAAAAGATCAATTGTAATTCAAAAAAACCAATTATAATTCGAAAAAAATCAATTGTAATTTGAAAAGGACCAATTTTAATTCGAAAAGGATTAATGAAAATGCAGTTGTTATTTTTCAATTTAGATTAGATTTAGGATTAGAGAACAAGGGGTTCAAGTGACTTTTGTTTAAAAATAGATTAAAGTTGTAAAAAATTGGAGAGACAATTTACTGCAAATCACAATTAAGTAATCATTTGAATTCAAACTTAACCCAAAATATCGAAAAATTAAGACATTAGTAGAATATAAATTTTAGAAAAAAAATCATTTGAACATCTTGTATTTTAAGCCCCTCAATTGGAATCGTTGAATTACAATTGATCTTTTTCGAATTTAAATTGATATGTTACGAATTACCATTGATCTTTTTATACCCTCCAACCACAGTATGTGGGTATACTCACTTTGTCATTCCGTGTGTAACGCATCGAAATATCGGTCTAGGACCACATAAAGTATATATTTTATTGATCAGTGATCGATTCTAAGACATTCTAGCGATGTCCGTCCGTCTGTAGAAGACACGATACAGTCCAAAATAAAAGAGCTAGACTTCCGAAGTTTGGCACGAATATGTCTTATATTCCTAGGCAGGTTAAGTTCGGAAATGGGCAAAATCGGACCAAGGGGAAAAAGTTCCCCCTTGGAGAACTAAACCAACCTAAAAACAACCGCATTTTTTGCAGTGTTTTTTGTACTTTTGCTAAGCAAATGCAACTTTATTATCTCAGAAGAAGTTCAAAATCGCAAGGGGAAGGTGCCCCCTAACGTCTCACAACCAACCCCCCCCCCCCAAAAAAAAAAACAAGACGCCCCTGATTTTTTTTTATTGTTTTTTACATTTTGGAGGGTATAAAAGATTCGGCACAGCCGAATGTAACACTCTCACTTGTTAGAATTAGAGTTGTTCTTTTACGAATTACAATTGATCTTTTTCGAATTACTATTGGAATTTTGGAATTACAAATGAAATTTTCGAATTACAAATGGAATTTTCGAATTACATGTAGAATCTTCGAATTACAAATAGAATCCTCGAATTACAATTGGAATCTTTGAATTACAAGTAGAATTTTGAATTACAATTGATGTTTTTTTGGTTAAAAATGAGAAAATGACCTCGAGCTAAATTAATCAGAATTAAAATTAAATATTTTCAAACCATTTTTAAATTTATTAATTGAATGCCCCATAGTGCAAACTTTACGTTTGTTGTATGTGGTCCGATATGTTGTCGGTTTTTCGTTTTCGTTTTTATTTTTTTTCTTTGCTGCGACAGCTGATATATAGGTTTCAACAGTCAGTGATGTGATGTGGTGGGTCATCTCTTCTATATGTATTGTTGTAGCTATTACCACTGTATTAAGCCATTCATATCCCCATTTGTTTAACCACTTCCATACTCTCACTACTGGCTGGCACAGGCTACACAAAACCTATGCAGAGTTTTTGCTCTATAGTGTAGTTAGTGTATTCCCTTTTGACTCCATAACATTGGTTATTGGTTTTGTTTGGCATGGTTTTGCATTTACAAAAAGCTTAGTGACGATTGTGGCAGTAGTATGGAGTAGTAGGTACTCTGCTGTATGACCCCTTCTTTTTCAAAAAGTTTTTTTTTATATTTGTTTTTTTTTTTTTCATAGCCAGGCTTCTGCTTTGTGTAAATGCCTGGCTGCCTGCAGTTGTGTGTGCAGTCATATTATGCATTAGTAGAATTCATCATACTCTCTTCATACAGCAATCCATCTATCTATCCATACATACATCCAACCACTCATCCGTCCATTGTAACAACAATCTGCAATTCAGTAATTTTAACGACCCTCCACCGACCGTCCAGACCAACTGCCATTAAGTGAGTCATACATTTGCTAAAGCAAAAGATAGTCAGCCAGTGCAGCCAGCCGAGCTGCCAGAACAATCGTGTATGAAAAACAAAACAAAAAAATCATAAAATCATTGTCGCTGTTTATGTTCTCTACACTTCAGTTGTTTTTTTATCCATTTAGTTCTTTTTCATTTAATATTTCGCTTGATACTCATCATCATCAACATCATCACCATCGTCGTCAACAGAAACTCAATCAAAACCAAGTGGAACTTCATAGGTATTAGCCAGCAGGCGGCAATCTAAATATCAATGTTTTAGCTTTACCTTTTGTTTATTAATTTAGTATGATTTCAAATGTTTAAGCTTGTTTTTGGAAAATGCACAAAAAATACCCAATTGACAAAACTATTACACCATTTACAAACGTAATTAAAAAAATATCAATTGTAATTCCATTTGTAATTCAAAGATTCCATTTGTAATTCCAAGATTCTAATTGTAATTTGAATATTCCATTCGTAATTTCAAAATTTCATTTGAAATTCGGAAACTCCAATTGAAATTCGAAAATTTCAATTGTAATTAAAAAAAAATTAATTGTAATTCGAAAAAGATCAATTGTTATTAGAAAAAGTTAAATTGTAATTCGATAAAGATCAATATTAATTAAGACCAATTGTAATTCGAAAAAAATCTATTGTTATTTGAAAAAGATCAATTGTAATTCGAAGACTCCAATTGTAATTCGAAAAGGATCAATTGTTATTCAAAAAAGATTTATTATATTTCTAAAAAGATCAATTTTTATTTAAAAAAGATTAATTTTAATTCGTAAAAGATGAATTTTAATTCGAAAAAGATCAATTGTAATTCGAAAAAGATCAATTGTAATTCGAAAAAGATCAATGTAATTTGAAAACGATCTATTGTAATTTGAACGAGATAAATCGTAATTCTAAAAACATCAACTGTAATTCAAAAAAGCTCGAATTTGACACTTTTTTTAACAAGTTAGGCACCCTACTGGTAAAGTTAATTCGAGGTATCTAAATTTAATGGTGTTAGCAGTTTTTCGAAGTTAGCGCTAGAATTTGCGATTTTTTTGCTTCCACAAAAAAGAATTATGCCATTAAAAAGTTAACACTTAAAAAAACTAAAAACTAAATTCGAACCTGTGCATTAGAGGGTTAATTACTTTTTACCGAAAAACTACGCGAACACTACTAATACAAATTATATATTACAAAAAGTGACGGTGGGACTGCAAAGAAATTAAACTTGTTTATAAAAACATACACGAGATTTAAATATAAAATGTTTTATTGTTTTATTATTGTCTAGGTAGGGGCTTCCCAAACTTTTTGGCTAGCGCAATATCAAATTAAACTTATTTTTATTATTTTTAATTTAAGAGTCTCCTGGAATATTGTGCCACATATTTTTAAACTAAATTGGAAAAATTTATCTAAATCGGATAAGTTTAGGGTCAAAGTTCACAAGACAAAAAAAAATCCATAACAGGAAAAAACATTTTTTTTTCGATTTTATTTTTTATATTAGTGTGTTTTATTAGCATATTAAGGACAAACAATTTTATTTCGATCTCCAAAGATTTTCAGTTCCAAAAGTGACTCCGAAAAAAAGTTTTAAGGCTGGAAATGCGCTAATTATAAAAAAAAATTGTTTTCTTGATCAAGCATAAATTATAATATTTGGTCTAGATTGGACGCAAATAAAAGCTACATAAATTTTCTTCGAAGCAATTTTTATGTCCTGTAGCATTTTTATATTAAGTATTTGTGTCCCTTTTATATATTTCGAAAAACGCTTTTAGTTTTCAAAATAGTTTGGCATAGTTTTTTGTACCATAGTTTGAGAAGCTCTGGACTAGGTATTTTGTACTAATTTTGGTTTTTTTTAATGCGCCATTTTTAAATAGATTTTATTTTCTTTTAAATCAAATAAAAACACAGTTGTTGATTTAGAAAATATTTTCATTCATAATATTATTTGGAATGACAACTGGAGATTGATGCAGTGACATTTAATCGAATTCTCGTTTGAACGAGATTTTAGCTTAGAAGTAAATGAATTCGATATAAAACTGCTTTGAAATGCGGAAAATTGTCGAAATTCATTTTCACTTCAGTTCCATTCACTTTTAATGTGAAAACTCGTTCGAAAAAGATTTAACAACTGGAATTATCCAGTTTTTTTTTTTCAATTTAAGTTGTTGACTCTGTATATAATAAACACAATAAAACACATAAGAAAATTTAGCAGGTCAAGACCGACCATAAAATACCCTACACCAGTTGTATGGACCTATTGGATCTATCTTTGTAAAAATATTTATTAGGCTTTTTTGTTTCCAATAGACCGATTTAACTGAATATAAGTCGAAATTTTTTTGTAGGGACTTAGTCTAAAAATGGTCCAATTATCATCAGATTTGATAAGGTTACCACAGTGCACGTATATCATCCACAAACTATAAATCAAATATTTCCTATTTTCATAAATTTTGGAAATTTATGTTAATATCGGGAGGTTGTTGTATGGGGATTGCAAGGAAAACTAATACCATTCCTCCAAAATTTGCGAATAAAAAATACGTTTACCTACCAAATTTTTAAAGGAACCCTATTCGAGGTGTTTCAAACCGGATGACAAACTTATATATATATACCCTCTATCGTTAAGTGAAATGTATAAAAAGATAAGAACATATGTATATAGAATCATTTATTGTAAATTAAACAGCATCATATTGTAATACAATAATAAATGAAAAAGAATTGAACTTTGTAATTTCAAGTACTTTTTTAAAAGTAAAAAATGGAAAGAAAATAACTTTTTAATGAACGTTTGTAATAGGTTACTATGTATGTTATCAGTTAAGGGGTGGTTGGGACACTAAAATTTTTCTTGGTCAACGCTCAAAACCTGTTGTTACATTAAAAAATGTCTCCGAGTCTGAGTTTTTCTGCAGGAAAAATTTCTCAGAATCTGAGACTTTTTCTATGGCAAAAATGTGTCAGAATATGAAAATTTGTCTACGGAAAAATGTCCCAGAATCTGTTAAATTGTTTTACAAAAATTGTCTCGGAATCTGAGACTTTTTATGTAAGACATTTTTTATTAGTTTGAGTCCTTTTATGTCTGAGAAACAGAAACTTTATCTGCACGAAAACTATTTCAGAATATGAGACCTTAGGAAAAACTTTAATTTGAGACTTTTTATGTAAGACAAATTCCTTCTATAGAAAAAGCCTCAAAATTAGACATACTCTTTACGAAAAATGTGTTCGATTTTCTTTCAAAACAAATTTAAAAAAAACTTTTGCTCCAAAAAAAAGCATTACAAAACGCAAATATGCTCATGAAAAATTAAGCTCTATTTTTATTGGTATTTCTGGTCCCCAGTGAGGTCATTGGCCCTAAGCACGGTGCTGCATATTAGTCAATTTTTTTAGTTCTTAACAATGTTTAACTTAAATTTTCATTGTTCTTTCTACACAAATTATTGAATTGCATGGCAATTGGCAAATTTTCAAGAAAAATCTCTATACAAAATACAACGTACAATCAGATCTTTAAAGATCTATTTCTTTTTGTAAATTAATGAGCTTTTTTGGAATTCTTACCTACATAACATTTTTTAAAATTATACTTGTTTGATAATAATAACGTTGAGCATTGTTAATATTGTCTTTAACAAATTGCATGTGCTATAGAAAACTTCCTAATTTGTTGTCAACCACTGCACACTGGTCGATCCCATTGGCCAAAAATAAAAAAATCAAAGTCAAAAGTTTGTCGCAAAATGTGTCATCTCTATTTCTAATAAAAATAAGGTTTTAAAATTTTGAGCTGTTTCTGTTTTATTCCAACTGTACTCTTTAAGAACAGCTTCAAAAGAGATGGCGAGTTAACAGTTGGTTTTTGCAGTGTGAAATAATGGAAAACTAGGTTCAACTTTCAATTAATTAAAAATACATACCACAATTGGGTGGCAACCCTGGCAATTCTCTTTGACCAAAATTGAGTTATAAAAACTTTTTAAAATGTAACGATTTTTGTCTTTCATATAAAAAAACAGAATTTAAAATTATTGCGTATTTATTTTTTTATAGCTGTTTAAAAATTTTTAATACTAAGGCTGTTTTTTAGTAACAACCCCCCTTAACCTTTTTTTAATTTTTTTTTACATACTATTTCATATTTAATAATTCAATATTTTTTTTTAAACTAATCTTTTAAAAAAGTTATGAATTAAATGTAAATTAAAAACAAACTTTCGTTTTTCTTACGTGGGGTGAATGTGGGTGCTTGGGTACTTTAGGGGGTGGGGGTGGTTATGAGTCATCAACCACTCCCATTTTATCATTCAATAATTCTGACATATTTAAAAAGCCGTGACCGAAGTTTCACGATGATACCTATACTTGAAGTATTTTTGGCCGCCATCTCCATACAGCTCCGACCATTGTGCACTGTATGTATGTAGTTTCTTTAAAAGAAATGTGAAAAATCTCCAAAAAAAAAAACAAAAACATCATTGCTTTTGTGAGATTACGCAGTTAAAAAACAGTTTATTCTCCTTTTTGGCCCCTCTTCCTCTATTAAAAGATTCAGAAAAATCCGTGGGTGAGATTACGCAGTTAAAAAACAGTTTATTCTCCTTTTTCACCCCTCTTTCCCCATTAAAAGATTCAGAACAATCTGTGGGTTTATTCAGGACCCCACAAATTATTTATTTATGATCCTCGATCGATTTTAAGTCAATCTACTATTGTTTGTCTTATATAAACACGAAGCTACTAAAACACTTTTAACATGCGGAACAACTCTTCATTTCTGGCATTGCCCAAAATATGACTTTTTGATAAAAATCCAACGAAACAAAAATTGAAAGTCGTCGAGATATATTTTTCGAAATGTATCGCTTTAAAGTTTAAACTGGAATTGATTATACATTAGGGCGTCCCGTCAAATTTTAATTTTCGAATTTCTTGTCGTAATACCTGCCAAACGATGGCCACGTTATAGCCGAATGTGGGAAAATTTATGAAAAAATTTTGCAAGGTCATCTTCAGTCGGCAACCAGCGGTCAAAGTTGGCAAAAATTTCGACCACAATTCATGTCCAAATTTTTTGACCAAATCCGGCTCAAAAATTCGGAAATTGTACGCACTTTATTGGAAAATATTTAAAAAATTCCAAAACCGCGATTTTGGTCCACAGATGCTGATTTTTTAACATAAAAATTATTTTTTATCCAAATAGGTCTCAAAAGTTGGAAAATGTTAAGTATGCTATCTAAAAAATAACCTTGCAATTTTTTTTCATAAATTTTTCCACAATCAGATCTAACGTGGCCATCGTTTGGCAGGTATTACGACATGAAATTCAAACATTTAAATTTGACGGGACGCCCTAATGTATAATCAATTCCAGTTTAAACTTTGCATACATTTATGTAAAGATATATGTATTTCGAGAAATATATCTCGCCGATTCTCAATTTTTGTTTCGTTGGATTTTCATCAAGAAGTCATATTTTGGGCAATGCCAGAAATGAAGAGTTGTTCCGCGTGTTAAGTGTTTTAGTAGTTTCGTGTTTTCATTAGACATACATTAGTAGATTGTCTTAAAATCGATCGAGGATCATAAATAAATAATTTGTGGGGTCCTAGACCGATATTCAAGGTGTTACAAACAGAATGACCAAATTAAATGATAAAGGTAATAATTCGTTTTAAATGATAAAGGTAATAATAACAAAGTTATAATTCAAAAAAAGAAATCTGGTATAACTTTACTCTTTAATATCTCCGCTGCTAGAAGAGCTACAGTGTAAGGACTGGTCCCAAATGAAATCTTGTTTTCTTGGCTTTAATAATATGTAAATAATTTATGCCACTATACATGCGTTAATTTGGCATATTTCTAATACCTTTCCAACAGTTCCAAGGAATCATTAAAGGCAGAGATATAAGCAATTTTGCTTTCAACTTTAAAACAATATAGGTATGTATCTCGCGAAATATTTTTCGCCAATACTTAATTTTTATTTCGTTGGAATCTGCATAATGAGATCTATGACGTTAATCTCAAGAAATTTAAAGTTATGCCATGAATTAATTCATTAATTAAAATTTAAATTTTAAATTAAAAGATGAATTGAATTGAGGAGCCCCAGCAACAACAACAACGAGACTGGGGGTCGTGGGTTCGATTCCCACCGAAGGCTTTGGTCTGTTTCGCTACAACGAGACAATGGTCACTGTTACCCGTCTCGGTTAGGTTAATTTAGTACATGATTTGTAATTATATGTTAAAAATTCAATAAATAAATAAATGAATTGAATTGTTTAAGTTCTGTGATACAATCTATTAAAAGAGGAAATAGCATACGACGTAAAAGAAAAATAAAAACATATACAAAACAAAAATTTAGAAGAAACTAAATTGTACAAAATGACCTTCGTAAACAAATACGTCAAAATAGAAATTTTGCAAAATAAAAAGAAAAAAACTTATTCATAACATTATGCACTATAAACAAACCTGTTTAAAAAAACAGGTTGTTTTAATGAAATTCATTTAAAAAAAAAAACAATAAATCATTTAAAGTAAAACTGTTACCAAACTTACCATGTTCATAGGGAGAAAATGTACCGGCATCTATATTAATATATGGATCAATTTTAATGGATGTTACATCCAGACCACATGATTTTAATAAAGTGCCAAAAGAAGAGGCAATGACACCTTTACCGACACCACTAATAACGCCACCGGTAACTAAAATATATTTCATTTTGTAAACACTAAAACGAAATTAAAGAAATTAATAATTAATCAGTTGTTGTTTACATAAAACTTTGTGTATTTTCATTTGTATACCTTTTTTTTTAATTGATGAGTCTAGCAAAAATTCTAAAACAAAACAAAAAAGCTATGGTAAATGGAGGGGAAGAGGGACTAGTAATGAAAACACGTGGTTTGATTATGTCGCAGTCGTTTTTTTTTTACAAAAAAAAGAAGGCAATCTCTGATTTTGAGATAGCAAATCAATAAACAAAAATCCACTTTAAAGATATGCTTTTCACTTTAAATTTATTTAGAAATTTATAAATTTCATTTGATTTTCTATTAAATACACTTTAAAGATACTAGTTTGTATCTTTAATAACTTGTAGTTATTGAATTTTTCTACTTTTATGAAGATTTCTAAAGATTGCTCTTAAATTTTCCTCGCCTTCTTATTCTTTTTTCAATTGAAAAATTGACCCCGAACGTCAATATTGTTAGTATTTTTGTATTGTTATGGTATTTAACAACTTTGTTGCTAATTATTCTGCATAATTTTTCACTTTTTTTACTATTAATTTATGTATTATTAATTATTTTGCGCGCTTTAGAAATTTTTGCTAAACAATTTGCAAAATGAAATAAAACAACTAACCACATTGTTCCATTCGGTTTGCACATGGTTCACACAAAGTTATAAAGTAATACATCGACCTTTTTGTAGATCTGGCATCACCAAATATAATTGGAAAATTCTGGCAATGCCAAACCAAAGCTCAAACGTAAAGCAAAGCGAGACAAAAAACAATCTGCATTCTCACTTTAAAACTGGTGTCTTCCATCTCGCTCACATTTCGATTTGTGATAAAATTTCGTAAACAATACCATATGGTTTTTGTTTACTACTTTTTCAAACGCTTTTGTTATCCTACTCTATAACTCTGATGGTTCATTTTTTTACAGTGATGCCAGATTTATGTTTAATATTTTGTAAAAAGGTGGCATGTTTAGGGTTACCGGATGATTGGAAAAATATAGTTATGGGGAATAGGGGCAAAATTATTTTTTTTTTTAATTATTAAAAAACTAAAATATTTTATTAAAAAAATGGCGATATGGTTAATGTTTTGTTACTTGATTTATACTAGAGATGGGCGCGTGAGTGATTTTTGACTCACACTCGCTCACGACAGAAATTTTTGAATCACGCACACTCACTCACGAGCATATTTTTTCTACTCACACTCACTCACAATCACGTGAGTAAATTTGATACAACTCACACTCACGTGCACTCACGCAAGCTTCACTCACACTCACGAAACTCTTATTTAAAAAAAAAAAAAATATAGGCCGCTGTTCCAAAAAAAGTAATTCACATAAAAAATGTGAAAATGAAAATTTCCGAATTTTTTTGGTGTTCTAGATTTCACATCCGAATTTCTTTTTCGTTTTGGTTCACATAAATAAAATTTGGTGAAAGTAAAACGAATGCACTTTTTTCCTTATAATTTTTTAAGTTTTATTTATTCGATTTCAACTTCGAATGAAAACGTGATCAACAAAACACTAAACTTGATTTCATGTGATTCGGAAATTTCCATGTGAATTAAAAAGTTGTGAAAGACAGAACAGAGGCCATAAAACTAAAATTTCAAAAATCTTTCAAAATTTTCAGCAAAATTTAAAGTTCAGCATAATTTTACATTTTTCTTTGCTTTTTTCGGGACGAAATCTTAAGTTAAGCCAAATTTCACAATTTTTTTGATGCTTTTTTTGGTACGAAAAGAAATATGAAAAGAAAAAAAACACGCAAAAAAATCGACTCACGCACACTCACTCACGCAAAAATCTTACTCACGCACACTCACTCACAATCACGTGAGTAAAATTGAATTCAGTCACACTCACGCGTGATCACGCGTCAATCACGCTCTAATCTGCTCATGTGCCCATCTCTAGCCCAGGCGTTCAGACAGCATCGTAAAAGCACTGTAAAAACCAAAAAAAAAAACAAATATATATTTTACAATTTTTTGTTGCTTTTTTTGGTACAAAAGGAAATAAGAAGAGAAAATAAATCACGCAAACTCATGCAAAAAAAATCGACTTACGCACACTCACTCACGCAAAAATCTTACTCACGCACACTCACTAGCGCAATTTTTTTCTCCACTCACTCACAATCACGTGAGTAAAATTGAAATCAGTCACACTCACGCGTGAATCACTTGAATCACGAAATATTGGATTAGAACCTCATAAAATATATATTCATAAACCTCGATCAATTTTAAGTCAATCTAGCGATGCCCGTCCGTCTGTCTGTTGACAACACGCAAACTTTTCAAAGACTTAACTGAGGCTGCTGAAGCTTGGCATTTATGTTTTTAATAAACCTGGTCTGGTATTGAATTTAGGCAAAATCGGCTCAGTGGTTAAAAAGTTATGATCTAAATCCGTGAATTTCAGATTGGTTCCTCGATTTTGGAAAACCTGTTTTAGCGAAAAAACACAGTTTTATTACCAATACATTTGTAACATTTATTAATATAATTTTATTTGTATAATATAATGTTGGGAAAAGAGAAAAAATGCGTTTTATAAAAATTATTCACCTACGGCTAGAAGCTAACCGTGAATTAACAGTACGTGTGACTGCTGAAACACCTTCTTCAAATTTGGTACGAAACAAAACGTTAGCATTATTAAACATACCATCTTTAAGTGAAACAATTATAAATTGAGAAGAGGTAAAGTGGGCTTTCAACATATTACCGATATTCTGGGTATGTGACATATCAAGGGCAGCATCTACCTCATCGAGAATGTATAGAGGAGCAGGTGAGAACTTCAACATGGCCAATACCAAAGATAGTGCCACTAGAGAACGTTGACCACCCGACAATTCACCCAGCGATTCTTTCCATACCCCATTGAAACCAACTTTAATTTCCAGACCAAATAGTTGATTATTCTGTTTAACTGGATTCAGACAGGCCTGTGCTCCTTGCAGCAATGTACTAAAAATGTTGCCGAAATTATCATTTACAACTTTCCAAGCTACATCTACCTTTTCACGTTTATTCTCATCCATTTTGCATATTATATGCTTGATTTTTTCCTTATCTCCTTCTACAATTTTCTTTCTTCTCATGGTTTCTTGATACTGTTCTTCTTCACGTTCAAGCAAAACCATAGCTTTAAGGTTTATGTTACGCTCCATTTTTTCTTTTTGTTCAATAATGCCACTTAGTTTTTGTCCGGCTTCCACCGGATTTTCCTTAGTGTAATCATATCTGGTATTTTTGATGCCAAAAAATTCTTTGTCTTCATTGATCCAGGTGTATTTACTTTCGAGATTATTTAGCTTCTTTGTTGAATCTTTATTATCGGAACGCACCTTGTTAACTTCATTTTCTTTTTTCTTTATCTCCAGGATAAGTTCTTCATTGTGCTGTCCTAGTGCTTCACGCTTATTATGCAAATTTTTAAGTTCATTATTTTGGGAACTAATCTTGTGTTTTATTTCCTTTATTTGTTTTCTTAAATCAGCTACCACTTGTGTTGTAGCCTTGCTGCTCGAACGCATTTCCTCAAGTTCTTCTTTTTTCTTAGTAATTTGCTCCTGTAGTGTCAATTCCTGCCCTTTGGATTTTTCTATATCCTTTTGCAGTGTTTCGATTTCCATTTGAAGTGTTTCGTAGTCTTGCTCGTGTTTCTTCCAGTTGTTGCTGGATTTTTCAGCTTTGACTTTGGCTTGTTTCATAGCTTCAGATGCTGCCTTAAGTTCACGTTCGCGAAAACCTTTTGCATCAGCCAATTTAGCTTCAATATCTTTTGCTTTAGCCTGAGATGTCTTTTGAGTTTCCCGAGCTTTTATCAAATCATCTTCTAAGCTTTTGATTCTCTCTTTAAGTGACAATATTTCTTCCTGGTGCTGCTGGAAACTGGTCTGACCAAGACGTTCTTTGCATGCATTCAACTCATGTTGTCGCAGCTCCAATGTTTCTTTAAGTTTGTTATAAGTTCTTGCTTTATTTTCAAGAGAAGCCAATTGACTATCGATTTGAAGCATTTCATTTTTACGATCTTTTATATCTTTTTCTAAACGTTTTATTTCGGCCAACTCCTGCAAAATATTTCCACCCTTTGGTTTAGAACCACCAGATAATGTACCCTCTGGATCAACTACATCACCCTCGAGTGTCACAGAACGACAATGAACATTGCGATGATATGTTACCTGAAGAGTAAATAAATGTTAATTCAATCGTACAGATTGGAATTGATTTGTTTTGTATGAACCTACCTGTTTGGCAATATTTAAATCTTTGCAGATTAACGTATGTCCAAACACAAATTTCATTACTGGATCATAATATGGATCATATTCAATTAATGATATAGCAGATTGTACATTCTCCGGGCCAACTAATTTCTGGGCAAAACTAACAGCATTTGGATTAATGGGATGTGAGGATATCTTATTGATGGGTATAATGGTGACACGTTGTTGCAGTTGACCTTTTTGCAAAATTTTCTTACTGGTGACATCATCATCCGTAACATGACTATAAAGCTAAATACAAGACAAATATGTATATGGATTAAAAACGAAAAATTTATAGGTACATGTATATTATTTTATGTATAGAAATTATCTCAGATTTTTCGTATAGAAAAATTCTCAGATTCTGATACATTTTCCGTATAGAAAAATTCTCAGACTCTGAGACATTTCGTATAGAAAAATTCTCAGATTCTGAGACATTTTTCGTATAGAAAAATTTTCAGATTCTGAGACATTTTTCGTATAGAAAAATTCTCAGATTCTGAGACATTTTTCGTATAGAAAAATTCTCAGATTCTGAGACATTTTTCGTATAGAAAAATTCTCAGATTCTGAGACATTTTTCGTATAGAAAAATTCTCAGATTCTGAGACATTTTTCGTATAGAAAAATTCTCAGATTCTGAGACATTTTTCGTATAGAAAAATTCTCAGATTCTGAGACATTTTTCGTATAGAAAAATTCTCAGATTCTGAGACATTTTTCGTATAGAAAACATTTTTCGTATAGAAAAATTCTCAGATTCTGAGACATTTTTCGTATAGAAAAATTCTCAGATTCTGAGACATTTTTCGTATAGAAAAATTCTCAGATTCTGAGACATTTTTCGTATAGAAAAATTCTCAGATTCTGAGACATTTTTCGTATAGAAAAATTCTCAGATTCTGAGACATTTTTCGTATAGAAAAATTCTCAGATTCTGAGACATTTTTCGTATAGAAAAATTCTCAGATTCTAAGACATTTTTCGTATAGAAAAATTCTCAGATTCTGAGACATTTTTCGTATAGAAAAATTCTCAGATTCTGAGACATTTTTCGTATAGAAAAATTCTCAGATTCTGAGACATTTTTCGTATAGAAAAATTCTCAGATTCTGAGACATTTTTCGTATAGAAAAATTCTCAGATTCTGAGACATTTTTCGTATAGAAAAATTCTCAGATTCTGAGACATTTTTCGTATAGAAAAATTCTTAGATTCTGAGACATTTTTCGTATAGAAAAATTCTCAGATTCTGAGACATTTTTCGTATAGAAAAATTCTCAGATTCTGAGACATTTTTCGTATAGAAAAATTCTCAGATTCTGAGACATTTTTCGTATAGAAAAATTCTCAGATTCTGAGACATTTTTCGTATAGAAAAATTCTCAGATTCTGAGACATTTTTCGTATAGAAAAATTCTCAGATTCTGAGACATTTTTCGTATAGAAAAATTTTACGACCGGACATTGACGAATCTTTTTTTACAAATTATAGATTTTTTGTAGAAACTTACACTTCCTCCGGCTGTCATCATTAAAGCCAAACAGTTGCGTTCATCCAAAACATTAAATAATTTTCCCACCATACCACGTACTTTGTTACGATCGAATCCCGGTTCTGGATCTCGATACTGCAAATCATAACGATAAGCATTACGACGATCTAATTGTTGTTGCAATTGTCGTATCTCATTATTAAGTTGATTTTTACGTTCTTGTAAACGTTCAAATGCACCTTCTTCATATTCAATACTCTGCAGTTTGTTGGTTATGCCTTGTATATTAGAAGCTAGGTTATCGTGTAAATTTTTATCTTTGTTATAAGCTGCATCATTGTTTTGATTTTCACTCTCTTTTTGACGCAAGGTATTACGGCAATGGCGCAATTCCATATCTGAAGTCTTAATGGTAGTCTGAGCTTCACTGGCCGTTTGTTTGGCATCTAAAATAATAATAAACATTAAAAATTTTAGAGTAGGTATATTAAAAAACAAAAAAATTAATATACATATGTATGTACTTACGCATCAATTGATCTTGCAAAGAAGATGATTGACCATCTTCATTGGTCGATAAGCCTTGAGTGACATTTTCAAATTTTTTTTGGGCCTCCTCATAAGCTAGTGCATCATTTTGTTCAGCCTTCTTAAGTTCCTCGAACAGATCTTTTCTTTTAGCCATTTCTGCTTCTTTTGACTTTAACGTCTTCTCATCATCAGCTAAATCTTTCTTTAGGGCTTTCAGTTTCTTTTCCTCTTGATCAATTGCTCCTTGATTGGCCTTTAGTTTACCAGACAATTTGGCCTCCTCCGCCAGCTCTTTGTCCAAAATTGCTTCAACTTTTTTGCGTTCACCCCCACTTTCGACGTCGATTTTAACTGCTAGAGCTTCAGTTTCTTTTGTAATCTTTTCACGTTCTACATCATTATCTATAATATTCTGTTTAGCGTCTTCTATTCTTTTGGTCAACTTTTCAATGTTGGCTTCTATGGTTTTTAAAGCCTCGCTATACTTAAGCCAACGATAAGATATATGAATTCTGGTTAGATATTCAATGTCTCGGCATATCTTTTGATATTCTAAATGAGCAGCTCTTTCTCGCCTAAGTTTTTCTAGCTTTGGTTCTACCTCTTCTTGTAGTAAAGTGTTGGTCTCGCGCACTTTAGCATCTTTCTTTTCCATAAGTTTATTGGCGCCTTCCCGCTTTGTCTCATACATACTAGTTCCTGCTGCTTCTTCAATCATGGATAATATCTATGGAATACACAAAAATTGAATTTTACAAGCCACTACATTTGGCTGTGTTCAATATATTTACCTCTGGAGGTTTCATATTTAAAACCTTTGTGATGCGTCCCTGCATGATAAGAAAATTTGGATTGTTGACATTTAACTGGACTGAACAAAAAAAATCAGCGACTTTTTTATTTTGCACCAATTTTCCATTGATTAAATACTTATTCTTTCCGCCAACAACAATTTGACGGGTTATGGAGATTTCTCTACATTTTTCATAGCCCAGTGGACATTGATTGGGGTTGCTATTGTCGAAGATCAATGTTACCGTAGCCTTGGTAATACCAGCCTGACCATTTTTATATACTAAATCTTGCAAAGATGTTGCTCTTACTTGGCCCAGATTCATAATACCCAACACAAAGCATATTGAATCCAATATATTTGACTTGCCTGTACCATTGAGACCAGTAATGGCGGTGAATTCTGGGTCAAATCCATGAATTTCCGTACGTCTACCGTATGACTTGAAGCCATCTATAACCACAGACTTTATGTACATGTTGTGATTGTTTTAAATTTGTTTATTTCACACATTAAACACTAAAAAATGAACAATTTGTTTCGATAAAGCGCGAAAATAAAGCCGTTGGAAAATTTGTTTGTAAAATAAAAAAAAAAGTTGGCATTTGTGATGCCATTTATATTCAGCATTTTTTTATTGAGAGTTGCCACCTTATTATTGATGACACATTGTGTATAAACAGAACCACCACGGCACGGCGGAGGATTGCCGCGGTCGCTTAAAATAATTAACCGTAAAAAATATATTAGTGTCCTACCGAAACATCTTTTTGGACCACAGACGAATGTTTTGACAAATTTTTACTGTTCGGCCGAAACCGAACATTTTTTGTGAAATTAATAATTATTTGTGTGGTAAAACCAAGCAAACAAGTTAAATATGTATTGGCCGCATCATTGAATGTATAAAAATGTCTACACAGCATAAAGTTTTGGTTTACTTTTTTAACTTGAAACCCACTTTGGAATTAAATTTAATTTTCTTCGGAATTAAATTTAGTGTTGATTCCGTAATAGGGAATTGTTTTTACACCATGAATATTAAAAAGTGTAATTTATTGGAATAAATTAATTTATTTTTTGTCTTTGATATATACACACCAGCTCGGTATTAAAATTATCCCAAAATTTTTTACTGTGTACAAACATTTTATTTGAGCAAAAACATGCGAACCTTTTTTCAACTTTAAAAGTTTTTTTAAGTGCAACATTTTTTTGAGTGTAAAGGCCTATTCACACCTGAGGTGAAATCTCGTTCGAACGAGATTTCGATCATATGGTCTTTATCATTTTATACACAACCATATGATCGAAATCTCGTTCGAACGAGATTTCACCTCAGGTGTGAATTGGGTATAAAAATCTTATGAGTCACAAAAATACTTTTACTTTTAAATTTTCAAAAATGCCTTTCAAAAAGTTTTTTAAATAGGGTGATCCATCTTAAATTCACGGTTTTGCCCAAAATTCTTAAACTAGAGATGGACGCGTGAGTGAATTTGAATTACACACGCTCACGAATTAAAAATATTGCACACTCACGATCACGCATTAAATTTTTTTCTGATCACGATCACGTTCTAAAACAATCATAAAAATTTATTTTAATCACAATTTTGTTTTAATTACTCTCTAAATTCAATATGATAAGGATTTTCTTACTTGTTTTCTGTTTCAGTCAGCACAAAAATCACGTAAACTCACAAAACAAAAATTACTTAAGCACGAAACTATTTTTTCTATTCACTCTCACTGATGATGACGTGACGAGTAAAAATAAATTTTACGATCACGCTTGAATCACGAAAAAATCGTGCCACGCGCGTATCTGTATTCTAAACCACTAAACTGATTTCGATAACAACCTGTCCAGGAGAACGACAAATAAATGGGCCCCGAGGGCCAAAAAACCGCACCACCCACCTACATGTAGGTTTGTGTAGGTACTAAAATTAAAATAAAAAATAAAAATAAAGGGGGGACTAGGTCCCCACGCCCCTCTAGGTCCGAAAAACCATCATGAAGCGAGTTTTTCAAAAAAAATGTATGGCCTTCGGCCGGGCTTAGGGATTACAAATTCTATAAGTTATTTTAGCGGCTTCGCTAAATAAAGTTTTTTTTGTGTATCAAGCCTTTTAACCGGTTAATTACTGAAATTATTGAACTGAAAGATACTAAAATGGATCTAGGGTGTTAAAATATATACACAAAATACATATTTGCAATCGTGAGCAAATTACCTGTCATTTGACAGGCAAATTACCCGGTGGCCCAGCCTCCTTAAATTTTAATTTAGTTTTTTTTTTTAATTCTAAAGCGGGTGGTATATTTTTTTTGCCAACATATTGGCCCCGTAAAGTGCACTTAAACCATTTGTTGCAGTTGAAGACGGATTCGGAGAGTACAAAAAAATCGTAATTTTGATAATTTGCACGAAAAAATCGCCAAAATGATAATGCCCGCACCGTCTGGCAACACTGTTCACCACATTGTCTTGCAATACTCTGGCCACACTATTACTCCGTCACTTCTTCCATTCACATGTGAAAGGTAATTTTTTCCTTTAGCCTAATTGTTAATAGATTTTCCGTGCTAAAAACGGTGATGTAAACTTTAAAAAAGTGCAAATAATTAAATAAACTACATGTCTTTACAGGTGTTAAATAAATTTTATAAATATACAACCAAATTTCATCTGTTAAAGCCGGTAATAGCATTGCAACATAGAGATTTTGCCAGCGCATCAATACTAGAGAAAAAACGAAGAAATTTTGCCGAAAGTGGTGAAATTAAGGGAGTTCCACAATTGTTAATAACGAGTAGGCGTTTTAAAAGTGCCCAAGCAGAAAGTGTTAAGTGGGGTAGTAAAAAATCAAAAAGAAACGTAAGATTACAATTGAAAGACATGACTAATCCAGATATGGAAGAACAACTTGCTCCCTTGAGAGCTTTGGTATTGGAACAGGGTAATTTGGTAAGGGAATTGAAGGCTAATGGAGCAACAGAAATTGATGTTAAAAGAGCAGTGGCTGAATTAAAATTGCGCAAAAAAACTTTAGAGGATAGAGAATTGGAATTGACGCCAACGGTGGTGAGTTTTGATAGATCTAAAATGGAAGATTTACTCAAGCGCAGATTCTTCTATGATCAAAGTTTTGCCATATATGGTGGTATTACGGGACAATATGATTTTGGTCCCATGGGTTGTGCCTTAAAATCCAATATTTTATCATTATGGAGACAATTTTTCAGTTTAGAAGAACAAATGTTAGAGGTAGATTGTTCCATTCTAACACCTGAACCTGTGCTCAAAGCCTCTGGACATGTAGATCGTTTCGCTGATTTAATGGTTAAGGATACCAAGACCGGAGAATGTTTCCGTTTAGATCATTTGATAAAAAACGCTTTGGAAAAATTGTCCAAGGAAAAGACTGCTACGGCAGAATTGAAAGCTGAATGTGAAGATATTGTTATTAAACTAGATGGTATGACTAAACAAGAAATGGCTGATGTTTTAACAAAATTCAATATAAAATCTCCTTTAACCGGCAATGATCTAACTGAACCCATTGAATTCAATCTTATGTTTGCTACCCAAATTGGTCCCACTGGTTTGGTGAAGGGCTTTTTGCGTCCCGAAACAGCCCAGGGTATATTTGTAAATTTTAAACGTCTTTTGGAGTTCAATCAAGGTAAATTACCATTTGCTGTAGCTCAAATTGGTAACTCTTTCCGTAATGAAATTTCTCCTCGTTCTGGTTTGATACGTGTTAGAGAATTTACCATGGCTGAAATAGAACATTTTTGTGATCCTACCCAAAAAGATCATCCTAAATTTGAAATTGTAGCCAATACTATTATGACCCTGTACTCAGCCTGTAATCAAATGGATGGTAAATCAGCACAAAAGATAACTATTGGTGAGGCTGTTAAAACTGGTCTAGTAGCTAATGAAACTTTGGGTTATTATATGGCTAGAATTCATCAATTTTTATTAACTATTGGAATTAAAGTCGAATGTTTGAGATTCCGTCAACATATGGGTAATGAAATGGCTCATTATGCCTGTGACTGCTGGGATGCTGAATGTTTAACCAGTTATGGTTGGGTCGAATGTGTAGGATGTGCTGATAGATCAGCCTATGATTTAGGGCAACATATGCAGGCTACCGGTGTACGCCTTGTAGCCGAAAAACGTTTGCCAGCTCCTAAAACTATTGAGGTTTCAGAAATAATAACCAATAAGCAATCCTTGGGCAAAACATTTAAAAAAGATGCTAAAGCTATAACTGATGCCTTAGCTAAACTATCATTGGATGATGTTAAAATTGTGGAACAACAATTAAATGATACTAAGGAATATACTCTTAACACCCCTGAAGGTTCTTCATTCAAACTTACTCCGGATACCATTTCTGTTAAACACTCTTCTAAGACCACTCATGTAGAAGAAATTATTCCCAGTGTGGTAGAACCTTCATTTGGTATTGGCCGTATTATGTATGCTTTGCTAGAACAAAACTTCTTGTGCCGTGATGGCGATGAACAACGTTGTTATTTTACTTTACCCTCGGTAGTGGCACCTTTAAAATGCTCCATTTTGCCATTATCCAATAATGCTGAATTTCAACCTTTTACACGTCAACTATCACAGGCTTTAACTAAAGCAGAACTTTCTCATAAGGTTGATGATTCAAGCGGTTCCATTGGTCGTCGTTATGCTCGTACTGATGAAATTGCTATACCTTTTGGTATTACCGTAGATTTTGATACCTTAAAAGAACCACATACTGTCACTTTGAGAGATCGCAATAGCATGAAACAAGTTCGAGTGAATGTTACTGAAGTTATTGATATTGTCAAGGACTTGTCTACTGGCAAGCTACAATGGTCTCAAGTTTTAGAGAAATACCCTGTTTTTGAGCAACAAGAGGCTACTAAGTAAATGCTTGATGCATTGTAGAATTTCATCTCTTTTTTTTCTTTTTATTTCTATTTATTTTAAAACATTTTTGGTAATTTGTTTAATTATTGCTTTTTTTACTTATGATATTTTTTTGTATTCAAAATAGTGTCAATGCAGTTGCATTTATTTCAAAAACAAAATGTTTGACACATTAATAAAGTGCTTAACTAAAAAAACTGATAAAAAATATGTGTTATTGATATTTTAGGGTACCACAGAGGGACGGTTTCTAAACCAATATCAAAAAACAATAGAGGGTTTAAGGTTTTAATCGGATGCTGATTGTCATAATCGGCATACTTATATTACGAGGTTCATTGTGATAAAGATTGGAAGGCCGAAGAAAAAGATTAAAAGAAAGAACATGCTACAGGAAAAAGTCTCATAAACTATTTCCGAAAAACAAATAAGGGGCTTGGGGGTCGAAAAGAAAAATAGTACTAAAGGGAAGTATAAAAAGAGGCTGTTTCTATAAAATGTCTCATAAACCAATATATTAATACACCATTTCTAATTGTGTTTAAAATTTTCTAAATGTATTTTCAAATTGTCAAATGTATTTTAAAATTGTACGAATAAATTTTAAAATTATTCAAATGTATTTGAAAATTGTCCTAATTTATTTTTAAATTTTCCGAATGTATTTTAAAATTGTTCAAATGTATTTTAAAATTGTTCAAAAACTATTTAAAAATTTCCCTACGTATTTTAAAATTGTCCAAATATAATTTTGGAAAATTTTTAAATTCATTTGTAAAATTTTTAATATATTAGGACAATTTTAAAATTTATTTGAACAATTTTTAAATACATTTGAAAAATTTTAAAACCCATTTGGACAATTTAAAAATATATTTAGACAATTTAAAATTCGTTTGGATAATTTTAATAATTTTAATAATATTTAAATATTTAGAAAATTTTAATATACAATTAGAAATGGTTTAAAGGTAAAATCTGAATGATTCCAACAAAAATTAGCACTGAACCTTTAACAATCCCCAATAATTACAATAATTCCAGAATTTCTGTAAGATTTTTTATATGAAAATTCTTTTTTAAGATATAAAATAATTCTGGTGAAGAATTTCTTAGGTTAAAAGAATTGTTCAGTATATCCCCTATGTTTTTTAATTTTCAATCTCGTTTATTTTGAAATATTTATAATTAAAAGGAGATAGAATTGTATAAATTCATATATTTGATTCAACTCAAGCCTTTAAAAACAATTTCAACAAATTTTGGCTTTTCTATTCACTTTTCAAATTTCGATTTTTAGTGAAATCGATCGAAATTGAAATCGTTCGAATTCCATCACATTCCAGTATATATTTATATTAATTTTGATCCCATTTTTATTTATTTTTTCACTTCAAATCCTTCTTTTTTAATAATTTTAAATTTTTAAAACTAACCAAGAATTGGTAACAATGATCGTCGTATCGTAGCAAAATCGACCAAGGGATTTGTTGGGAATCAAACCCATGACCCCCCTGTTTCATAGGCTAGCACGCTACTAACACACCTACAGGGACCTTCTAACTGATTTTTTTCTGATTTGTTAGGTTTTTCATTCAAAAAAATCTTATAGAATCTGAAAATTATTTCTAATGAAAATTTAAAATCTAATTCCGCTGCTATAGTTGCACATTATTTTTTTCTTTTTATTTCGATTTAATACAATATTTTTTTAACTCTCCACATAGTGTAAGAGTAATACCGTTTGTAACACCTTAAAAACCATTCAGGCACACTTTAAAAATATTAAATTAAACACTTTTTCCACCTACAAAAATTGTCAACACTCAAAAATATGTTTTTGCACTTAAGCTCATTTTTAATTCAAAACATTGTGGAGGGACAAGTATTCGCATTAAATTTTTTAATTATTTTAATTATAAAATAAATTTTAATCTTTTCATTCGTTTGAAATTAAAAATCCAAGTTAATATTATGATACAGGTTAAAATATGCTATTGATATTAAAAAAAAAATAAATCTATAAAAAATTAGTTTTTACTGGCACTGCCAATTTTTTCTTTACGTTTTTTAACATGCTTTTTAATCTTAACTTTACGTTTCTCTGCTTGTGCATCTTTTACAGCCTTCTTACGGGCTTTTTTACTTTCTGGTGACTCGTCCCGGGGGCGAGATGATTTTTTAAATTTACTATCTTCATCGTCATTATTATCATCTTTAGAGTCTTCCTCCTCAGAAGCCGAATCATCATCCTCATCATTTTCGCTATTATTATTTGTAGAGCTTGTTTTATCTGCTTTAGATTTTTGTGAGTTATTTTGATTTTCTTTGTCTTCTTCAAGTTGATCGAGTATTTCAGGTTTCTTTTGTACTTCCAAGTTATCATTTAGACCGGTAATTTTACCATATATCAAATTAGCCTTTTCACCCTTTTTAGCTTTATCAACATCACGTTCAAAGTAACGTACCTCATCTAAACGTTTAGGTATAAAAGTATTTTGCCAAACAGCCTCATCTATCTTTTCCTGAGCTGTTATATCCTCAAAATCTCGATCTTTTATTTGTTCTGATATTTTTTCTAAACAAGTTTCCATATTTTCTTCGGTTATGGTTTGATCGGTTATAAAATCAAAAAGTTCTTTAACCGTCATAGTGGCTACAGATTTCTTACGGAAAAATTCTGATATATTAGTACAATCTTTACGCAAAAAATCAAATGCATGTGGATGATCATGTTCTACTGATTGGGAGACATCTATAATTATCAGTTGGCCATCTTTTACTAAAATATTAAATTCAGAAAGATCGGCATGTATTAAACGACATTTATTATAAATTTTCCACATTAGAACCACACAATCACGATATAGTTCTCTGGCTTTAGATACGGTAAGTTCAACATCTTTAAGTTTAGGTGAAGGCCAACCATTTTTACCACAAAATCTCATTACCAAAACATGAGATCTTAGTAAAATAGGTTCTGGTACTGGCACACCAGCATTAAACATTCTTAAATAATTTCGCATTTCTTTTTCGGCCCAGGTTCGAACCATTTTTCTAGGATTTGATTTACAATAACCATGACGAAATCTAAACTCTCCACTAACATATTTATCACGATCTTTAAATACTAATATTGAGGTTTTATAGATTTTTATAGCAAATTCATCTTCTGAATCTTTAGCCACTGCATGATAAACATTTGCCTCTTTACCGGTAGATATACAACCATTTATTTCTTGTATTAAACCACGATTTAAAAGTTTAAATAAAATCATTCTGGTTCTAGGATCCATCACCTGTTCAGCTGTAGCACGATCATGTTTGTCACGTATTTTCACTTTATTATCCTGTTTAGAACCAAAGTTAACTAAACGATTTGCAGCCTGAGCTGACATATTTGTAGTGGGATCATACTTTTCTACATTAATTTTAGCAGAATAACGGGTAAATAGTTTTTCATTGGGTTGATAGCTACTTATACGTTGTGATGACTGTCCCCCGCCACCACCAGCGGCAGAACCACCCGACCCACCCCCACTATTTAGAGAAATTTGATTTTGATGTTTTTGGTAACCCGTATAAGAATCTTCATAATCATAATTATCTTCATAGTCATCATCATAATCGTCGTCATAATAACCATCATTATAATAATCATCATTTTCAACTTCACTCACCTTACCCTTTGCCAACAAATCTTCAACAGATTCTGTGGGCAAAATCTTTTCTTTTAAATCATCTTTAATATTTTCAGATTTATCATCCAAATCCTTAAACATAACATGTTTAACTGTTAATTTATTAAAACTCGTCACCAAATTATCCTAGAAATAGAAAATTTGTTAAAAAAAAAAACAATTTTCTGAATTATTATTGAATTATACCTTGAAAGGAATTTCTCCATCTTCCTCTTCGGCATCACTAAATTGATGTAAATTTGACATTGTTTGAAGCAAATTTAAACAATGATTATATTATTATAAACTACTAATCTCTTTTAATCAAATTCTTCAACAATTTTTAAGAAATATATAACTTTTTTTTGAAAAACACAATTTAATGAAATTTTGCACCAAACCACGTTGTGTATGTTTACATTTATGGCGAAATTGACATTTAGACAGCTGCTGTCATAATTAAACTTGGCAGCACTTTTTTATAACAGTGTTGGTTTTTTGTCAGGGTTTGAAATAAATGTCTCTTCACAATACAGCAGCAGTCAGCAAAATTTCCGAAACATTTTTTTCTGTTTTTCTTCTGCTGGCAGAGCTTCGAAGAATGAAATCCATTTCGAATGAATTTTCAAAAATATCCATTCCATTTTCATAGTCAGTGAATGCATTCGATTTCATAAATCAACATTGAATGCAGTCCTTGGAATTCATTCGATCGAATGGAAAAAAATGAATGCATTCGATTTCTTGTTCATTCGATTTAGAAAAATCGAATGCATTCGATTTTTTATCATTCCACTGCGAATGCAATCGATTTTTTAAATAGATAGACCAAAACGAAGCCAAATTTTGCTCCATAGTATCGCCGACTCTCTTTACATACGATGACCCTAATGGGCTCTAATTTTGAATCCAAAAAAATTGGTGTTTCCGAAAATTTAAAAAATGCACATATTAACTGCCTACACGACAAAAAGTGTGAAGAGTGTTGGCGATATTATAAACAAAAAATTGGCTCCGTTTTGCTCTATATTGGTTAGTTTTTTTAAGCTTTTTATGCAATGAATGAATAAGCCATTCGATTTTCAAATTGAATGAAAAGAAAATCGATTGCATTCGCAAGTGAATGCATTCGATTTTTAAAAGTCGAATGAAAAAAATCGAATGCATTCGATTTTTGAAAGTCGAATGAAAAAAACATCGAATGCATTCGATATTTATAAATCGAATGAGACTAAAGAGAATTCATTCAATTCGCTAAAATGTGATTGGGGAATGCAATCACTAAATTTTCATTCAGAATGCCAAATCGAATTAAGGAATGAAATCCTTCGAAGCTCTGTCTGCTGGGAAGATTCTATTTTATAGAGTTGCCAACTTTTTTATGGGCAGAGTTGTGTTTTTCATATATTGCCACCCTTTTTTGTAACATCTTTGTATTTTTTGTTGCAAATAGTTTATAATTGGCATATAAGTATTTAAGATACTTGGCCAACCCTGTCATCGTCATGATGACAACCTAAAACTTAAAAAAAAAAAAAAAAAAATAGTTTATAATTTATATATTTTTAAGACAAAAGCAAACAAATTTACAACATAAAATAATAGAATTTAACTTTTTTGAAATTTTAATTTCTATAAAACGTCAAAATTTATCAGTCTGCTGTTGGATTCTCTTTAATAAAGCTATAAAAATTGGATCAATACAATGCCAGTGTAAAAATAATAGTTCCGCAAATTTTATTATTCTTTTTTTCACGCCCACAAAAGGGGCGGAGGAAAAAAATAATTTTCCTTATTCACTTGGTACAAGTGCAGGATTATGAACTTCTGGCATATAAATGCTAAGAAAAGTACAAAATTGGATGAAAATGAGGTTTTTGAAAGGTTGTTTTAGTTCAAGAAGATTTTGTGCGTTTACGAAATCTAGGACCATAGGATATATTTGTGCCAAACTACAGCGTGCCAGCAGTTTTAGTTAGGACCGTATCATGCTTTTCACAGACAGACACATAGTCGGACAGCGCAAGATCGTCTTAGAAACGATAAAGTATGAATAATAGGGGCCTGTACCCTTGTACCATGCCATTTATGATATATTTTTTTTCTTTTTATTTCTTCTCCTTTAATTTGTTTATGTCACAAAATTTTTATAGATTTCCACGATTTTTTTCACAAGTTTTTGATTGTTAAGGAGATACAAAACATATTTTCCAAACTTTTTATTGTATAAAAATGAGTATTACTAACAACAGCACCTATTAAATTTAAGATTTAAAAAAAGATTCATGAATTTTTTTTCGAAATATCTGATCTAAGTAACACGTAGATATTGATAAATTTTGTCTGTATTTTAATTACCACGCAAGACACTACCTGTTGCTTAAAAACAATTTTGATCGATTAGGAAAATTTTCAAAAGTTCCATTTTTAAATGTCGTAGTAAGTTAATCGTCTTTATAAAAAAAATCTTATTAAATAATTTAATATAAAAAATATTAAAATTATCACAGTTTTCTATTCAATAAATTTAAAAATAAGTTTATACAATTAATCCCTACCATTTTTTATACAAAACCCCTAAAATCAAAGGAATGTTCTTTCTTTTTTATACCCTTTCCCAAACTTATGTCTTACAACGTCTACGTAAACTTATATACAATGTTGTTCTAAATAACACTAACAACATAAATAAATACATAAATTGTTGCTGTAAAGTAATTTTTTCAAAGTCTAAAAATCGTAATAAAACACGCGGATCACTAAAATGACAGTAGATCTCATCACAATCTAAAACTTCCCGACCATAGCCGAAAAGAGTTAACACCATGGCTACCACACCATCACGCATAAAACTGATTTTCATAAAAAGATTTAGACTATCGGGAATTTGATGAGCAAAATCGAAACCATATATAGCCAAACCAGTTAGGGCAGCAATAACCATAGGTCCAATCACAGAACCATTCTGAAATTAGAGAAATTTTAATAGTATAAAAAAAATTTAATTTTTTATTTTACATACCGTTATACTAAATGTGGCCCCTATCGATAAGCCTAGCCCTTCGGCCACAAAAGAAGTCATTAGACCTACACTGAGGAATATTGAAAATCGCCACCATTGTGCTGGAAATCCAGTCATCCAATAGATTATCGTAAGATATAAAACATTATAAAATATCTGAAATAGTAAAAGCAAAATTTTGGAAAGATTTATGCAAGTTTTTGGCGGTGAATTTATTTTACCTGTAGTGGCAAACGACTTATACATAATGCCATGTAGTAGGGTGTTAATTTGTACCAATGATTAAATGTTTCCTTTTTAACAATTTTTATTTCACTGGGATCTGGAAAAGAGAAAAAAAAATAAAAATTTCAGAAATTTTTCTTAAAAGCATGAATTTTTTTTAAATATTTTGCTAACTTTTTCTTACAAGCTTGAATTTTTTAAAATATTTTGCTAACTTTTTCTTGAATTTCGCTGATTTTAGACTTTTATTTACCCAATTTCCTGTTTTGTTTAACCCTGCAGGAAAAGTGATAGGTCCATGATAGGTCACGTGACATATCACCCGGACTTAAAAACCTTTCACAAATTCGAAACCTTTCATATGTCATATGGGAATGTCTTAGCCCCGGATATATCACTAGTGACATGTCACTGGGCATGTCCCTTAGGAACACAACCCCTGCCGGTTTAATAGTAACATGTCATAGAACACACCACAGCTGTACCCATAATTTTTCAGGACTTAGAAATTAAAAAAAAAATCATAAAAGCATTTTTAATAAACTTTTTAATCCAAAACGCAAAGAAATGTCAAACATTTTTGTGAACGAGATTTATGGGGACTTTCGAAACTTAGAAAATTTTTTCCAAATTTTTTTTTTTAATACTTGGTATCTCTAAACCCAAAAAATTGTCGGGATTTCGAAAATACAAAACGCAAGAACATGTGTCTGGGACTTAAAAAACTTTGTTCGGGACTTGGTAAAATTTGGGTTTGTCCTATTGTCTCCGGTCATGGGTACAGTTTAGTGATCTGAAGTCCAACTTTCATCTGTCACTTGATAAGTGATTTCGAATCAAGAGATATACTTTTACTGCAGGAAACTTTTAGATTTTTAAAATGTTTCCGAATTTAATTTCTGATATAATTTAATGAATTTGGCCAAACTTTGCCCAATCAAGTACTTACACGACAAAACTGGTATGGTAACCTGAGTATATGCAATCATCATTATAGCACTTATACAAAATTTTAAATGAGCAAACATATGAGATCCCTGGTTACCTAAATTCCAGAAAAGTAAACCTAAAATAAAAAAAAAAAATATTTAAATTCAACTTTCCCTTTCTATAAATTGCAATAACCTTACCAAAACATAAACCCACCAAAGTATGATGAATAAGTTGTATTATAATCGGTATACGAGCTCGTAATATACGCAGAAACATGACTCGACATAAAACATGAAATTGCTGAAAACCTGATACATCTTCACGTTTATTAGACATACTTTTCGAATAGACTTTCATGTGCTCAAAAAGAGCAGAAGTTCGTTTAAAAAATGAACCATCCGTATGGGAAGTAGCAAAAAATGTAGTTAATCCTTGTGGTTTAGTTAATTCAGGAAAAAATGTTGAGACAGCTTGCCGGAATGCTATTTGATCTGGATCTGGAGGAGCTTCATTTAAATTATGATCGTCATTTTTGGAGTTTTCAATGATAGTGGGTGAGGTGAAGATAAGTTTGCCATTTTCGGTAAGATCACTTAAGTAGGGAATCATTTGAGGATCTTCAAAATCACAGAGTTCAATAACTGAAAATAAGGATTAGATTACAATAATTGTAATTTTAAAATAACTTTAAAGTTTTTGATTTTGATTTAAGGCTTCTTAAACAAAGCTTAAACAGCAAATCTTTTTTTCTTCCCTCCCTTTCAACTTACTATAATCCGATGGACTATAATGCTTTGGACATTCTTTTTGTGCATGCCTTAAAAATGGCACTAAAGCTTTTGGAGATCCCTGATAAACACACCTTCCGCGTGCCAATACATAAACACTGTCGAAATAATTAAATACCGTTGCCGATGGCTGATGTATTGTACACACTACGGTGTGACCCCGTTTGGCCAAATCACTCAATAATCGTACACATTGTAATGCTGTTACCTCATCCAAACCACTTGTGGGTTCATCTAAAAATAATATCTTAGGATTAGCTACTAATTCTAAGGCCACCGAAAGCCGTTTCCTTTCGCCACCACTTAATTTATTAGCTTTAACGTTACGTCTATGATTAAGATTGAGATTCTGTAAAATATCATTAATTAATTGTTTCTTATTATTACAATGATCTTTTTTTAATTTAAGATCACAGGCAAGATTCATAAGTTCCTCGACGGAGAGTAAGGTTTGATGATGATCCTCTTGGGTGATATAGCAGGAATTTTTACGATCAATTTTAAGGTGACCCGAAACACCGGAAGTGCTAAAGAAGAGAAGGAAAAAAAATCAAGATTAAAATTTATAGTTGTATGCAGTTAAGGGTTAAACAAAGAAATTGTAACTCCCTAAAGTATGCTATAAATTTTTTAAACAATATTTTCTTAACCGTTATACTTTGCAACGTTGCCAGCAACATTTTCCCCGTTTACACCCAAAAATATATAAAAAATATCCCCAAAATTTCAGAGTTATTCATTAAAACACTGTGCAACAAGTTATGAAATGGGACCAAAACCCCCTAAGGGTTTTAAAAACTTACTTCGAGTTTTTTTTTTATGGCCCACTGAAGTTTTTCATATTTTTTCAAAGGCGTTTATAATAAGTAAAAATAAAATGTAAAAATCTAATTCTGAGCTAAATAATGTTAATATTTCGCTCATTTACTTGCATAGTTGATGATCTCAATATAAACAAGTCTCCCGGGGCCGGATGGAATTACTGCACTGGTGCTGAAAAAGTGCTCTTCGACGCTCGCTCGCCCATTGGCTAAACTTTTTAGCTTTTCCTACCGTGGAGGGATCTTCCCCTCTTGCTGGAAGGTGGCCAATGTTCAGCCCATCCCTAAAAAGGGTGAGACCACAAACCCTGACAATTACCGCCCAATTACAATTTGCTCTGCGCTCGCGAAGGTTATGGAGAGCATGGTTAATTTCCATCTTGTGAACTATCTAGAGTCTAATTCACTTCTATGTGATCGACAGTATGGCTTTCGTAGAAGTCGTTCTACGGGAGACCTGTTAGCGTTCCTTACGGTGCGTTGGAGTCGATCCATACACCAATTTGGTGAGAGTAAAGTGGTGGCTCTGGATATTTCCAAGGCATTTGATTGTGTCTGGCATGACGCACTCGTATCAAAACTTATTGCATTTGGTGTCGGTGATGATTTCTCTCGATTTATATCGAGTTTTCTCGGGAACCGCACTATACGTGTTGTTTTGGATGGGGTTTCATCCAACGAGTTTCAGCTTAATTCAGGTGTACCACAAGGTTCCGTTCCTTCTCCTACCATTTTCCTAATTTTTCTAAACGACCTTCTTAGTCTAACTTTCAATCCTATATACTCTTATGCAGATGACAGCAATATTTGTCATTCATTTTCTTTTGATCATAGGCCTAGCCTTGTAGAGGTTCAGGCTATGAGACAGAATATGAATGACACACTTAATCATGACCTTTCTACAATCTCCGAGTGGGGTCTGGCGAATAGGGTCGATTTTAATGCTCGCAAGACCCAATGTTGTATGTTGACCCACAGACGATCTGTGGAATCAACGTCATCTGTATCCATGGGTGGTTAAATATTTAGGAATCAGACATTCTTGATGTTCTGGGCATGAAAATACAATGCGATGTTCGTTGGAACCAACATGTTTTTCAAGTGTAGAAAGAAGCATTCAAGTGCCTTGGTTTCTTTAAACGGTGCAAGAATTACTTCACTCCGTCTGACCTCCTTACTATTTATACCGCCTATATCCGACCGAAGTTGGAATACAACTCCCATATCTGGGCAGTAGATCACATCCGTTTGTTGTCGATTAGGTTAGGTTAGGTTGAGAGGTTGACATAGTGTCCACAAGACCAGATCCTGATCCATAGTGATACCTCATGAAAAGGGGTGTGTTGAAGGGGGCGGGGAGGGGGGATTGTGGTGGGGTGTTGGGCTTCTCTATACATTAATTCACGTTCTTCTGTCTTCCTGTCCCATAGCATGACTATTTAAGTCCACACATGCGTCTCATCAAATTTACTCAGCTTAATATATTTTAACATCTTCCACGGGCTGATCCCTCTTAGTTCCTCCACATTCTGAAAGAAATAAGAGCCAAAACAATTAAATCGAGTGCGAGATAGTGCAGGGCACTGACAAAGATAATGGAGTGAATCTTCCACTGTCTCTTCGTCCCCGCACCATCTGCACAAGTCATCCATAATTAATCTTAACTTTTTCAAATAACATTTCAAGCCGGTGTGGCCTGTTATTATACCTACATACTTCCTTAGATCTGCCTTTTCCATATGTAAAAGCGTTTTTTGAACACGATTTTCGCCGCGAGTCCATAGAGCCTTTGTTTGGATACAGTCATGTCTGCATTCCCATCTTGAATCTTCTTGGCGTTCAAAGTTTTTCCTGATCTCCATGTAAATAGCATCCAGGCCCAGATGTACATCGGTCCTAATTGCGTTGGATGGTAGAATGGCGCCCATACGAGCTAGCTCGTCCGCTTTTTCATTCCCTGGAATATTTTTATGACCTGGGACCCAGCACAGTCTTAAAGAGTGTTGTTCGATAAGAGCCTGAAGCTCTTGGCGACAACGGCTGACTACCCTAGATCGAATATTCCTATTTCCTAATGCCTTTAAAGCCGCTTGACTATCAATGTATATAATGATCTCACTAGAGTAGATCGGTCTCATTGAAATGAGTCTAGCAGCCTCCGACACTGCATACAGTTCCGCCTGAAAAATATTACAGCCGTCCTGTATCCGTAAGCTATATTCAATCCCCAGTTTTTCACAGTAGACTCCACTACCTGTTCCCTGTTGCATTTTTGATCCATCAGTGTAGACCTCAATTTGATGTTCCCCGCCAGGTGGATTTTCCCAGTATTCCCTAGATGGTATTTCAATTTGCACGCTCTCATCCCATACAGTATGGGGAGTCATATAGTCAGTCACACAGTTCTCATATCGATGATTTCGAATAAGTTTTGTGTGGCCATATTCCCGCACCCTTAGCACACGATTTTGTGCCAGCCTTAGCTGTGTCCTAAGAGCGTATTCCTGGATGTATAGGTCCAAAGATGGTAAATCCAGAATCCTACACAGTGCATGTGTAGATGTCGTCCTGCGCGCTCCAGTAATACTCAAGGCAGCTACTCTATTCACCTTGTTCAGATATGCAGCGTGTGTGGCCGTTTTTACAATAGGCCACCACACTATTGCACCATGTGCCAAAGTTGGTCTTACAATTGCCGTGAAAATCCAGTGTATGAGCTTCGGTTTAAGACCCCATGTGTTCCCAATCATTTTCTGGCATCCATACATAGCTGCATACGCCTTTTTGACTCTCTCCTTTAGATTCTCAAGCCAATTTAATTTCCTGTCAAAGATTATACCTAGGAACTTAGCACTGTCCGAAAGTGTCAGACATGTTTCCCCCATGCGCGGGAGTCGAAATTCAGCAATTTTTCTCCTTCTCGTGAAGAGGACTGTTTCTGTTTTCTGTGGATTTAAACCTAACCCGCTGGCCGTAGCCCACTTGTGGAGCGATGAGAGAGCACGCTCCATAATGTCGGATATGGTGTCCAGTGATATCCCTCTTGCCAAAATCACCAGGTCATCAGCATAAGCTATTACTCTAACTCCGTGCCTTCTGAGTTCTAGCAAGGCCTCATTTAGAACCAGAATCCATAGGGTCGGTGAGATGACGCCACCTTGGGGAGTGCCTCTAGTTGCCATCGCTCTCACTGATGCCCCTCCAATTTCCGCCTCAATTATACGGTTCTTGAGAACTTTCATTATCCAATGATTCGCCATTGGGTCATTGCCTGACTGTGTTAACGCTTCCTCTATTGCCTGAGATTTTATGTTATTAAATGCTCCCTCAATATCCAGGAAGCATGCCAGAGTATATTCGCCATAGTTTATGGTTTCCTCGATATTCATTGCCAGCTCGTGAAGGGCTGATTCCACTGATTTACCCTTTGTGTATGCATGCTGGTTTTCAGAGAGCTCCCCTGCACTCATACTATTTCTCAAGTGGTAGTCCAGAATCCTCTCCAGTGTCTTTAGTAGGAACGATGATAGACTGATTGGTCTATAGTCCTTAGCGCTGCTGTGTTGTATCTTACCAACCTTGGGTATGAAAATAACTTTAACTTCCCTCCATCTCTTTGGTACATATGATAGCCTAAGGCAAGATGTATAAATCTGTTTTAGGAGCGGTGTGATGGTTTTCACCAGTCTCTGTAACATTATGGGATAAATACCATCCACTCCTGGAGATTTATATGGTCCAAAAGAACCGATTGCCCATTCAATTTTTTTCCTCTGTAACGAAGTCCACACTCCGTAATTGCCAGACATGTGTTGATTCGTCTGGCTTATCCAGTTGACCAGGATCCAGGTTGCATTCCGGGAAATGGGTCCTGAATAACATTTCAAGAGTGTCCTTCGCTGAAGCTGTCCAAGTACCATCAATAGACTTCAAATTTCCTGGTACATGTTCCTGTTTTGACATCAGCTTTCGCAATCTTGATGTGTCTTTTATGGTTTCGATATCATTTAGCATGTTCGTAAAAACTTCTCTTTTGGATTTTCTTATTTGTTTCTTGAATTCTTTTCTAATTGTCTTATATTCAGACCATAGTTCGTCAGTATCTTGTCTTCTTGCATCATTTAATGCCTTCCTAGTTCTTTTCATCAGTGTTTTTAGGTCCTCGCTCCACCATGGCTGCTGTTTTTTTCCTCTGCTTCTACTTGTCGGGCAAGATTTACCAAATGCTTTTTTAAGTGAGTTCTCGATTTCCCTTACCGAGTCGTCTATATCGTTTGAATTCTCTATTTCCCTTCTGGTCCATATGTTTGATTCGCGTACACTACCCTCGAAGATATTCCAGTTTATCCTCCTCGGATTTTGAAAAGCAGCTATCTTCTGCGTCTTCCTGATATTTATACTGAATTCCAAATATTTGTGATCCGAAAACGATATTTCATTCGATACTTTCCAATTTTTTATCTCCAATTCACCCTTTTGGCTAGCCAGTGTCAGATCCAAAACTTCCTTCCTATTCCTGGTTTCAAAAGTTGGATCCGAGCCTACATTCCCTAAAGTCAAATTGTTCTCAATTTGTTGTCGATAGTCCAATGAATCGCACAACGCATGACAGAGAGAATTCGTTTCTCAGTCGAACTAGTCGTATGTGGAATTCACTCCCCGCAGAAATCTTCCCAGTCAACTACGATTTGGAAAAGTTTAAAGTAAACGTCCACAAACACTACTCCCTCTTTCCTCCTCCTCTTAACCTATTTTCCTAATACCAACACAATGCACTGCATTAGTAGGGGGCATCCCCTGAGTGTTGGCTCAAAGTAAAAAAAAGCATCACGTTTTTTGAGTTATGAAACTATGCAAGTAAATGAGCGATAATTCATAAATTAACGCTCTATTTTCTTCTTTTGAAAGCTGAGTGACGGAATTTGAAGTCGATGGTAGGGGAGGATATATATGGCGGAACGAATCGGGACACCCTAATTAGAATAAGGTGGAAGAAGGAGTTATCGAAATATTCTGAAAAATCTTGTCAGAGCTTTATTGGGACGTTGCAGCGAGCTGATTTCAAATTTTCATTCAGATTTCGAAAATTCAAAATGTCGGTCACTTAATACGATTTTGATATCAGATTTCCCAAATTTAAAATGGCAGATCCAGATTTTATTTTTCAATTCGCTTTAAATTTATCCGGCGAATTTAGACGCTGATTTCGAATTTTCATTCAGATTTCTAAAATTCAAAATGGTGGATCCAACATGGCGCTTGACGATTCTGCCTGTCTGTCTGTATAAAACACGATGCAGCTCAAAATAAAAAAATCTACACTTCTGAAGTTTGGGACAAATATGTTTTAAAGAACTTAACCATCTTCTGAATAACGTAATTTTTTTATATTTTGGTTAAACAAATAAAACAATTTTATGATAGAAGAAGTTCAAAGTTCTGCGCTGCGGCCCCCTTTTGTGGGCGTGAATATAACAATAACATGTTGGAGGATATAAAAGATTCGATACAGCCGAATTTTAAACTCTTAATTGTTTTTCTATCACTTTTCAAAACTGTATGAGTTTGTTAATTTTTTTGTAGATTATAGAGAATTTTTTTATAGGACAATGGTTTCAAAATTTTAAAAATTTTGTACAAGAAAATTTTTTAAAGAATCTTAGAAATTTTTCTATAGAACTAATTTGTTCCATGTGAAGTACCGAAATCAAGCGGACTCAAAAATTTAAAGCTAAGTGTATTTGATTTTTGTTTTTACGTAAAACGTGAAGTAATTTGATTCTGGTAAGACCCTTAACTTGCTGTAGAAAAAATGTCACACATTTTTTTTCTCTTTAAAATTCTATAAAATATTTTAGAATATGAGAATATTTCCTGAAGGAATAATACATATTTCAGAATCTGAAAATATTTCTGAAGGAAAAATATTTAAGAGTCTAATAACAATTAATCTATGAAAAATATTTTCTATGGGAAAAATGTCCGAGTATTTTTTATGTATATAAATATAAATTTTCTGATAATTGGATCAACATATTTTTCTATGGGAATCTCGTAATCTGAAAATTTTTCCTATATATAGTTATAATTTATTTTCTTACCAATATCCAGATATTGCATTTAGAAGACTACTCTTTCCAGCACCAGATGGTCCCATAATCGCTGATAATTGACCATTACGAAAACTTCCGCTAACACCTTTGAGAATTTGGCGGTGACCAATGACTTTAACTGAAATAAAATAAAAAAATATAATAAATTACTTTTTTTTAACTAATGTAAGTTAATCTTTGCGCATTTACATAAATAATAAACATACATTTGTATTAATTGAATGACATTGTCATTAAATTAATATAATTTAAGAAAACAAATTCAATTTATAAATAAAAATAATAAAATAAATAAGTTATTTGCATACTCGTAAGCTAATGTAGGGTAATTTGTTCATTTAAAAAATAATTTATTAGTAGTTATTAAACAACTTGTCATTAAATTAATTAAACAAAAAACATATTCACTTACAAGGAAACTATCCTAACCGTTATACACCGGTTTGTCTGAAACTTAATATATAAGAGAAGGCGATTTTAAAGTCGGGGTGTCTAGGATTATTGGCCATTTAAGTGTTTAAAAAATTTGTTGCCACCTTATGAAAAAATATGGTCTTTCGGGAAATGTTCGTGAATAAGAATTTAATGAAGACGAATTTCTACTTGGTATGGCAACATTGGAAAGGTATAAAACAACTTCAAATATTAAAACACTTAAGTAGAAATATCTAATTCAAATAACTCGTTGCCCGGGTGTTTATGGGTCACTAAATACGATTCTCATTTCAGATTTCCAAAATTCAAAGTGGTGGATTTTTTTCTTTTAATTACAATTTGCTTTAAACTTGTTATTCGGTTTAAAAGTTTAAGGCGAATCGTAAAAAATCAAGAGCCATGTTGGATTCGCCATTTTGAATTTAAAAAATCAAATATTAGATTGATAGTTTAACATTATTGCGAAAAATTAAAAAAAAAAAATCATACGCCATATTTCCCGGGAAAGCGGGATTCATTTTTAAATTTCCCGGGATCCCGGGAATTCCCGCAAAAACTAAAAATCCAAATTTTCTGTCATATTTATAATGTTTATTGTCTCTGAAACTGAATGTAACTGTTTCAGAGCAATGAAATTATAAGAAAATTCACCCCAAAAAATTATTTAAAAAATTTAAATATTCTGGTTTCTAAAAGAAAAATCCGTTAATTGCAGAGTCATTCCATACACAGATTTTATACCAGTTTATCGATTTAAAAAGAATCATGTCCAGAGACATAAATATTTTGTATATACCCGTGTAAAAAAATAATTATATCAAAACATATCTTCTTTGATAAAAACATATATGGATCATATCAAAATGGATGTAATTAGATCTAGTCCATATATACTCATATCTGCTTCAGATATGTTTTGATCCGTAAATTGAGTCTATCTGGCATATATGGCATATATGATCAGCCATTTTCAGATATGTTCATATATGTAAAATTGTCAGATAGACTCAATTTACGGATCAAAACATATCTGATGCAGATATGAGTATATATGGACTAGATCTAATTACATCCATTTTGATATGATCCATATATGTTTTTATCAAAGGAGATATGTTTTGATATAATTATTTTTTTACACGGGTAAATATATAATCATACTGCAAATTTTTCTTATGAAGGTCTCAGAAAGAAAATTTCTCTGCTTCTAAAAAAAAGTTCAGGTTCTGATAATTGTATTCTTTTTCATTTCGTATGTCTCAGAGTTTATAACATTTTTTAGTTTTAAGGTCTCTCTTGGAATAACTTTTGGGCCCTCCTGGTGCCTGCGAATGTTTCTGACATCAATTATCAAGAATTTTAATAAAATCTCTAAAAAATCACATACAAAATAATCAATATAAGTAAAAAAATCAATAATTTCAAAGAAACAAAATTTCCCGGGAATTCCCGCTCTATTTCCCGGGATTTCGGGATCGAAAATTTACGGAAATTCCCGGGAACTCCCGTGAAAAACTCTAGTAACAAGTTTAAAGCTAATCGTATTAAAAAAACGCAATGTTGGATCCGCCATTTTGAATTTTGGAATGCCACTTTGAATAAATGATATGAAGTGCTTACTGCAAGAACTTGATAAGCAACATTTTATTTTTTCGTGTTTTTCGCCTTCTGCTGATGTTCCATTGACAGATTTTTGGCAGAAGTCTTGTTTTAACCCGTCGTACAAGTATATTGAGAATAAAAGATCTGCAAAAGTACTATTTTCTACATTATTTTAAAAGTTTTAAGGCAAAAACCACCATAAAATGAAATGTTGCTTACCGAGTTTTTACAGTAAGCCCTTCATATGATATTTAGTGACCCATAAAACACCCGGGCAACGAGTTATATTTGAATGCGATAACTTTGAAATAATCACCAGCCATATTGTATCCGCCATTTTGAATTATTGAAACCCGAATGAAATCAGTGTCCCAATAAACCCCCTGATAACGTATCTCCGCAAAATCCGATAACTCCTGCATTAGTTTCCAGCTTATCCCGATCGGGGTATCCCGATTCGTCCCGCCATATTGGCTCATCTTTTATTTTTAACTCCTGCCTCTCAGCTTTCAAAAGTAAAAATCATAGGCTAAATTTTAAGTCACAATTCAACTCTCTACGACCAATAAAATTTCGGGGGCGGGGGTCTCCCGTTCACGTGAAATAGCCCATAAAATAGGGCGTACCATCAAATTTTAATTTTCGAATTTCATGTCGTAATACCTGCCAAACGATGGCCAGGTTAGAGCTGATTGTGGGAAAATTTATGAATTTTTGACCAAATCCGGCTCAAAAATTGGGAAATTTGGCGCACTTTATTGGACAAGTATTTAAAAAACTCCAAAAACGCGTTTAGAAAAATTATTTTTTAGCCAAATTGGTCTCAAAAGTTGGAAGATGCTGGTTTTTAAACATAAAAATTATTTTTTATCCAAATTGGTCTCAAAAGTTGGAAAATATTAAGTGTGTTATCTAAAAAATATTAAAAAAAATTAAAAACACGATTTTGATCCGAAAATTCTGATCAGCATCTGTGGACCAAAATCGCAGATCAGAATTTTCGGACCAAAATCGTGTTTTTATATTTTTATACCCTCCACTTACAATTAGTGATAGAGGGTATATATAAGTTTGTCATTCCGTTTGTAACTCATCGAAATATCGGTATCGGACCCCCAAGTATATATATTCATGATGCCCGATCGATTTTAAGACATTCTGGCGATGTCCGTCTGCCGGTCTGTCTGTCTGTCTGTGGAAAATGCTATCACGGACAAAATATTGCACAGAGATGACTGAAACTTAACATATTTATTGGAAGTTCTCCCGAGAAGTTTGGTATTGCATTTGAGCGATATCGGTTCAGCGATTCAAAAGTTATGAACGAAAATGTAAGCACACCTCAAAAATTTCAGTACATTCAACATAACCTAAAAATACAAAATGCTTTAATTCGGCTTCTGGTTGACATATGTGAACATAACTGAACACCAAATGGTATTTAAACAAGTACGAACATATTTTTTGACAAAAAAAGAAAAAAAATCGTGGATTTTTTTTTACCAAAATTTTTTTCGCGGACATTTTTTTTTTTTTTTTTAAAGTAATTTCCTTTTAAATAAAGTTTTTTGCAATAAACTTTTTTAAATTGTGGAGAGCATCACTACATTCGGCAAGGCCGAATTTAACTTTTTTACTTGTTTTATTATTTTTTAGATAACACACTTAACATTTTTCAACTTCTGTTATTTAAAAAACATTAAAAAAAAATATAAAAACACGATTTTGGTCTGAAAATTCTGATCTGCGATTTTGGTCCACAGATGCTGATCAGAATTTTTGGACCAAAAACGTGTTTTTATATTTTTTAGATAACACACTTAATATTTTCCAACTTTTGAGACCAATTTGGATAAAAAAAATTATTTTTATGTTTAAAAACCAGCATCTGTGGACCAAAATCGTGGTTTTGGATTTTTTTAAAATATTTTTCCAATAAAGTACGCAAAATTTCCGAATTTTTGAGCCGGATTTGGTAAAAAAATTTGGACATGAATTTTGGTGAAAATAACCGTACTTAATTAAAATCGCACTTTCATTAAACAAATTGTACACTGCCACCATATTGGATCCGCCATTTTAAACACCATATACTTAAGCAATGGATTTGAAAACAGCCACAAAATTAAAGCCTTGTTAAAAATTTTCATTCAAATCTTACTATTAATTAAATTTATCGACGACATATTGAATTCGCCATTTTTAATTTTGCATTTTTTAAGCATCGTATTCGGGTTTGAAACCCTCTAGACACAAATTTTCTATTAAAACCAGGCCACTTTTTCAAATTTTCGACGCCATAAATTAAATTGACAGTTTTTTTAATTACGTGCTTTGACATAATTGTTTAAAAAATCACATGTATCATTTATTATCATAATCTTTAGATCTATCAACTGTGAATTAACTTCCATTTTAATTTATAAAATTGGAAGATACTATTTATTACATAATTTTTAGAACTGTGTTTAAAGTTTAGTATTATTTTTCTAATGTATTTCTACTAGAGATGCGCGCGTGACACGATTTTTTCGTGATTCACGTGATTCACGCGTGAATCACGCGTGATCGTGAGTGAAATTTATTTTTACTCACGTGATCGTGAGTGCACGTGATTAGAAAAAATAGTTTCGTGCGTGAGCGTGCGTGAGTAACTTTTGTTTCGTGAGTTCTCGTGATTGTTTTGTGCTGTTTGAAACAAAAAACAACTAAAAAAATCGTCATTATATTGACTAAAGAGGGTAATTTATACAAAATTGTGATTTAAATAAATTTTTATTATTGTTTTAAGGAAAATCAATACTTTTTGTGCAAGAAATCGAAAAACGTAAAATAAAAATTTGTTAATTTTAATTTCGTGAGTCTTCGTTAGCGTGATTATTTCGTGAGCGTGAGAAAAATTTTAGTTACTCACGTGAGCGTGCGTGAACGTGAGCAGCAAAAATAATTTCGTGCGTGAGCGTGCGTGATCACTATTTTTATTTCGTGAGCGTGAGCGTGCGTGAGTCAAAATTCACTCACGCGCCCATCTCAAATTTCTACACACGTTTTTTATTGTTTTTTTCTAATTGTTTTTATGTTAAATGTTATTTAATGAAGTGTGTTACTATAGTAAATCGTGCAATAACAAGTTTTATTTTGAAACTACTAATTACACTGTACAACAAAAAATACAAAAATAATAGCTCTTCAACAATATCCCTGGGATTGTTTGCAAGGAGCATTAGAGTGGAATTTTTTAATCAACTTTTGATTTTCACAATTGCCCGGGTACATTTTTATTCTATTAGACCTAAAAATTTTGTGGTACAAATTGGAGGTCAATCGAAAAAAATATAACCGTAGCGTCCGACGTTTAAAGTTTAGAATTTTTGAAATTTCAAAAAAATAAATAAAAAAATATGTCTTTGATGCGCTGAACACGAATACCAATACATTTTTAAAAGCGTTCGAACGGTTTTCGAGATATCGCTATTCGAAATTTGCAAAAAAAAATCGGGGTTTCCTACGATTGTAGTAAATGCGCAATATGTAGATTTTTATTATATAAAACTGGTTATAATGAAAAAAAAAACACAATAGTAGATAATCAATTCCGAATTTCAATTGATTTGAGTGAATGTTTACTAGTGTTATTTACACATTGGTTTTTAAAATAATTATAATTCATTCACTCAAAATATTTTGTAGGCAAAAACAAATGAAAAACACACTTAAAACCAGTGAATAAACAATTGAAAACCATCCCAGTAATTATTCATTTGTTTTAACAAACACCAACATTTATTTTTTACTGTTGACAAAATTTTCTAAAATAAATAACATTAAACCTTAAAAAATTACCTTTTTTCACTCTTTTTTACCAACAAATTCGAAAAAAATAACCAACGAAAACATTAAAAATTAATGATAGTTCTGTTATTTTTACCAACAAATTCCAAAAAAATAACCTACGAAAATAATAAAAATTAATGATTTCGTAGGTAATTTTTTACAATCTTTTATTGAAATATTTTTTTAAAAATTTTTATAAAATTTTTGGGGAATCGATCCCGCAATCAACTACATTCTGGCCAGACACTCTAACCATCGTGCCAAAGTCCCTTGATACAAACATGTTTTTATATTTCTATAAATAATTTTTTGATTTTTTTTTCTACAAAAAAATAACTGACTTGTGTAGGTAAAAACTAACGATATTTCATTAAAAAATACCAACAATTTTAAAAAAAATTACACAAATCATTAAAAATCAAAAGAATAATCAGTAGTTTTTACTTACAGAACAAAAATAAATGACTTTAAAAATTAAATGTTAATGAAAGTCTTTATTTTTTAGTGTGTTATTTTTGAAACAAAGGACTGAAGTAGTCATTAATAAAAACTGAACATCAAACAAATGTTTTTCTTTTAAAAACGACTAAACGGAAAACTTTTTAAATAAACTACAAACAGTTAATGACATAATTTTTTGAGTGTTCAAAATCATTTTTGATAGTAATATTAACAAAAACAATTAAAAAAAAATTAAATTCGACTTGGCCGAATTTATAAATACCCCCCGCAATGATTTTTTTTTTTAACTTTGGAATGAAAAATTTTGTTTTGAGTAAAAAAACCTTAAAAAATTGTTTTTAGTGTAAAATTTTTTTTTAGCGATAAAATACTTTGTAAATGAAAGTCTTTATTTTTTAGTGTGTTATTTTTGAAACAAAGGACTGAAGTAGTCATTAATAAAAACTGAACATCAAACAAATGTTTTTCTTTTAAAAACGACTAAACGGAAAACTTTTTAAATAAACTACAAACAGTTAATGACATAATTTTTTGAGTGTTCAAAATCATTTTTGATAGTAATATTAATAAAAACAATTAAAAAAAAAAAAATTAAATTCGACTTGGCCGAATTTATAAATACCCCCCGCAATGATTTTTTTTTTTAACTTTGGAATGAAAAATTTTGTTTTGAGTAAAAAAACCTTAAAAAATTGTTTTTAGTGTAAAATTTTTTTTTAGCGATAAAATACTTTGAAAACAATTTTTGTGGATCTTTCCACACATTTTTAAGAAATCAGGTAGTCTCAACTTGCGAACTTTCCTTATAAGATTACAAGAAAACCCAACGATAGAATTCCATTCTGAGGGCGGAATCGAGTTCAGGAGGTCAAAACACATAGAGATTCGATTTAGTTTTTTTTCTTTATTTTGTGCATAAATTTCAAAGAAATCTGGAATGGTCTATTTTGGGACTTTCCTTTTAAGACTACAGGAAACCCCAACGACAGATTTTTTTGATGGCAGGTCCTAGACCTATATTTCGATGTGTTACAAACGGAACGACAAATTTATATATAGTATACTTTCTATCACTAAAATCGGCTATACACATAATTAAATCAATTAATGAAGCGATAAATACTCAATGACCGCTAGTAAAACACGTTTTTAGTAATAGCAAATTATAAAATATAATGCGTCAGACTCAACGTTTTTTTTTTTCATAATCGATTTAATTTATACTTTGGCTGCTTTTTGCTTGCTTCCCAATTGTGATTAATCTTGAAAGTTACAAAATTCAGTAAACACTCAAAACAAAAACAGAATTATTTTGTAATTTTGAAAAATATTGGCATCGATGCATAAATAAAAGGTAAAATGTACAAGATCAAATTTGTCTATACAGTGTATCACAAAAGTATTTTGCCTATGCAAAATATAATGAAATTTAATAAAAAATCGCTATAAAAAAATATTTTTGTTAAAAAATAAATATATGTTTGATTGAATATTAAATAAGGGAAGATTAAACTTTTATTCTGTATTTTTAAACACTTCATTTTAATTTTTCATGCATGAGATTTTTAAGAAAATATCAAATTGTATATCATTTTTCAGCTCACAAAAGTATTTTGCTTTTTTAATTTTAATATTTCATTTTGTAAATTTATTAAAAAAAAATCAACAATTTTAATATTTTAAATGGTATTTATTGTTAGCCAGAACTAATTCCAGACGTCTGGGCATTGATTCCACAAAATTCAAAAATTTTTGAATAAGTATTTTTTACCATTCTACTTCCGATGCTTGTTTTAAAGTAGTTTTTATGGAAATGTTGCGTTACATGATTTTTTTGTCCAAATAAGCCAAAAGATTTTCGAAAGGATTAATGTCGGGACTTTGTGGTGGTGTTGCCAGATGTTTGGTATTGCATAAAACCCACTTTAACGTCAAAAGCTGTGTGTTTTGGCTCATTATCACGTTGGAAGTAAAGCCCATTTCGCGATAGCCCCGTTTGTTCAGCACTTGCATGTTAATTTTTCCTCAAAAAGGACAAATCTCTACACGACTATCCATATTTTCATCAATAAACACCAACTGGCCCATTTCAAGGCCGGCATACAGCCCTACAACACCAGAGAACCACCATCATGTTTTGCAGTTAATCTTATATTTTTTATATTTGAGGATTTATTTGGCTTTCGCCAGACCATAAGTCGTCCATCTGACCCAATAAAGTTTTGGAAAGCTCAAATGTGCAGTGACGAAACCAAATTCAACATTTTTGGGTGTGATTATCGACGTATGGTCTTGCGAAAGCTAAATGAATCGTTAAATATAAAAAATATAAAATCAACGGTAAAATATGGTGGTTGTTCTCTGATGGTTGAGGACTTTATGTCGGCCTTGAAGTGGGCCAGTTGGTGTTTATTGATGAAACTATGGATAGTCATGTAGAGATTTGTCCTTTTTGCGGTAAAAATTAACATGCCAGTGCTGAACAAATGGGGCTATCGAGAAATGGGCTTTACTTCCAACGTGATAATGAGCCAAAACACACAGCTTTTGACGTTAAAAAGTGGTTTTTATACAACATTAAACATCTGGCAACACCACCCCAAAGTCCCGACATGAATCCTATCAAAAATCTTTGGGCTCATTTGGACGAAAAAATCCTGTAGCATAACATTTCAATAAAAACTACTTTAAAACAAGAATTGGAAGAAGAATGGTACAAAATACCTCTCCAAAAATTTTAGAATTTAGTGGAATCAATGCCCAGGCGTCTGGAATCAGTTTTGGCTAACAATAAATACCATTCAAAATATTAAAATTGTTAATTTTTTTTAATAAATTAAAAAAATTGTATAGTAAAATTAAAAAAGCAAAATACTTTTGTGAGCTGAAAAATGAGAGGCAATTTGATATTTTCTTAAAAATCTCATGCATGAAAAATTAAAATTAAGTGTTTGAAAATACAGAATTAAAGTTTAATCTTCCCTTATTTAATATTCAATAAAACATATACTTATTTTTAAAAATAAATATTTTTTTGTAGCGTTTATTTATTAAATTTCATTATAATTTGCATAGGCAAAATACTTTTGTCATACACTGTACATTATTCTGCAGAAAAAGATTTTTAATTGAAAAAAAAAAAAAAATATATACATAGACGTAATGGCACTGATTTATTAACTCTTTAGAGACCACAAAAGACAATAACAGTAAAAAGTTAAACTCGACTCATTGTCAGCCGAATCCATTAATACCCTCCATATAAAACAATCAAAAAAATTTAATTCGGCCTTGCTAAATGTACACGGGAAATTCTGAATTTTTACTTTTAAGGTCATCTTAGTGACCCTTGAACTTATAATTTTGACCACGATTTTTTTTTAGGAGGCTACACAGAAAATACACTCATAAAAGTTTTACAGTTACTGTTTCACAGTCAAACAAATAGTTTTCGTTTCAGTTAATATTAAAAGAAAATTCGTTTGTTTCACATACAAATATTCTAAACAACTTTTTGAACGTTTATTCAAATACATAACTGTCTTTTAAATAAAATTTTCCGTAACGTTTGTTTTTTTCAGTTATTTAAAAAACAAACCACATTATTTTATTTGTCGTTTGTTATTTGTCAGTTATTTAAAAATTTCTAAAATTAGAATTTTTTTTTTTTGAATTTGAAAATGAAATTTAGTTGCTGAAAATATAAGTAGCTTGTGGCACAGAGGGTAGCGTGCTGGGCTATCAGCCAGAAATTATGAGTTCGATTCTGCTCAGGTTCGAAGTTTTTTAAAATTATTTCTAAAAAAATAAATAAAAATTAATGTAAATTTCCGTTATTTTAACCGTTTTTTCCGTAAAATTTTGTCAGTCATTTTTTACGGATTTTTAAGTTATTTTTACGGATTTCAACAGTTATTAATTAACATTTAAAAATAAATGAGATATGTTTTTGTTTTAAATGAAATGTAAGTAGTCCGTTTTTTAAATAAAGTTTCATTTGTTTCAAACGTATTTTCAGTTGAATTTACTTACATAATATTTTAAGTGTAATATCGTAATTTTTTTTTAATTAAAAAGGGATTTGATATTAAATTTAACTTCAATTAAACATTTTAATTGATTCAATTAATGTTTTAATTGAATTCTTAACTTTACTCAAAACAAAAATAAAATAAACAAACGAAACCGGTTTTGTATGCATTAGTGTTAGTAGCCAATGAAAAAATAAAAATGCAAAAAACAACAAAAAAAACTTTTGAACTATTGTTTTGTATATTTTGGTGGTATCAGTCAATGAATACATAAAACGCAACAAAAAGATTTAGTTTCGTTGTTTTCTTTAAGGCGAGTGGTCGTTGCGAATAAAGTGTTTTGCGTACTTGTACAGTTGAAACAAAAAAAAAAAAAAAATAATATGAGGCATTTGCCTTGTGTTTTGCACATTGAAATATAATACAATTTTTTTTGTTTCAACTTTACTAAAGCGACAAAAATGCATGCAATAACAAGATTTAAAAATAAAAATGTAGTTTTAAATAGTTATTGATATTTTAAAATACTACCATAATGTTTCTATGCAAAACTATTCCAATTGTTTATATTTAATAAAGAATAAAAATTTCTTAATAATATAGAACAAAAAATTCTATGTTTATTTATTTTAGGGCATTTTTTAAAGTTTAACTTTTAAAATTAAATTGAGTTTTGGTCTTTTTTCAATTAAGCATTTTATGTGAATCAATAAATCTATATTATTGATTTTCAATTTTATATTAATTTTTTTTTAGTTTATTTAATTACAATTTTAATTGGTTTTCCATTTTATTTTCAATTAAAACTTTAATTGATTCAATTAACAATTTAATTAAGTTATAAAACTATTTTCAAACAAAATGAGTAATTAATATGCGCATTTTCGTGATACGTCCGAAATCAATTAATTTTTTAATTGAATCAACGAATTTCGTAATTGAAATTCATTTTTATTTTTTTCTGTGTAGCAACATTTAGAAGTAATGTATCCAGTTTTGTAAAATAAACGCATGAGAAAAAAAAATTATGTTTCATAACCTCATTTTTTGGATAAAATCAATTTTAGCGAGTTGATCCCGACCTTCTAAAAATTTCAAAAATCTTTTAGGCCATAAGAATTCATATTCCGATTCAAGAGTTCCAAAAATCCGAAAAACTGTATTTTTCTGAACGTCAAATAAAATTTTGTGCCACTAAAGGGTTAACATTGCACCTGTCAGTTAATTAAATCAATGCGTTCATTGAACTTAAACTACCGAATACATACAACAGTTTTTGTGGTTGATGTATTATTTAATAAATTTTCCTATAATTTCTCTTTCTTTTTGCATTCATCATGAAACAATTGTTTATAATTTAGCAGATTTTCTTCAATATTCTCTTTCATGTTTGCTTACTACATAATAGGAAAATTGTTTATGCACTGTCACTAACATGGGTAGATGATGTGTTAATAAATTTTAACGGTAATAATGATGATTTCCTTAATTTAATTGTTTATAATAAATTGTTTTGGGGGCGAGACAATAGGGTAGACTGAAAAAAAGGAACCCAAAGACATTGTACAACAGATCAAATATTTTTTTTGTGTTAATATTGACCCTTAAAGGTAACTATTTCGGCCCCGACAATTTTGAAATTCGAAAAAACTAAAAATTTGGTGCACCCTCATGTATATATGGTTTTTGTGTTTTGGTTCATGGGGGGGTTAAAGTGTCAATTTTTGATTTTTCGGGCAAATTTTTTTTTTGGAAATTAAAAACATAAAAATAAAAAAAGAGTTGCTATACATAATATTTTTTTATAATTTTGATGCGTTGAAGACGATTATCAAAAATTTTTTAACATCGGTCTTACTTACGGTCTTAAAAAATTGTGGCTTTTTCCACGGCCAAGAAATTAACAAAAAAAATCTCAAACATTTTTCGCCCTAAACCTTTCATAGATCTTGAGAATAACTTTCATTTGCGCCCTTTGATCAAAGTTTTGGATTTTAGAAAATTTTCATACATAAAAATTTTAAACTTTCATCGAAGGGTGCCATCCCAGCAGAAATAAATCGAGATTTTGGCGACACAGCATCTGTTTATAGCATACCGTAGCGCATCCAAAGAGCGCTCTTAGGGATGCAGTAAAAGGAAGGGGAAAAAATTTTAATTTTTTTTTAAGATTTTTTATATAAAACTTATAATGTGTTATTATTTTTTGATAAAATTTCACACTTGCTTTCCTTTTTAATACTTTTTGAATAAAAAAACATGAGTTTTAGACAAAGACACATGATTTGACTGCATCATTATTGCGCATTAATCAGCGCTGCAAAGAGCGCTTCAATCATAGCATCTTTGACCGCTGTTCCCATAAAAAATGTGAAAATGAAAATTTCCGATATTTTTTTGATGTTCACTTCCGATTTTTTTTTTTTTCATTTTGTTTCACATAAATAAAGTTTTGTAAAGTAAAACGAATGAATTTTTTTGTTATATTTTTTTAAATTTTAGTTATTTGATTTCAACTTTGAGTTTACAGCATCTTTATTCTGCTTAAATCAGCTCTACAAAGATACATGAATTCACTGCATCTTTAATCTGCTTAAATCAGCGCTAAAAAGATACATGAATTTACAGCATCTTTATTCTGCTTAAATCAGCGCTCTAAAGACACGTGATTTCAGTGCATCTAAAGAGCGCTGTTTCTGTGTATCCAACTAGCGCTCTAAAGTGGGACATCGCCTTAGGGAATCATGCATGAATTCAGCGCAATTGGATGCGCTCCTTTACTCAAGTTCCCCTTCCAAAAGCTGCTGAACGTTCAGCAAAATTTCTGCTGGGATGGGTTAAAATGGTCTGATTTAGATCAAATTTAGTTTAAATGAAATTTTATCGCAGTCTCTATAAATGGAAAAATATTTTGAGATTAAAAAAAAACAAGTGAGAGTGTTAAATTCGCCTCTGCCGAAACTTTTATACCCTTCAACATGTTAAAAAAACAGGGCGTTTTTTTGTGAGGGGAGCTTCGGTGGGGGCTGTGGGGAACACTTCCCCCTCTCGAACAATGTTTACTTATTTATTTATAATGCTTTTTGCGCTAAAATTATACAATTTTATCACTATTTAAACAATTTTTTTTTTATATCCAAGCCCTAAAAAGGGGGAAGGGGCAAAAAAACTAAATTTTTTAGTGCAGGACTCTGAACTTCTTCTGGCATAACCATGTTCCATTTGTTTATAAGTGATAATTACTACGAATAATTTTTTTAATATTTTTTTCTAAAACTACTTTTAAATACCAACAAAACGTTATCCAACTTTTTTAAGATATCTATATTTTTTAATGGTCAAAATTAATTAAAAATTACAATTTTTAAATTTTTTTGAATAAATCGTAATTTTGAAAAATTGATTACTCAACACCACCTTGGAATAAAAGGCTGAAAATTGGTGTCCAAGTAGCATTTAATAAGTACTAAAACATATCCAAAAATAAAATAAATCGAAAGGGGTCGGGTCTTAAAGTGAGTGATTTGGCCTGGAATGCCCCATATACTTTATGGGGTCCCTAACCGATATTTCGATGCGTTACAAACGGAATGAAAAAGTTAGTATACCCCCATACTGTGGTTGAAGCATAGAAAAAAATAGAAGTGTAACAGAGTCGTATTTCGCTTGAATAAGCATTAGTGACAGCGCATTATGTAACTTTTGACGTTTAATAAAAACAATGCAACATAAAGGAGAACAACAACAAAGCAAAAAACAAAAGAGAAAAAAAAAGTTTTTAAACTATCAATAGTGCGTATTTTCTTTAAATAAACGTTAAATAAAGCAAAATAAATAATAAATTTAATTAAATGAAAGACAAATTCCATTTTTTATAAACAAAGAATCTAATTTGATATTAAATACGTGTGAGATGAGGAAGAACAAGCATTTTGCCACCATATTGGAAAATACATCAAATACAACACTGCGTACCTTCTAATCTTTTCTATGGGTTGAAGGGTATACAAATCTTAAATGTAGAAGTCATTTTTGCATATTTTTTGACAAATTTTAAATGGTGATATCTAAGGTCTGGCCGAAGAGTTCGGCAAAAAAACGGCATTAGTCAAAACGGTATTTGCAAGTATTTTTAACAAACTTTTCCTGAAGGCCGTTTATTTGTTGGGGTGATAGAAGACTATTCTGAAATGCAAAATTAATGGCGACGACAAAGTTAAGCACCAATTTTATCGTTTGGTAACCGAACGTTCGGCCAAATTGACAAAAATTCGGTTCCCGAACATTGAAATTGTGACTTAACAAAAAAAATTGTGACTTAACTTCATACTCGTTCTTTAATTTCACACGCAGCATCGTCTTTCATCGCCCAAAAATAAAGTTGTTAAAAGTACTTCCAAATTCGAAATTTTGATCAAATGCGGTTTTTGGCCGAACTGACACTTAAACATTAGTGATATATCGAAAACCACTTGACGGATTTCAGGAAATTTTTTTAATATTCGTATTCAGCTTGCCAAAATTAATAAAAATTAAGTATCGCAAGATTTTTTTTGTAATTTTCTTTTTTTAAAACTTAAAATTTTTTAGTAGAAATTTTCCAAGGATAGAAAACTTTTATCGTAGCGCGGGTTAAAAGGATTGGATTTGACTCAAATTAAGTTTAAATGAAATTTTGTCTCAAGAAAAGAGCAAAGGGATAGAAATTTCGAGTTTTTCACGATTCTTGTAAGAAGGAAAAACTCGATTTTTTGCCAATTTAAAATAACGGAATCTCGAAAACCGTTTGACAGATTTAAAATTTTTTTTAATATTCGTGTTCTGTGCAAAAATAATAAATATGTATTGCAAGACAGATATTTTTGTTTAGCCCGGCGGCACGAGTTAATTTAACCCGATTGACCTCAAATTTGTACCACATAATTTATAGGCCTAGTAAAATAAAAATTTGCCCAGACGTTCAAAATTGGAAGAAACGCTTTTTTAACATACAAAATTAGGCCGCTCTAATGTTGTATATGGGGATAGGGTAAATAATTGTACTTCGGTACTTATCGATTTCCTAAAACAATGGTCTTATAAACTTACAGTTTGGACTTAAGTGGGGGAAAAAGGGGAAAATTGTACTAGTTTTATAACTATTGAAAAAAATCCAAGAATCTCAAAATTAAGCATGAATAACCTTCCAGCATCCAAGACGACATATATTGAAATTTAAAATTTTTAAAATGGGGTAGCTAAGCAATTGAACTACAAAGTGTGCAGGAGGTTTTCTAGTTTTCTATAAAATGAAAAATATTATCTCGAAAAAAAAAATAATTTAAAATCGTAAATAAAATAATAAACAAAACTTATGCGACTTATTTTACTAAAAATATTGCTACAAATGTTTATTTTTTAAAATGCTGCAATTAATTTTTGACGGCATAGATTTTAAACCCGTTTTTTTTACGAGTTGCCAAATGAAAAATTTCCACACTACCCTACAGTTCATATCTTAACAATCTTTAGTCATGCTGCAAAGTCATATTATTGTTGTAACTTTATTTAATTGATTGTTTTTATGATTTTTAACATGTAGTCGTACTTTTGTGATTTATTAATAAACATTTATTAGCATATCTTTAATGTTTATTTTTTAATTAGCTTTGAGATCTTTAGCTGTCAACAATTGTTTAATACTACTTGACTACCGTGTTAAATATGTATAAAGAAAATCGTGATAATTTTTACTGTTTTATAATTTAATTGTTCTTTTTTTATATGTACAATGTAGTCGTATTGTTTAGTAGTATGTTTTATTTATTTAAATTAATTATTCATAATATGTAAATTGTAAACAATGGCGTTGAACTAAATGCGGTTAGTTTTTATTTATATTCAGAATATGACAGTTGTCAGATGTTAAATCTATAAACACGCCCACGCTTATTAAATGCAAGCAAAGATTCTAAAAGAATTATTTCACCAATTGAATTTTTTTTAGCGAGAAAAAATCTCAAAAATTAAAACCGTTTTCCCGAAAGGAACAAATAAAATGGCGATCCTGTTTAATACAAAGAGTTAAATGAAATATGCAAATGCAATTGTTAGCAGTTTCGAAACGTTTGAGCAATATTTGGTCAAAGTTTTGAAAAATAATTTTAAGAAATTTTAATTGATAACTGACAGACCAGATTACAAAAATATTCACATCATAATCTACAACAGCTTTTCCAACTTAAAATCAAACAAGTAAAAAAGTTAAATTCGGCCTTGCCGAGTGTATTGATAACCTCCACAATTTAAAAAAGATTATTGCAAAAAACTTTTTTTAAAAGGAAATTACTTTTGAGAAAAAAAACATTGTTTAAAAAAACATTTCCGCGATTGTTATACCCTCCACTTAGTGATAGAGGGTATATATAAGTTTGTCATTCCGTTTGTAACTCATCAAAATATCGATCTGGGACCCCATAAAGTATATATATTCATGATGCCCGATCGATTTTAAGACATTCTAGCGATGTCCGTCTGTCCGTCTGTCTGTCTGTGAAAAATGCTGTCACGGACAAAATATTGCACAGAGATGACTGAAACTTAACATATTTATTGGAAGTTCTCCCGAGAAGTTTTGTATTGCATTTGAGCGATATCGGTTCAGTGGTTCAAAAGTTATGAACGAAAATGTAAGCACACCTCAAAAATTTCAGTACATTCAACATAACCTAAAAATACAAAATGCTTTAATTTGGCTTCTGGTTGACATATGTGAACAAATTTGAACACCAAATGGTATTTAAACAAGTACGAACATATTTTTTGACAAAAAAAGAAAAAAATCGCGGATTTTTTTTACCAAAATTTTTTTTCGCGGAAATTTTTTTTTCAAAAAAAAAAATTTTTCAAAAGTAATTTCCTTTTAAATAATGTTTTTTGCAATAATCTTTTTGAAATTGTGGAGGGTATCACTACATTCGGCAAGGCCGAATTTAACTTTTTTACTTGTTTTTTCTTTTTTTGTTAAAAAATATGTTCATACTTGTTTAAATAACATTCTGTGATCAAATCTGTTCACATATGTCAACCAGAAGCCGAATTAAAGCATTTTGTTTTTTTAGTTTATGTTGAATGTATAAAAATTTTTGAGGTGTCCTTACATTTTCGTTCATAGATTTTGAACCGCTGAACCGATATCGCTCAAATGCATTAAAAAACTGCTCGGGAGAACTTCCAATAAATATGTTAAGTTTTAGTCATCTCCGTTTTTTTTCTAAACTGCAAATTTCAGAATAATCGGTAGGTGCCCTCTGAAAGACCTTCCTTGTTAGAGTGTAAAGAATATGAAACTTTTTGGAAAAACGTATGTGTTATTTAATTTTTATATGAGAACCTCTGCATATTTTTTTGTTACTTTTATAACACTGTGTAATATGCTAGGTTTGGTTGTAAGTGGCTGCTGACGGTTTACGTCAGCACATATATACTCTAAAGGCCCGTTGTGATACGACGGTAATGGGGTTCGTTTAATAGTCCGTGTCGGTAAACTAATTTGAGCTTCTTATGAAACTCTAAAGATATTAAATTTTGACATCTGGCAAATCTGAAAGATCCTGCAGCTCCCTAAATCACAATGAAGAAAGTCTTTGGCCAGAAAGTCATTTGACTGCACATTTAAGCGCTCAGCGTGGTTTCTTATTTGGCAGTTACCAGTAATTACAGCAACTACCATCGAAATCTCTCCTCTTTGAATCAGCTCTCTTGTGCGCTTCTAAATAAGAAAAGGCCAAATCTGTCGTGTAGCCTCACACGTCCATCCATGTGCCCATCTCTGAGTAGTCTCCGTCGCGGAAAAAAGCCGAATACATATTTTGCTTGCAAGTTTTTAGAGGCATACCAAGACCTTGCAATTCCGTTGAACCTGTAAGGTAGTTCCTAGTATTGCATGCTCATCGGTTTAGCAATTCTCTGGAATCTCTTTGTGCCCTGGGACCCATATGAGCCGTATGTGAAACTGCTTAGCCATATCATTTAAAGACGTGCGGCAGTTAAGGGCAGGTATGGTTTTCAGAAACATTGACTCCAGGGACTCGACCGCGGTTTGACTGTCGGAATAGACGTTGACTGCGGTTGTACACAAGACATTGCAAGTCAACCAGCATCTTTTGACAGCATATCTGCCCGGTAAACACTGCAATGATCTCGCACACTTCGAGCCAGGCTCAACCCAAGCTCTTCCGAAAAGACTACGAAGCCCACTTGTTCGTCTAGCTTCGATCCATCTGTGTAAAAATTTCAAAGTGATCAATAAAAAAGGCTAATAAAGGGAGCACATTCTACATTTTGTGGTATTGTTATCTTTTTCAAGATCGCGCTATGGTCAAACTCGCTGCTTTTCGAATTGCCGACGTTGGCGGATACTGCCTACCCAGTATGTTTAATGGTATTAGATGAAGGAGGAATTTTAATGCAGCCGGGGGTGTAGTACGAAGAGCTCCAGTAATACACATCGATGCCATTCTTTGTACCTTCGTGAAAAAGACAATGTACCCATTTCTAAATCGGGCCACCAGACAATGATTTTATACAGTAGAATTGGACGCACCACTGCTGTAACAGTCCAAAGAACGACTCTAGGGCTAAAGCCACATCGTTTTTCAATGGCCCTTTTAAATGAACATAAATCAATCGTAACTTTTCTCCCCCATTCCACAATATTATGCCTGAAATTTAACTTCCTATCTAGAAATACTTCAAGATACTTGAATCCATCTGAGAAGACGATTTCAGTGTCGTTTAGAGAAATAGGATCAAAAGCAGGAATCTTATTTCCCCTTGTAAACAAGACAAGTTATTTTTAATCGGATTAACTCCCAGACCACAGTCTCTTGCCTATTTAGACAGATCTTTCAGAGAACCTTGTAGAATGTCCTTTAAGGTTGGCAGGTGCTTTCCCTTTACCGTTATAGCGATATCGTCAGCATATGCGACAACATGGCAACCACATGCTTCTAGAAAGAGCAGCATTGAACTCATTGCCAAGTTCCAAGGTAGCGTCGAAAGAACACCTCCTTGTGGCGTGCTCCTATTGACAAATCGAGATGTACCTTTAGTGATATTTCCGAACGCTTCCAAATTTGTTATTTTCTGATTTTTTTTTTAATATTCTTTAAATAAACAAATGTTAAAAACACTATGTGAACTTTTATTATGGAAATACGCACGCAATTTAGTTTTTGTTAAACACTTAAGTCAATTGTCATGTATGATACATTTTAATTAAAATTTATTTAATTTGATTTAATCTAAAATGTTTATAACTATTGTGAGTATATTGTATGTTGTTCATGGCATATTAAAATATGTGTCAAATAATTTATTTTTTAGTGGGAGAGAAAAAAAATAAATGAATTTAACAAGAATAAAATATGTGAGAACATAAAATTGGGTTGAAAACATTGTTTGAATATATAAAATGCTGGTTCTAAAATATTTCAGTCAATCCACACACAAAAAAAAAAACAAAACAAGTAATACATAAAAAGTCTGTCAAGATCGACCATATAATACCCTACAACAGTGTTTCTCGGAAAATGGATCCCAAGTCCAAACATGGACCGATGGGATCTCTATTTTGTTCGAACTTAAAAAAGTGCAGAAAATACTCACAAACCAAATTTGAGTGAAATAGACTTCTATTAGTTGCCATTAAATCGCTTTACCTGAATATCGGGCGATATTTTTATATGGGGCCTAAGTAAAAAAATTGTCTGATTATAATCAGATTTGATTTGGTTATTAAAGTACGCGTTAAACACACAGCAACAAAATTTGAATAAAATGTTTTCTATTTTCATGAAATTTGAGGGATTCGTCCTTGGGGCAAGAGAGGCTTAAGTTTTACAGAAAAAAAAAATACAAATGAACGAAAATCATAGTATTTATGAACAAATACATAAAAAATATGAACTTTTTCATTAAATTTTTGAACTTTTTCAAAGTATTTATGAAAAATGTTAAATAGTTCTTAAATTTCACATATTATGATTTATTCATAAATATGAAAAAGTTTATAAGTATTATGAACAAGTTAATAAATTGAAATGAATTTGTTTCATAAATACTATTAAAGTCGTTCATTGAAATTTTTTTTTTGAGTATTTAAATTTCAAGTAAATTGCTTAAAAATTGCGACCTGTATCGTGTTAACACCGTTTACATGGACAGACAGACGAACGGACATCGCTAGTACAACTCAAGAAGTGATTCAGAGTCGATCGGTATACTTAACAAGTAAAAAAGTTAAATACGGCCTTGCCGAATGTAGTGATACCCTCCACAGCTTCAAAAAGATTATTGCAAAAAACTTTATTTAAAAGGAAATTACTTTTGAAAAAAAAAATTTTTTTGAAAAAAAATTTCCGCGAAAAAAATTTTGGTAAAAAAAAATCCGCGATTTTTTTCTTTTTTGTCAAAAAAATATGTTCGTACTTGTTTAAATACCATTTGGTGTTCAATTACGTTCACATATGTCAATCAGAAGCCGAATTAAAGCTTTTTGTATTTTTAGGTTATGTTGAATGTACTGAAATTTTTGAGGTGTGCTTACATGTTCGTTTATAACTTTTGAACCGCTGAACCGATATTGCTCAAATGCAATACCAAACTTCTCGGGAGAACTTTCAATAAATGTGTTAAGTTTCAGTCATCTCTGTGCAATATTTTATCCGCGACAGCATTTTCCACAGACAGACGGACATCACTAGAATGTCTTAAAATTACAAACGGAATGACAAACTTATATATACCCTCTATCACTAAGTGGAGGGTATAAAAATGGGTCTAGGACCAATATTTCGGGTAGTTACAAACATCAGCACAAACGAGAAGTTTTACTGTCTGCTGTTTGCTGCTGAATTGTGAAGAACCACTTATTGTGCAAGCAGCTGTTACAAAGTAGAACTTACTTAATATAACAAAACCTTAGCAAAATAAAGATTTTTTTTATGAAAATGTGGCTTAACCGCAACAAAAATGTGTAATTAGCCGCAAAAATTAGCATAGAATTTTTTAATAAAAAACTGTGTAACACCACTGACTTGGATACCCTTCATGTGATGTTGCCATAATATCATAATTGAATAAGTTTTCTTAAAAATGCATGTTTGTTTAAAACAAATTTATTTTAATAAAAATAAACCGGTTATAAGCTGTTATTTTTAAATATGTGCAAAACGGTTAATTTGGCAATCATGTGTTAGGTGAAAAATTGTTTTTAAAAATGAGTTGACACTTTAGCGTCAATTACAGTTTGCTGGTTAGAAATTTAAAAATACACTCAATACTGATATCTAAAGAAACGTGCAATTTTAAATTAAAAAAAAAAAAATAAAGCAAACAATAAAACAAGTTAGAGTGTTATATTCGGCTGTCACGAACACCCTTTATCATATACTCAAATTAAAATCCTAACTAAATTTTGGGACGCAATTCTCTTAAAAATAGTTCATAAATTTGTTGCACAAGTTATTAAAATTTAATTAAAAGTTTAGAAATTTTCTAAAATGTAAGATAAAAACTTTAGTTCGTTGTGATACCACGGTACTGTAATATGTTTCCTTACTAGTCCCTGTTGTTCAAACAATTTGATCTTCTTATGAAACTCCTTAGATATTGAATTTTGACATCCGACAAATCAGAAAGATCGTGCAGGTCCCTAGATCCCAGTGAGGCATATTTCTGACCAGAAAGTGTCAAGCAATGGCCGATGAAGTGTTCGATAGTTTTCAAATCCTCTTCATGCACAACTCCAGCAAAAGTCATTCGACGGCATATTTTACCGCTCTACGTGCTTTCCTTAAGACAGTGTCCGGTAATTAGCTCACTTGTCTGCTTCTGATTAAGGGAAGGCCAAATGTGTCGTGTTGTCTCACACGCCCATCCATTTGCCCATCTTTGATTAGTCTCCATCGCGGAACAAAGCCGTAGATTTTGCTAGCAAGTTTCTAGAGGCATACCAACCAGAGACCAAATATAACAGTTATATGAGTCTTTTTGTTTTAAAAAAATCATGAAACGAATGTTGTCCAAACTTAGTATTTTATATATGAAAAGACTTCTAAAGATGTCCCGTGTTAAAATTTGCAATAACATTTATTTTTTTGATTTTTTCAATAAAAGTAAAAAATAACAGTTATTAAAAACTTTTTGTTCAAACAATCTAAAATAACTTTTATTTTATATTTATTTAAGTAAATAACTGTTATAACAGTTATTTTTAAAAAAATCAATCAAAGCTTATATCTTTAAATCAATGATTGAAGTATTAGATATCAATAGGATTATTCTGCATGCGTTTATTGTTGTTTTATTTTAATAACTCGAGTTTTTTAAGGCTCAAAGAGTTTTTAATAACAGTTATAAAAAATAAAAGTTTTTTATTTCTGTTATTTTGAACAGATATTTATATAAATCATTTCAAACTGTTATTTTTTATTTTTATTTGAAAAAATATTTTTGAACAGTTAAATTTGATTTTTTTCAATAAATCTCATAACTGTTATGGTCTCTGATACCAACACATTCCAATTCTGTTGAAACCTGCAAGGTAGTTCCCAGTCTTGCAAGCTCATCGGCTTTGCAATTCCCTGGAATGTCTCTGTGCCCTGGAACACATATGAGTCGTATGACAAACTGTTTAGCCATCTCATTTAAAGACGTGCGGCAGTTAAGGGCAGATCTTGTTTTCAGAAACATTGACTCCAGGGACTCGATCGTGGCTTGACTGTCAGAATAGATCTTGACTGCAGTTGTAGACAACACATTGCAGCTCAACTAGTCAGCCACTTCGTTTATTATCAGCATCTCTGTCTGGTAAACACTGCAAAGATCCGGCAATATTCGAGCCAGGCTTAACCCAAGCTCCTCCGAATAGGCTCCAAAGCCCACTTGTTCGTGCAGCCTTGATCCATCCGTGTAAAAATTTATGGAGGCTCCACTACTCCAAGACTCCCTGAATGGTATCATATTGGTAAAGTGGTGCTCAAAAAGGCTCATAGAGGGAGCACAGTCCACATTTTGTGGCATTGTACCCTTCTTCAAGAAGTTAACAATGGCCACACGCCATTTTCTGTACCTTCGTGATAAAGACACAGTTCTTTTGTCTCTAAAGCAGGCCACCAGACAATGATTCCATACAGCAGAATTGGACTGTCCACCGCTGCATAAATCCAATGAACGACTGTAGGGCTAAAACCCCATCGTTTCCAATGGCTCTTTCACAGGAATATAAAGCAATCGTTGCTTTTCTCACACGTTCCTCAACATTACGCCTGAAATTCAACTTTCTATCTAGAAATACTCCAAGATACTTGGCTCTATCTGAGAAGTTGATTTCAGCGGCGTCCAGAGAAATTGGATCAAAAGCAGGACTCTTATTTTTCCTTGTAAACAAATCAAGCTCTGTTTTAATTGGATTAACTCCAAGACCACAGCCTTTTGCCCATTTAGACAGATCTTTCAGAGAACCCTGAAGAATGGCGAAAAAACACCTCCTTGTGGTGTGCCCCTATTGACAAATCGAGATATGACGGATGCTCCCAATTCAGACGTTATACGTCTATTGGCAAGTAGGTTTTCCACCATTAACACGATCCCACGCTTTACTCCCAGACCAGACAATGCCAAAATTATCGAGTCTGGGATGACATTATTAAAATACCCCTCTATATCAAGAAAGGCCACCATAGTGTACTCCTTTACCGAAAGCGATCTCTCGATGGTACCAACGAGGTTATGAAGAGCTGTTTCCGTTGATCTACCCTTGCTGTATGCATGTTGCTTTGTCGAAAGCAACCTCGGGTCAATCACTCTACGCAAATATGAGTCTATCATTCCTTCCATTGTCTTTAACAAAAAAGATGACAGACTAATTGGCATGAAATCCTTCGGAGCTGTGTGGGAACTTTTCCCAGCCTTCGGGATAAAGACGATTCTGGTATCCCTCCATTTTAAAGGAATATACGACCAGTTGATGCATGCTGTGTATAGATTATACAGCAACGGGGCTATATAGACCGACACTTGCTGCATCTCAGCCGGGATTATACTATCAGGTCCCGGGGATTTATAGGGCCTGAAGATTTTTATCGCCCAGATTAATGTTGGCATTATTATTATTAAATTTATAATAAAAGTATGGTTAATCGGACTTTTTCTGATTTTCTAATTGAATTATCTTCAGAATGTGCTCATAATCAATTTATGTATATGAGGCATTCCACACCAAATGTCGAACGATTTTTTTTTCTTTTAAGTCAGACACCTGTTTTTTATAGCTGGAAATTTGGTGTAGAATTCCTCATATACAAAATCAAAAACAACCATGCAGATTCCGATTTTTGCTTTAAGTTTAAATAGGTCAAAAAATTCACAGATAGCACAGTTTTAACAAAAAATTTCGTACTTTGTACAAATAAATTTTTGGACAGCATCAAAATATATTTGTTTTGCAGTTTTGAAACAGTTCAACACTGAATGACATTGAGAAATTGCGTTATATTTTATTAGCAAAAAATCTTACAAATTAAGAATTTTTTATTTGAGTATACAAGTATGAAATATTACCAGTCTAGGAAATCGTTAACCCAAACTTAGATGGGTTTGTTTCAAGGCTAAACAGGTCGAAGATTTTGTCTGAGAAAGATAATAGATGAATTTTGTGAATGTTAAAAATTATTAAATTCTTATTTATTTTATTTATAATCACCATGCAGAGGAGATATTGCACAGAGTGTGAATTCAATGGGGTGGCCCCTATCTTTTTGAAAGTTGGAATTCTTAAATGTATGCTCGTATTTTATGGTCGGTCTTGAGCAAATTTTAAACAAAAAATTATTTCTTAAAACTGCAACATGTTACACATAAAATGACAAACTATATAATTTAAAATCAAAACTGGTTTAAATATATTGCCACAATAAAAACAATTCTATTAACTTTTCGGGTTTCCCAATGTTTTTTTTTTTAAGTTTTTATTTAACAACTTTTTGATGTATAATATTGTATTAAAAATGTTAATTGCCAACTTTAATTTCAAGTAGTTTTAGACACTTTAACAGTCTTGTCATTGCATCATTGATAATAGTTTCATATGGTAGTGACAACATTTCGCTCATTTACTATAATAGTGAAATAACTGAAAAAAACTAATTTTGCAGAAAACCTGTTTAAAGTTTCCAGTTAAAAATGTTTTTAAAATATAACGAATAATTCTGTGTTATTAACTAAAAAATTACGTTTTTTAAGTTATGTCACTCTTGTGGTAAATGAACGAAATATGTAACTATTTTTATGTGGATAATGATGTTGGTAAATATAACCTGTTTGTATTAATATGGACCTTTATGTAAGGAAAATATGCGTCCACAATGTTTTGCGCTTTTTTGTTTTAATTCCAGAAGTACACTCAAAAACAAAGAGGAAAAGTTAAATTCGACTTGGCCGAATCTATGAATACCCTCCACAATGCCCTTCTTAAATTGATAGTAAACTTTCTAACGTGAAAAAATAACTATTTTGGTTAGAAATATTTTATTTTGTGTAAAAAAAATTTTTTTTAGTATTTTTTGAAAAAAAAATTACTAAATTTTTTTTTGAGTGTAACTTTTTTTTAATGTAAAATTTTTTTCGAGTGTATTTTTTTTTAGTGTAAAAATAGTGTTGAGTGACAAAGATACGTTGTAAAATATTTTTGTGTCTTACCAATGTTTTTAAAACATGTTTAAGGGGATTTCAACACGTGAATTTAAGGTGAAACTAATCTGAAATTCACGGTTTTGCTAATAACTTTTGAACCTCTGGACCGATCTGGCTGAAATTCAAAACGAACTAAGCCAGGGGAACGACAAATATATGTTTTAAGTAGAGTTGGGCGCGTGAGTGATTTTTGACTCACACTCACTCACGCTCACGACAGGAATTTTCGAATCACGCACACTCACTCACGAGCATGTTTTTTTTGCTCACACTCACTTACAATCACGTGAGTAAATTAAATACAACTCACACTCACGTGCACTCACGCAAGATTCTCTCACGCTCACGTTGATTCACACTCACGAAACTCTTATTTAAACAAACAACAATTTTTAACACTAAAATTTCAAAAATCTTTCAAAATTTTCAGCAAAATTTAAAGTTCAGCGAAATTTTACATTTTTTTGATTTTTTCGGGACGAAATCTTAAGTTAAGCCAAATTTTAATTATTTTGTTGCTTTTTTTGGTATAGAAGGAAATATGAATAGAAAATAAATCACGCAAACTCACGCAAAAAAATCGGCTCACGCACACTCACTCACGCAAAAATCTTACTCACGCACACTCACTCACGCAATTTTTTTTCTCTACTCACACTCACTCACAATCACGTGAGTAAAATTGAATTCAATCACACTCACGCGTGATCACGCGTGAATCACGCTCTAATCTGCTCCTGTGCCCATCTCTAGTTTTAAGCTTCAGCATCCTCAATATTGCCTTTCGAAAGTTAGCGCGTATTTTATATCGTTGCCGAAATTCAGTCTTTTGCTCATAACTTTTGAACCACTGGACCGATTTTCCTGGATTGCAATACCAACCTGACCAGGTAAATGACCAACATATATGCCAAACTTCAGGAGTCTAGACCAATATTTCGAGGTGTTACAAACGGAATGACAAACTTATATATACCCTCTATCACTAAAGTGGAGGGTATAAAAAATACCTAGCTAACTAAATTTTGGGACACAATTCACTTAAAATAGTTTATAAATGTTCCCACAATTTAGTAAAAGTTAACTAAAAGTTTGAAAATTTTCTAAACTGTTGGGAAAAAAAATTTAGTTCATGTAGGGCATAGAGGGGCACATTCGCCAATGGGGCACATTCGCCAATGGGGCACATTCGCCAATGGGGCACATTCGCCAGTGAGCGCACGCTCCTAGGGCACATTCGCCATATTAAAGTTGGGGCAGTTTTGCCGGCGAATGTACCCCATGGGGTACATTTGTTTCAATAAGATTATGTTTTTTTTTAATAAAATTATGCTTTTAATAACAATACTTCTGAAAAATGATATTGTTAACGAATTTCTAGAAATTTTATTTCTTGGCGATTGTGCCCCATGGTTGAGGCACTTCAAGGGGCCTTTGAATCTAAAAAATTTGGCATTCCCGAAAATTTAAAAATGCTCATATCTCGGTTAATATTGCCGACACAACAAAAAGTCCAAAAGGTCGGTGTCATAATGTCAGAAAATAGAAAAGGTAACAAAGTACTTTCCAAAGGTGATTCTTAAAAGGTTTTTTTCTGCTAGAGGATTCCACTATTCAAATTTCAAGTTTCTATGACGACGACGACATACTGTGGTGGTATTAAAAAACAGCTATTGTTATTGATTTGAATTCAATTTTGACCGTAAACTTCAAAACATTGTTTTTTTCAATGCTAATTATCACGTTTATAACCGTGCTTAGGTACTATGTAGTATAATTACACTAGTAAACATCAATTTTGTAACTAGAATAAGAGTTTCCCAAACAGTTTATTATGGCGAACGCGTATTTTGTCTAAACCCTAAAAAAAAATCTAGTTTCCTACTATAAATTGGGTAAATTTCAACAAATTCAAAAAATATTCTACTATAAATTGAGTAAATTTCCAATATTTTTATGTAAAATTACTCATTTTGTGTAAATTTACCCAATTTATAGTAAAAAACTGAAATCATTTTAATTAGAGAGTGTATGCAATTTTTTGCAATGCAAGATTCTAAAATAATTTGGGATGAACCAATCCTAATTTAAATTCTGAAAATTCCAATTAATATTCAGAATATCCAAGTAAAATTTAGAAAAGCTCAATTGAATTAAGTTTGGTTAACTGAAATTTCAAAAATCCCGATTAAAATGCCAAAAAAAAAACTAAATTTATTTCAGAAAAGCATAATAGAAATTCACAAAAGTTTAATAGTTATTCAGAGAACACAATTAAAATATAGAAAAAGATCAATTAATATTCTGAAAAGACCAATTAATATTCAGAAAAGCAATTAGAATTAAGGAATTCAGAAAAGCCTCATTGAAAATTAAAAAATCCGAGTTAAAGTTCAGAAATTCCCAATTGTTATCCAGGAAAGAAGTTCCATTTGAATTTCTTTTTGAATAAAAATTGTGTTTTTCTGAATTTGAATCGTTTCTTCAATTGGAATTTCCAATTTTTAATTGGTATTTTATACATTTTAATTGAATTTTAGTGCATATAAATTAAACTTTTCTGAACTGACTTTAATCTGACAAACTTTGAGTGTGACAACCGAAAAGTGCTGATGATGGAAGGGTGGCTAATTCCGAATTCTGCCGCCATCTCCACTTAGCCTGTGTTGTCAATAATTTTTTTTTTTAGATAAAAACACAATTTAACTTGGTCTTTACTGAATTTCAGTGGGGATTTGTTTAATTAAAATATATTTTTTATTGTTTTAAAAGTTGTAGTTGCTTTAGAATAAATTTAAAATTTAACATGTTTTATTATTTCAAAAGTTGTAGTTTAGAATAAATTTTAATTTTAAGCTTTAGAATAAATTTTATATGTTAACCAGTGTTATTTATTCAATATTATTTACACGTTCAATGCATTTCTTAATGTTGTCAATTTTATTACTAAATACAATTTATATTTAAATTATATTTACAGTACCCCTACAGTCAATTTGGTAAATTGCTGGCCTGTGGTGTCGTAGGTTTAATTTACAATGGATTGGTCTGGTATGTTACATCACGTTTGGGGATGCTAAACGGGGAATTCCGAATCCCTGGATTAATCATTTGAAATCCCGGATCAGATCTAACGATATCTCGAAATCGTATCAAAGAAATTGATATAGTTTGACTTAAACAGTTTAGAAGAGGATATAAATATTCCCTGAAAAATCATATTTATTACAGTCTATACTTTTGTTAATCAAGAAGAGATTCAAAGTCCGAGAGAAATAGAAAATACCATTTTTTTAGCCCGCACTTTTCGTTTCCATGGACACTGTCCATTGGACAGTGCTGCCAGGCTTTTTTAAATCGTCAAAAGTTAAAAAAACGTAAAAATTCACATTTAAAAACAAGGAAAAAATTATAATCGGTCACGACCAACCTTATAATACCCTATACCCGAGTTTTTTTTCCAAAAATGGATTCTCATTACAACCTGTACCACAAAGGGTATAATGAGATTTATCATCGCCCAGCCCAAACCACTGAAGCCAGAGACCTGAAATTTAAATGCTGATTCATCTCTAGGATCATCCAGCCAATAAAAACATTCTGAAAAAACGTTTTGGAAATTACGATTCTAAGGGGACAAAAAAGGGTAAAAAGAAAAAGTTGCAAAATCGCAAAATTTGACATGCCCTAGCATAAATTTGGCTGAACTGGCAGCTTTTGGAAAGGAATCCCGAGATACAGATACAGTGAAATCATGTGTCTTTTCAGCGCTAATTGGAATCTTCTTTTGTACCATTTTTATTATAAACAAAGAATTTAATATTTACAGTTAAAAAAAAAAAATGTCCCAATAATTTTACTGCTTCCTTAAGAGCGCTCTTTGGGATGCTATAAAAAGAAGCTGTGCTGCCAAAATCTCGATTTATTTTTGCTGGGGTAGTATTCTTCAGCAGAATTAACATCCAAAATAAGGTCATATTTTGAACCTAAAAGTTTTAAGATTAAAATGGGTAAACAATTGGAAAAAGTGGGTAATAATGGCACTTTTTATATCTATTGAGATAAATACTAAAATTTTTGTAGAAACAAGTCATCAAAATGACGAAAAATTGTCACTTTTGGCAGCATTGTTTACGTGTCGCGTCTGAAAATGCAGATTGAAATTCATTCGACATTATCTTTTTAGAAATCGTTTAAAAAGTCTGCTCGTCTAAACTGCTCTTAAAGTCCAATACGGTTTTTATACGTTTAGTTTGCAGTTCGTTGACGTTGGGTTAAAAAGTTCATATTTCTACCTTTAATCGCAGTTTTAGTTTTTTTTACAAGTTGTATTACACCGTCCGACAAAAATGAAAAAAGTCATTAAACACAAACTGGATAATATACGTTTGAAACTAGAGACTAAATTTAGAAAAACTGCATTTACAGTTTTTCTTTTTGTGATCCAGTTTCCTTTTAAAAGGACTTCAAAGTTTAAGAGGATTAAATTTTATAAAATGTCTTTTTAATATTTGTACTTGTGCTAGAATGCCACTAAAAAATGAAAGAGGAGAACCTCCCCTAATTTTCTTCTTTTTATTATTTTTACATATCAAGGAAAAGGAGGTTAGTTACGTCCTTTCAAAAATGTATCCTTCAATATCATTCAAAATTTTCAACAAAATATTTTCCTTTTATCCTGATATGGCAAAATAAAAATATGGAAATATTAGGGGATATCCCCCCTCTCATTTTCCATCACCAGTGTCATCCTAGGACAAGTACAAATATTTAAAAAATTTTACAAAATATATCCTTTAAAACTTTGAAGTCCTTTTAAAAGGAAACAGGATCACGAAATGAAAACTGTAAACGCAGTTTTACTCCATTTGATCTCTACTTTCAGACGTATATCATCCGGTTCATGATTAATATTGGCTGTCGGACGGTGTTATTATGTAGAATTTTTATTTTTATATTTTATGACTATTCATCTTATCACTTTCATTATATTATTGATTGCTTTATAAATAACAACAAATAATTGTAAGTAATTAATATTAATATGTATTTTTTATGATCTTTTGCTGTTTTTAATACATATTAATTTTAAGTACTCCTAACTACTTATTAATTAAATTGGTTAACCTAACAAGTTCAAGTTGTTATGTAAAATTAAATAGAGATGGTAAAGTGACTTGATAGAGGACTTATTAGATAGTGCTGGCAATTTATCGATTAGGGCTAATCTATGTCAAATTTTTATGAAATTAATGAATAATTTGTGTTAATCATTTATAGCTTTTGATGAGTTACCAGCCCTTAATGGGGGAAATCGAACCCACGACGCCTATTTCATAGGCCAGAACGCTACCAACTAAACGTTAGGGATGTCATACAAACTAAATTTTGTTACAAAAAGTTTGTGTTTGTTGCTTAGACTTATTTTAGTAAAAATCGGGCGGAATCTTTATAGGTATGTGGACTAACAATATGTCCAAAAATTTCTCAGACTCTAAAATTTTATTACAGTTTGGAACAATTGTTTGATTCTGAGAGATTTTTCCCGCACAGAAAGAATTAAAAAACAAACTTCAGATTTTTTCCCCACAGAAAGAATTAAAAACAAACTTCAACCACTTCAAAATTTTTTGATTGAAACTCCTCCGATGAAGAAAATTGTTATACCAATTACCAAATTAATAGGTGATTAATTAAATATTTTTTTAAATCAACAATTTTTCGATTTTGATCACAAATTTGATAAATTTTTTATTTGTAGTCAATCTAAATAATAATTGATTTAACGAATGAATTGTAAGCTTGTGACAAAATTATGAAGAAATACATATTTAAAGTAAAACCCGATAATTTTGTAATTTTTTCAATTAATGTATTCAAATAAATTAAAGCGAAAAAACATCTGATATGTTAAAGAATTGTAATTCGACAGTACAAGAACACAACATTTTGATCAAAACAATGATTGATTGATTGATTTAAATTCTATTGCTCAATAGATTTAATTGAACATTTTTATCTAATAATATTCAAAATTCTTTGATTTTCAGATTTTCAGGATAGAAAAATTCTTAGATTCTGAGATAGGTCTATTTAAATTTTTTAGATTCTGAGACATTTTACCTGTTTTGAAATATTCCCAGATTACACCGTCCGACAAAAATTAAATAAAGTCGTTGAACACGAACAGGATAATATACGTTAATATAAAGAGACTAAATGTAGTTAAACTGCATTTACAGTTTTTCTTTTCGTGATCCTGTTTCCTTTTAAAAGGACTTCAAAGTTTTTGAAGATTGAATTTTATAAAATATTTTTTTTAATATTTTTATTTGTCCTTAGATGCCACTATTGATAGAAAATAAAAGAGGAGGATCTCCCCTAATTTTCCTATTTTATAATTTTTACATATCGGGAAAAAGGAGGTAAGTTACGTCCATTCAAAAATGTGTCCTTCAATATCATTTAAAATGTTTAACAAAATATTTTGATCAAGTTTTCAAATGACTTTATTCACATTCTTTTATTCTAATATGGCAAAATATAAAAAATGGAAAAATTAGGGAAGATCCTCCTCTTTCATCTGTCGTCAACAGTGTCATCCTAGGATATTTACAAATATTTCAAAAATATTCAAAATTTCAAAAATTACAAAATGTATCCTTAAAAACTTTGAAGTCCTTTTAAAAGGAAACAGGATCACGAAATGAAAAACTGTATATGCAGTTTTACTCCATTTGATCTCTACTTTCAGATTTATATCATCCGGTTCATATTTAATATTGGCTGTCGGACGGTGTTATGAGACATTCTTCCAGTATAGAAAAACTCTCAGACTGTGAGAAAAATTAGCAAAGTGCTTAAATTCTGAGCCATTTATATATGCTAATATTTTTTTTTTTCTAAATTGCAATATAAACTTAAATACATCCAAAATTTAAAGTTTTAAATTTACTTACCAAAATTCTTTTTTAATTCAACGGTATATTCAATATCTTGAAATTCAACATCTTTTGTTTCTTTCAAAAACGATGATGACAATTCCATTGTGTTTGTGTATAATTTTGAAATCTGAGATAGTTTTTTTCTGCGGTTCTTTGTTAATTCTTTTAAAAATTAATTGCAATTTACAAGTATTGTTAGTACAGCAGAACAACGATCATCCAGTGTAATTGTTAAATGTATAAAGATTTATATTTTTGTTTTTCGTGATGATAGGAAATTTTTTTTTTTAATGCCTCAATTCACCTTTGTGTTGAACGTGTTTATGGTGTTAAAGTGATTCATTACAATGCGAAATTAAAAAAGAAATATTGAAATAAAATAAGGAATTGAATCTGGAATGATATAAAAAAAAATAGAGAGAATATATAAATAGAAATATGTATGTACATAAAAATTTAGTTTTTAAAGCAAAAATGCATTCACTGAATATAAAATAAAGAAAATTGTTTTTTGTAATTTCAAATTTATACAACTAAAAAGTTGTTTTAAGGCCAAACTGATTAACTCTACTATGATTTTTATAAACTTTTGCAATAAATTCTTAACTTGAGTTAAATATTTGTAATAATTGCAAGTTGTATATGGGGCATTCCAGGCCAAATCACTCACTTTTAGACCCGACCCCTTTCGATTTATTTTATTTTTGTATATGTTTTAGTACTTATTAAATGCAACTTGGACACCAAATTTCAGCTTTTTTTTCCAAGAAGGTGTTGAGTAATCAATTTTTCAAAATGGCGATTTTTTCAAAAAAATGAAAAAATTAAAATTTTCAATTAATTTTGACCAGTTAAAAATATAGATATCTTAAAAAAAGTTGGACAACGTTTTGTTGGTATTTAAATGTTGTTTTAGAAAAAAATATTAAACAAATTTTTCGAAGTAATTATCACCTATTTTTTAACGTTTAAAAATTAAAATCGACTTTTTGAAAAAGTCCGAAACCTTCGATTTTTTTTTTAAATGTCTAAAAGTTCTACTCTAAATTACGCAACTTTTAAGCCATAATTCGAGATGTGATCGCAATTTGTTCTATTTTATTTTTAAATTTTGAAAATTGCACCTTTTATTTTTTGACTCTGATTTATTTATATGGTGCTCCAAAAAATTAAATTGGTAGATACTGACCCTAACTTACCCTAGATATATTCATTTCGAGGTAAAAATACGCCTCACAAAAATTAAGAACGATCGGACATGGGTAAGGCGTCCAGCAGGGGCCTTGAAGTTTAGAAAACGGATTACAAGGAAAAATATGAATTTTTTTCTGTTTTCTTCATTTTTTTGGTATTTTAAGTTAATTTCAAATTCAAGTGGTTACAGAATTATAATACGAAGTAAAATGCCTCTCTAATAAGGTACCAAAAACTAAAATCGGTTGAAAATCAGCCAAGTAATTACAACTTCCCCAGGCATCTAACGTATGGCAGACCACTTGATTAAGCAATACAATCCGATTTTTGAAATTCATTGAAATTTTCTACTGTAATAACATTTTTTTATTCTTCAAGTTCAAATGTATTTAGATAAAAAGTATTTTTCATATTGTGTTTTGCTAACATTTTTTAAATTAATGCTAAAAATGCCTGCATTTTCGACACCTTTTGAAATCTCTATTTTCAAAAAAAAAAAATTAAATTTTAAAATTTGGAAAAACCAAAAAAATATTACACTGAAACATGAATAATAAAAAAATGTTATTACAGTAGAAAATTTCAATAAATTTAAAAAAAGGGACTCGTATTCTTTAATTATGTGGTATGACACACTCTAGATGCCTGGGGAAGTTGTAATAACTTGGCTGATTTTCAACCGATTTTAGTTTTTAGTACCTTATTAGAAAGGCATTTTACTCCACATCATAATTCTGTAATCACTTGAATCAAAACTTAACTTAAAATACCAAAAAAATTGCGAAAACAGAAAAAAATTAATATTTTTCCTTGTAATCCGTTTTTTAAACTGCAAGGACCATGCTAAACGCCTTACCCATCTCCGATCGTCCTAAATTTTTGTGAGACGTATTTTTACCTCGAAGTGCATATATCTAGGGTAAGTTAGGGTCAATATGTACCAATTTATTTTTTTTGGAGCACCATATAAAATAAATCAGAGCCAAAAAATTAAAGGTGCAATTTTAAAAATTTAAAAAAAAATAGAAAGAATTGTGATCACATCTCGAATTATAGCTTAAAAGTTGCGTAATTAAGAGTAGAATTTTTATAGTTTTTTACAAAAAAATCGAAGGTTTCGGACTTTTTCAAAAAGTCGATTTTAATTTTTAAACGTCAAAAAATAAGTAATACTTACTTCGAATAATTTGTTCATATTTTTTTTCTAAAACTACATTTAAATACCAACAAAACGTTGTCCAACTTTTTTTAAAATATTTATATTTTTTAATGGTCAAAATTAATTAAAAATATCAATTTTTTATTTTTTTTGAGAAAATCGCCATTTTGAAAAATTTATTACTCAACACCATCTTGGAATAAAAGGCTGAAAATTGGTGTCCAAGTTGCATTTAATAAGGACTAAAACATATCCAAAAATAAAATAAATCGAAAGGGGTCGGGTCTAAAAGTGAGTGATTTGGCTTGGAATGCCCCATATATTTAACCTTAAAGCAGGCCACATAATGTTGCGGCTATGACAAAATCGGTGATGTATAATTATTTTTTTTTTTTTTGTAATTCTGTATCAATCGTTTTCAGATCGACAAGTATCCCAACTGTTATACACTGATTTGTCTAACACATTTGACTAGATTTGTGATCACCGGAAAAACTTTGTCAAAGGGTTTGAGAATTTTTTTTTTTTGGAAAATAATGTTTCAGAACATATGCACAGACTATATACAGACTCGACAGTAGAGTTTTATAAGAAAAAATGGGGAAAAACTAAGCGATTTTAGGAGAAAACACAGCGGTTTTTAGTCCGTTTTACGCTAACATGGCAACACTTTTGGCGCGTTATATCAGTTTTCTCTTTCTAACCTAATTCGTAGAATAATTTGAAAATATTAACCATATGGTTAAAGAATACTTTTTTGACACCTGTCACTTATGTCGAGTCTGTATTAGTCTGTGACATACCCAGCAAAACTTAGATTACCAAATAAGGTAATAATAATATAATAATAATAATAATAATTTGATCCAATGATCAGTTTTATTTATTTTTCCAATTTTTATTTACAACTCATTTTAAATAATTTTAACCTAACCGAGAACTGGTAACAATGACCGTCGTTTTGGTGGGAATCGAACCCACGACCCCCTGTTTCATAGGCTAGCACGCTACCAACTAGCCTACAGGGGCCCCTAAATAAGACATAAAATAAGGTATAGGATCTCTTATTTTATACATTGCAGCATTGATGATTTTAACAGGCGATGAGACTCAAAGTAATGCATCCACATTATCACAAAGAATACCAGTAAGGTATAAAATAAGTCATAAATTTATAACGAAGAATACGAGTAAGGTGTAAAATATATGATATTTTATAGGTTACGAGTAAGGTATATAATATAGCATACCAGAACGTAATATATAAGGTGTTACGAGTAGTGAAAAAGTAATTTTGTATTAAATTTACTCACGTGATTGTAAGTGAGTTTAAGTAGATATAATATGCTAGTGAGTGTGAGTCGTTAGAAATTTCTTGTCGTGAGCCCATCTCTAGTTTAAACTTATGCATTTTTTTATAAAATAATTATTTTTTATGTTATTGTAATGCATTATGCATTTAATTATAAATAATGCATTATTTCTAACTTTTAAATAATACATAATGTAACCAAATATAAATCATCCATGATATAATGTTTAGAAATAATAAATATGAAATACATTTTTCCAATAATCATGCATTACGTAGCAAATTATTAGTAATGCATTATTTTTCACTTTAAAATAATACGTTGTGGAACAAATGTTTGGTAAGACATCCTAAAATAATGCTACAAATAAGGTATTTACATTACCTGGTAATGTGTTATATAATCACTACCCATTACCAAAGTTTTGCTGGGTAGTTTTTGAAACAAATAAATTTAAATTTGTGTTTTTGTTAATTTATGCCAAAATATGCAAAAATATGCATTTAAAAGTTAGAAATATGCACAAAATATGCCTTTAAAACCAAAATATGCAAAAATATGCATTTTCATTAAAATATACAAAAATATGCAAAAACAAATCGATGCCATTTTAACGAAAATTTCTTGATTCGGAAAGATAATTGGTCGATATCGTTTTTAGACGATCGACAAAAACATGCATTTGCATGGAAATCACATCCCTTTTGATCAGTAATCGATTTTAAGACAAAGAAGGTGTCCTAAACAATGTCACAAGTGAGGCGATTAAGTTTGCCCTGGACGATTTATGGGTGGATAATACCATAACCAGATTTGTCATGAACATGCTGGGATACACGACTATTTGGTCACCCAGTGGCAGGTCAGTGGTGACCAGGACTGCTGTACGCGGTACTGCCAAGGAGGAGTCTTATCACCGCTTTTGTGGAACCTTACCCCGCGGACAACGTTGCAGTATCCGGAAAATATCTAGGGATACTGTCTGAACACCTGGAATTACCTGTTAAACTTCTTTCTGAATGGTGTTTAGATAGCGGTCTGTGGTAAATGCAGGCAAAACTGATCTTTTTATTTTCCAACAGGAACAAGATTCCCACGTTCAACCCGCCGAAATTATTCCTGAGGAGACACTTGAGGTTTTTAGTGATGGATGCAAAATGGACGGCCGAGTGGGGGTGGCGTGTTTATGAGTCAACTAAATTGCAGGCTCTACTTTCGACAACCGAACAAGTGTAGCGTATTTCAGCCGAGATCATGGCTATAAAACGGGCAGCGGATTGGATAGGGTGCCAGCGAATGCCATTCAGGGATATCTGTGGTTTCACCGACAACCAAGTGGCTATTAAATCCCTGGCAGGTGTCACTACCATATCTAGAATTGTCCAAGAATGTCGGGCTTCTCTTAGTAAGATGGCAGGACATTCGAATCTGGCACTCATTTGGTTGCCTAGACATATGGGTATAAATGGCAACTGTGTTGCCGATGAATTAGACAGGCAAGGAACAAATCTACTTTCTAATGAAATCGATAATATTCCTGGTATCTTAATTTCTCTATTTCAGATCGCCAACGACAGAAGGCGACGTGAACTCACGTGTTTTAACACGAGGATGGTGTGGACTTTATATGATCGCCAGCGTACGGTAAAGATCATTCAACTGCTTTGGAACCAGCCACGCAGCCTTGTTGCAGCCATTACGGGGCACAGTGTACGCTTCGGCGCACACCCTAGTAAATTGGGAATCCCCACAATGACTACTGCGTGGGATGTCAGAACGTGAAGGAGGAACATTCGACATTGCACTTCCTCTGTCAATGTCCGGCATACGCCCATCGAAGAGCCGAACATTTTGGTAACCCGATACTGGCGGATTTGACATGTTTATCTGCTATGGACGCCAATAGGATATACTCGTTCATCCGAGACTCGGAGTGATTCAGCTTGGATCCCACCGAAGTCCCTTGAGCATACCTTTTTTTCTTTATCTCTTCCTCTCTCTTTTCTTTTATATGTACACTAAGAAAATTATGTCATTAACTGTTTGTAGGTTATTTTAAAAAGTAATCAGTTAAGTCATTTTAAAAGAAAAATCACTTATTTTATAAAGGATTTAATTTTTTTACTGTTTCTGTAGTTTAAAAAAAAAATATTTACTGTATTAAAAACGAATTTTCTGTTACATTTAATTTCGGCAGTAAAATATTTCTTCTATAGTTTTACTGTTTTTTAATACAAAATAACTGAATATTCACTATTTTAATGTTTTGGTTAGTCATTAAATTAACATTTAAAATTGACTGTAATGTGTTTTTATTTTAAATGAAAAAACAGTGGAATGGTTTTTAAATAAAATTTCAGTTGTTTTAAGTGAATATTCAGTGGAATTTACCTACATAATTCTTTGAGTGTAACACAACGGCACCAGATTTATAGAAGGACTAATGTGAGCTGACCAAAAGTCGGCTGCCTACTTACCAAACCTAACCTAAGACATTCTAGCGATGTCCGTCTGTCTGTTGAACGATGATCTCGGCCAAAATATTACACAGATATGGTGGAAACTTAACATATTTACTTGTTGTTGCCCCAAGCAGTTTGGTATTGCATTTGGGCTATGTATATCGGTTCAAAAGCTATGAACGTAAATGTAAGGACAATTCGAAAATTTTGGTACATTCCACATAAGCTAAAAATACAAAAATTAAGGCGGTTTCCCCCCCCCCCCCCCCCTTAACTATTGATTTTCCAGGCAAAGAAAAGGTATGTCTGAGCGTAATTTTTTTGTATGGCAAACAAGTTTTTTCTCCGATTTTGAATGTTCGGGCAATTTTTGATTTTACTAGGCCTTAAACTTACGTGGTACAAATTTGAGCACAATCGAATAAAAATAACAAGTGGCGACCGGTGAAAAAGTTTTGATTTTAGTTAATTAAAAAAAATATGTCTTACGATACATTATACTTATTCATTGTGATCCGCCGAACACAAATATTAACAAAAAAAACTAAAATCCGGCCGAACGGTTTTCGAGATATCGCCTATGAAATATTCTTCGTTCAAGATTATTTTTTTTTAATCTCAAAATTTCTTTCTCTTGGACCTTTCATAAAGCTTAAAGCAACATTTAATTTTTACTTAGTTTGAGCCGAATCCGGTCATTTTAACCAGTGCGCCCATTGATCAAAGTTTTTGATTTTTGGAAAATTTCCACCAAAATTTTAAATTTTTGGAAAAGCCAAATAATAAAAAATTTTGTTGCGATAAATTATTTTTATTTATTTTGGCATGCTGAACACGAATATCAAAAATTTTTTAAAATCGGTCGTGCTGTTTTCAAGGTATCGCTATTTGGAATTTGTCAAAAAATCGTCAAAAATTTCGTTTTTTTTACGTTCAAGAAATTTAAAAAAAAAATCTCGAAGTACATATTTTTTTAATTTTTTGACCATATAAAAAAACGCAATTTTTTGCAAATTTCAAATAAGTATCTCGAAAATTGTTCGACCTATTTGAAAGTTTTATTATTTTACGAGTTTATTAAAACAGAAAAAATTAAAAAAGCACAAATAACATTTTTAGTAAGCATTACTAACACATGTAAATTGAGTGCAGGATACGGCTCACATGAAGACTTTACTTCAAATGAAACAATCTAGATTGTATGGCAGTAAACATTAATATGACGCTGATACTTTTTTGTTTTCATTGATTGGAAAAGGAGCTTGTCTGTCTTTTGGCTATTTTTTTTTTTTTGTTTTAGAGACGATTCTAGAAATTTTTACCGTATATTTATCGTTATCACCGCAGAATTTTAATACATGAAGATTTCATATTTATGGTTCTTGTATACTTTCAGGCACGTAGTCAAGATTTTTTTTCAGGGGATAGAACATATCTCAGACTTTGAGATATTATGGTATAGAAAAATTCTCAGGCTTTTGTATAGAAAAAATTCTCAGATTCTTAAAAAAAATTTTCGAACCTTGATAAATTTTTCTTTTAGAAAAGTTCTTAGATTCTGGAACATTTTCGTCTTAAAAATTTCTTAGATTCTGTGGCATTCTTCTCATACACACAAAAAATTATTGTCTAAAAATTTTCAATTAAATCTATTGATCAACAAAATTTAAATGAGTCAATCAATGTTTTGATTAAAATTTTTGTTATTTTCTCTAACTGTCGAATTACAAATTTTCAACATACCAGATTTGTTTTCGCTTTAATTTATTTGAATAGATTAATTTAAAAATATACAAAATAATCTGGTTTTACTGTTTTTTTTTTTTGTTGGCAACATATTAAAAAGCAAAAAGATGAATTTTTTGGTAATTTTGTCATAAGCTTACAATTCATTTGTTAAATCAATCAATATTTTGATTGACTATAAATAAAAAATTGATCAAATTGTTGATCAAAATCGAAAAAATGTTTTATTGAAAAAATGTTTAATCAATCACCTACAATTTTATGATTGGTATAACAATTTTTTTAATTGGAGGAATTTCAATCAAATAATTGATTGAATCCGCGTTTTTGTTGATTGAAATTCGTTTCAAATTTTTTCTGTGTAGAAATATTCTCAGATTCTGATTCAATTTTCGAAAAAAAACTTCTCAGATTCTGAAAAATTGTCAGTTTCTGAGACATTTTTTGCATAGAAACATTCTCAGATTCGTATAGAAAAATTCTCTAGGCTCTGCGATATTTTTCGTATTGAAAAATTCTCACATACTGAGAAATTATTCGTATAGAAAAATTTTCAGATTGTGACACATTTTCAGCATAAAAAATTTCAGATTCTGATACATTTTTCGTATATAAAATTATCAGATTCTGACACGTTTTTTTTTTATAGAAAATGTTTAGACTCTGACACATTTTTCGTATTGAAACATTCTAAGATATTTTTCGTATAGTAAAATTCTCTCATGTTGCCGTAGAAAAATTCAGATTCAAAGGTTTTTTGTAAAAAAATTGTCTGATTTTCTTGTTGCCACATTTTTAAATATAGAATAAAGTTTCAGATTCTGTCATATTTCTTTTTTTGTCTAAAATAATTCATAGTTTCATGCAGATATTTAAAGATTTTAGACTCTTCGAAAATGCGATGAAAGCAAATAAAAGTGACATTTTTCAACACAAAACCCTCAAAGCTTTGTTTAGTCCAGTGCTAGATTTTTGTACACGCTTTTTAAGTTGGTGTACTTTTATTATAATTACAATAATAATTACTTGAAAACTGTATAAGCGGCGTATACTTAATTTTGTAATTGACTTTAAATAACAATCATACGCACAGTGGTTTATTTTTAATAATTTGGCTATTCAGTAAGTAGGTACTGGACCGATTTCACCGAAATGTATACCGGTTGTAGATAACGTAATTTTGAGCTTAAGTTGGGACGCTGGACCCCACATGTCCAGTAAAAGCACCAACAGGGGCCCCTAAATTGGGGCATATTTAGTATACAAAGACTTTAAATGCTTTAAAATTACTAATTTTAAATACGTATAAAAATAAATCTGGCACTGAAGTAAAAATAACCTTAAGGGGTTTGTTATGTAAAATGTAAATTTGCATTTGCTTTTGGGTTTATCTCATTCCGAAGGTTCGATTTTATAACACTGTGTAATTTATTGATACAGACCATTAGGGGGTTTCACGATAACGGGCAAATTAGTCTGGTAAATGGTAAAAATGCCAAACGTAAAATAATTTAACTACACGCAAATCTTGAGCAAGCGTTTGATAGAATTCACGTTTTTAAAGTTTTTTTAGCATATTATGTAAAAAATTGTAATCTATTGGAAAGTTTTTTCTTATTTCTCTTTAAACTTTGCGTAATAATGAAAAAATAAATTTTAAAAACGAGAATACTACCAAATACTCGGTAACGATTTTTTACGTGTAGTTTAATTATTTGACTTTTATCATTTTTTCCATTTACTAGACAAATTTGCCCGTGACTGTGAAAAACCCTATTGTATTTTTTAATATGTTTCTGGCTAGGTCTTTCTGATTTTGTTATTTATATCAACAATTGTAAACTTATCTTGTAATTATAAACTATTAAATTTAAAATTTCTTAGTAATAAAAATTATTTTATAATTATTAGAAAGTCAATTATTAACATGGGTTAATAATATTTTAATTATAGAATATTTATGATGATTAAAATATTTTTTTTTGTAAACATTGTATTGAAATGTGATTGTTAAACAATTGTTGTTTCAAACATTTTCAGATTTTTAACAAGGGGAGACTTTGTTCCATTAGATTGATTGTGCTGATTTACAAATGCTCATTTAAAAAAAGATTAGCTGACAAATAAAGCCGGGTTTTTAGTGCACTGGAAATTTCAATTCCGGTTTGCAAAAAAACTAACAGTTTTAGGTTATTCGGTTTGAAAACATTAAAAACATTCGATGGTATGCAAAGGAATGGCAAAAATCTACCGATGTCTGTCTGTCCGTCTGTCTGTGGAAGACGCATTGTAAATAGTCGAAAATGAAAAAACTACCCTGACAAAAGTAGTACTCCAAACATTATACACCGACTTGCCTGAAAGTTTTAATATATCTATTAGGGCGGAGTAATTTTTTTTCGACAAAATCGTATAGCATATTCGGATTCTGCATAAAATTCTAAGAAAAAATGCCGAACAAACCATGTCTCAAAAATCAGTTTTGACCCCCCTAATTTTCAAAAATAGTTTTGCACGATATACGACTTTTTAGCTGGGCTTATTATTTGGAATATATTGTTTTACCAATAAATTTTGCTTTTATTTTGTATTAGAGGTATTTTTGGGTATCCATATTTGATATTCTTTTGCTCTTAACCGCCGCTAGAGGGCGCTAAAAACAAAAATCTGGACTTGGGTCTTAAGATTTTTTTTTTTTATTTTGAAGCCATATACTCTAAGGAGCCATTTAGACATTCCCATTTACAGCTAAATTAAATTCCAAAAAATCGCGATTTTATTCGCGATTTTAATTTTTTAAAATCCACAAAAAATTAAAAAGTGGTAAACTGCTCCACTATTTTTTTGTCACAATTTTTTAAAACTTTTTCGTTTAATGTAGAGGATTTTAGCTTTCAATTTCAATTTTGATTATCAAAATCCGATGTTTACTTAAGGAGTTATAGATCTTCAAAGTACATCGATAAACGATTTGAAAATCCTAAAATCATTTATTAACAAAATTTAAATTTTTTTTTTTTGTTTTTATATGGGCATAATTTAAAAAAAAAATATTAAAATTAGAAGACTTTTGTGTCCTATTAAAATGATGACTGATTTTTTTTTGTAAAAATGTCATACTTTCATAATATGTAAATTAAAAAAAATCAAAATTGGTGAAAGTTGACGAAAATGCACTAAAAAATGCATTTGCATTTAAAATGCATTTTTTTAATAACACATTTTTTTTTTTAACTTTCAAGTTTAATGTAGAGGACTTAAGCTTTTAATTTCAATTTTGATTTTAAAAATCGGATAATTACTTAAGAAGTTATCGCTCATCAAACTACACTACTTTTTCATATTTTGTGATTTTTAAAAAATGAAAATCGCGAATAAAATCGCGAGATTTTGGAATTTAATAAAACTGTAAATGGGAATGTCTAAATGGCTCCATAGTGTCTCTACGTACACAATCTAAAGATCAAAAAATACCCTTTTTCTCGTGAAGATTAATGGAAAAGGCATATATGGTACAAAACTATTTTTGAAAATTGGGGGGGTCAAAACTGATTTTTGAGACATGGTTTGTTCGGCATTTTTTCTTAGAATTTTATGCAGAATCCAAATATCCTAGACGATTTTGTCGAAAATTTTGCTCCGAACAATTCACTCCACTCTAATATCTATAAAAAAGGTGTTTAAAAATGTCCTTGTGAAACAACGTGTATCGTATCGTAGGTATTATATGCCTTCACATAAATACCCACAAAATTTAAACATTTTTATGAAAAAAATATTTAATAAAACCGAATTTCTACAAGGTTATGCCACAGTAAAAAATTAAAAAATTAGCAATTTCTTAAAAACTGTTCTACTTTCGAACCTTTAGATTTCATTTTCGTATTCAAAATTTTACATGGAAAATAACTGCTTTGTTAGCTAGTGTAATTGTTTTTATATACTATTTTTTTTATTATTTGTTTTTAATATTCATTAATTAAGAACTTTTTCTATTGTTGGCGTCTAAAACAAAACACAAACTAGTTTTGGTTTTTAAAATCACTTTTCCAGCAAAAAAAGCAAAAGTAAATGTTAGAATTCTAAAATTTAAAGGTATTATTATTATTTTTTTTTGTACAAATGATCTTTAACCTATTGATGTTTTTATTATTTTTTTGTTTTTGTATTTTATTCTTTTTCTATTTCCGTATATATTTAACTGAATTTACATAAATTATGTTTTGTATAGATAAGAGAGAAACAGATGTTTCGAGTGAAGAATTCACGTTTTTTTGCTTTGTTTTAATTAAAACATTGTTTTATAATGAATGATTCGTCATTTAATTTGTTGTTTTGCTAATTAAAATTTTAATTTTAGTAAATTATAGATTTTTTTTTTAAATGTAATTCTATACAAAAAAAAAATGTACCTGACTAAGCAACAGTTAAAATGAATAATTCATATAAAAATATTCCATTTTATACACTTAATGATATTAATTATTTAGAATTTTGATTGAGGGTTTTTTAAAAAATACTTAAAAAATAATTTAAAAAGCTTACACACAAATCATATAACAAAGCTGGTTTTACTTAAGCTCTGGTTAAGGGGGACAAAAAATAGTGGTATGTACTATATAAATATATATTAAAGTGTTTAAAAAGCAAGGACGGATCCAACTCTTGAGTTTGGCGAGGAAGGTGAAGGGTAATTTGAGGCTTTCCTAAAATTCAATTTGACTTTTGAAAATTTATATTGGTAACACAGAAAATAAAATAGACAAATTTAAATCAAAAAACTTCAATTGTAAATCAACCAAACATGATATCAACCAAACATTTAGTAAAAATGGCCGCCTGTTAGTCCATAATACAAAACTTCGATTTTGTTTTCAACAAACTCAGTCAAGTATTTATATTTCAAAATTATTTTATCATGTCAACAAAAAGTGTTTGTGTTTGTTAAATTTCTTTGTTGAAAAAAACATTATTTGTCAGTTCAACAAATTGTGTTTGTGTTTGTTGAATGAAGATTGTTTTACTTTTGTCAGATCAACAAATTGTGTTTGTTGAATTTCTTTGTTGGAAACAGAAAACTTCTTTTTTCAACAATCAAAATTTACAAACGTTTGTTGATAATACAAATTTCCGTATAGGAGCACTTTCAGTGAAAAAATTAATTGTATTCACAAATATGGGGGTGAATATAACAATTCCTTTTTTTTTTGTGAAGAGTGTAGTTCTAGATAGTTCTACATCGTTTAAAAATCGATTTCTTAATAAATTAACCCGAAGTGCCCGTCGATCAAAGTTTTGGATTTTTGAAAATTTTTTATTTATTTTGAAAATCATTTCATAAAAAAAATAAAAAATTAATAATTTTGACGCGCTGAAGACAAATATCAAAAAATTTTGAAAATCGGTCAAACGATTTTCGAGATATCGCTATTTAAAATTTGCAAAAAATGGCGGTTTCGTACGTTCTGAAATCGACCTCTGAAATCGGTCAAACTGTTTTCGAGATATAGCTATTTGAAGTTTGTCAACAAATTTCAAAAATTTCCTTGATAAAAGAAATTTAAAAAAAAATCATTTTTTTTTCACTGACTATTTTATAGAGATTGAGACAAACTTTCAATTAAAATTAATTTGAGCCAAACCAGACCATTCTAACCAACCCATGGCGCCCTTCGATCAAAGATAAGAGTTTTAGGTAAAAATTTTCTTAAAAACCATCGGTTAAAGTGATCGGATGTGACTCAAATTACTTTTAAATGACAGTTTGTTTTAAGGTCTATGAAAGGATTATGGATTTTTTTTTTATAATTTCCCAGCAAAAAAAAATCGAAGTGGTGCAAAAAGAATAAGTGATTCACTACATACATAGTAGCTATATGTGCCGATCTTCATATTCCATAAGAAGTACTTTCATAAGCACTTCCAAAACTGCTAAAAAAATGCCAATAATAACAACTTTCACCAGTTCTTTCCTCAATGATTTAGAAGTACCATTTTCATATGTGTTTACAAATGCAATTGAAAAGTACAAATTTGTGCCACTTAAGTATTGGATTTGTTTTGTTGAATATTTTTTTTTTATAATTTTATCTGATTTAATAAAAAGTTAAATTTTATAAATGAATTAACTTGATATGCCGCAAAAGCGAATTTGTTATGTAAATTATGTTATAAAAAATACAGTTTCCAGATTTTTGTTAAAATTACCAAATGACTCAAGAAGTGCTAAAAAGATAACAAAAAACTGTTAGCCCTTAAAAAAGACAAGGGTTAAATATAACCAAAAAAGAGCTAAGTTGGTATTGCCGTTTAAAGGTATAAAAACTCTTCTAAAAATATACGATATCTGATTTAAAATGAGAGAATAACTTTTTTTTGTCTCTTCATTTTATTTATTGGATGTTTTTTTTTTAACTACCCAGCAAAAAAAAAATCGAAGTGGTGCAAAAAGAGTAAGTGATTCACTACATACATAGTAGCTATATGTGCCGATCTTCATATTCCATAAGAAGTACTTTTATAAGCACTTCCAAAACTGCTAAAAAAATGCCAATAATAACAACTTTCACCAGTTCTTTCCTCAATGATTTATAAGTACCATTTTCATATGTGTTTAAAATGCAATTGAAAAGTACAAATTTGTGGCACTTATGTTAAGTATTGGATTTGTTTTGTTGAACATTTTTTTTTATAATTTTCTCTGATTTAATAAAAAGTTAAATTTTATAAATGAATTAACTTGATATGCCGCAAAAGCGAATTTGTTATGTAAATTATGTTATAAAAAAATACAGTTTCCAGATTTTTGTTAAAATTACCAAATGACTCAAGAAGTGCTAAAAAGATAACAAAAAAACTGTTAGCCCTTAAAAAAGACAAGGGTTAAATACAACCAAAAAAGAGCTAATTGTAAGTTGGTATTGCCGTTTAAAGGTATAAAAACTCTTCTAAAAATATACGATATCTGATTTAAAATGAGAGAATTACTTTTTTTTATCTCTTCATTTTATTTATTGGATGTTTTTTTTTTTAACTACATGTATAAAAACATTTTTTTTTATAATTTTTGGAGTTGTTTTGTAAATTATGTACAAAAAAAACAATAAAAATTTTCCAGATTGTGGTAAAAATCAAATGACTTAAAAAGTGCTTAAAGGGCTAAAAAAGATAACCAAAAAAAGGTGGTAGCCTTTAAAAAAAAGGGCTGAATTATAGCCACAAAATGACTAAGTTGGTATCGCTGTTGAAAGGCATAAAAACTCTTCTAAACATTAGGGTATTCAATTAATCGAGGTTTTGGTTTAATCGGCTAATCGGGCAAATAATTAATCGCACTTAAAAAATTATGTTAGTAATATCAACTGAAAATGTCAGTTAAAATAACTACTTTGTAAGTTGTTTTGGGATCAACTACTTTTTCAGTTAAATCAACTAACAATGTTAGTTATTTTAACTGACAAAAAAACAACTGACTTATGTAGTAAAAACTACTTACATTTGTAGTCAAAACAACTAAAATGTAGTAAAATAAAAAAATCAATATATAATTTTTTTTTTTTTCAAAACATTTTTCAGAAAAAAAAAATTGAAGACCAAATTTTTTCCAAGTTTTTTTTTTTTAAAAAAAAGTTGTGAAAAATAAAAATAACAAAATTTTTTTTTTGGAAAAAAAACTTTAAAACTTTTCAGAGATAAAATAAATAAAATTAACTACTTTAAATAACTGTTACTACATCACAGTACTTTTTTATTAGTTCAAAAAAATGATTTAAAATAACTAACAGAAATAGTTGTTTGATATTTTTCATACAAAAACAACTGACTTTGTAGTTGAAAACAACTAACTACTGTAAAATATACAAATAACTAACATGTAGTAACTTACATAATTTTCTTAGTGCGGGGTTGAGATTTAATCGGTTAATAATCGGATAAATTTTAATTATTCGGTTAACCGAATAATAAAAATTTTAATTGAATATAAAACTAAGAACTCTATGTACTTTTAAGAATTTTATTAATTTTATTTAAAATAAATCTTTATCCGATATGGCGAAGCTCTATAATTTTAGCCCAAATAATGATTTTTTTGTATGGCACCCTGAAAATTTACCCTAAAATTGATACCCAAATTGATGCCGGGCTTAGATGCACCTCTAATAGAGTTTCGAATTCGGTACTATTATATATCAACAAGACAAATTGGTTGGTTTTCAAATTTGTTTTCTTTTATTTTTTAGGGCCGAAATTGCAATAATTTTATCGGTCGATATCTCCGTAATGAAAAAAGATATCTTAAGGATTGCAAAAGTAATTTGAAGAATAAGTGAAGTATTATTAGATGTGCTGAACTAATTATACATCATAAAATAATTCTCGGTTTTATAAGGTCCCGAACATTGCGAATATCTGAGTTTATGCAGTACTGTCAATCGAAAATCTAAACATCTCAAAATAAGATAAATCACTTCTAAGGCCAGATTCGGATTAAGCGCATGAAAAACTATTAGTAAAATATATACATCCACATTTAATTAATAATTCCTATTAGCCACACTAAATTATTAAAAACATCGATTTAATCTTAACAATTTCAAGTCTAAATATTACATAATAAATATTATACATTGTTAAACATATCGTTTTGGTTTTAATTATTATTAGTGTAAATACTAAAAAAAAACTCTTAAAATCAATCCCAAAAAGTCATGAAATATGTACTTATCAAGAAGTGATGAAAAAATCACTTCTAAATCACCATATAAAAATTACATAATCACATCCAAAATGCCAGGAAATATATACTTCTAAAGAAGTGATGAAAAAAGCACTTCCAAAAGGTCAAGTTATATTAACATCCCGATCACTACTTCAGAAGTTGTGATAAAGATGTTAATATATATGTACATACTATACACTAGTGATATTGTGTGTCACGCCCATATAAAATTCATCAGTGTTTCAGCTGAAGAAGAAGTACATCTGGTTCATAAGTTGTGGTGAATTTTGTAGTGAATGGTAAGCTCTTTTTTTGCTGGGTTCTTGACCGTAGAAAAAACCGAAATTTGATTTTGGAATATTTTTTGCATAATTTATCCACTATAAAAATTTCAGCTTTTATAAAATTATTTTATATTTTTCACGGTAATTATGATCGATTTTAGAATATTTTTAGAATTATTTATCCACCATAAAAATTTTAGCTTTTATAAAATTACTTTAAATTTTTCGAGAAGCTTAAAAGGTCCTAGTACCCATACCTACCAGCTGACGACCAGTTTGAGTACGTACAGTTCAAAGTCTAAAATGATAGGAGTCAAAATGTGAAAACAGGCTAACTTTCGAAATACAACTCCGAGGCTGCCGAAGTTTGTCCTACATTTGTCGTTCTCCCTGTCAGGATGGTGTGGCATTTAAATTGGGTTTATTCCGAATTCACGTGTTAAAAAAGATTTACACTTAAAAAATTTTACATTTAAAAAAGTTAACATTAATTTTTTTTAAAAAATTACTGCAAAAGTAAATATTTCAAAATAAAATATTTCTAGTAAAAATTTTCAAACATTTTTTTGCGATAGAAATATTACTTACACTTAAAAAGGACATTGAGAAGGTATTATTCATGCATTCATAATTTAACCTCTGTCCTACCAGCAGAAAACCGGCTGAAAATACACCTATTTTGAGCCATATGAGAAAATCCGTCAGGACAGCAGAAAAATCTGCCGATTTAAGCAGAAAATGTTATTTTTGCAGAGAAATCTGCTGATTTCAGAAAAAAACAATCTAAGCATCTTAAATGTATTTTATTCATGTAAAAAAGACTTATATTTTAAAACAATTTTTTTCTAGAACTTATAAAAAAAAGGTTAAAATTTTTTCAAGAAAATTTTAAGTTTTTTTTCAAAGAGTTAATTTTTTTTAGTTATGCTGTTTTAAAATACTTTTATCAGCAGAAAAATCTGCTAAAAGTTAGCTTATTCAAACTGAAAGTTGTTTTACAGTTATTTCGACAGAGTTTATTTTCTGAGTGGGGATTCCGCAAAGTCGAATTTAACTATTTAATTAATTTTTTTTCTTATACAGTGTCCATTAGACACCTAAGGGTTAAATACTGTTTAACTTTAGCGCCTCTCAATATTATAAAAATAAAATCTGTTATACATGTTTACAAATATTTGAGGTTAGAATCACATTAATGCAACAAAGTAAATCAATTTGTTTATTTTTTGTTTAAAATGTATTTAATCAACAAATATTTACATAAATTATTTGCACACACAAATGCTAGAACTTGCAAATAATGGCAAAACTTAACGAAATTAGGTAATTTTAAAAAAATTATTTGATTTCTTAAGTTAGCAAAGATATTTTTGCTAAATTTTTGAAGATTTTAAAAAAAACAGGAGTTGTAATTTCGATACCCTTTATACCCTCTAACATGTAAAAAATAAAAAAAAAAGTTTGGGGCTTTAGGAAATTTTTTTGGAACAGATTCCTATTACAATATAAGTAATCACAAAAAAATGTATGTAAAATTATTTTTCAAAAAAAAACTTGCTCTAAAAAACGAATTGTCCAAATTTATTTCAAAACTGTCCAAATGTATTTTAAAATTGTCCAAATATATTTTACAATTGTCCAAATTAATTTTAGAATTGTCCAAATGTATTTTAAAATTGTCCAAATGTATTTTAAAATTTTTCAAATGTATTTTAAAATTTTCCAAATGTATTTTAAAATTGTCCAAATATATTTTAAAATTATCGAAATGTATTTCAAAATTGTTCAAATGTAGTTTAAAATTTTCCAAATGTGTTTTAAATTGTATTTTAAAATACATTTGAAAAATTTTAAAATACAATTGGAAAATTTTAAAATACATTTAGAGAATTTTAAAATACATTTGGACAATTTTTAAAATACATTTGGAAAATTTTTAACAACATTAGGACAATTTTAAATACATTTGGACAATTTTAAGATACATTTGAACAATTTTAAATTATATTTGGACAATTTTAAAACACTTTTGGACAATTTTAAAATTAATTTGGACAATTTTAAAATTAATTTGGACAATTTTAAAATACATTTGGACTATTTTAAAATACATTTGGACAGTTTTAAAATTTATTTGGACATTTTTAAAATTCATTTGGACATTTTTAAAATATATTTGGACAATTTTAAAATACATTTGGACAATTTTAATATACATTTGGAAAATTTTTAAATGCAATTGGAAATGGTGTAGCCCCCACTAAGTTTTAAAATTCCTTAGGAGGTTTTGGTCGTCTAATGGTATACATTTTTTTTGTCCCATTCAAGATACACTGGGTAACCCCAAATTGTGTGCACATTGTTATGAGAGCCTGCCTTCGTTTTCAATTGGTTTTTTTATTGATAAAAAAACTCACATTTTTTAAAAAGTAAATTCATTGAAAAACAAAATCGTGTATTGATTGATTGCAGGGCTGAAAAAATTAATTTTAGAAATGGTACGGAACCCTCAACAAAAATGGTACTTTTTGAACCAAAAGGTACGAAATTTATTTGGATTCTCAAAGGAAATTTTTAGAAAACGGTAATTCCAGGAAAATCTTGTCATTTCATTTATTACTGAATTTACAGTCTTCTACCAAGAAGCTTTTGTAGAAATTTAACGAATTTCAAAATAAATACTTAAATCAAACATTTGGTACTTTTGTACTAAGGTACTTTAGAAAGTTTAGAAATAACGGAAAATATACTAAAGTACTGAAAATTTCCTCCCTAATGTAAACATAAAATACTGATAAAATAACATTGCAATATTTTGTACTTGAATTATTAAAATTAATTGCACATTGATCATATACAACACAAAACGTTATGGTTTATAATTACTTTATTGAAATTTAAGAATTTAATGATAAGAAATTCTAGTTAGAATTAAATAACAATGATTTGGATTTGATCAGAGTTGTAGGTACCCAGGCAGAAAAATACGGTGGGGCCTCAGCGTTAAAAGCGGAACAAAAAAAAAACGTTAGCAAAAAACCCATTTAAAAATGAATAATGTGTTGGGCCAACATTGTGCCCACGGTTCTATCCAAAGTTGGGAAACTGTGGGCTAAACAAAAAATACTGTACTGGGTATAAATAAATGTCATAAAATGCTTAAGAATTTACATTAAAAATGCTTTTAGGTAAGAAAAAATAATTAAAGATTTTTTGAAAAAATGTCCCGGACACAACATTTTTTTGGCGGTTTCTTGGTATAAAAAATATAAATGCTTTTGGAAAAAAAATCAAAAAATTTTTAAAAAATTTCTGCGTCGCAATTTTTTTGCGTTTTGGAGTAAAAAATTTCATTAAAAATGATTTTAGAAAAAAAATCAGATATTCGAAGTTGTTCAAAAAAAATATTAAAAAATTTAAGTTCCAGACAAAAAAAATTGGGTTGCATTTTTTTTGCTTTAGAGTTTTTTTTGCAAATTTTTTAAATTTTTTTTGACAACTTCTGAAATTTTTTTGAGAAATTTAAAAAATTATAAAGTCCAAAAAAGTTTTTTGAAATTTTTTGAGTTCCAAGCACAAAAACCAGTCCAGTGACATTTCACAAGTGATGTATCAAGGTTGAGATACATTTACCCACAAAGGTGACATGAACGGTTTTCGAGATATTGTTATTTGAAATTTGCAAAAAATTACGGGTTTTTCCTACAGTCAAGAACTTAAAAAAAATATGTAAGTTTTTTCCTTGAGCCTTTCAAAGAGCTAGAGACAAACTTTCATTTAAAATTAATTTGAGCTAAATCCGATGATTTTAACCCGTGGCGACCTTCGATTAAAGTTTTGGCTTTTTAGAAAACGTTCACCAAAAACTCTTAACTTTGATCGAAGGGTGCCATGGGTTAAAATCGTGTGCTTTGGCTTAAATTATGTTTAAATGAAAGTGTGTCTTAATCTCTATGAAATAGTCAATGGAACAAATGGGATTTTTTTTTTGTAAATTTCTTGAACGTAGGAAAAAAACCGAAATTTTTGGAAATTTTTTGACAAATTTTGGATGGCGATATCTGGAAAACAGCTTGACCGATTTCAGAAATTTTTTCTAGTCGTATTCAGTATGTCAAAATTAATAAAAAATAATGTATTGCAACACGTATTTTTTAATTTTTAAAAATTCAAAATTTTGTTGAAAATTCTTCAAATGTCTAAAACTTTGATCGAAGGGCGCCACGGGTTAAAATGGTAGGGTTTGGCTCAAATTAAGTTTAAATAAAAGATTTTTTTAAGTTCTATGAAATGATCAAAGGAAAGAAATTTAAAAGTTTTTATTTTAAAAAATTGTTAAACGTAGGAAAGAAAAAAGAAATTTTTGCAAACTTCAAATAGCGATATCTGGAAAACCGTTCAACCGATTTTAATTTTTTTGACAAATAAATTTTGATAACACAGTAATACAAAATCGAACTTTTGGAATCGGAAAGGGACGAAACCAAGAGCAAATGAAAGCTAACATTTTACATAACAAAACCCTCAAGGCGTTTAGATTATTTTTTACACACATTTAAAGTTGGTGATTTTAAAGCATTTAAAGTTTTTGTGTACTAAACATGCCCTATTTTATGGGCCCCTGGAGGTGACCTTATTGGACATGTGGGGTCCAGCGTTTAAACTTAACTTTGAAATTACATTAGATATAACCGGTATGAATTTAGTTGCAACCGACTCCGTACCCACTTACAGAATAGCCAAATTTTTAAAAAAATCCACTATGCATCGTTGCGTATGATTGTTATTTAAAGGCAATTACAAAATTAATTATACGCCTTGTACAGTCTTCAAGCAAATTTTATTATATTTATAAAAAAAAGTTCACCAACTTCAAATTCGTGTAAAAAAAATCTAGCGCTGAATTAAAAAAAAACATCGAGGGTTTTGTTATAGAATATGTCAACTTTCATTTGCTTTTGGTTTCATCTCATACGATTTTTGTTGTTGCACTGTGTAATTTGTTGGTATACCCATGAGATATCAAAGGCGATTTGTGTAACAAAATCTGGTATGTGATGGAATTCGATCCATTTCGTTTTCATTAAAAATCAAAATTTAAAAACTGAATGGAAAATCCAAAATAACACTGTTCGATACCAAAAACCTCCCAGTGAAATGTCTAACTGGTCCTTATAGATTTTGGTCTCCTGATTCCAAATCTGCCATCCATATTTTTCTGGCACGTACCGTTTTTGATATATTTGCTGTTAAAAAGTAAAAAAATCAATTTTTTAGCACTTTTGGGGGTCTACTGTTACGTATTCTTATGTTGATTTAAAAAAATAGGACTTAAATTTTTATAAAATGGACCTCCTGATTCCAAAACTGCAATCCAAATTATTCTAGCATGTTTCGTTTTTAAGATATTCGCGTTTGAAAATTTTAGTGTGATTTATAAAGAATATAAGTGCGTGACAGTGAAGTTTCAGTTTTTCAAATGCCAATATTTCAAAAACGGCACGCGCTAGAAAAATTTTGATGACAGATTTGAAATCAAGAGGTACCATTTATACTAAATCTAGTATTTAGTGTGAGTAGCTTAAGAATAAGTTACAATAGAGACCCAAAAAGTGCTAAATTAGCGTATTTTCCAATATTCAAACGCGAATATCTTAAAAACCTTACATGATAGAAAAATTTGGAATGCAGATTTGGAATCAGCTATTTGACTGGTGTATTCTGATTCATGGGAGTGCGAATTTCTATGAATTTGTTAAATTAAAATTAAATTAATTTAAAATAATTTTGAAAAGCTTAAGATAAATCAAAAATATTAATTTATAAAATTTTAAATCTTTTTAATTATACATATTTACATCAAAATAATTGAGATTAAAATTTCAATAATGGATCGTTTTGAAATCGAACTATTTCCATCACGTGAGGATTTTGGCATGTTTTTGCAATTGGTAAACTTATTTTATTTAGAGTAGAATTGCATCAAATAAAGTAAAGTTTTTTCACCTAAGTGGCAATTATAATTTTTGCTGGGATACAACCACAACATCCCACATGCTACCTTTATTTAAAAAAAATTACTTACAACACTTGTCCTACAGTATATTTGTTGTACTTAGGAGCTTAATGAACTTAAGATATACACATGCGCCTAATTAATTTAATAAACTCGTTTTGTGTATCAAAAAGTATTTAAAAAATTTCAATACCTTATTTATTAGAATTGTATTTGTTACGTAAGATTTTGATTAATAACACTGAGCTATTAAGCTTGTTGTTCTCCTGTTCCGGTTGGTATTGAATTTAATTAAAATCGGGTTAGGGGATGTGCAAAACCTTAAAATAAACGTTAGGTTTTTGGCGAATTCATGTATTAACCCTTTAACGACCACAGGCAAGTATACTTGGCACAGCGTTTTTATACCCACTACTTACAAGGTAGGTCTTTCACAGGGCACCCACCGTGTGTGCTGAAACTAGCATATAGAAAAGAGGGGGGGGAAAATAAGAGTTAAGGCCTCTACAGACGATTCAATATTATGCTCAATCTGCATGTATTTTTTTCAGTACAATATTTTATACAGTATTTTTATGTATGCCATTTGTGGGTAAACGTCAAAAATATTGTGCATAATATTGCGTCGTCTGTAGGTACCTTTACATGTTTTTTTCTTAGCTTCCAATCTCACATTTAGCGGGTCAAAGGGAAGGGGGAAAAATGGGATTTTTTCGATTTTTCACATTTCTTCAAAAGAATCTATATGAAGATTTTATACGGATCGAAAGGTTTTTTAAGGCTTATTTAATGGTGTATCGGCCGTATCCAAAATCGGATTCGTTAAGTCCTTATTTTCAAACATGTAAGAATTTTAGGGTAGTTTTTATGGAGAGGTATATATGTGCGACCGCCAAAATCAATGACCGTATTTTTGCGTTTGGCGAAATTCCTGCTAGTTCCGATTTTATTTGGATTATCCCGAAAGACCACATTTTTTCATAAGGTGGCAACCCTTTTTATACCCTACACCACTCTGTGATACAGGGTATAATAAGTTTGTGCTTATGTTTGTAACTACCCGAAATATTGGTCCTAGACCTACCTTCAAGTATACCGATCGACTCAGAATGACTTTTTGAGTCCATTTAGCGATGTCCGTCCGTCTGTTCGTCCGTCTGTCCATCTATCGGTTTAAGCACGATATAGGTCGCAATTTTCAATCAATTGACTTGAAATTTGAAACTTAAGCATCTTTTGGCCCAAGGACGAAGCCTATTGAAATCGGTCCATGTTAAGACCTAGCCCCTATACAAACACCTCCTTTGAATTCGGCTTAAATGACTCAAATAACTGTATTATATTAGATATCGCTTTGAAATTTAGCAGGTAATTTGTATCCACGAATCTTCATTCCAAGTTTCAAAGGAATCGGGTCAGTCATTCTGGTAGTCCCCATACAAACCACCCTCCCGATATTCACATTAATCCCTCAAAATTCATGAAAATGGAAATATTTGATCAAAATTGTATTTTTAGGTGTTAAACGTGTACTTTAGTAACATAATCAAATCGGAATATAATTGTACCATTTTTGGACTTAGTACCCCATATAAAAATTTCGACCGATATTCAGTTAAATCGGTCTATTGACAAAAAAATAAACCAATTCCACTAAAATTTGATCTGTGTGTGTTTTCTACCCCTGCAAAAAAAGTCATTACCACTTCTCAGTGGAGTGCTTTAAAACTATAACAAATGTAATGAAATACAACAAAAATAACAAAAAACACAAGACAAAAACACACAAACAGTTTTTTCTACTCCAGAATACATAGATATTCAGCTCTTAACTCATTACCTATCGCGACACCTTCATACAAATGTAAGTAGATATTCAGTAGATAAGAACTACTCCAGGGAAGTAGTTGGAAGTTGTTTGAAAGCTCGGAGTACTTCTTATCTACTGAATATCTACTTACTTTTGTATGGGAGTGTCGCGGAAGGTAATGAGTTTAGTGCTGAATAACAACTTTTTATGGAGTAGAAAAAACTGTTTGTATGTTTTTTCTTGTGTTTTTTGTTATTTTTGTTGTATTTCATTACTTTTGTTATAGTTTAAAAGCACTCCGAATAGAAGTACTCCGCACTTTTTTTGCTGGGACACTAAATAAAGATCTAAGAAAAGACAGATCCAATCGGTCCATGTTTGGCCTTGGGACCCATTTTCCGAAAAACACTGGTATAGGGTATCATATGGTCGGTCTTGACCGACTAATAATAATAATAATAATTTGATCCAATGATCAGTTTTTTATTTATTTTTCCAATTTATTTACAAATCATTTTTAATAATTTAAACCTAACCGAGAACTGGTAACAATGACCGTCGTCTCCTTGTAGCGAAATCGACCAAGGGTTTTGGTGGGAATCGAACCCACGACCTCCTGTTTCATAGGCTAGCACGCTACCAACTAGCCTACAGAGGCCCCTTGACCGACTATAACTTTCTTACTGGTTTAAATTTGAGATTGGGCAGCTAAAAAAACATTCCCATATGAAAGTAACAATCAGGGGGTCCCCTGAAAATTTGTCATTCCGTTCATCAAAATATAGGTCTAGGATCCCCGTCTGTTGAAATGGCAATAACACAGATATGACTTTTACTCAACACATTTACTTGTTGTTGCTTTTAGAAGTTTGGTTTTTCATTTTAGCGATATCGGTTTAGCGGTATAAAAGTTATCAGCAAAAATGTAGAGGCACCTCGAAAATCTTGGTATATTCCACATAACCTTAAAATGTTATAATTCGGCTGCTGGTTGGCAAATGTGAACAGAATTGAATAGTAGTATTTAAACAATTGCAAACATAATTTTCTACGTAAAATTAAAAAAAAAATTTGACAGGAACGTTAGGAGGCGGTGAGTTGGGGACTCCTAAGCTCTCGCGTTAAATGTTTACAAGTTCATTTTATTCTGCTCTGTGCACTAAAATATTTTATTTTTAGTACACAGTGATAAAAAATTGAACTACAAATCGGAATGGGATGAAACCAAAAGCAAATAAAAGTTGACATTTTAAAGCATTTACAGTTAAGCTCAAAATTACGTTAGCTATAACAGGTATGAATTTAGCTGCAATCGGTCTAGTGCAATGGTTCCCAACCTTTAATTCTCGCCCCACTGGGGGGCAATATGAATGCTTCAGGGAGGCAACGAGCAAATTTTTAAGATTGCTTCTTGTTAAATAAACTAAAAAAATATTAATTTATTTAAATTATTCAGTTGATTGTTGAAAATTTTTTCTAAAAACGTTGTTTAAACGATGATTTTAACAAAAATTGTGGTTAACCACAAGTATTTTTTGAAATTTAAAACAAATTTGAATAATTTACAAATTTTTCTTGAGCGTAAGGGGGACATTGTAGTTTTTTTTTTAACTTAAAAGTGGGGCATGGCTCAAAAAGGTTGGGAACCATTGGTCTAGTACCTACTTACAATTTATTAAAAAAAAACCCATTATGCAACGTTGCGTATGATTGTTACTTAAAGGCAATTACAATATTAAGCATACGCCATGTATATAGTTCAAGCAATTATTATTCGAATTATAATAAAAATTCATCAACGTGTAAAAAAAATCTAGCGCTCAACTAAAAAAGCCTTGAGGATTGCTATCGGAAATGTCAACTTTCATTTGCTTTTGGTTTCATCCTATTTCGATTTTGGTTGCACTGTTATTAATAAAAAATTATTTTTTTATCCACGCCCTCAAAAGGGGATGGGCCGAAAAAGCGACATTTTTTATTCCATGGGTGCTAACTGTGTTTTCAACAACAAAAACCTTTTGAATCGCATGATGAATACATACAAAATATTAGTTTTAAAAGTGTTCGAATTCGAACAGTTTCTTTCGAATCGAAATACGCAGTAACCCCCCTGGGTCTAAGCACAGGACTTTGAACTCTGCTAACATAAAAATGTTTCATTTGTTTAACAAAATTAAAAAAGAAAATAAACAATTGGATTTTTTTGGTTTAGTTTTTTAAGTGAGAACTTTTTATCCTCTGGTCCGATTTTGCCAATTTCCGAATTCCTAGGACCATAAGACATATTCGTGCTAAAAAAGGAGTCTAGACCAGTGTTGGTATTTGAGAATTTTCAATTAGGGCCAAGTTGAGGGCTAAAAAGGGCCAAAATTGGTCGAAAAGGGCCGAAATTTTTTTTTAAATACTTTTTAGTTTTTGGTACTTTTTACAATATCAATCATAGAGTAGGTTAGGTTGGATGGGCTTTCGTCTTTTGACGAATTTTCCCCGATTCTTTTTAGTCTATGCAGCAATCAATAACTTTGTCTCTTTAATATAGCAAGATCTAAGCACGGGGTTAATTAACACCTTGTGACATGTTCCAGGACTAGTCGCAAACTAGTCGTTCATATCAACTGCCACTTTTTTAATGGTCGTAGAGCTTGTATTCTATAACCAGTTCGCGTTGAGCCAGTCATAGGATAGGTTTTTTTGATCAATTCTTCCTGTAAGACCAATGAATTTCCCGCAGTTATTTAACACACTTGCCCACTTTTAAATAAAAAATTTTAAGAAAACAAAGCTTTACATTGTTGCGATTAAAGGTAGAAATATGAAAATGGGAATAACTGATACTTTTTATCCTTTTTGACATAATTTAATTTTAGTAAAAATATTTTTTTAAATTTATTTTAAATAAATTTTGACAATATTTGGAGAGGATGAAAAAGGGCCAAAACTGTTTTTTGTGGTGCCACTGACCATGCAATAGTGCCAAAAATGGCACTATTGTGCCACATTTCCCAACCGTGGTCTAGACCACTCAATTGTTATTTTTTTATATTACTTCTATCAATTTCATCAATCCTTTTGTGCATTTTATCATAAGAAAATACACCCCTAAATATCCACCCTTATGAAAAATAACCCCCTCAGAAACGAAGAAAACAACAAGAGTTTTAAAGAGTGTTAAAATTAAATTTTAAACAACTTACCTTAAATTTAATTCATTTTATTAATATATTCCCACTTTTGTTAATATATTCCAATTAATGCAATGATTTTTAAAAACTATCAACACTAATATTTATTTAGTTAAAAATGTAAACAAAACCGAATTTAATTTTTTTTAGTTTTTTTATTTAAATATGTATTTTTATTTGAAACCTTTTGTTTTCAATATATATTTTTTTTTGTTTTTATTTATAATTTTTTTTTTTTATTTAATAAAATTATTTTTTTTTAAACAAATTTAATTTTTATCACACAAAACACAAGCATTCAGTTACGCGTACCGTTAACAACTGTTTGTACGTTTTTAAATTTTGCACCATACAAGTAAAATTGGTGAAGAAAACAAACGAAATTCTAGACAAAGTAAAAACGGCAAAAAAACAAATAAACAAACCAAACCTGACCAGTATGCCAATCAGTACTCTGTCTGTCCATCCAAGAAATAATGAGTAACAAAACTGAAGAACACAACAAAACGATAAAATGTGAGAGTGTTTTGGTGGTCTATGGGAAACCAAATGTATTACGTTAATTAAATTAACGTTAATAACAAAATAGATACACAGTATTAAATTTTATTTGTTTGAAGAGCTATACGTATGTATGGCTCATGTTGTAGCGGAACTGGATGAATGATAAATTTTTTTATCAGAGTTTAAAAAGAATTATTTGAAGAAAAACAAGTAAAAAAGTTAAATTCGGCCTTGCCGAATGTAGTGATACCCTCCACAATTTCAAAAATATTATTGCAAAAAACTTTATTTAAAAGAAAATTACTTTTGAAAAAAAAAAAAAATTTTGAAAAAAAAATTTCCGCGAAAAAAAAATTCGCGATTTTTTTTTTTCTTTTTTTGTCAAAAAATATGTTCGTACTTGTTGAAATACCATTTGGTGTTCAATTATGTTCACATATGTCAACCAGAAACCGAATTAAAGCATTTTGTAGTTTTAGGTTATGTTGAATGTACTGAAATTTTGGAGGTGTGCTTACATTTTCGTTCATAACTTTTGAACCGCTGAACCGATATCGCTCAAATGCAATACCAAACTTCTCGGGAGAACTTCCAATAAATATGTTAAGTTTCAGTCATCTCTGTGCAATATTTTGTCCGTGACAGCATTTTCCACAGACAGAGAGACAGACAGACGGACATCGCTAGAATGTCTTAAAATCGATCGGGCATCATGAATATATATACTTTATGGGGTCCCAGATCGATATTTCGATGAGTTACAAACGGAATGACAAACTTATATATACCCTCTATCACTAAGTGGAGGGTATAATAATGGTGGTTAGCTTTTTAGGGCTATTCAATGTACGGTTAGCTACATTTTTTCTACAGAAAAATTCTCAGATTCTGAGACATTTTTTCTATAGAAAAATTCTCAGATTCTGAGACATTTTTTCTATAGAAAAATTCTCAGATTCTGAGACATTTTTCTATAGAAAAATTCTCAGATTCTGAGACATTTTTTCTACAGAAAAATTCTCAGATTCTGAGACATTTTTTCTATAGAAAAATTCTCAGATTCTGAGACATTTTTTCTATAGAAAAATTCTCAGATTCTGAGACATTTTTTCTATAGAAAAATTCTCAGATTCTGAGACATTTTTTCTATAGAAAAATTCTCAGATTCTGAGACATTTTTTCTATAGAAAAAAATCTCAGATTCTGAGATATTTTTTCTATAGAAAAATTCTCAGATTCTGAGACATTTTTCTTTAGAAAAATTCTCAGATTCTGAGACATTTTGTCTTTAGAAAAATTCTCAGATTCTGAGACATTTTTGATATAAAAAAAATTCTCAGATTCTGAGACATTTTTTCTATAAAAAAATTCTCAAATTCTGAGACATTTTTTCTATAAAAAAATTCTCAGATTCTGAGACATTTTTTTCTATAAAAAAATTCTTAGATTCTGAAACATTTTTTCTATAAAAAAATTATTAGATTCTGAGACATTTTTTTTATAAAAAAATTCTCAGACTCTGAGACATTTTTTTTATAAAAAAATTCTCAGACTCTGAGACATTTTTTTTATAAAAAAATTCTCAGATTCTGAGAAATTTTTTCTCAGATTCTGACACATTTTTTCTATAAAAAAATTCTCAGATTCTGAGACATTGTTTCTATAGAAAAATTATCAGATTCTGAGACGTTTTTTCTATAAAAAAATTCTCAGATTCTGAGCATAGATGGGAATTTTTCATTACCATTGAAATTTAATTACCATTGGTTGATATCAATGGTAATGAAAAAAATTTCATTACCATTTAATGGTAATTAAATTTTTTTAATTGAACAAATAATTACCAATTGTAATGAAATGCACCAATTGTTGAAAAACACCAATTATAATTGGTTTCAAAACCATTGGTTTACACATTTTTGTCTTTTTGAAAAGTTATAAATTTAAACATCAAAGTATGTGTTTTTTTTTTTTTTTTTAAATATGAATAAAGACAAACATCTAAACGCAAATAAAAAACTTCAAATATTGTGTAATACAAAAGGCAAACGTGCGTTTGGTTCATAAAATATGAAAAAATGAAGTACAAAATAACAAAAAACAACAGATATTTTCAAATATTAACGATTTTGACAATATTGTGACGACTTTTACTAATGGTAATTAGTTTTTTTAATTGATGCCATACCAATGGTAATTATTTTTTTTTTTAATTTTCATTAGTAATTAAATTGATTAGTAGAGTCCGACCGAAACCAGTTTTTGAGGCCGAACCGAAACCGAACCGAATATTCGGCCGAAAAAGTAATATTCGGCCGAAACCGAACCGAAACCGAAACTTACAAAAAATTACCGCCTGGCATGAATAAAATTATTAAAAAGTTGTTAAAGATTAATATACAGCATATAATGCTTTTAATCCATAGGAATTGTTGTATTTTTGAAAAAAAAATATGTTTTTTTAAAAACTTCCAAAAAAATTGTATATTTCATTTGCAGATTAGGAGAAAATAATTTTTGAACTGAAACAGTTTTACATTTATTGCATAAACTTGTAATATTTTCTTCAATTGAACTGAAGCAAGTGTAATGAAATACGAAATCAAAAAATTCAGCGATATTTTTACATATTTTTTAAAATACCAAAAAGTTTCGTTTTCGGCTAATATTCGGCCAAAATTTTGCCGAATACCGAATAGAGGCCGAAACCCCATTATTCGGCCGAAACCGAGACCGAAACCGAATATTCGGTCGGACTCTATTGATTAGTAATTTAATTGGTTCAATTGATACAACCAATTGTAATGAAAAAAATTTCATTACCATTGACACCAATTACCATAATTAAACCATCAATTAATTGGTCCCATTAATTAATTAGTCCCATCTATGATTCTGAGACATTTTTTCTATTAAAAAATTCTCAGGTTCTGAGACATTTTTTCTATAAAAAAATTCTCAGATTCTGAGAAATTTTTTCTATAAAAAAATTCTCAGATTCTGAGACATTTTTTCTATAAAAAAATTCTCAGATTCTGAGACATTTTTTCTATAAAAAAAATCTCAGATTCTGAGACATTTTTTCTATAAAAAAATTCTCAGATTCTGAGACATTTTTTCTATAAAAAAATTCTCAGATTCTGAGACATTTTTTCTATAAAAAAATTCTCAGATTCTGAGACATTTTTTCTATAAAAAAATTCTCAGATTCTGAGACATTTTTTCTATAAAAAAATTCTCAGATTCTGAGACATTTTTTCTATAAAAAAATTCTCAGATTCTGAGACATTTTTTCTATAAAAAAATTCTCAGATTCTGAGACATTTTTTCTATAAAAAAATTCTCAGATTCTGAGATATTTTTTCTATAAAAAAATTCTCAGATTCTGAGACATTTTTTCTATAAAAAAATTCTCAGATTCTGAGACATTTTTTCTATAAAAAAATTCTCAGATTCTGAGACATTTTTTCTATAAAAAAATTCTCAGATTCTGAGAAATTTTTTCTATAAAAAAATTCTCAGATTCTGAGACATTTTTTCTATAAAAAAATTCTCAGATTCTGAGACATTTTTTCTATAAAAAAAATCTCAGATTCTGAGACATTTTTTCTATAAAAAAATTCTCAGATTCTGAGACATTTTTTCTATAAAAAAATTCTCAGATTCTGAGACATTTTTTCTAAAAAAAAATTCTCAGATTCTGAGACATTTTTTCTATAAAAAAAATTCTCAGATTCTAACACATTTTTTCTATAGAAAAATTCTCAGATTCTGAGACATTTTTTCTATAAAAAATTCTCAGTTTCTGAGACATTTTTTCTATATAAAAATTCTCAGATTCTGAGACATTTTTTCTATAGAAAAATTCTCAGATTCTGAGACATTTTTTCTATAGAAAAATTCTTAGATTCTGAGACATTTTTTCTATAAAAAAAAAATTCTCAGATTCTGAGACATTTTTTCTATAAAAAAATTCTCAGATTCTGAGACATTTTTTCTATAAAAAAAATTCTCAGATTCTGAGACATTTTTTCTATAAAAAATCTCAGATTCTGAGACATTTTTTCTCTAAAAAAATTCTCAGATTCTGAGACATTTTTCCTGTAAAAAAATCTCAGATTCTGAGACATTTTTTCTATAAAAAAATTCTCAGATTCTGAGACATTTTTCTATAAAAAATTCTCAGATTCTGAGACATTTTTTTTATAAAAAAATTCTCAGATTCTGAGACATTTTTTTTATAAAAAAAAATATCAGATTCTGAAACATTTTTTCTATAAAAAAAATTCTCCGATTCAGAGACATTTTTTGTATAAAAAAATTCTCAGATTCAGTGTAGATCAAGTGTAATAAGACTTTTGATTAAATTTAATAAAATCTCTTAAAATAATATTTTATATTAAAAAAAAACTTACCTCATTCTAATTAGCAAGCAACTAATATCGCCTATGTGCAAAGACGCAGCTTAGCTGCAAATTCTGTTATACATTTTTACACTATTTTTTCGACACTTTTTATTTAAATTAATTGTTTTTTTTTAATATCAACATGATTTTTCATTAATTCGTTTTTTCCGTGCTCCGAGTCCCTTTCTAATGATACCCTAACCCCCTTGAAGGATAAGTTGTTTTTGAAATATTTAAGAAAAACCACTTTAACTTTAAACCCCTGCTCCTCCCAAACGGTGTATGTTCCCACGGCCGTGCACCGGTTTGAACACTACATTCGATTTTTTAGAGGTTAAAGATTAAGGTCATATTTTTTTTTTTTTTTTTAAGCAAGTTCGGTAATCTTTATGAGTTCCTTATTTTAGTCTTAAAGGTGAATATGGTTTAAAAAATATACTTTTTCCATTAACTCCAGCACCTTTTTAACCATTAGGGCACACGGGGCACGTGGCCAGAGAATTTAAGCACATTTGAAATTCTTAACTATTTTTAACGACTTTTAATAAGGATCTAGCGACTTTTTAAAAAAAGCTGTTGGTATCACTGATTTTTGATATATTTATGTGATTTTTGCATTGAGATAGTTGACATCACTGCTGAAAATTCTTTAACCGTTTTACAACACTACTGCTAGCTGTTTTTTTTTTGTTCGTGTAAAAAAATTTAAATACATATTTAACAAGAAAAAATATAAGAAAACTAATTAAATTATTGCGAAAATATAATTAAACGCCTTAAAAAATGTCTAAAGAAGAAGAAAAAGCTTCCGAAATAACTAAAGCTGCTGATCGTATGGAAGGAATTGACGAAGAAATTTCTAAAGAGGAAGAAATGGAATGTAATAACGAAAACTCCAATGACACAAATCCAGAAGCGACCACCTCAACGGCAAAAAAAGTTTCGGAATATGAAGAAAAATTACAGGCAGCTCGAAAAAAACGTTTTGAATTTTTATTAAAGCAAACTGAAATCTATACTCATTTTATGAGTAACAGCACCAAAAGTCCTACAAAAGGCAAGGCAAAACCTAAGAAGAAAAAGATCGGAAGTTCTGGAGTAAAAACAGGCCGTTTTCATAAAACTGAACAGGAAGAAGATAGCGAAGTCTTGGTAGCACATACGCAACACAAGGAAATCTATCGTTTTGAAAGTTCTCCTACTTTTATTAAAAATGGTGAATTACGTGATTATCAAATACGTGGTCTAAATTGGTTGATTTCTCTACATGAAAATGGCATCAATGGTATATTAGCCGATGAAATGGGTTTGGGTAAAACTATACAAACCATTGCTTTATTAGGTTATCTTTGGCATTTTAAAAAATCAGCAGGTCCTCATATAATTATTGTACCAAAATCTACCCTTCAAAATTGGATTAATGAATTCAATAAATGGTGTCCCTCTTTAAAGGTTGTTTGTCTAATTGGTGACGCCAAGACGCGTAATAAATTTAAACGCAATATTCTATATCCCGGTAAATGGGATGTTTGTGTTACCTCCTATGAAATGTGTGTAATTGAAAAATACGCCTTTAAAAGATTCAGTTGGCGTTATATGGTCATCGATGAGGGACACCGTATTAAAAATGAAAAAACTAGATTAGCTGATGCTGTACGAGAATTAAAAACTTCAAATCGTTTATTACTTACTGGTACACCATTACAAAATAACTTACATGAATTGTGGTCCTTGTTGAATTTCTTGTTGCCAGATGTTTTCAATTCATCGGAAGATTTTGATGAATGGTTTAATACCAATAATTGTTTGACTGATGATACTCTGATACAAAGATTGCAAGCTGTACTTAAACCATTTTTTCTGAGACGTCTTAAGTCTGAAGTAGAAAAAAGCCTATTGCCGAAAAAAGAGATGAAAATATATGTGGGTCTTTCGAAGATGCAACGTGAATGGTATACTAAAGTTTTAATGAAAGACATTGAAATAATTACCAGCACTGGTACAGTAGTAAAAAAGCGTTTATTAAATATACTCACGCAATTGCGTAAATGTTGTAATCACCCCTATTTGTTTGATGGTGCCGAAACTGGTCCACCCTATACCACTGATGCACATTTAGTATTTAATTCTGGTAAAATGGTTATCTTAGATAAGTTATTGCCAAAATTACAGGCTCAAGGTTCCAGAGTATTGATATTTTGCCAAATGACCAGAATGATGGATATTTTGGAAGATTATTGTATCTGGCGTTCTTATCAATATTGTCGTTTGGATGGTCGTACACATCACGAAGAACGCACTAAACAAATGGACGAATACAATGAGCCTAATAGTTCTAGATTCATTTTCATGTTGTCTACTAGAGCTGGTGGTTTGGGTATTAATTTGGCTACAGCCGATGTAGTTATAATCTATGATTCCGATTGGAATCCTCAGGCAGATTTACAAGCTATGGATCGTACTCATCGTATTGGACAAAAGAAACAAGTGCGTGTATTTCGTTTTATAACCGAAAACACCGTAGAAGAGAAAATTGTGGAAAGAGCCGAAATGAAATTAAGATTGGATAAATTGTTTATCCAGCATATGAATAAAGATGAAATATTAAATATTATACGTTTTGGTGTCAATGATGTATTTGCCAATAAAGATACGGAATTAACAGATGAAGATATTGATACAATTCTAGAGAGAGGTGAAGCTAAGACGGCTGAAGATAAAGCTAAACTTGATATATTATGTGGTAGTACTTTGGATACATAAAAGAAATACAACTAAATAAATTTAAATTATTTTTTTTGATTAATATTTAATGTACACCCACTTATTTATATTTTAATTTGATCACTTCATAACATGGTTATAAAACAAATATAAAATCCGGTGATAACAACTGAATGTTTGTTTTAGAATAAGTTTTCTTTATGTTTAAGATTGTTTGAAACAATTTTTTTAATATTAATTTTATGTTATAATTAAATGAATTCCAACTAAATAAAATTTCAGTTAAATTTTTTTACATCCTATTAAAGTGTTTAAATTACTAATGTCTAAAACCAAAATGAAGATTGTGAACTAAAACGTGTAATAATAAAAAATATTGCCGGAATAAGTAAGATGAGATTAGAAAAAAGAAATGAAAAAAAATATTGCAACGTAAAAACAAAAAGTACAATATAATTTGAAAAGAACAAATCTTTCAAACAAAAAAGAACCGCTAAAAAAATGTTACTGATATAACTGAATATCGGAGGAAATTCGTTTATAGGGACTTAGTCCAAAAATGGACGAATTAAAATAACATAGGTTGCCAAAGTACACGTTTCTAATATTTCCTATTTTAATTAATTTTTTGAGATTTATATATTAAAAGGATGGTTTGTATGGGGACTATAAGTAAAACTGGACCGATTTGAGACTTTTTATTCGAAAATTGTCTCAGAATCTGAGACTTCCATACGAAAAATGTCTCAGAACCTAAGAATTTTTCTATAATGTCTCAGAATCTGAGAATTTTTCTATACGAAAAATGTCTCAAAATCTGAGAATTTTTCTATACGAAAAATGTCTCAGAATCTGGGAATTTTTCTATACGAAAAAATGTCTCAGAATCTGAGAATTTATCTATACGAAAAATGTCTGAGAATTTTTCTATACGAAAAATGTCTCAGAATCTGAGAATTTTTCAATACGAAAAATGTCGCAGAATCTGAGAATTTTTCCATACGAAAAATGTTAGAAAATCTGAGAATTTTTCTATACGAAAAATGTCTCAGAATCTGAGAATTTTTCTATACGAAAAATGTCTCAGAATCTGAGAATTTTTCTATACGAAAAATGTCTCAGAATCTGAGAATTTTTCTATACGAAAAATGTCTCAGAATCTGAGAATTTTTCTATACGAAAAATGTCTCAGAATCTGAGAATTTTTCTATACGAAAAAATGTCTCAGAATCTGAGAATTTATCTATACGAAAAATGTCTGAGAATTTTTCTATACGAAAAATGTCTCAGAATCTGAGAATTTTTCTATACGAAAAATGTCTCAGAATCTGAGAATTTTTCTATACGAAAAATGTCTCAGAATCTGAGAATTTTTCTATACGAAAAATGTCTCACAAAGAAAGTATCTCAACCCTTGTGAACCGATTTGCATGAAACTTAAAATATGTATAAAAGAGACAATTCTCAGGTTGGGGTGTATCGGCTTATCGTCTTTATAAGGGATTTAGGGGTTAATAAAAGGGGTAAAAAATGTCGAAAAAAGTTTTTTTTTTTTCAGCAATTTATTTTTTAAAAACTATCTGATATTTCCATATGTCTTAGAATCTTTTTCTATACGAAAAATGTCTCAGAATCTGTGATTTTTCCTATGCGAAAAATGTCTCAGAATCTGAAACATTTTCTGTACGAAAAATAAAGAAAAATCTGAGAATTTTTCGATATGAAAACGGTTTCAGAATCTGTTTTTTTTTATATTATTCTCTTTTTCTATACGAAAAATGTCTCAGAATCTGAGAATTTTTCTATACCTAAAATTTTTCTATACGAAAAATGTCTCCGAATCTAAGAATTTTTCTATACGATAAATGTCTCAGAATCCAGAATCTAAGAATTTTTCTGTATGAAACTGTTTCAGAACTGATTCTTTTTCTTTACGAAACATGTTTTAGAATTTGAGACTTTTTCTATACAAAAAATGTCTCAGAATCTGAGAAAAAAGTCTCATAATCTGAGACTTTCTATACGAAAAATGTCTCTGAATCTGAGACGTTTTCTATTCAAAAAATGGCTCAGAATCTGTGACTTTTTCCATGCGAAAAATGTCTCAGAATCTTAGACTTTTTTGTATGAAAACTGTTTAAAAATCTGCTTCTTTTTCTTTAAGAGACATGTTTTAGGTTGTAAGTGGCTGCTGACATTTTACGTCAACACGCGTAGACTCTGAGGTCCATTGTGATCAGACATGTTTAAGAATTTGCGACTATTTATGTACTCATGTAGGAAAAATTTCTCCTATACGATAAACGTGGAAACTGGCCTTTCGGGCCCCCGTGAGGACGACACGTGTCTCTTGTTCCCTAATGGTTAAAACGGTACCGCCTCTACTATAGAGTCGTGTAGGATATGATCATTGAATTCAATCACCACTGCTGACCCACCAGTGAAGGAAAAGAAAACATTTGAATTTAAAAGGGAATTAAATAATTTAAATACATAAATATTGTTTTGTTCAAAACATCTAATTACTTACGTTATGATTGGTTTTAAATAACGTATTAGATTCCTCGCGCAACTCATGTCGGTGTGGTTACCGTTGTCGGTGAAGAGTATAGGCACTAAACAAAGACGGAAAATTCTTTAATACACTGATGTTTACACTATTTTTTCACTTTTTCTACACTTTTTAATTTAAATTTATTGTTTTTTTTTAATATAATTATGGTTTGCTCCTATTGATTACTTTTTTCTGGATTTTTTACAATTTTAACTTTTTTTTAGAGATCACATTTTTTTATTTACTTTTATCGAAAATAATCAAAATATTTATAAAAATGTGGCAACATTTCCATATTAAAAATTAAGAAAACCGACATAAAAATAAAATTGTTTGTATGTTAGCGGTTTTCGGACGAGCGTTTTTTTTTGTATTTTTTTGAAAAAAACGTCACCGAAATTGTTGTAAAGACTGAAGAAGACCCATTGAAAAAAAAATTATAACATGAGGGTTAATTAAGAAATTTTAAAAATAACGGTTTTAATGACAGCCACCCTGTTGATTTTTGTAAATGTTTGTAAAATATCATCACTGCCATCTAGCAGCTAGTAGTTGAAGCTTAAATAAAAATAGTTTAGGCAAAAAATATAGCACCATTTGATTTCTTTTCGAAAATTGTAAAACGGCAGTATTTAAAAAGAAAAACGAGTGCCTAACATCGAGTGGCTATCTATTTTATAACCTTTTGTCTAACAAAAGCCTTGAGAAAATTAGTGACTTACATCGAACCCTACGATTCCGTAGCATAAAATTGCGAGAAAAAATATCTGACTCAATGTTTAGACCCTGGTTTTAAATTTTAAACATTTCCTAATTAAAATTCCAAAAATAAAACATTTCACTACAATTTTCTATTCATAAAATCCATAAACCATAAATATGTATTTGCATGAGATTCTTAAAAATGACTTCAAACAATGTCTTAATTTTTTTTTTATTCACCAAAAATTAAAATGATAATATGCATAACAAAAATGTAAAGTATGTATAACAAAAATTTTAGCAAATATAATATGTAAGTATGTATGTAAAAATGTAATGACATTAAAATTATGTTTTATTAAATACTAAAATTATTCTAAATATTTTCTAAAATTAATCGAGGCAATTCAATTGTAGTGAAATGTTTAATATTTGAGTTGAGAGAGGAGTAGATAGGAGATATCTTAAGTAACTATAAAATATGACAACATTGTACGATATTTGAACAATGGGATTCAGATGTACTTCTATTGGTCAAATGACTACTATCATTTGTCTGGAAATATACAAATATAAAGAAATTTAAATAATAATAAAATGGATAATTTAAAAGAGCAAGAGAGAGATAATGCAAAATTAAAATATCGAAATGTTACAATACTTAAATAGTTTTGATTTTATATATAAATTTGATTTTAAGACAGAAACGGTGATCAGTGGCATACTTGGGACCTGGCATTACGTTTGTATGAAAAAAAACTAATGCTTTAATGCTCAGGTCCTGACTATGACGAGTGGTTTGCGACGATTTGTGGACTTTCTTCTCTTTCGCGAAAAGTGTTTACATTGTACTTTGTATTACCCCAAGGCCGCCTTAAGTTATGGTAGTGCCTTTGGTCACACACGAACTTGGGCACCTCTGCAAAGTAAAAAGTCGCATGACAAAAAAATACATTTGTTTTTCTTTTCGAAAAATGCCTCAGAATTTTTCTATACAAAATATTTATCTGAGAGTTTTTCTGTATGAAAAACAAGTCTCACAATCTGAGAATTTTTCTATACGAAAAATGTCTCATAATCTGAGATTTTTTTTATACAAAAAATGTCTCAGAATTTGACACTTTTCTAAATGTCTCAGAATCTGAGAAATTTTCTATATAAAAAATGTCTCCGAATCTAAGAATTTTTCTATACGAAAAATGTCTCACAATCTGAGACTTTTTCTATGCAAAATATGGCCCAGAATCTGAAACTTTTTCTATAAGAAAAATGTCACAGAATCTGAGAATTTTTCTATACGAAAAATGTCTCAGAATCTGAGAATTTTTCTATACGAAAAATTTCTCAGAATCTGAGAATTTTTCTATACGAAAAATGTCTCAGAATCTGAGAATTTTTCTATACGAAAAATGTCTCAGAATCTGAGAATTTTTCTATACGAAAAATGTCTCAGAATCTGAGAATTTTTCTATACGAAAAATGTCTCAGAATCTGAGAATTTTTCTATACGAAAAATGTCTCAGAATCTGAGAATTTTTCTATACGAAAAATGTCTCAGAATCTGAGAATTTTTCTATACGAAAAATGTCTCAGAATCTGAGAATTTTTCTATACGAAAAATGTCTCAGAATCTGAGAATTTTTCTATACGAAGAATGTCTTAGAATCTAAGAATTTTTCAATACGAAATATCTGAGAATTTTTGTATACGAAAAATGTCTCAGAATCGGAGAATTTTTGTATAGGAAAAATGTCTCAGAATCTGAGATTTTTTTTGATACGAAAAATGTCTCTGAATCTAAGAATTTTTCTATACGAAAAATGTCTCAGAACCTGAGAATTTTTCTATACGAAAAATGTCTCAGAATCTGAGAATTTTTCTATACGAAAAATTTTCTATAAAATGTCTCAGAATCTGAGAACTTTTCTATACGAAAATGTCTCAGAATCTAAAACTTTTCTATACGAAAAATGTCTCAGAATCTAAGAAGTTTTCTATATAAATAATGTCTCCGAATCTGAGAATTTTTCTATACGAAAAATGTCTCAGAATCTGAGAACTTTTTTATACGAAAAATGTTTCAGAATGTGAGAATTTTTCTATACGAAAAATGTCTCAGAATCTGAGAATTTTTCTATACGAAAAATGTCTCAGAATCTGAGAATTTTTCTATACGAAAAATGTCTCAGAATCTGAGAATTTTTCTATACGAAAAATGTCTCAGAATCTAAGAAATTTTTTTTTTATATGAAAGATGACTCAGAATCTGAGAATTTTTGTATACAAAACATGTCTCAGAATCTGAGAAAAAAAATTGTTTCTATACGAAAAATGTCTCAGAATCTAAGAATTTTTCTATACAAAAAATGTTTCAAATCGGAGAATTTTTCTATATGAAAAATGTTTCAGAATCTGAGACTTTTTCTACACGAAAAATAAAAGTTTTTATAGGAAAACTTTGAAATCACTTCCAAACGACTCTGTTAATCATTTCTCTTTTTTTCGAGTTAACCACTTCTCTTATTCCGAAATCTACGCTGGTAAATTTACTGGTTTTGACTTTCAATATCATACTCTCATCAAATTTTTATAGACGGGCATTAAAAAAAAAAACAATTTTAAAAAAGTTAAAATTTGTGCCGGCGCCAAATATTTTAAACGAAATTGAAGATTTTTCCTTAGCCTTTGTTCCTGTTCCTATATATTTACATAAATTTCTAAAAAAATCTCTTAAATTTTGCCAAATAAATTTTTAAAAAACACATTTTCAAATTTTTTGTTCTACTATTTTTTTTTTGTAGTTAATGTTTATCAATTATGTATCCTTTATTTATAGTATAATTTATATTCAAATATATTTTTTTTGTTCAATATTAGTTTAGGGGAATTTCAATAAATAATGGTGTGGAGGGAGATATACAGTTTTGCATTCAATAAAGAGTGAGGAATTTTTTTTAGTCTAACAATTTTCATCAGAATTTTTTAAATTACCTTTAATTTTCTTTATGATTTCAATTGTATTTGTTTTTTGTATAGGTAAACTAATTAATAAATTAAATCTAATAATTTCTACGACTTTAATTGTGTTTTGCTGTATTTTTCTTTGTTAATTTCTTTTTGTTAAAATTTTTATGATTTTTTGGAAAAAAAATTGAGTTTGGAATCATTTGTTTTTAAATGTTTATGGATTCGGCTAAAAATTTTTCTTACTTTAAAAAAAAATTAGCTTAATTTACAAAGACAGACAAAAAAAACAAAATAATTAATTTACCCATTTGGCCAGAATGTCCTGCAAAATAAAATATACATTGTTTTAGTTTAGTGTAAAATTTAAAATTTGTCTTTTCAAAATTTTACCTTAATATCATCCATTTCTTCATCTGAAGAAGAATGTGATAAACCATTATAGGTTTTAAAAGTAACATTTTTCATAAAAGACTTTAATAAACTGGCACTTAATTGACCAAATTTATAAGGGACCACAGGATCAAAATCACCATGACATTGGAATATCTAAATAAATTACAATAATAAAAAGAAAATTATTATAAAAATTTTAAATTTAGTTATTATTTATAATTTAAACTTACTGGGATATCTACACTATTTGTTAAAATACCCGGATATTGTTTATGCAATGGTAACCAACATGATAATGACACCACACCGGCCAGCGGTTTATTAAAGGTTAATGCCGAGTATAGAGCCAAAGCACCACCTTGAGAAAATCCACCCAATACTATACGATTGGAGGGTATACCTTTTTCAATTTCCGTATTAATCATGGTTTGTATATTCTGTGAGGCTGATTTAATGCCCTCCTCATCTTCCGGTCCAGAAATATCCAATGTTTTCAGATCAAACCATGAAGGCATACGGAAGCCAGCATTTAGGGTAACGGGTCGTGTTGGTGCTGTTGGGCATACAACTTTCATGCTGGGTGGTCTAATGGCAGCCAAAGCACTGCTCCAGCCATGGCTAAATAAATAATTAATTTAAAAACAAAAACAAATTATTATTATTCTGTAAGTCAGAATCTAAAAATCTCCTAAATGGAAAACATTTCTTAAAATCTGTTAACTTTTGTGTGCGAAATAAATGTCATAGAATCGAAAATTTTCCATATAAAACAAGTAAAAAAGTTAAATTCGGCCTTGCCGAATGTAGTGATACCCTCCACAATTTCTAAAAGATTGTTGCAAAAACTTTATTTAAAAGGAAATTACCTTGGAAATTTTTTTTTTTTTTTTTTGAAAAAAATTTTTGCGAAAAAAAAATTTGGTAAAAAAAATCCGCGATTTTTTTCTTTTTTTTGTCAAAAAATATGTTTGTACTTGTTTAAATACCATTTGGTGTTCAAATATGTTCACATAAGTCAACCAGCAGCCGAATTAAAGCATTTTGTATTTTTAGGTTATGTTGAATGCACTAAAATTTTTGAGGTGTCCTTACATTTTCGTTCATAACTTTTGAACCGCTGAACCGATATCGCTCAAATGCAATACCAAACTTCTCGGGAGAACTTCCAATAAATATGTTAAGTTTCAGTCATCTACGTGTAATATTTTGGCCGTGATCACCATTTCCACAGACAGACGGACATCGCTAGAATGTCTTAAAATCGATCGGGGATCATGAATATACCCAGCCAGAAATTGCCAACGGTACAAAAAAAAGTGTACTGGCAGAACATTGGCTACACAAAAAATACTACGCTTTGCAGAAATATCGAATAGCATAAAAAATAATGTACTGGTAATACACTGGTTATACCAAATATACTACGCTTTGTCGAAATTTCTCATTACATATACAGTATAAAAAAAAATGTACTGGCAAATCATTGGCTACACAAAAAATACTACGCTTTGCGGAAATAGCGAATAGTATAAAAAAATGTACTGGCAACAAAATATTACTCTTTGTCGAAATTTTTTCATTACATACAGAACAAAATAATTTTTTTTTTTAAATTTATTTTTGAAAATTTTATATTAAATAATGTTTTAATGATCATCTTAACATTTAAGAATTGAGTAATAGATCTGATATATATTATTGGAATTACGTATGTAAAGAAGTCATTGCAGTTTTTTCGACATGAAATGCTGTAAGAATACATGGATTGTTTTTCAATTCGCTGGGAAAGTATTAAATTTATATTAAAAAATATAAATTTCAATAAGACAGAAATATGGTACAAATGTTACCTTAAACTGACAAGAGTACCTCGAGGTTGCATTTAGGTGTTTGACTCTAAAACACTCCACTTTGTTTTTAAACAGAGGCCAAATATAACAGTTATATGTGTCTTTTTGTTTTAAAAAAATCATGAAACGAATGTTGTCCAAACTTAGTATTTTATATATGAAAAGACTTCTAAAGATGTCCCGTATTAAAATTTGCAATAACATTTATTTTTTGATTTTTTCAATAACAGTAAAAAATAACAGTTATTAAAAACTTTTTGTTCAAACAATCTAAAATAACTTTTATTTTATATTTATTTAAGTAAATAACTGTTATAACAGTTATTTAAAAAAAAAAAATCAATTAAAGTTTATATCTTTAAATCAATGATTAAAGTATTAGATATCAATTGGATTTTTCTGCATGCGTTAATTGTTGTTTTATTTTAATAATTCAAGTTTTTAAAGGCTCAAAGAGTTTTTAATAACAGTTGTAAAAAATAAGGGTTTTTTATTTCTGTTATTTTGAACAGATATTTATATAAATCATTTCAAACAGTTATTTTTAATTTTTATTTAAAAAAAAATTTTTGAACAGTTAAATTTGATTTTTTTCAATAAATCTCATAACTGTTATGGTCTCTGTTTTTAAACCAAACTAATAAATACACCAAGAATTATTCAATGTGATTGCGATGAATTAAGTTTGTTTTCATGACACTTTAAAAACACTTTGCCACTTTGAATTTTATAAAATAAAAACTAATCACGTGCCAGTACAGTATTTTTTGTTTTTACCACGGTTTACCAACATTGTCTATTTATTTAGATATTTTGCCAGTACAATATTTTTTGTTTTGCCCACGGTTTACCAACATTGGCTAGAACCGTGGGCACACGTACAACTGGCGTTATCATTTAGATATTGGGCCAATACGGTATTCGTTGAAAAACAGATATTTTGCCAACGTTTGTTGTCCCGGTTTCAACGCTTTGCCAATGTAGGCCCCACCGTATTTTTCTGCCTGGGTATATACACCAAAAAAAAATTCCTGTGAATTTTTTTATGGGAAAATTATCTCAGATCTTGAACATTTTTGTTAAGAAAAAAATTTCACGAAATCATAAATCATTATACAAAAAAAAAATATTTAAAAAAAAAAATATTTAAAAAGAATTGGTAAATATTTTTTTAATAATTCTCAGAATCGGAGACATTTTTCATATAGAAAAATTCTCAGATTCTGAGACATTTTTCATATAGAAAAATTCTGAGACATTTTTCATATAGAAAAATTCTGAGACATTTTTTATATAGAAAAATTCTGAGACATTTTTCATATAGAAAAATTCTGAGACATTTTTCAAATAGAAAAATTTTCAGATTCTGAGACATTTTTCTTATAGAAAAATTCTCAGATTCTGAGGCATTTTTCTTATAGAAAAATTCTCAGATTCTGAGACATTTTTTATATAGAAAAATTCTCAGATTCTGAGATATTTTCCATATAGAAAAATTCTCAGATTCTGAGATATTTTTCATATAGAAAAATTCTCAGATTCTGAGACATTTTTCATATAGAAAAATTTTCAGATTCTGAGACATTTTTCATATAGAAAAATTCTCAGATTCTGAGACATTTTTCATATAGAAAAATTCTCAGATTCTGAGACATTTTTCATATAGAAAAATTCTCAGATTCTGAGACATTTTTCATATAGAAAAATTCTCAGATTCTGAGACATTTTTCATATAGAAAAATTCTCAGATTCTGAGACATTTTTCATATAGAAAAATTCTCAGATTCTGAGACATTTTTCATATAGAAAAATTCTCAGATTCTGAGACATTTTTCATATAGAAAAATTCTCAGATTCTGAGACATTTTTCATATAGAAAAATTCTCAGATTCTGAGACATTTTTCATATAGAAAAATTCTCAGATTCTGAGACATTTTTCATATAGAAAAATTCTCAGATTCTGAGACATTTTTCATATAGAAAAATTCTCAGATTCTGAGACATTTTTCGTATAGAAAAATTCTCAGATTCTGAGACATTTTTCATATAGAAAAATTCTCAGATTCTGAGACATTTTTCATATAGAAAAATTCTCAGATTCTGAGACATTTTTCATATAAAAAAATTTTCAGACTCCGAGACATTTTTCATGTAGAAAAATTCTCAGATTCCAAAACATTTTTCATATAAAAAAATTCTCAGATTCTAAGAAATTTTTCATATAGAAAAATTCTCAGATTCTGAGACATTTTTCATGTAGCAAAATTCTCAGATTTTGAAAAATTCCTGAGTCGAAAATTTTTCTTAAATTTTAAGAATTTTTTTTATATATTTATATTGACTTTCCTAACCTGCGGTTTAGGTGAATATGAAATGATTCAATAAATAAATTCAAAATAAATATACATATCATGATTAGATTATCAAAATGGTTTTACATACAATAGCCACAACAATAAAAAAAAATGATAAGAACACTTACCCAGTGTCACCTAAACCATGCATAAAAATAAGCTAAAAATATGAAAAAAAAATTTGTAAGATATTGAAAACAAAAATTATGGAATTTAAAAATTTCTTACCGTGGAGGTATGCTTAGCAGTAGCCTCTATAATAACTGGAGCAATAGACATGATAAGAATAAAAATCCGTAGATGTTGGAAATCTAAGTGTTGAATTATTACTGAGGTATAGTTTCTAGTAGGGCTAGAGTATTGCTTTAATTTGCTAATTCGCTAGTAATAGTGAGTTGAATGTCTTCCAAAATTGCCTCACTTGTGGATGTATTGAATATAGTTGTTGTTACCAGGTACTTTCAATTGCTATTAGATGGTGGAATATTTTTTATTTGCTTCTCTTATTGTTGAGTACGTCCGGACTTTTAGTTCAAGTTCAAAAACCACAACCAAAGAACTGCACTTTTTTTGGAATTAAAAATCAAGAACTATTAATAATGCAATGTTTTGTTTGTTTAAATGTTCATATTATTATTTAAGGCAACAACAAATTCTAAGCAATAACCACCACCACTACTATTACAAAACAATTTTTTTCATTAACATCGTGGCAAAAAAAAAAAAATCATCAAAAATTAAATCTTCCGTATTTTAACTTTTATTGATTTTGTTCTTTTCCGGTTTGGTATTATAGAATTGTATAAAACTTTATTTGAAATGATTTAAATTGCACGAAATTCGGGTTGTTTCCATAAATTTTATTTGTTTCACTTGTTTTGTAATGTTATTTTTATATAATTATCTTTAAATTACCTATTTTTCCAATTTTTATATTACTTTTAAATTTTTTTTCCGAAAAATTGTCTATTTTTTGCAAAATTGTATCTTTGAGTGTGTGTGTGTCAATGTTGACAGCTGACTTTCATAATGACAAAAAACAGTGCTGCAAAGTGTTTTGAACAATTTTCTGGGCTTACACAGTAAACAAAGAAACAAAAGATACCGTTATATTTATTTGAACACATTACAACTCTGTATATAAAAACACGTTTTACAACACTGAAAATAAAAGTATGAACAGGAAAAAAAAAATCACTAATAACCATAGAAAAGAGTAGAGGCCAAGAAGTGTTGTATTCATAAAAAAGAGTAGAAGTAAAATAGAATTGTATTTTATTTACTCAAATTAAGGGCTCGTTAGTCAACTGGTAATGCAACAAAAGTAGCATTAACAAATCTGCTGTTCGTTTTTATCATATCGCTAATTTACTTGTATAGTGTTTAAAATAACTTAGGACACAATTGTTTAAAAAAACTTAGGACACAATTGGAGCGGCAAGCGGTTTTCCGCAATTGTCCTCATAAAAATAGAATTGAATCTAGTTTGGCGGAAAAACGCGGCGGTTTTTTGTTTTTATACAAAACGTGTGTGAACAGTTGCGGAAAAACGGTTCCCGCTTTAGAGAATAATCACAATTGGAGCGGGAAGCGTTTTTCCGCAACTGTTCACATACGTTTTATATGACAACAAAATTCCGCCGCGTTTTTCCGCCAAACTAGATTCAATTCTATTTTTATGAGGACAATTGCGTTTTTCCGCTTCCCGCTCCAATTGTGATTATTCTCTTAATTGTGATTATTCTCTAATAGTGCGTTTACATTGGATTTCTAATCTAGTAAATTGAGATTGAAATCTAATTTGCAATCTGTACCGTTTACATTGGCATTTCTTACATTGAGAAGATTAAGATTGGCATTTTTAACAACAAGTTGGTAATAAATGTGTGTGACTGAGTCAAAAGACAGCGACGGTAATTAGTCGTCACATGATTAACAAGGACAGTGACGGCGTTTACAAATAACAATGACGGCGGCCTAATCATACTTGGCGGCGTCATCAAAACGGCAGGCTTTGTGTCGGTGTTTTTCAGTGTTGGAAAATGCAAAAATTAGAAATACAGAGTTGTATTTAACTTTACCAGATTGCGTTTGCCGATTAGAGTCTAAACTACTAGATTGAAAAAAAATAAATTTGTATGGCAATCTAATAGATTGAAACTGGATTGGAGCCACAATCTACTTTAAGCTAGCTTAGAGGACCACGCACTATAAGTGGGGCATAAACGCACTATAAGTGGGGCATACACGATACTGCATGTTGTACAATTTGTTGGATGAAAATGAGATTTTGATCGTGTATGGGCTTGTTTGACGACCATTACAAAAACAAAATGCACACGTGTGACCTAAAGAAGAACAAGCATAATGGAAAATAGCTGAAATACAGCACTGCTTCTTTTTGTTCTATGATCCTGTCTGAACAGTCAATCAAATTTTGTACTCAATAAAATTATAAACACATTTATTTCTTGAAATATATTTTTTTATTTATTTTTATTTTTGTTAGCTTCAAATATCTTTTTTTTGTTTGTTTAAGTTTAAAATTATGTTTATCCAATGACATTTTGTATTCTTTACCACATTTAATTCATATTTTATTAATGCATTATTTCACATTTACAATATTTTTTTAGTTTTTTATATTTTATAATTTTCTTTTCTGTTAATTTGCTTAAAATTATGCAATATTAAGCTTTGTTTTGTTTTTTTTTGTTAAAAGTCTTTATAACATGTAATATTTTATTTTTTTATTTTTGTGTAATTTTAATAGTTTTATTTTTGTTAAATTTTTTTGTTTGGTTTTGGTCATTTATTATAAATAATAATAAATTGTTTAAGAATTTTTGATTTTTAAAAATATATTAGATTTTTATGTTACGCTGGTTTTATTAGAAGTAGATTTTATTTTGTTTATGATTTTTAATTTCATTTGAAAAAAGGGCGGGGTTTTATTTTTGTGAGTGAGTAAATTTCGTTATTGTGAATAGTTTTAGGGGCTGTTTTTTTCAGTTTAAAGCTTAATTTGAAACATGTTGGCGCATGATATTTTATATTTTAATTATTGTGTCTAAAAACCAAATTTAGTTTCTTTTTATCTAGATTTTTAAGCATTTTAAGTTTGGAAAAGTGATTTTAATTATAGAATTCCAATTTTAATATCAACTAGTTCTTTTGTTTTTAATTTTCTTGGAAAATCTTTGATCAAAAACATATTTTTTTTTGTATATTAAAGATAAAAATAGAGTATTTTTTTTTGTTTAGTTTTAAAAAAAGTTTTTTTTTTGTACAAATTATATATATTTTTTTTGTTTTTTTATATAAATCAATGTCTTTTGTTAAAGAAAGTAGTAAGATTTAAAGATAATAATTTTATTAAGAGTTAAGTTTAGCTGGTAACTGGCCTGGATTACTAAAAAAAATGTTTTATTACAAAAAGTAAAATAAGTTAAATTGGGACTAGCCGAATATATTGATACCCTCCACAATGTAAACAGATTTTTCCAAAAAATTTAATTTATAAAAAATGGTTGAAAAAATTTTAAAATTTTTTATAAGGGTTCAAGTTGAAAAAATGCAAAAGAAAAATTGAATTTCTAAAAATTATAGACATTTCTGGTATTTCCATACCGGTTTTAAACACCCAGTTAGTGTTATCATCAGTAGGATTTTAAATGTCGGTTTGTCTTGTTAATGGAAATTGTTTTTTATATCTGTGAATATTTATAATTTCCACAGAATAAATTTTAACAGTTTCCAACAGTTTTTTGAACAAACAAATTTTCGAGGTGTCCCACTCTTCACTGTGTAGAGAGATGCACTTTCAGAATCACTCTGTAGTTTTCAATTCTTAAACTACTCGACTTATGCAGCCCAATTTTTTAATTTGATTTTTTAGTCTGTTTAAATATTATTGCAAACCTCTAAAAGAGTGTTTATTAGTAAGTTTTTTGACTGTAAAATGTTCAAAAATAAACGAATAAAAATGCAGATTAAATGCAGTACAAAACTGCATTTAAAATGCACTTTTGTATCAAAAAGCCAAAACTGCCATACATAAACTCAATTTTTGCAACAAAAAAATATGTAACTGCAATTTGACTCAAATTTATATGAAAACTACTATAAACAACTATATTTTGAGCCTAAAAATACACATATTTTTGACTTTCGCAATAAATTTTTAAACAGATTAACAAAATTAAACAAGTAAAAAAGTTAAACTCGGCCTTGCCGAATGTAGTGATACCCTCCACAATTTCAAAAAGATTATTGCAAAAAACTTTATTTAGAAGGAAATTACTTTTGAAAAAAAAATTTCCGCAAAAAAAATTTTGGTAAAAAAAAATCCGCAATTTTTTTCTTTTTTTGTCAAAAAATATGTTTTGACTTGTTTAAATACCTTTTGGTGTTCAATTATATTCACATATGTCAAGCAGAAGCCGACTTAAAGCATTTTGTATTTTTAGGTTATGTTGAATGTACTGAAATTTTTGAGGTGTGCTTACATTTTCGTTCATAACTTTTGAACCGCTGAACCGATATCGCTCAAATGCAATACTAAACTTCTCGGGAGAACTTCCAATAAATATGTTAAGTTTCAGTCATCTCTATGCAATATTTTGTCCGTGATAGCATTTTCCACAGACAGACAGACGGACATCGCTAGAATGTCTTAAAATCGATCGGGCATCATGAATATTATATACTTTATGGGATCCCAGACCGATATTTCGATGAGTTACAAACGGAATGACAAACTTATATATACCCTCTATCACTAAGTGGATGGTATAAATATCGGGCAGCATAAGTCGACGTGAAATTTTATAAGCTACAAGAACCAAAAAAAAAAAATAATTAAAATTGGTTAAGAAGGCTACAGAGCAATTCAGACAAAAGTGCATCTCGCCCTACCTGGCCCGTCCGCTGAACTGATATTGCTCAAATGCAATACTAAATATCTACAATTAAATATTTAATAGTCTATCCCTGCAAAATATTATACCCGTTATCGCCATTTCAGTAGACAGACGGATGGACATCGCTAGATCGTCTTAAAACCGATCATGGATCATACACTTAATATAATAGTCTGGGGTTATAGGTTAGGTTGTAAGTGGCTGCTGATGTTTTACGTCTCCTACTAGTCCCTATGGGTATACTCACTTCATTGTGTGTGATAAGCCTCGAAATATCGGTCGGGGAATCCATTAGGATATCTACCCATGTCGGAGCGGTTGACGTTTTTGGTCATGAGAGAGTATAAGCACAAAACAAAGTCGGCAGCGGAAAATTCTGTCAAACGTTGATGTTTACACTATTTTTTTACGTTTGGACACTTTTTTATTTAAATTTATAGTTTTTTTTAACACCAATTTTATTTTTTTTTTTCATATTGATTCGTTTTTTTTAACTTTAACTTTTTTTAGAGATTACATTCTTTTGTTTACTTTTATCGAAAATAATCGAAATATTTATAAAAATGTGGCAACATTTTCATATCAAAAATTTAGAGAGAGGAGAGAGAATGTGACAAAAAATTAAATTGATTTCATTCTAGCGGTTTTCAGTCGAGCGTTTTTTCTTGCCAAATTTGTATCAAAAAAAAAAAAAAAACGTCACCGACAAGTGAATTTTTTTCGGCACGCCCATTTTTGGGGACGTGGTTTAAAAAAATGTTTTAATTATTGAAAAAATTGTATTAATAAGGTGGCTGCAATTTAAGAGGAAGATGGTATCCCCAAACTACTAGCGACGCGACATGTTGGAGGGTATCCAAGATTTGGAACATCCCAATTTAATACTCTCGCTTGTTTCGAATTCGAATTGATCTTTTACGAATTTTAATTCATTTTTTACGAATTTCAATTGATCTTTTATGATTTTAAACTGATGTTTTAAGAATTACAAAAAAAAAATAGAATTTCAATTGGAATTACGAATTTTAAAGGTTTACCATATGAGGGTATCAAAGAATCGACACTGTCGAATTTAACACTCTCACTTGTTTCGACTTCTAATTGATATTTTACGAATTTCAATTTGATCTTTTACAGTTCATCTTTTACGAATTTTAATTGATATTTTGCGAATTTCAATTGATATTTTTCGAATTTTAATTGATATTTTTCGAATTTCAATTGATCTCGTACGATTTTAAATTGATCTTGAAGGAATTACTAAAAAAAATTTAAATTGAAATTTACAAATTTCAAATCGAGTTTTCGAATTACAAGTCGAATTTTTTGTTCGAATGAACAAAAATCTTTGAATTTAAATTTATTCCCAGCAAAATTTTCCATTCCAAATAATCGGTTCCAGAACGCATCATATTACCCTGCAACCGATTCTACTTCACGTTCCAGAATCAATGATTTTTGTTTGAAATTGTCCCAAAAGCAATCGTTTTTAAGAGCAAGTAGTTTTTTTGAAAAACAATTTTACATTGGAAATTTTGTTTTGATTACCGGAGAATATATTCAAGAATCTATTGTTATAGCAATTTGTTCCAAAAAATTTCCCTGGGTTTTTTTACGAATTACATCTGAAATTTGATGTAGATGTTGCTGCCTTATTTCTTCAAGTTTTTCATTATGTATTGCCAATTTCTTAGTTGGCAACTATACCAGCTACCATCTTAACTCTTAACCCTTTCACTCCCCTTGTACACTACAGTGTACACATCTTTAAAAATTTATTAAAAATTAACCGTACAACATTTTTGAGTTTTGTTTTGACAAGATTGATCATTGAAGGGTTATCTTTACGATAGATGTGCTCGGAAAAAAAAATTTGCATTCCGGTGGACTCTACACGCAATATTTGGTGGCAAACTGGAAATTTTTCAAATAACGTAAAAAAATTGCAAAACAAAATAAACGTTAAAAAGTTCTCAAAAATCGAATAATAATCGTACAAGCTTTCGTAAAAGCGGATTTTGTAGAACTTTTCGATACGAAAAATACAAAATTCGAATTTTGGAAAAATGTTTACTCGTTCGGGAGATATTGCATGTGAAAGCTTCAAGTTTGGTTGGATATATCTCCGCTAGAGGGCGCGGTACACCAACGAAATCAACAAAAAGTTTTTACTTTGCATAGATCTACATTTTCACAAATTTTGGTCAAGAAATTACTAGCCAAAAAAAGTCGGTAGTGAAAGGGTTAATTAACGTGTTTTACATAAATTATTTTAATAAATAAATTTCAAAAATTTTTTGTATAGTATTTGAAAACTTAAAAACTAAAATCACAGAAAGAAAATATTTAACTGAAATTTCTATTACAGGAACTAAAATTTTATACAAAATAATTACGTCACCTAAAACCTAAAAGGTCGTAACTAAAAAAGAAAAATATCCCACATCGACTTGACTGTACTCACAAAAAACAATACTCAGTCTTCCAAAAAATTTCGTTCTAATTCCTCAAATTTCAAAAGTACCGAAAAAGTTTCAGATTCGGAGACATTTTTCGTATGGAAAAAGTCTTAGATTCTTAGAAATTTTTCGTATAGAAAAAAATCTCTGATTCTAAGTTATTTTTTTTATAGAAAAAGTCTCGATTCTAAGACATTTTTCGTATAGAAAATGTCTCAGATTCTGAGACATTTGTCCCATAGAAAAAGTCTCAGACTCTGAGACATTTGACCTATAGAAAAAGTCTCAGATTCCGAGAAATTTTTCGTATAGAAAAAGTCTTAGATTCTAAGACATTTTTCGTATAGAAATAGTCTAAGACTCTGAGATATTTTTCGTATAAAAAAGTCTTAGATTCTGGGACATTTTTCTTATAGAAAAAGTCTCAGATTCTGGGACATTTTTCTTACAGAAAAAGTCTCAAATTCGTATAGAAAAAGTATAGAAAAAGATTCTGAGACATTTTTCGTATAGAAAATGTCTTAGATTCTGAGACATTTTTCTTATAGAAAAAGTCTTAGATTCTGGGACATTTTTCTTTTAGAAAAAGTCTCAAATACTGAGACATTTTTTTTATAGAAAAAGTCTCAGATTCTGAGATATTTTTCATATAAAAAAGTCCCAGATTCTATGACATTTTTCGTATAAAAAAAGTCTCAGATTCAGAGACATTTTCCGTATAGAAAAATAAATATAAATTAAAACTTTATGGTTATTTTGGCTTCTGAAAATGGTAGTTACGACCTTTTACATTTTAAGTGACGATATGTAGTAGTAAGTAGTATTAAAACAATAAACTAATTTAAACTAACCTCTAAAATAGATAATCTCATATATAAAAATACATAGTTTAAGAAAAAAAAATTATATAATTAAGAAGAAAACGTTTTAACTTAAATTGAATTTTAAATTTTCAGAATTTCTCTGCTAATAATTAAATTTTTTTCATTTGATTTCACTACATTCTAAAAATTATTCTATAATTAAACAACGTGGCAAATGATCTTTTAAATATTCAAATAATTCTTGTGATGCTCCGGGACAATTTGTCAATTCTAATTCTTGTAAATGTCTTAACTGTATTAGGCTGGAGAGACCCGAAGACGTTAACAGCGGACAGCCAGCTAACGATAATACCTGTAAATTACGCATTGAGCATAGATGTTGTAGACCAAAGTCACGAACTTGTGAACACCATCTCAAAAAGAGAGCAGTTAGTGAAAGCATTGTAGAGATATAACCAACACCGATATCTGTTATGTGAACACATCTGAAACGAAAGAGAGACAGAGAGGAAAAGATGTTTATAAACTCTTGTAAAATTGGTTTTATAAATGGTATAATATGGTGATATCTGGTTTGATCTGCTCAATAACAATTATAAAAAATGCCATCTGTCGGAAATTTCTTCAAAAATGACGATTGCGACATTTTTTTATGTGGATTGCTCAATCTTTTTATATTGAGTTTAAAAAAATACCAATTAAACCCAATCCTTACCTGTCCAATGTTAATTCTTCCAATTGATTTAAATCACAGGCAATATACTCTAATGATGCATCTGTTATACGTGGACACCATGATAAATCTAATGCTCTTAATTTTTGTAAATTTTCCGCTATTAGTTCAACACCATCATCTGTCAATTTACTGCAACCGGATAGACTTAAAACGGTTAAATGTGGTAAAGAATGGACTGTAACAAGAAGAAGTATAAAAAGAAAATTAAATTCAATTATTTTGAAAATTATTAAACGTAATTACTTAATACAATGTCTTATAATTAATACAACTATTTGCGGTTAATATTTAAGGCTTCTCTGTTTTAAACAGTTTGCTTTTACTCTCAGAAAAATTAAATAGATAAACGGTATTAGATGGTAACAACCACAAATTTAACGGTTTTTTTAGTAATAACATTTTGATTTTATTTCTACAGGTTAAAATTATAAAATTTTGATAAAACCTAAAATTTCCCAAAAATTTCCCAAAGGGGAAATTTTTTTAAAAATCATGCCAAATGATTTCTTTGTTAATAAAACTATCGAAAATTTTTTAAATATTATGTTTTTAAACTTAACAAAAATTTCCCTTGAACAAAAACTTTTTTTTTGTAGTTTAGAAAGAGTTTTTTATTGTTATCAAATAATTATTCAGTTTTTTGTATAGAAATTATATTATGTCGGAATTCAATTTAAATTTTGTAATTTTGTTTCTAAAATATAAAAACATTAGTTTTCGATAATAACTAATATGTCCCTAAAAATTTCCTAAAAGGGAATTTTTTTAAAAATCATGCCAAATGAGTTTTTTTGTTGATAACTTCATCCAAAATGTTTTAAATATCATGTTTTTATACTTAACAAAAAATTTCCCTTGAAAAAAAACATTTTTTATTTATTTAAGATGCAGTTTTATATCAAATGTTGTTTTTTTTTCTTAAAAGCTCAGTTTTTTTTTATTTTTTTGATAATAACTAAAATTTCCCTTTTGTAAACTTTTTTAAATCATGGAATTTATCCTTAAGTACTTGTTATTTTGCAGAAGAAAGTTTTTTGATTTGTAAAAATACAATTTATATTTTGTAATTTTGTTCTTAAAAGTTAAAAATAAATTTTTTTTGATAATAACTAAAATTTCCCTAAAATTTCCCAAAAAGGGAAATTTTTTAAAAATCATGCCAAATGATTTTTTTGCTGTTAATACCAAGAAAAAAGCTTTAAATATTACACTTTTAAACTTAACAAAAATTTCCCTAGATCAAAAACAATTTTTTTACCTCTAAAAAAAGTTTTTTTTAACAAATTTTCTCAAAAAGTAAAATTTTTAAAATCTCGGCGAAATGAATTATCTATTAATAACATCATGGAAAACGTTTTGAATATTGTGTTTTGAAACTTAAAAAAAAAAAATTCCTAAAATAAAACCTATTTTTTATCTCTAGAGTTTTTTTTAACAATTGTGGAAATTTTACTTCAAAACAATTTGGTTTTTTGTTTTGCAGGAGTTCAATTTAAGTTTTATAATTTTATTTCTAGAAGTTAAAAATATTGATTTTTGATAATAACTAAAATTTCCCTTTTGTAAACTTTTTTAAATCATGGAATTTATCCTTAAGTACTTGTTATTTTGCAGAAGAAAATTTTTTGATTTGTAGAAATACAATTTATATTTTGTAATTTTGTTCTTAAAGGTTAAAAATAAAAATTTTTGATAATAACTAAAATTTCCCTAAAATTTCCCAAAACGGGAAATTTTTTTAAAAATCATGCCAAATGATTTTTTTGTTGTTAACACCAAGAAAAAAGCTTTAAATATTACAATTTCAAACTTATAACAAATTTCCCTAGATCAAAAACAATTTTTTTTACCTCTAAAAAAAGTCTTTTTTAACAAATTTTGAATTTTTACTTAAAAACAATATTTTTTGCCTTAAACAGTTTTCTATTTTGCAGGAATTCAAATTAAATTTGTGACTTTGTTTGCAGAGGTTAAAAACATTAATTTTTGATAATAACTAAAATTTTTCCAAAAATTTCCTAAATGGGATTTTTTTAAAACTCATGCCAACTGATTTCCTAGTTGATAACATCATCGAAAATGTTTTAAATATTATGTTTTCAAGCTTTAAAAAAAATCCCTTGAAGAAAATTTTTTTTTATTTGAACATAAGACACAGTTTTATAATAAATGTTTATTTTTCCTTAAAAACTCAGTTTTTTATAATAACTTAAGTTTTCCTAAAAAATTCTATATCATCACAAATGTTTTCCTTGTTTATAACATCATAGAAATGTTTTAAATATTATAATTTTAAACTTAACAAAAATTTCCCTAGATCAAAAACAATTTTTTTACCTCCAAAAAAAGTTTTTTTTTAACAAATTTTGAATTTTTACTTAAAAACAATATTTTTGCCTTAAAAAGTTTTCTCTTTTGCAGGAATTTAAATTAAATTTGTGAGTTTGTTGAAGTTAAAAACATTAATTTTTTATAATAACTAAAATTTCCCCAAAAATTTCCTACAAGGGAATTTTTTAAAAATCATGCCAAATGATTTCCTGGATGATAACATTATCGAAAATGTTCTAAATTTAATGTTTTCAATCTAAATAAAAATGTCCCCTTAACCAAAACTATTTTTTTTTGGCAAAGCGAATTTGATTTTTTTTCATTAAAATCACAAGTTTTTTTTCCTAAGGATTTTTTTTTGTTTTGTAGGAATTTAATTTATATTTTGTTATTTTGTTTCTAAAGGTTATAAATCTTTATTTTTTATAATACCATTAATTTCCCAAAAGGGACATTTTTTAAAATCGAGGCTTAATGAATTCTGTATTGATAATATCATGGAAAACGTTTTAAATATTGTGTTTTGAAACTTAAAAAGAAAAATTCCCTAAAACAAAAACTATTTTTTTATCATTTTTTTTTGTATCAGATTTTTCCTTAAAAACAACATTTTTTGTCAAAAAAAATGTTTTGCAGGAACTCAATAAAAATGTTGTAACTTTTTTTTCTAGAGGTTAAAAATATTAATTTTTTATAATAACTAAAATTTCCCTAAAAATTTCTCATTAAACAATTTTTTTTATAACTTTTAACTTAAAAAATGTTGAATTTATCCTTAAAAATGCTTAATTTTGCAGAGAAAAGTTTTTTGAGCTGTAGAAATTCAATTTACATTTGTTATTTTGAAAAAATAATTTTTTGTTAATATCTTAATTTTCCCTTAAAATCTTCCAATAGGTAAATTAAAAAAAAAAGTGGAATTTATCCTTAAAAACGCTTTATTTTGCAGAGAAAAGTTTTTTTATTTGTAAAAATTCAATTTATATTTGTTATTTTGTTTCTTAAGTCTAAAAATATAATTTTTTGATAATAATAAAAATTTCCCTTAAAATTTCCCAAAAGGGAAATTTTTTAAAAATTATGCCAAATGAATTCCTTGTTAATAATATCACGGAAAATAATTTCCATATTATGTTTTCAATCTTAACAAAAATTTCCCTAGAACAAAAACATTTTTTTTTCAAAAAAATATTCTAGAAAATGGGCTATTTTAACTACAGCTGTTTTTAAAACTGTTGCGACATTAGTTGTTTTTTTTTTTTTTTGTTGCGGAAAATGTAATTAAAATAATTACAATTTTAATTTTATGGACTATAATTTTGAGAAGTTTTTACCTACCAAAACTTTTGGAGTGTATTCATTAAAACATAGTAAAATAATTTTATAGAAACATTTCTTCATCATTAGTGATGAATAGGGCAAGTACTTTCATGAAAATGCATGTTTTTACTCGGCGCTCTAAACATGACAGAAATTAAATATCTATCCGAATCAATAAATTTGCAATAATATGGCATCGATTTGTAGTTGCATATTTTTGCATATTTTGGTATAAATGCATATTTTTGCATATTTTCATATAAATTGCACTTTTTTAATTTTCATCAACATTTTTTCAAAAAAACATTTCAAACACCGTAATATAAATCAAAACCGATCCACTTTTTTTGTAAAAAAGAATATTATTTTCTTATTGAAAATTGTCTCAGGATCAATTTCTATAAAAATTTGTTTCTGAAAATAAAATTTTTAGATTCTTAAAAAAAGTTTTAAATTAAGAAACTTTTTACAGAAAAATTTATTCAAAAATGTCTAGAAATTGACTCAGAAATTTCTAATGGTCAGGTTGGTATAAGAAGTTATGAACAAAACGGTGATATTAAGATTGGTTTTATCCTGAATTCACGTGTTGGACAAAACGATTACCACGTTTAAATAGAAATTGGTAGCCACAAAAATATTTTACAAAGTATTTTTGTAACTTAATAACCCAAAAAATATTTTTTTTTTTTACAAAAATTACCAAAGAAGTATTTGACTTAAAATTAAATATTTTTAGTAAAAATGTTTAAAAATTTTATTTACGTCCATTCGATTTTCTACTTTCTATAAAAAGTATACTTGTTTACTTATAAATTTTGTTCCAGAATTATTTTTTGATTCATAAAAAAGAACTTCTAAAGAAAATTTGTTCAATTAAATTTTTTTATAACAAAATGTGTCAATAAAACAATATTTTCTTATTAAAAGCTGTGTCTACTCAAAAAATATTTGTTTAATATTGATGAGGACATTAAAGTATTTGAAAAATATAAATTTTTTGTTAACAAAACTAATTTTTTTAGTTAAAGCAATTAATTTTTAATGCATATTTTTAAATTTTAAGTGCATATTTATTGAATTTTAAGTGCATATTTTTGATTTTTAGAAGCATATTATAGGCGCATATTTTCGATTTTTAGATGCATGAAAGTACTTGCCCTAGTGATGAAGTATTATTGCTTTTTGTAGTTATTGGTTTGGAAAATTGTTTAAGTTACTACAGTGCACGGTGGTCAATTCCGGCCAAAAATCATTTTATTTTTTTATTAAATCTTGATGAAATTTTGATGCTATATTATAGCTAATACTTCAAAACATACAACTTAAATCTTTTTTTGGGCCTTGTAACACTATATTATTGTCCATAGCGGTGCAAAGTGGAGTATTTTTTGCTTCTCATTTAACCTTTTTTTAAAATGTATATTTTAGTGTTCAATAAAAGTTGGCCATGCACTTTTCTTCACATTATTTTTGTAAGTTCGCTCATGGATTTTAAATTCCTATAGTAAATAATCATTCCATGTGGTTTTTGCAGATTTTGTGTGCGTTTTTGTCTTAAAGTGATGTGTATGAAAACTAGATAAAAATTAAAAAAAAACTCTGAAAAAAATAAATTTTGAAAGACCATAAAAATCAATTAGAGGCTATTAGAGGTTAGCTATAAAAAGCAGCTTGTACTTTTAACTATTAAAAGTAAGTATTTTAAATTTCAGCCCCTACTTTTACCGATTCTTTAAACCAGAGCATTTTCAGTGGACTCCTTTTTTACAAATGGTGGACTTTTTTAAACCTAAAACTCCACCAAAATAGGGAATATGAAGAGATGCTAACTTAAAACCCATAGATTTGAGTTAAAAAAACTTAAAATAAGACGAAATAAAAAAAAATGTGGTTTAAGGGGGGTTGGAACTAAAAAACTGCCTTAATGTTAGCAATTTTTAAACAGCTAAAAAAATAAATACGTAATGTTATTAATTTCTGTGTTTTCATTTGAAAGAAAGAACATTTTAGTATTTTTAAAAATTTCATAACACAAAATTTGGTCAACTAGAACTTTCAGGGTTGCCAGTTAATCGTGTGTTGTTTTTTTAAAGGGAAAAATTGGCTGCATTTTTACAGCAAAAACTACCCAGCAGAAATAAATCGAGATTTTGGCGACACAGCATCTGTTTATAGCATACCGTAGCGCATCCAAAGAGCGCTCTTAGGGATGCAGTAAAAGGAAGGGGAAAAAATTTTAATTTTTTTTTAAGATTTTTTATATAAAACTTATAATGTGTAATTATTTTTTAATAAAATTTCACACTTGCTTTCCTTTTTAATATTTTTAACACTTTTTGAATAAAAAACATGAGTTTTAGACAAAGACACATGATTTGACTGCATCATTATTGCGCATTAATCAGCGCTGCAAAGAGCGCTTCAATCATAGCATCTTTGACCGCTGTTCCCAAAAAAAATCCCATAAAAAATGTGAAAATGAAAATTTCCGATATTTTTTTGATGTTCACTTCCGATTTTTTTTTTCATTTTGTTTCACATAAATAAAGTTTTGTAAAGTAAAACGAATGAATTTTTTTGTTATATTTTTTTAAATTTTAGTTATTTGATTTCAACTTTGATTCAAAGTTGAAATCAAATAACTAAAATTTAAAGTCTTCAAAGTCTTTGAATGAACCCGTAAACAAACACCAAACTCGATTTCATGTGATTCGGAAAATATCATGTGATTTGAAAAGTTTAGAAAGACATAACAGAGGCCTTTAACACATTTTAAATGATGATAAATAGGCCAACCAAAAAACAGCTAATGCTTATTTGTTATTTCGATGAATAAACCGATTTGGATTAAACACAAACTCTAATCACGAAAAAACAGAAAAACTAAGATACATTTGTTATAACTTCTTTTGAATATTTTTTCATTTATTGGTAAATTTTTTGTTTTTTATCTCATTTTTACATTTTAATTTTAGAACTTTAATTTTAGAAAATAAAAATTTTATTACAAAATCAGCGATAAAAAGATACATGAATTTACAGCATCTTTATTCTGCTTAAATCAGCTCTACAAAGATACATGAATTCACTGCATCTTTAATCTGCTTAAATCAGCGCTAAAAAGATACATGAATTTACAGCATCTTTATTCTGCTTAAATCAGCGCTCTAAAGACACGTGATTTCAGTGCATCTAAAGAGCGCTGTTTCTGTGTATCCAACTAGCGCTCTAAAGTGGGACATCGCCTTAGAGAATCATGCATGAATTCAGCGCAATTGGATGCGCTCCTTTACTCAAGTTCCCCTTCCAAAAGCTGCTGAACGTTCAGCAAAATTTCTGCTGGGTACTAAACCGATTTTGATGAATTTTTTTTTGATTTGTAGATAAATAAATTTTCAAGCACTTAACGTGGCCATTTTTTTTGGAAAAGATTGATTTTTGTTGAAGATATGCTAACGTAAACTAAAAAATAGAAAAATTTAAATTTCTTCTTTCATTCAAATATTAATTAGGTCAAATTTTAAAAAAAATTTCACGATAAGTATTAGAAAATTAAATAATCTACAAATCAAAAAAAAAAAAAATGTCATCAAAATCGGTTCAGTAGTTTTTGCTGTACAACTGCGGCCATTTTGTTTTTTAAAAAATAGCATCCCACAATTACCTGGAAACCCTGGCAATTCTTTGTCTTTTAAACTTTTAAAAATATTACGATTTTTAATATTTCAAATAAAAAAACAGAATTAAAAAGTATTGCGTATCTATTTTTTTTTCTTTTAGTTCCAACCCCACCTTAATTAGTTTGATACATTGGACACGTCCATGCTTAGTTGGCCAACCACTATATTTGTATGTCCAACGTTTTGAAAAGAGATCAGATATATTGTTCTTAATTCGAATATAAAATTTTTGCTGGATATAAATGTATGCATATAGCAGACATGTTTGATACATTTGGGACGTCCATGGTTATTTGGCCAACCCCTGTATTTGTAAGTCCAAAATTTGGGAAAGTTATCAGATATGTTATTCTTAATTTGAATTTTAAATTTAAGCTATTTACATGCAGAACTACGGAAGTTATTGATTTTTGGCCGGAATTGACCACCGTGCAGTGGATTTGGTATATTTTGATGGTTATGGGATTTGTAACATACAAAAATTAAAAATGAAAATTGTAATTCAAAAATCAAGCCTAATGGGCTAGTTACTCAATTAGTCAAGTAAGCAAGTAACAAGTTAGATCTTACGTGACAATTAAAAAAAAAAATTTTTTAGGAGAAAAAAATTTGAAAAAGTTAAATTTTTTTTTTAATAATTTTTTTAATTGATATAATTAAATTTTTTAATTGATTTCGAAAATTTACGTGAATTGAGAATAAATTAACTTTTTCGTGGTGGTTGTAAAATCAATTAAAATAGTGATTGATTTAATAATTTTAGTGATTAAAACTCCTTTTCATTTTTTTTTGTGTGTATGTTTTTGTTCTATTTTTAGGATAGAAAAAGAAACAGTAAAAAATGTTGATATGTTTATTTCAAAATTGCTTAATATTCCGAACACCGCTTTGTTTTTCCCCCATTTTTTGTCAAAAAAAATTACTTTCGAGTCTGTTTAGTCTGTAGTAATATAATCTCGCAAATTTTCCCATTTCAACTAATTGTAACAGTACACACAAAAAAAATGTAAATGAGTTTCAATCACTAAAATGATTATATCAATTACTATTTTAATTGATTTTGCTCCTATCATGAAAGGGATAATATTAATTACAAAAATTTGTAAAAGTTGAACAAGCAAAAATTTCATTTATTCTCAATTCACGGAAATTTGCGAAATCGATTAAAAAATTTAATTATATCAATTAAAAAAATGATTAAAAACTAAAAATAAACTTGTTAAAATTTTTAATTAAAATTTTTTTCTACAAAATTTTTTGTGGTAGAGCATAAACAAAGTCGTATAAAATCCTACCAAAAAATAAAAACTTTATTTATATTTTTATTGCAAAACTTAACCATAATTACAATTTATGAAATCTTATGATGATTTTCTTATTTATTGATTTATGATACTTTATTTACTTTTGCATCTTCTTCTTTCAATACTTTTTCCATTTCATCAATTTATAAATCTTTTATAGTTCAATAGAGCATTTTGTGGTTAATTTATAATACGTGTATCAAATGAATGTGTATTTTACTACATATAATATGCTTTACTACTACTAATAATCCTACAATTGCTGCTACTCCTACTCCTATAGATGTTAAATACTACTTATACTCCCACTACTACTACTACTATTCTTGAAAGTCAATATAAATTGCTTATTAAACGATTTTATTATATCTTTTTTATTAAAATATAAAAGAAAAAAAAAATCTAATCAATTGTATAAATCAAATCAATAAAAGGTTTTTTAAAAATATATAATAGTAGAATATATAAAATGTTAAATGTTCAATCAAAAAGATTGATTTAGTAAGAATTTTCAATGTGAAAATTCAATTAAATTTAAACAAAAATCAATATATTTACACTAGGGTGTTCCTTTAAAGGCGATTTCATTTAACTTATTGGGCTTAAAATTTATTTTTTTCTGAAACATTTAAAAAAATATTTTGAGTAGGTTTATTCTAGCTCGAAGTCCTTATTTCCTTTTTTTTTTTTTTACTTTGAGCCAACACTCAGGGGATGCCCCCTACTAATGCAATGCATTGTGTTGGTATTAGGAAAAAAGGTTATGAGGAGAGGGAAAGAGGGAGTAGTGTTTGTGGACATTTAATTTGAACTTTTCTAAATTATAGCCTACTGGAAAGATTTCTGCGGGGAGTTTATTCCACATACGACTAGTTCGACCGAGAAACGAATTTTCTCTGTAATGCGTTGTGCGATACATTGGACAATCGACAACAAACGGATGTGAGTTGCTGGAAAGGCGAGTACTACGGGTATGCACCCGCGTCTCAGGGATGAGTTCACCCATCTCAGCTGAGCACTTACCGTGGTAATATCGATAGAACAATGACGCACAACCCACATTCCGACGATGCTCCAATGAATCAATAGAGCTGGATACCCTACTGTCATTGATGAGCTTCAACGCACTCCTTTGCACCCGGTCCAGAAGCTTTAAGATAGACCTTGAAGCACCTGCCCAGATATGGGAGTTGTATTCCATTTTCGGTCGGATATAGGCGGTATAAATAGTGAGAAGATCAGACGGGGTGAAGTAATTCTTGCACCGTTTTAAAAAACCAAGACACTTGAATGCTTCTTTCGACACTTGAAAAACATGTTGGTTCCATCGAACATCACATTGGATTCTCATGCCTAGAACATCAAGAGTGTCTGATTCCTCAATAGCTATACCGCCCATGGATACAGATGACGCTGATTCCACAAGACGTCTGTGGGTCAGCATACAACATTGGGTTTTGCGAGCATTAAAATCGACCTGATTCGCAAGACCCCACTCGGAGATTTTCGTAAGGTCATGATTGAGTGTGTCATTCATGTTCTGCCTCATAGCTTCAACCTCAGTAAGGCTTGGTCTATGATTAAAGGAAAATGAATGACAAATGTTGCTGTCATCTGCAAAAGAATAGAGCATAGAGAATAGAATAGAGAATAGAATAGAATTATTTCCTTTACTAATTAAAACTATGATATTATCGTAGAATAATTTAAAAAAAATATTTTTCTGTTTTAAATGTATTTATGTTGGTAATTTTTGCAAGACTTAAGGTAGAAACAGAACAAGCACGGCACGGGGACGGTTGCCGTTGCCGGAGAATATAGGCCCAAAACAAGGACGGGGGACGGCGACGGCAAAAAATGTCATTTGTTTGTTCAGTGGTGCTAACTTTTAATAAAATTAGGGTAATTTTACGGGAAAAAATCGCTTATCACATAGTCAATGAGATTATGTTGGCACTACTGTACGTTTGTTACACCATTGTGAATGAAAAAATAAAAAATTGTTGAGAAAATGCGGCAACCCTGGAGTGTGAGAGGGAGGGAGATTGAGAGAACCCGGAGATAAAATAAAATAAGTTTTAATTTTTTGTCGTGCCGGTCACGGTTTTTAACTGTCAAATCGTATGGAAAAAGTCGTGCCGGGCTTGTTCTGTTCAGACCTTTAGTCGACACGTGTTTCGGAATTGTCAGATTTCTTTGTCAAGACTATTTAGCAAACATAAAAGCCCTATATTACAATTAGCAAAAGAAATTTAAATGACAAATCGCTAATGTTTAAACAAAAATATTCATACATATTCAACTCTACCCCCATTGATCAATGGGACCTGACAAATTCCGAAACACGTGTCGACTAAGTCCTGCAAAAAATGATCAGCATAAATAAATTTACAACAGAAAAATAATTTTCTTGAAAATTATTCTACGAGAATATCGTAGTTTTAATTAGAAAAAGAAATAAGGACCTCGAGCTAGAATAAACTTACTTTAAAATTTGCAAAAAAATTACGGGTTTTTTATACGTTCAATAAATTAAAAAAAAATTAAAACTTTTTTCCGTTAACCTTTTTATCGAGCATGAGACAAACTTTCATTTAAAGTTAATTTCCCAACATTTTAACCCGTGGCATCTTTCGATCCAAATTTCGGAGTTTTAAAAAATTTCCACAAAAATTTTGGGTTTTAGAAAAATAAAAAAACTTACAACAGTTTATTTTTATCAATTTTGCCATGCTGAATATGAATATCAAAAGATTTTTGAAAAATTTCTGAAATTTAGAAAAAAAATCTCAAATTTATTTCCAGTGACTATTACGATCCAACATATACATATACCCAGGCAGAAACTGTCAACCGTTCCAAAAAAAAAGTCTTGGCATAGCACTTTATTTTTTGTGTAGAAGGTAGTATGAATTCGAAAAAGTGCTTTGCAAGTGCTTTGCCAATGTTTTTCTATTTAAATCCGTTCAAAGTATAATTTTTTTATTAAAATTTATTAATTTTCATAACAGTTGGAATATTTTTTATTTCCCTGCAGGATAAGTGGCCGGTCCTTGATAGTTCTCGTTATATGTCACTTACAATTAGGCACAAAGACCTACATATTACAAACTTGACACCTTTTATATAAAAACACCTGTTTCTTTCGTAAGGAAGTGTCTTAAACTCCGGATACATCACATGTGAAATGTCACTGGGCCTATCCCTTTGGAAAACTGCCCGATTCGGTTCAATACACCACTTTTTTTTCGGGACTTTTCCAAAAATTTTCCTAGAAGCATTTTTAATAAATTTTTTATTCCAAAACGCAAAGAAAACTGCAAATAAATTTTTTCCGGGACTTAGAAAATATTTCTATAAATTTTTTATCCTACTTTAATAAATTTCTTTATTCAAATAAACACAAAAAAAAGTTGTGTCTTATGGACTTATACAATTTTGATACGTCCCATTTTTTTGTTCTAAAAGTGCTATAACAGTACCATATTTTTTATTTTTAAAGCGCTTTAAAATAGCAATGGCAATAACGTTTACCGTGGTTATCATTTTGGACGCTGAGGGAGTACTAAACTGTGATGCTTTCCCAGCACACAAGCGACCATAAAAGGTACTTTGCCAGCGCTTTCCCGTTCGTATTTTTCTGCCTGGGTAAGCTTAAAATTAGAGATGCGCGCGTGAGTAATTTTTGACTCACACTCACTCACGCTCACGAAAGGAATTTTTGAATCACGCACACTCACTCACTCACCAGCATATTTTTTCTACTCACACTCACTCACAATCACGTAAGTAAATTTAATGCAACTCACACTCATGTGCACTCACGCAAGTTTCACTCACACTCACGTTGACTCACACTCACAAAACTCTTATTTATACAAAAAAAAATCAAAAACCAAAATTTCAAAAATATTTTAAAATTTTCAGCAAAATTTAAAGTCCAGCGAAATTTTACATTTTTTTTTGCTTTTTTCGGGATGAAATCTTAAGTTAAGCCATATTTTACATTTTTTCTGTTGAAATATGAAGAGAAATCACGCAAACTCACTCAAAAAAATCGAATCAAGCACACTCACTCACGCAAATATCTTACTCACGCACACTCACTCACGCAATTTTTTTCTCCACTCACACTCACTCACAATCACGTGAGTAAAGTTGAACTCAGTCACACTCACGCGTGATCACGCGTGAATCACGCTCTAATCTGCTCATGTGCCCATCTCTACTTAAAATGTTCATAAAAAAAAATCCATTGAAATCTTTAATTTTAACACATTTATTGTAAGTTCTCCCGGGCAGCTTGGTATTGCATTTGATCGATATCGGTTCAGCGATTCAAAAGTTATGAGCGAAAAATGTAAGGACACCTAAAAAAATTCAACATAACCTAAAAATACAAAATGCCTTAATTCGGCTGCTGGTTGACATATGTGAATATAATTGAATGCCGAATGATATTTAAACAAGCACAAACCTATTTTTTTGTCAAAAAAAAAATCGCGGATTTTTTTTACCAAAATTTTTTTTTCGCAGAATTTTTTTTTTTCAAAAATTTTTATTTTTTTTCAAAAGTAATTTCCTTTTAAATAGAGTTTTTTGCAGTAATCTTTTTTACATTGTAGAGAATATCAACACATTCGGCAAGACCAAATTTAACTTTTTTACTTGAACGCAGAAAAGACCGCCATTTTTAGCAAATTTTAAATAGTGACATCTCGAAAACCGTTCGGCCGATTTTATTTTTTTTTTGACCGCCGGGCTGATTTAATTCGATTAATTTGTAGCACATTATTTTTAGGTCTAGTAGAAAAAAAAAATTGCCCGGAAACTAGGGAAAAGCAAAAGTTGAATAAACAAGTGAGAGTGTTAAATTCGGCTGGGTCGAATTTTTTATCCAAAATGTAAAAAAAAATTTTAAAAAAATTGTCAGGGGCGTTTCTTTTTTTTGGGGGGAGGGGGTTGTTGGGGTCAGTGGGGACGTTGAGAGCACCTTCCCATCGCGATAAATATACCAAATGTTTCATTTATTTTACAAAAATACAAAAAACACGTAAAAAAGTGTATTTTTTCAGAGGTTGGTTCAGTTCTTTAAGGGGGAACTTTTTTCCCCCTGGCCCGATTTTTCCCATTGACGAACTTAACCTGCCTATTAACATGAGACATATTTGTGCCAATCTTCAGGAGTCTAGCTGTTTTATTTTGGACTGTATTGTGTTACTTATCTACAGACAGACAGACGGACGGACGGACAGACGGACATTCATAGAATGTCTTAGAATCGATCATGGATCAATAATATATATACTTTATGGGGTCCCCGACCGATATTTCGATGCGTTACAAACGGAATGACAAAGTGAGTATACCCTAATACTTTGGTTGGAGGGTATAAAAATACAACTCTAATGTTGATGATCCTACTTTTTCAGTCCGTCTTTCTGTTAAAAGCACTCTTTAAAATACCGAGTTTTAAACCAACTATCGTTTTCCAGACGAACTGTTTGTTTGGCCAATACAGTTCTAAATTTAGTACTTTCTCTATTGTTTTAATTCTATTGTTTAAATTTTCTTTTGAAACTTTAGTACATAGCAAGAGTCTTAAATGGTATTACTACCTACTTATATTTTCTAAAATTACTTATATTTTTCCATAAACAAAGTTTCCAATTTCCAAAAAAAAAAAAAATCCTCTAACATTTAATATTTTGCATAAAGATTAAGATTTAAAAGAATTCTGCAGAAAGCCTATTTAATCCTTTATCATGTTGTGTTTTTTTTCAAGGAAAATTTCAATACTCTTTCTCATTTTGTTTAAAACTAAAAATAGTTTTTTTATACTTAACAAACTGTATTTTATTTTCTTTATTTTAGTAACATTTGTGTAGTAAAATAAACATAAACCTTAATAATCCTCTTAAAAAAGCACCTACACGTAAAAAGAAGTGGAAAAAAATAACAATATGTATAAAAAAAAATCTTTAATATCCCAACTATGTAAAATAGGGTGGCATCTAAAACTTTGGCAGTGTTTTTGAATTACTATAATAAAGATTTATGAAAAATAATTCAAAGCCGAAATCTCTTCAAGATATCACCCTATTTTTTTTTAGCATACTTTACGGCGAATTTTTATTAGCATACTTTACGGCAAACAATATCTGAAACCCACACTACAATATATCATGTAGACTAATGTTATCTGATAAATCACTCACTGTCAAAATTTTTAAGTAACACAATTTATTGCCACCCTATTGTATAGAGTATATGAATGTATACGATGATGATCTGTAAACCCACTATGTACGCAGGAATTCATATGAATGCAAAATAATTATTTACTTATCTAAGTACCAACTACAACTATTCGCTTCACTAAAATGTACATATCGCTTATTTACTGCAATAGTGACATAACTCTAAAATCTTTGATTTTTAAGTTAATAATGTATATCTAGGCTGACCATACGTACTGATTTGATCAGTACATGTCCTGATTTTTAATCACGTGTACTGATCAAAAGACGTTGTACTGATTTGTACTGATTTTTCAAAATATGTACTGATTGTACTGATTTTTGAACATTTTAGCATAAAAAATAATTTTGTTCGAAAATTTTATATAAAAACTTGAATTTCTATAAAATAAGTAATGTAATTGCATCAATTCAAATGATTCTGAGATGTTCGATGAGGTAATGTCTTCAGAATTTATTGGACAAATCAATCAGAACATCAGCCGCTATTTAAAAAAACATGTGCTTTTTATATGGGAAGTTTTATAAAAGTCAGAGTTATCAAAACTTATGGAAAAATGTCCTCAGAATTTGAGGGATTTTCTTAAACTCAAAATCTGTGGGTTTTTTGTTTGTTTTAATTTCTGCACTGAAACGATCAACATTCAAATGAAGTTGTTTGAAAACAGTTGTTTTTACTGAAATAGTAATTGTCCCAAGTTTGTTAGTTTAACCGAATTTTTTTGAGTGTTGAAAAAATTATCAGTGTTTTGCCATAGAAAAGAGTTTTTAGAGAGGTATTTCTCGAAAATATAAACGTAAAAGCTTGGGCGTACTGATTTGAGTTCAGAAAAAAATGGTCACCCTATGTATATCATGCTTTTTCAATGAAAAATCATTTTAAATTGAGAACTTAAAATACGTTTTCTGGAAAGTCAAGTTTTTTTAAGTTATGTCACTATTGTAGTAAATGAGAAATATGAAGTTTAACTTAAGTTTTATCTTCTCCCACTAAAAGTACTATATGCTAGTACTATTATTAAAAATATATATATATGGCGAGCAAATCCTGTTGTATATTTTAATAACAAATGTTAATGTATGAAATTGTAGACAGGGTAGCCGGGAGAAGGCAGGGTTTTCGTAAAAAAAATCGGAAAGGGTACTTTTACATCTTTGAAATTTCTAAAATACTTCCCAAGAAAGAGTACCTAGTTTAGTACACTTTTAAAGCAAGGCTGCTTTGTTTTTTGGTACACTTTTAAAGAAAGTGTACTTATTTTGGTACACTTTTAAAGAAAGGGTACACTTCTTGATATACTTTAAAGTAAAATGTACCTTTGCTGGTACAATTTCAACTTTAGTACATTCTAATATATTTTCAAAGAGTACCTTTTTTTTGCACAATGAAAGTGTACCTTTTTAGGCACACTTAAAACAAAAGGGTACTTAATTTAGTACACTTTCAAAGAAAGGGTACTTACTTTAGTACACTTTCAAAGAAAGGCTTCTTACTTAGGTACACTTTCAAAGAAAGGGTACTTACTTTAGTATACTTTTTAAGAATGGGTGTTTATTTTAGTACACATTTATCAAACTTTACCATTAGTTTACTTTTAATTAAAAGGCACTTTTCTTATAACACTTTCAAAGAAAGAATACTGTTAAAAAAAAAATTATATAAAAGAAAAGTTTGAAGACATGGTACTTTGTTCAGTACACGTTCGATGAAAGTATACCTTGTTCAGTACACTTTCAAAAAAGGGGCACTTATGAGAACAAGGTAAATTGTTTAGTACGTGCTACTTTGTTTAATACACTTTCGCGAAAAAGATATTTTTTTAGTACACTTTCAAAGTAAGGATACTTTGTTTAGTAGATTTTCCGTGAAAAGAAACTTTGTGTAGTACACTTTCGACCAAAGTGTACTATGTTTAGTACACTTTCAATGATTTGAGGGTGCTGTGGTTTAGTGGTTAGCGCGTTAGACTACTAGCCAGCCAGCCTAGGTTCGATTCTCAGCTCAGGCAGAACAACATTTTTTTCAGATATTTATTAGTTTCTATTTATAACTAATATCTATCGCAGCACCCTCCTTCGTTGATAAATAGCACTAAAACGTTAACGAAGTAAAATAATAAAATAATGGCTATAAACACAGCTTCAAAAATAATTCGCCAGATAAATAGCAAATGGCGATGCAACAAACTGTACTCAAAATTATCAACACGCGCAATTACAGTGTTGCCATATTGAAGCCCTTCTGTCTTTCAAATCTTTCATCTCTCTTCTATTCCCTTTCCGAAAGAAGCATCACGGTTACATTAGTAATTGATAGGCAGCATTGCCTGAGTGTTGCTTCTTTTTTTTTAAAAAAAAAAAAAAAGGGTGCTGTGTTTAGTACAGTTTCGATGAAAGGGTACTTTGTGTAGTACACTTTCAAAAAAGGGTAATTTTTAGTACAGGTTATTTTGCTTAGTACATGTTACTTTGTTTAGTACAATTTCGCAGGTTTGTTTGTTTGAAACACTTCCGTAGTTTTTTAAAACAATTTCGCAAAAAGGGTACTTTCTTTAGTACACTTTTAGAGAAAGGGTACCCTGTTTAGTACACTTTCGATCAAAGGGTACTTTGTTTAGAACAATTTCCACCAGTGTACTTTGTTTAGTACACTTTAGATAAAAGGGTACTTTGTTTAGCACACGATCAAAAAAGAGCACTTTGTTGAGTACACTTTCAAAAAGGAGTAATTTTTAGTGCAGGTTACTTTGTTGAGTACATAGAACTTTGTTTAGTACACTTTCGCAGAAAGGGTTCTCTCTTTAGATCAAATTCAACGAAAGGGTACTTTGCTTAGCACGCTTTTGATGAAAGGATACTTCATTTAGTACATTTTTGATGAAAAGGTTCTTTGTTTAGCACACTTTCGATTAAGGAGTACTTTGTTTAGTACACTTTAAAAGAAAATATCATTGTTAGGATACTTTCAAGGAAAGAAAACTTTTATCAGTAAACTTTCAAAGAAAGGATACTTTGTTTAGTACACTTTCAAAGAAAGAGTACTTTGTTTAGTACAATTTAAAAAAAGGGTACTTTGTTTAGTACAATTTTAAAGAAAGGGTACTTTGTTTAGTACACTTTCAAAGAAAGGGTACTTTGTTTAGTACACTTTGAAGGAAGGGGTACTCTATTTAGTACACTTTCAAAGAAAGGGAACTTTGTTTAGTACACTTTCAAAAAAAGGGTACTTTGTTTAGTACACTTTCAAAGAAAGGGTACCTTATTTAGTAAAGGACTTTGTTTAGTACACTTTCAAAGAAAGGGAACTTTGTTTAGTACACTTTCAAAGAAAGGGTACTTTGTTTAGTACACTTCAAAGAAAGGGTAGATTGTTTAGTACACTTCAAAAAAAGGGTACTCTGTTCAGCATTGCCAGGTACTTTTTTCCGTTGTCCCCAAAAATATAACAAAATATCCCCAAAAATTCCCAAATTATTAAAAATACTCTTTTTTAATCACACAAAAACTGTTTGCTTCACTTAAAAAACAAAAAAATATAGATGGTAAATTTATAATGTTATTCTGTAGACTTAACAATAAAAAATTCCCCAAAAATCTCCAAACGCGTAAATTAGCGGTTTTTGCCAATGGTAATATACATTTTACAGTCGATAAATGCTTATTTTACTGAATGCGATTCGTAAACTCGTAAAAAAATCGTTGTATTAAATAGATAAAATTCTAAATATTCCCAAAAAATCCCCAAAATAATTTTTGAAATCCCCATTAAAATCCCCAATCCCCAATTAAGATTTCTTGTCCTTTTTGCTAGAATGAAATCCCCAAGTCTGACAGCCCTGACTCTGTTTAGTGTACTTTTTTAGTACACTCTCAAAAAATTCAAAGAAAGGATACATTTTTAGTAAACTTTTACTTTGTTTAGTACACTTTTGGAAAAAGTGTTTTTTTAATACAATTCCGATGAAAAAATGAATTTTTAGTACAGATTTGGAAACTTTGGTATGTTTTTTTAATAAAAATTTTCCAATTTAATTTGACTACACTTTCGATTAAGGGGTACTTTGTTTAGTACGTTTTCAATGAAAATATCATTGTTAAGCATACTTTCAAAGAAAGGCTACTTTGTTTAGTACACATTCAAAGAAAGGGTTCCTTGTTTTGTACACTTTCAAAGAAAGGGTACTTTGTTTAGTACACTTTCAATAAAGGGTAATTTGTTTAGTACACTTTTAAAGAAAGTAAACTTCGTTTAGTACACTTTTAAAGGAAGGGTACTTTGTTTAGTACACTTTTATAGAAAGGGTACTTTGTCTAGTGTTCTTTTTTAGTACTTTTTTTAGTACTCTCAACAAAATTCAAAGAAAGGATACATTTTTAGTACACTTTCACTTTGTTTAGCAAGCCCTTATAGAAAAAGTGCTTTTTTGAATACACTTTAGATGAAAAAATTAATTTTTAGTACAAATATAAAACTTATTTAAACTTTAATATGTTTTATTGTTAATAAAACTTTTCAATTAAATTTGTCTTATAATATATTTATTTTTTCTTATATTGTCATTCGTTTAACTACTTATAAGTAGTATTGTAATTCAAATCCTTAGTTTGTGGTTTTTCGATTCTAGTGTTTTTAGTTTTTTTGTATATTTATTTGTACTGTATTGGTTTTGTGTTAAGAAGCCTAACAAAAGTTTTTTGTTTGAACAAGGCAAAGATTCAGTCTACTTTTTTTATATGACCTCTTCTCCAGTTTTTAAAACAAAAAAAAAAAAATATTGCAATAACAATACCAAACAAACTTATTAGATAAAAAAAAATTAAATCGAAAAAAATGATACAAAAAACTATAAGTATCTTATGAAGTAAAATGCTAGAGGAAAAAAAAAAGTTTTAATGTTTCTTTATTTCACAAACTAGGGCACTGCAGTTAACCACACATACAAAACACAGGCACAAACATAAATTCATTTAAAAAATTACACACATACATAAACTTACTCACGTACACACACTGACACACTCATGGACATGTGATGTAGTCCCTCTTAGGTTAACCAAAGCAATGTTTGTAATCATATGTACACATAATAGGGTGGTACTAAATTTTCTATACATGTTCAAAGAGAAAGAATACGATTTTTAGTACACTAAAAACTGTTTAAAAGTTTTAAAAGAAATTTTGTTTTAGTACAACTTTCATTAAGGACTAGTTATTTTAGTACACTTTCGAAAATAAGTTCTTATGTTAATACACTTTTAAAAAACTACACTTTTTTAGAACACTTTTTACTACAACTTTGATTAAGGACTACTTATTTTAGAACAATTTCGAAAAAAGTCTTTATGTTAATAAACTTTTAAAAAACTATACTATTTTTATTACACTTTTTACACTTTTATAAAAAGTGGGTTATTTTAGTATAAGGACTGCTTATTTTAGTACACTTTAGAAAAAAAGTACTTACATTAATAAACTTTTGAGAAACAATCTATTTTTAGTACTTTTACTTTACACCTCGAAAAAGTGGTACTTTTACTTTTTTAGTACTTCAAAAAAAAGTGGCATTTTTACTTTTTTAGTACACTTTATATATTTTTTTTAGTACAACATTGATTAAGGACTACTTATTTTAGTCAGTGTTCGAAAAAAAACAGTACGTTATTTAACGTTCCGTTCCAAGAACACATTCACTAAAAAGTTTTTTAAGTGGTTGTGAAGGTGTTCGCAAACAGAATTCCGAACGTTATGCCTGTGAGTTGAAGAACAGTGTAGCGTGCTACATAATACTGTTTTCCCGTTATACTGTATTCTACTGTAATTTACTTTTTATAAAATAAGTTTTTCTTAGTTCACAATTATTTTTTGGTTTTCAATAATTCAGATTTTGAAAAGAAAATTTTTATTATTAGAGAATTAAATTTTGTACAATACGTTTGAATTTCAAATAAATTATTTCTACAATATAACTTGCAAATTTAATAACGGTCTACCAAAATATTATTTTCGTATCCTATAATTGGCGATCTTGTAACCTGGAAATATTGTTGAAAAAATTCTTTAAAATTAAGTCAAAAAGAAAGAAATAGTTAATGCTACACTGTTGGCGATATTTACAAATTTTAACGCATCCTAAATGTTTTTTTATGTTGATCTTTATGACGCTGTAGATCAATTTGGATTGCTATTGTAATTTTGATTTGGAGTTCAAGAAACCGCTCACTAATTTGTATATAGAAGCATACTAATGTCAAAATTTGGTGCATGCAACAAATAGTCATCAAACTCAAGAGAGACCAATAATTTTAACATCTTCTCAAAAAAATTATTCAAGCAAGGACCTTTCGCTTTTAAGAAGATTTTGCAAGAGGATATTTTATTTCAGAAGTCATAATAAATTTTGCATTAAACATCTTCAAGATTTATTCAGATAAGTTTCCTAATTTTCATCGATATTTTATTTTAGATAAGTTTAAATAAATCTACTAAGTTTTCGATTTGTGAAGCCTCATCCCAGTAAACAAATTAAGTTTTAAAATATTTACGTTATGAAAAGAACACGTTTTGGTTCTACGGTACAAAATCAGTCACGGTTAGTTAATAATCCTGCTTCTATCACACAGTCTAATAATTCTTCTACAAATACACAACACCTTATTTCTGATCAAACTTCACAAAGTATGATTGCTTCTAGTCCGTCTTTCAAACTGCCAACGTTCTGGTCTGAATGTGCTGAGGCATGGTTCATTCATGCTGAAGTTCAATTCGCGTTGAAGGATGTTGTTGATGATACCATTAAGTAAGTATAATCACACTTTGGTTTCTTTACCTCAGGATATTATTTTAAAAGTTTTGGATGTTATTCAGTTTCCACCAACAGTAAACAAATACGAAAATCTGAAAAAGCATTTGTGCAATAGATTAACTCCAAGCGAGGAATCTCGTTTAGAACAGCTATTGTCAGAATCCAATATTGGTGATCGTAAGCCTTCGGAGTTTTTCCGCGATTTGAAAATATTGGCTGGTTCCGATACCACTATTAGTAGAGAATTTTTATATAAGCTGTGGCTTCGCAAATTGCCGCAGCAGATTCAAATCAATTTGACATCTTGTTTATCCCAAAGTAATGATGAAAAAGTTGAACTAGCTGATAAGATGTATGAAGTTTGGTCAAGGCATCAGTTAGCCGCTGTTAATAAAATTACAGACAATCGAGTAGAGTCTTCGGTACAACAATTGAGCGATTTGACCCGGACACTTTGCGAAAATTTAAATAAAATAGCTTTAGATGTCGAAAAATTGAAGACTAGACCCCGTCCTCGTGGAGAAAGGTTTTATAGTCGTCGTAATCAATCTCGAGATCGTTCAACATCTCGAAATATTCATAATGATTTTTGCTGGTATCACACAAGATTTGGTAATAGGGCTACAAAATGTATTGTCCCTTGTCAATTTGAAAATCAAAATAATTCCAACAATACAAATCAGACTTTAAATTAGACACATCCATCATGACGGTGGCAAATGATGGATTAAGTGCAAAACCTTTAAGCCGCCTTTTTTTGTATGATTCTGTTAACAAGTTAAAATTTTTAATAGACACAGGTGCAGTTGTTTCTGTAGTCCCATATTCCAAATTTAAAACCCTGGCTCGAAAGTCTGATTTCGATTTGTCTGCAGCAAATGGATCTATTATTCGGACTTTTGGTACAAATCTGTTTAAAATTAATATAGGGCTCCGTAGAGATTTTGAATTTCCATTTCTTATAGCTGATGTTGATACACCAATAATACACTCAAAATAATTACTCTGTTAAAAACTCTGTAAAATGACTGTAATCTCAATTCGACAGACATTTGACAAAGTTATCTGTCGAAATACAGATTTTAAGAATATACTTTGTATTTTCTTGTAACCGAAAAACAAAATTTTATCTGTAATTTTACTTTTTACTTTGTAATCTCTATTTTACAGATAATAAACAGAGTTTTTTGTTAAAATACAGATTTTATACATTTTCTCGTAACCAAAATACTAAATTTCAACTGTAATTTTACTTATTGCTCTGTAATGCAGTTTTTAAATAAAAAACTCTTCAAAAAACTCCCAAATATTTCAACCGCTTTTTAAAAAGGGTCTTAAATTACAATAAAACCTGGTAAATTTTACGAGGATGTCGGGTACAATTGGAGGTACTCGTAAAATACATCGTAATTTTCACAAAAATAAAAAAAAGTAAATTTACAATTTGGAAGCATTAAAGCGGGCAAATTTACTCGGTGGCATTTTCCAATTGTCAACACTACTTGCACATTAAGGAAAGAGAAATTGATCAGAAATCAAATAGTAAATAAAATAGTAAAATTCTGGTCGCTTTTATCAATATTTTACAGATAATTCTGTAATTTTACAGTTTTTTTTTATCGAAATCATTTTACAGAGTTTTCTTCGTAAAATAACAAAAAATCTTGCTGGTTGGAAATCTATGGTATTTTCTGCTGGCTCAGCAGAGTATCTCTGTAATTTAACAGAGTGATCATTTTGAGTGTAGGATTTAATTTTCTCGAAAAATTTGGTATAGTTGTTGATGCTAAGAATAGGGAAATTATTGACTCTACAACTACTTTGAGGACAAAAGGTTCTTTGGGATTTAGTTCTATTTATTCCCTTAAACCAAATGTACCACATTTCAACAAATATCATGAATTGTTAAAAGCTTATCCTTCTGTCACTTCTGAACCCGATTATACCGAATCGGTAAAACATAATACGGTTCATCACATTGAGACAAAAGGGAACCTTCCGTTTTGTAGGCCACGTCGGCTGGATCCTATCAAGCTTAAGATAGCTAAGACTGAGTTTGAATATTTAGTTAAGATAGGCGTTTGCAGGCAGTCATCTTCTTCTTCGGCATCTCCTTTACATCTTGTTCCAAAAAAAGAAGTAAATGATTGGAGACCCTGTGGGGATTATAGGAGACTTAACTGCGTGACAGTTCCTGATCGATACCCTTTACCTCACATACATGATCTGAGTATTAATCTTAAAAATAAAAATATTTTTTCAAAGCTCGATCTAGTAAGGGCTTATCATCAGATACCTATAGCTGAGGAAGACGTTGCAAAAACTGCAATTACAACTCCGTTTGGGATGTTTGAGTTCCTTAGAATGCCTTTTGGGTTGAGAAATAGCGCTCAAACTTTTCAACGCTTTATAAATGAGGTATTTTTTGGCCTCGACTTTGTATTTACTTATATTGATGATATACTAATTGCAAGTGATGATGAGTCTCAGCATGTTGAACATTTAAAAATAGTTTTCGAAAGATTAGCAAAATATTCTTTGAACATAAAAATTTCTAAATGTGTATTTGGTGCTTCGGCTATAGATTTTCTTAGTTATCGCATTTCATCAGACGGTATACAACCATCTGAAGATCGTGTTAAAGTCATTTTAGAATTTGAGGTCCCTTCATCCATTTCCAAACTACAAAAGTTTTTGGGTATTGTAAACTATTATCACCGTTATGTGCCAATGCTAGCTTCTGAGCTGAGTTCAATTTACGACATGCTAACTTTAGCCAATAAAAGCGACGATAAGAAACTCGTTTGGAATGAAACTTCGCTTAAAGCTTTTGATAATGTTAAACAGCTTTTTGCTAGGAACACTTTATTAACTCATTTCGATGAAACTGCGGAATTATCATTAGCTGTGGATGCCTCTAACGTAGCTATTGGCGCTGTACTTCAACAAACTGATGCTAGCGGTAAAAAAGAACCATTGGCTTATTTTTCAAAAAAGCTTAGCGTAACAGAGCAAAAATATTCTACATTTGATAGGGAACTTTTGGGCATGTATAGAGCTATAAAACATTTTAGGCATTTTCTAGAAGGACGTGATTTTGTTGTATACACTGACCATAAGCCTCTGACTTTTGTACTAAATTCAAAAACAGATCGTTCCCCAAGGCAAACAAGACAACTAGAATATATAGCACAATTTACTAGCAACATTCAGTACATCTCCGGAAAAGAAAATATTGTTGCAGATTCTTTGTCCCGTATTCCGGAAATTGATACCATTTCATTTTTTGACTTTAATGTTGATAAACTTTACGAGGAGCAGCAGTTAGATGAATCATTGGCAGCAATAGTGGCTGTCCCTAATTCAAAGTTTAATTTAAAAGAAGTTTTAGTACCCGATACAAATATTAAAATCTGGTGTGACGTTTCTAGGAGATCTCCCAAGCCATATCTTCCCATAGGTTTGCGTAAACTGGTTTTCGAAAAACTGCATTCTTTGTCTCATCCTGGCTCTCGGGTAACTAGAAATTTAATTCAATCTAAATATTTTTGGCCGAAAATGAGGAAAGACATAAATGACTGGGTTGCCGGTTGTCATTCTTGTCAGAGCTCTAAGGTTAATAGGTATACCAAATCTCCGGTTACATCTATTGAAATCCCTAAATCCCGGTTTGAACACATACATATAGATTTAGTTGGCCCACTCCCAGTATCAAATGGGTACAAATATCTATTGACAATCATAGACCGATATTCACGCTGGCCGGAGGCATATCCTTTACGCGATATAAGTGCTAAGACTGTTGCCAGAGTTTTTGTTGAGAATTATATTCCACGGTTTGGAGTACCCATTCGAATTACTGCCGATCAAGGTACACAATTTACGTCAGGTCTTTTTCGAGAACTAACTTCATTGCTTGGGACACACAAGATTCATACTTCACCGTACCATCCACAAGCAAACGGAATACTGGAAAGGTTTCATAGGCAGCTTAAAACCGCTTTAATCGGGTCGTTAAACTCCATTAAGTGGTCAGAAATGTTACCATTTGTTTTGCTAGGCTTACGAACATCAATAAAGGCTGATTTAAAGTGTTCACCAGCGGAGCTGGTTTATGGACAAACCTTGCGGTTGCCTGGAGAATTAATAGTCGAAAACAATTCTGAGGTACCGGTTGAAGAGACTTTACAAAAACTTAGGAAATATTTTTCCGAAGTAAGATCGAAAGTTGTTTTTCATAACGTTGAAAAAGAATTCATACCGAAACATCTCTCAACATGCGAATATGTGTACGTAAAGGCACAACACAGATCAGGACTGAATCCACCCTTTGAAGGGCCCTTTCGGGTTGTTTCTCGAAATGACAAGGTCTTTAAGGTCCAAAAAGGAAATTTGATTAGATCATATCATATTGATCAGGTTAAACCAGCACACGTTACTCACGATACGAAATTAAATACAAATGCATCTAAACGTAAAACTGTTACTTTCAGGATTAATTAACAAATATTTGATTTTTATGTTAACCTCCTAATTTTTTTTTGTATACTGGGAGGGGAGTAATGTAGCGTGCTACATAATACTGTTTTCCCGTTATACTGTATTCTACTGTAATTTACTTTTTATAAAATAAGTTTTTCTTAGTTCACAATTATTTTTTGGTTTTCAATAATTCAGATTTTGAAAAGAAAATTTTTATTATTAGAGAATTAAATTTTGTACAATACGTTTGAATTTCAAATAAATTATTTCTACAATATAACTTGCAAATTTAATAACGGTCTACCAAAATATTATTTTCGTATCCTATAAACAGAAACTTTACGATAACGTACCGAACTAGGTTAGAAACAAAATAAAGTTCTTTTAGTGTTCTGTTTGCGAACTTTTGAGACATTTTTTTTTTAAATTTAAAATGGCGATATCTCGAAAACTAAGCAAGATAGAGCAAAACGGAGCACATGTTTGGTTCTTGGGATCTCCATAGTATCGCTAGGCCTCTACACATGGGTGGACCCCATTGGGTCCTTATTTTGAATCTAAAAAAGTTAGCATTCCGGGAAATTTAAAAATGCACATATTTCGCTAAATACTGCCGACACGACATAAAGTCTAAGAGCTGTCATGTACTACGAGACAAGATCCACAAAAATGCTTTTAGACTTTTCATCGTGTCGGCAGTATTTAGCGAGATATGTGCATTTTTAAATTTCCCGGAATGCTAACTTTTTTAGATTCAAAATAAGGACCCAATGGGGTCTACCCATGTGTAGAGGCCTAGCGATACTACACTCAAAATAATTCTACATTAAGAGGTTTAGTAAGTGATATTGTACCAAAATCTACTAATTCGTTACTAATTTTAGTATCTTCAAAGTACTAACATTAGTAACTTTTACTGGATTTGACTAATATTAGTTAAAAATTTTTGAATTGGTTACCAATTTCTGCACTAGGTCCTTTTCGACTAAAATTAGTTAAATTTTTAGTATTGAATACCCACGTTTTTTTTTTGGGTGTATGGATATCCCAAGAACCAAAAATGTGCTCCGTTTTGTTCCATCTTGCTTAGTTTTCAAGATATCGCCATTTTAAATTTAAAAAAATGTCTCAAAAGTTCGCAAACAGAACACTTAAAGAACTTTATTTTGTTTCTAACCTAGTTCGGTACGTTATCGTAAAGTTTCTGTTCTTCAACTCGCAGGCATAACGTTCGGAATTCTGTTTGCGAACACCTTCACAACCACTTAAAAAACTTTTTAGTGAATGTGTTCTTGGAACGGTACGTTTCGATAACGTACGGTCGCTCCATAGTTCCGTACAGAACACTAACGTACCGTACGTTAGAGTTTTTTTTCAAACCCTGATTTTAGTACACTTTCAAATTTTTTTTTTATATTAATAAACTTTTAAAAAACTTCACTAATTTTAGTATAGTTTTTAGTACAACTTTGATTAAGGACTACTTATTTTAGAACACTTTTGAATAAAAAGTTTTTTTGTTAATAAACTTTTAAAAAACTATACTATTTTTAGTACACTTTTTACACTTTTGAAGAAAGTGCATTATTTAAATACAACGACTACTTGTTTTAGTACACTTTCGAAAAAAGTACTTACGTCAATGAACTTTTGAGAAACGATTATATTTTTAGTACACTTTCAAAAAATTTTACTTGTTGTAGTCCATTTCGAAAAAGTGGTACTTTTACTTTTTTAGTACTTTCAAAAAAAAAAAAGTGACATTATAACTTTTTTTAGTACACTTTATAAAAACTGGTACTTTTTTAAGTACTCCAAAGAAAGGGACATTTTGGATATATGCTTGTTATTAAACGGTAAAATGATATGTATTTTAGTTAACTTTCAAGAAATGTTACTTATTTAATGGACTTTTGAATAAATGGTTTATTAGTACACTTTTGTAAAAACTGTACATTTTTAGAGTATTTTAATAAAAAATTGTAATAATTTTATTACACTTTAGAAGGAAATGCACACTTTCGGAGAATTAGTACCATTTTTAGTACACTTTCAAACAATGGGGATATTTTTAGTACACTAAATTAAGACTTTTTTTTATTTTTTAACACTTTTGAAGAAAGGGTACTTGTATGTTAATACTTTTTTAAAAATGGGTTTTTATTTTTGCATCCTTTTGAAGTGGGGTTACTTATTTTATTACACTTTCTAAGTAAGGGTACTTATTTTAGTACACTTTCGATGAAATGGTACTTATTTTTGAACAATTTTAAAGAAAGTGTACTTTTTTTAGTACACTTTCAAAAAAAAGGTAAATTTTTTGTACATCTGAAAAAATTTTTACTAATTTTATTTTTGCACCCTTTTGAAGTGGGGTCACTTTTTTAGTACACTTTCTAAGTAAGGGTACTTTTTTTAGTACACTTTCGAAGAAATGGTACTTATTTTTGAACAATTTTAAAGAAAGCGTACTTTTTTTAGTACACTTTAAAAAAAAAAGGTAAATTTTTTGTACGTCTGAAAAAATTGTACTAATTTGATTACACTTTTGAGGAAAGAGTACCATTTTTAGTACACTTTCAAACAAAGGGGAACTTTTAAGCACACCATCAACAATTTTTTTTATTTCATTGCACATTTGAAGAGAGGGTACTTATTTTAGTACATATGTTTACATTTTCTGAATGATGGTATGTTAGAGGTCGATAGTTTTGCAACTCTATGGTAGTTACTTATTTTTATATACTTTTAAAGTCTTCTTTAAGCACACTTTTATTTTAAGGAAATGGTACATTTTTAGTACACTTTTGTAGAAATGTTTAGATTTTTAGTACACTATAAAAAAATGTGGATCTTTTATATACTCCATTAACAAAATATTTTTATTTAATACACTTTTGAAGAACGGGTACTTATTTTAGAACACTTTAGAAGTGATGGTACTTATTCTAGAAATGGTACGATTTTTAGTACACTTTAAAAAAAAGGTGATCTTTGATGTACATCAATAACAAAAATTTTTATCTTATTACGCTTGTAAAAACGATAGGACTTATCTCGGATGCCAATTGTAGAAGATGTGATGAACCTGATACAGATGAAGCAGTTGAACATATTCTGTGTAAATTCCCCGCATTATCCAGACACCGCGAGCAAATGCTAGGCAAAGCAGAAATCGAGAATCTGGATGGACATTACGCAATTAAAATTGGATACACCTTAAAAAACCTACTAATTTTAGTACACTTTCAAGAAAAATATAGTCTTTAGTACACTTTTTGAAAAATAGTACCTTTTTTAGTACAAAAAAAAAAAAATAATTTGTTTGGTACACCTTCATCAACAATTTTTTTTTATTTTAGTACCCCTTTTCGAAAAGAGCCTACATAGTTTAGTACACTTTTGAAGAACGAGTACTTATTTTACTTTTATAAGGCTTGTATTAGAACTTTATTTTCGGAATATTATATCCAATTTTAAATTGTCCTTTATATAATTTAGAACCGCCTTAATAAACACGTACTTTGTTATGTTAAGCTACTTTTCGAAAGAAAACTTAAAATACGTTTTCCCTCTAATAACTTTAACGGTATGTACGTTGTTTTTATCTATGTATTGTTAAGTATTCATACTTATAAATAAATTAGAGTTGCCAAGTGCTAATTTGAGTTATTTAGCAAATAAAAATAAGTGAAATTTTTCAAAGATTTAATAAAAAATTTAATATTTAATAAAAAATCATGAGCAAAATTGTCAGATAAAAGATTGTCGATATTTTCCGATCAATTGGAATTTACCAATTTCGAAAAAATTGTACTTTTTCCAGTACACTTTATTAAAATAGTATTTGTAAAATAGAACTTTTTTTAGTGCACTTTATTAAGATAGTATTTGTTTTACTACAATTTCGATAAAGGGTGATTATGTTAGTACTTTCCAAGAAAGCACTACTAATATTTCACATATTACACATATTAGTACATAATAAAAAGTACTTATTTTAGTAAATTTCGAAAAAATGGTATTAAATTTTCATATTTTAGTGCAACTTCTGAATATAGTACTAATTTAACAATTTTAAAGAAAGGATATTTGTTTTTATACATTTATCAACAAGGAAATTTATTTTTATTTGATGTTTCTGTTTTTAGTACACTTTTGTACACTTTTGTACTTTAGTACACTTTTGTACTTTAGTAACTTTCAAAATAAGTAATTTTATTCGTTTTCGAAAAAATATATATATTTTAGTACATATTCGAAGAAATGGGCTTATTTCGAAGTGAAAAACTTATTTTAAAACATTTTTCAAGAAAAGGAATTGTCTTAGTTAAACCCCAAGGAAAGGGACTTAATCAATGGAAATTCGAAGATGATAATTGAAATTTAAAAATTTTTTTTTTCAAAATCTATTTTTGAAATTCGAAAATATTTAAAAAAAATAAATCTGATTCTAAGAGAAAACAATTTTAGATTTAAAAAAAAAAATTGTAAAATTTTTATGATTTCATTGAGATCTAAAATTTTCATCAAATCTACATTTTAGCTTCTTCCTTTAAGATGTTCTAAATTTCTGTAATTTGAAGGTCTTATCGAAATAGAAAAAAAAAAACTAAGTAACCCATATAATATTTGAGGTCAGTATTTAAAACATATCAATGATAAGCTATTCATTGTAAATTATTAGTAGTACTATTTTTTTTTTATAAACATCTATTAAATATTTGTTACAGTTTTTTTTCATTAGTTTTTTTTAAGTAATTAAATATCTCTTTGTAAATAAAAAGAAAACCGCAAAAATGGCAAAATTACAAACAGAAAACACACTCAATGGAATCAAAGGCCTATTTGTAATGAATCTAACTAAAGATGTAAGGGATTAGAAGATCTACACACTCTTCTAAATACGTTAGTCTTTAGTACTAAAAAAAAAAAATATTTCAACACAAGATTACAAGAATAATATTTAATTCATGTCATGACGCCATAATAATACAAAAAAAAAAAAAAACACAAATGACTCACATTTTTACAAAATATATATACAATGGGAGTACTTTAGACGCCGGTTGTATTGTAATACATGTTACCGCAAAAAAACAGCAATATACATAGTTGCAGGAGGTAAGGGAAAGGTAACTAAAAGGGATAATGAGAATTTTCCTAAGGGAATCGGATATTTTTCTTTAGAAAAACGTTATAAAATTTTCTAATGCCTCAAAATGTATTAAAACGGGTTTTAAAATAAATACCAATTTTTATCAAAGTTTACTAAAAAAGTTAAAAGAGTACTAAAATAAATACTCTTTCTTTAAAAGTGTACTAAAATAAGTCAATTTCTTCACAAAAGTACCAGAACAATAACACTTTCTAATTTCAAAACATTTTTCAAAAAAGTGTTTTTACTTTTTTTTTTAGCACTTTTGTAAAAAGTCTCCCTCATTTCAGTATATTTATTCAAAAACTTTCGATCCTTATTTTGAAACCTTTTCAATTCTTTTTTTGAAAAACTTTCGATAATTTTTGAAAGAAATAAAGTTATTTAAGTTTACTTTTCGAAAAGAAACTTTATTAGTACACTTCCGAAAAAGGGTACTTATTTTCGTACACTTATTTTTGTACATTCCTTTAAAAGTGTTTTAAAATAACAACCCTTTTTTTTTGAAAGTTTACTAAAAAAAGTAAACTTTTTTTTTGAAAGTGTACTTAAATAATTTTTTTTCTTCAAAAAAGTACCAGTTTCTAATTTCAGAATACTTTTCAAGAAAGTGTTTAAATTTTCTATCAGTTTCATAAAAGAGGATTTTTTTAGTACTTTTTTGAAGAGAATGTAATTACAATTTCGAAGAAATTTTTCAAAACACTTTCAATTCGTATTTTGATACCCTAATAGAGTACGCTCCCGAAAAAGGGTACAAAATTTCGAACACTTTATTTACTACCTTTCTTCAAAAGTGTATTAAAATAAGTAACCTTTTTTTAAAGTTTATTTTAATTGTTTTTATTTTTTAGCTCTTTCGTATAAGAGGAATAATTTTAATAAGTTTACAACAAAAGTAAAATTTTTTAAAAGTGTACTAAAATAAGTACCCTTTCTTTGAAAGTTTAATAAAATAAGTCCCTTACTACAAAAAGGTACCAGAACACCAAGAGTTTCTAATTTCAGAACACTTTTCAAGGAAGTGTTTTTATTTTTCAACACTTTCAAAAAAAAGGGGGGGGGGGGGGGGGGGTGTTGAAATGCTCATTTTAGTACATTTTTTCAAACAATTTTGATCCTTATTTTGATACCATTTCAAAGAAGTAAAATTATGAAAGTTTACTTTTCGAAAACGGTTTATTAAAGTACACTTCCGGAAAATGGTACTAATTTTCGAACACTTATTTAAGTACCTTTCTTCAGAAGTGTTTTAAAATATGTTTACTAAAAAGAAGTTGCCTTTTTTAAAAAGTGTACTACAGAAGTACCCTTTCTTTGAAAGTGTACTAAAATAAGTTAATTTTCTTCAAAAAAGTACTAAAACAACAAAGTTTACAATTTCAGAACACTTTTCAATAAAGTGTTTTTTTTTCAACATATTCGTAAAAGGGGGACTCTTTTTAGTACATTTTCGAAGAGGTGGCATTTATTGTAGAACACTTTCGTAGAAAGTAACTTAAGAATTTAAGTTACTTTTGGCCCTTATTTTGAAAATTTTTTGAAGAAAGGGTTTGAAAAAATCATATTAACATACGCCTCAAAGAAAGGTACCGTTTTAGTACCTTTCTCATATTTTAAAAAAATTTACTTATTTTCGTAGACTTTTGAAGAATTAGAAGAAACTTTTTTGTACACTTTTAAAGAAAGGGAATTATTTTGGTAAACTAAATTTTAAAGAAAGCATACTATTGATGAAAAGTTCTTTTTATGAATACTTTTTTGAAGAAAGTGTACCTATTTTAGTACATATTTCCGAAGAATCAATTTTAGTATAAGTATACTATTGATGAAAAATTCTTTTTATGAATACACTTTTGAAGAAAGAGTACCTAATTTAGTAAATTTTTTCGAACAATCAATTTTAGTACACTTCTAATGAAATGGTAGATATTTAATACGAATAAAATATACTGTTTATGAAAGGGTTCTTTTTAGTACATGTTTTCGATAAAAGAGTACTTTTTTTAGTACACTTTAAATAAAAGGGTAGATATTGGATTACACTTTCGAAATAGGGACATTTTGTTGATCACAATTTAAGGGAAGGAACTTTTTATAGTACAATTTAGAAAAACGGGATTTATTTTAGTTCCATTTTCAAGAATAGTACTTATTTTACTATACTTTCGAGGAATATGACTTATTTTCGAAGACTTTTAAAGAGAGGCACTTTAAAAACATGTTTCCGATTCCGAGATTTGTTATAGCAATAATGTCTGGGAATCTGAGTTTTTTTTGAAACTTAAATTTTAACAAAAAAGTCTATAAAACAAAGAATTTTTCTGAAAAAAAAATCCCAAAATCTACAATTTTTGATACCCGGTGAAAAATGAGCATATATGAATTCATATATGGGTCGAATTGTAGGGGACCAAAAAACGTACAAAGGCGCATCACGATTCTTGTTCTTTAGGTCATTTCAAAAAACTTTGCCGAAGAAACCCCGAGCCCCCGAATTTCACAATTCGTAAATTTTTTCCAAAAAAAGGTGATGAAATCCAAAAAATTCTGTTTTAATTTTTAAATTAATAAAAATTATTTATTATTCGACCTATAAATTCTATTGAGATTGGAGATGACACGGTTGGGCAATTCGTTAAAAATTTTGAGCTGTATTATGTTGTGTATTTAGTACATAAATTCTCATTATGTCTATTTACATACGAATATAAGACTTTATTTTTTGCCAATAACGATTGTCAATTTGCTAAATACTCTTGACAATGGAATTTGACGAATTCCGAAACAAGTGTCGAGTAAGTCTTGCAAAATGACCGTACCAATCAATTTAAAACAAACTTTATAAATAGTTTCTTGAAAAGTGTTACTTTGACAAAATTATCGTTATAATTAGTAAAGAAAAAAATATACGAAAGCGCCCTCTAACGGAACTCAAAAATAAATGTAAAAAATGGATTCCTCGTATTCCTTGGAAAACACCTATTTTGGCTCAAAATTCATTTTTGAGCTATAGTTTTTTTTGGCAAAGTTTCTTGAAATAGAACGAAAATCGCGGCGAAAAAAATTCTGCATTTTTGAAAAATTTGAAAAAATATTTCGCGACCTTGGGTCAACAAGGTTCTATCTGTGCCTATTTCTTTAAGCAAATAGAACCTTGTTGTTCCAAGGTCTCGATTTATAAAAAAAAAATATGTCTTATTTTCTGAAAAAAGTCTCAAAAATTCTTTCTGAAAAAAGCTAAAGGGCAATCTTCCATTTAAACTTAATTTGATCCAAACCCAATAATTTTAACCCGTGGCGTCCTTCTATCAAAGTTTCATATTTTAAAAAAATTTCTATCAAAATTAAAATTTTTTGAAAAATTAAAGAATTTATGCGATACATTATTTTTATTAATTTTGACACGATGATACGAATATCATAAAAATTATAAAATCGATCGAGGGGCTTTCGAGATATCGCCATTTCAAATTTGTCAAAAAATTTTCAAAAATGGTGGTTTTTTCCTACATCTAACAAGGGAAGTAGATTTTGAGCTGATTTTTCTGCAGAGCAAAAACAGCTGAAAATATTGCAAATGAGATTTTACGGTTCTACACCAAAGTTTAAAACAACGGACGTTTTTTGAACTCTTAAAAAAGTTCCAAAAACACATCACAGATTTTTGATTTATTTTTTTTTTAATACGAGGGCAGATCAACAATTCCGTGACTTCTCCAAAGAAACACCCCCGTATATATGTACAATGAAATGACATTTTGAGCTTAACAAAATGGTACCAAAATTTCCACTCTATCAGAACCGTCGCAAAAATGCCCAAATACACGTTTTTTGAGAACTTTGACATGCATTTTCTCAAAAACCTGAGATCATAGAAAATGTTGGAAACCCTATTTGGAATCAGCATCGAAAGGTTAATCGAAAACAAGTGGTCTCAAAATATCGCAAAAAATTCTCTCTAAATTGCACAAAAATACGTTTTTTGTAAACTTTGAACTCAACTTTCATAAAAACCTGACATTATGGAAAACTTTGGAAGCCAGATGCGGAACCAGCATTGAAAGGTTAATATAAAAAAAATGTCCAAACTACTAAAATTTAGCGTACCCCCGCGGACAGTTTCGCGTACCCCATAGTGGTACGCGTACCATAGGTTGGTAACCGCTGCTCTAGAGCAAAAATACGTGTCAACTTAAATTTAATAAAGATTATTTCGTAGTCATATGGACATTGTAGGTTTACGTCTTCATGTAAATACCCCCCCCCCAAATTTACACATTTTCGTGAAAAAAGTATTTAACGAAGCCCAACTTTTACAAGGTGATGCCACCGTTAGATAGGCATTAAAAGAACCTTTCTTCTCATATGCAAACATCATATAGTTTCTTAGAAAAAAATGGCTGAAAAATCAAAAAAACGATTTTTTCGCCATTTTTTGACCAATGTTTTGAACCCCTAAATCCCCGATATGGCCGATAAGCCGTGACACCCCAACCTTAGAATTGTCCCTTTTATATATATTTTACGTTTCATTGATCGAGGACCGCCACGGGTTACAATAATCGGATTTGGCTCAAATTAATTTTAAATGAAATTTTAAACGCATTTTTTTCAAATTGCAAGTAGCGATATCTCAAAAACCTTTCGACCGATTTTAGTTTTTTTTTGTAAAATTGAAAAATAAAAAAAAATCTTACGATACATTATTTTTATTAATTTTGGCATGCTGAATACAAATATCATAAAATTTTTGAAATCTATCGAGGGGCTTTCGAGATATCCCCATTTAAAATTTGTCAAAAAATTTCCGAAAATGGCGGTTTTTGCTACATTTAAGAAATTTTCTTAAAAAATTAAAATTTTGAGGCAAACTTTTATTTAAACTTAGTTTGAGTGAAATCCGACCGTTTTAACCCGTGGTGCCTCTTGATCAAATTTTAGAGTTTTTGGTGAACATTTTCTAAAAAACCAAAATTTGATCCAAAGGAGGCACGTGTTAAAATTCTCGGATTTGGATCTAATTAATTTTAAACGAAGGTTTGTTTCAAGCTCTATGAAAGGGTCAAGGAAAAAAAAATATTTTTTTTAAATTTTTTGACCGTAGGAAAAAACCACAATTTTTAGCAAATTTCAAATAGCGATATCTCGAAAACCGTTCCACCGATTTTGAAATTTTTTTGATATTCGCGTTCATCAAAATTAATAAATATGGTGTATCGCAAGATATTATATTTTAAAATTTGTTTCAAAAATTTTTCAAATATCCAAAACTTTGATCACCGGGCGCCACGAGTGAGTTTAATCCGATTGGCTTAAATTTTTATCACATAATTTTTGGCCTTATTATATTAAAAGTTTACCCGGCCACTTGGGAAAATCAAAAGTTAAAGAAAAATCATTTTTCAGTGGATATTCACAAAACTATCTCAGAATCTAGAAATTTATCTACAAAAGTGAATTATAAATTTTAGCTATCCTTCCCTTAACATAGTTTTTTTTTGTTAAGTACATTTATATATTGATTTGAATATAAGTATTTAGAAATCAAAGCCCTAGTTAATACAAATAAATATGTATGAAAGTGTGCAAATGCATTTAATACATATTGAACATCTTAAAGAAATAAGATGCATTGATTAAATTTCAAATAGTAGTTTGTTTTACAAGTAAATTCATAATTAAAAACTGAGACAAAATGCGCATATTTAGTGCGCGTTTTAATTGAGTTTCTAAATCATTATCTTATCAGCCAGCAACTTAACAAGATCATACTAAACGAAATTTTTGCGTTGAAATTAAAAAATGGATTAAAAATTTTGTAAAAAAAATCATAGATTTGAAAATTATAATGAAAAATTTTTAAATTTAAAATATTAAATATTAAAAAGTTTATAATTTAATTTGATTTATTTTGTATTTTCTTTATAATTTCAATTATTTTTTTGATTTTTTTTTAAATTTATTGTGTTCTAAAAGTGTTTTTTACAATATTTTGTGAGAGTGTATGTGTTTTTGTTTTAATTTCTATTGTTACAATTTTATTTTGTGACCGACACTAACGGGTAAAACGGAAATTAATCCTTTTTTTAAAAAAAAGGATTATATTTTTTGTTTCAATTATTTACTCGTTTTTGCGATCACAAATTACAAAATTGTAATTTAAAACATCAGTGTAAGAAATTTAAAACATTATTAAAAGTTATAAACAAAAGTGTATAAATAAAAAAAAACCTAGAAAAAATATAATTTAATAAATATAAAAATCCTTAGGACATTCAGCAAGAAAACCTTAATTTAGTTATTAGGGTGTAAAATTAGAGTGGAATTTTTTGTATGACAAAAAGTTTTTATTCCGATTTTGAATGCCCGGACAAATTTTAGTTCTACTAGATCTAAAACTTTGTGGTAAAAATTTGAGGCCAACGGATTAATTAACCCATGGCGACTTAAAAAATTTAAAAAAAAAAATATATATTTCCTGTGATTCTAAATCGTTCGAACGGTATTCGAGATATCGCTATTTGAAATTTGCAAAAAAATCTCAAAATTTCTGTTCCTTGACCCTTTCATAGAAATTAAGAAAATTTGTTATTTAAACTTAATTTGAGCTTAAGAGGCATGTCACAGACTCAATTCCGTTCGGATTTGAAAAAAGTGGTTTACTCGTAAAACGAAAAACGAATATTATTTTTTTCGGAATGAAATCACTTTCAAAAAACAAAGTGGAATTGAATTGCATAAAAGTGGTTTCATTCTGGAAAAAATATTCGCTTGCGATTTTCGAGTAAACCACTTTTTCTGATAATTTTAATCCGCTCTTTCGAGATATCGCTATTTGAATTTTTTTGAAAAAATTGCGGTTTTTTTTCCAAGAAATTTTGTAAACAAAATCTCAAAATTTCTTTCCCTTGACAATTTTTTTTTAGAACTTGAGACAATCTTTCATTTAAACTTAATTTGAGCCAGATCCGATAATTTTAACCCGTGGCACCCTTCGATCAATGTTTGGGACATTTTCCTTAAAAATTTTTTGAAAAATAAGAAACAAATATCTTGGAATACATTATTTTTAATTAATTTTGGCATACTGAATACAAATTAAAAAAAAAATCTAAAATCGGTTGAACAATTTTCGAGATATCGCCATTTGAAATTTCCAAAATGGCGGGTTTTCAAGAAATTTTGTAAAACAAATCTAAATTTTTTTCATTGTCTTTTTTATAGATCTTAAAACAAACTTTTATTTAAACTTAATTTGGGACAAATCCGGTCATTTTATCCCATGGCGCCCTTCGATCAAAGTTTAGAGTTTTATGGTGAAAATTTTCTAATATATCAAAACTTTGATCGAAGTGCGCCACGGGTTAAGATGATCGGATTTTGCTCTAGTTAATTTTAAATGAAAGTTTGTCTTAACCCGAGTAAAAATGTTTATATATATTCTTATATATTACATCTCATCTGAGATTTGAAAGATCAGTACTGATCCGAGATTTGAAAGATAAGTACTGATCCGAAAAATGGATCGCTAAGCTTCGAATGAAAAGGTATCCGTCCGATTAAAACTGATCAAATCTTAGCGATTCATTTTTCGGTTCAGTAGTGATTAGAGATGCGCGCGTGACACGAAATTTTAGTGATTTTCGTGATCGTGAGTGGAATTTATTTATACTCACGTGATCGTGAGTGCTCGTGATTACAAAAAATATTTTCGTGCGTGAGTAATTTTTGCTTCGTTAGTTTTCGTGATTCTTTTGTGCTGTCTAAAATAGAAAACAAGTAAAAAAGTTAAATTCGGCCTTGCCGAATGTAGTGATACCCTCCACAATTTCAAAAAGATTATTGCAAAAAAATTTATTTAAAAGGAAATTACTTTTAAAAAAAAAAAATTTTTGAAAAAAAAATTTCCGCGAAAAAAAATTTTGGTAAAAAAAAATCCGCGATTTTTTTTCTTTTTTTGCCAAAAAAATATGTTCGTACTTGTTTAAATACCATTGTGTGTTCAATTATGTTCTCATATGTCAACCAGAAGCCGAATTAAAGCATTTCGTATTTTTGGGTTATGTTGAATGTACTGAAATTTTTGAGGTGTGCATACATTTTCGTTCATAACTTTTGAACCGCTGAACCGATATCGCTCAAATGCAATACCAAACTTCTCGGGAGAACTTCCAATAAATATGTCAAGTTTCAGTCATCTCTGTGCAATATTTTGTCCATGATATCATTTTCCACAGACAGACAGACGGACATCGCTAGAATGTCTTAAAATCGATCGGGCATCATAAATATATATACTATAAGTATAAGGGGTCCCAGACCGATATTTCGATGAGTTACAAACGGAATGACAAACTTATATATACCCTCTATCACTAAGTGGAGGGTATAAAAATCGTCATCATGTTGAATTTATAGGGAAGTTAATACAAAATTGTGATTAAAATAAATTTTAATGATTCATTTTAGGAAATTAAATAATTTTTGTGCACGAATTTGGAAAAAGTAAAACAAAAATTTGTTGATTTCAGTTTCGTGAGTCTTCGTGAGCGTGATTATTTCGTGAGCGTGACAAACATTTTAGTTATTCACGTGAGCGTGCGTGAACGTGAGCAGAAAAAAACAATTTCGTGCGTGAGCAATACTTTTATTTCGTGATCGTAAGCGTACGTGAGTCAAATTTCACTCACGTGCCCATCTCTAGTACTGATCCATCAAATTTTTACTCAGGAAGCTCTATGAAATAGTAGAAATTAGATTTTTTTTAAATTTCCTAAACGTAGCAAAAACCTCCATTTTTGGACAAATTTCAAATGGTGATATCTCGAAAACCGCTCGACAGATTTCCGAAATTTTTCATATTCAGCAAGTCAAAATCAATAAAAATAATGCATCGAAAGATATTTTTTATTTTTCGAAAATCCAAAATATTCGTGTAAATTTTCTGAAAATCCAAAACTTTAAACGAGGGGCGTCATAGGTTAAAATTATCGGTTTTAGCTCAAACTAATTTTAAATAAAAGTTTATCTCAAGCTCTATGAAAGGGTCAAGGATTTTTTTTTTAAATTTCTTGACCGTAAGAAAACCCCTAATATTTAGCAAATTTGAAATAGGGACCCGTGTAAAAATGGATTAGATCTTATTTGGTCTGTTTATATCTATGACCATGTAACTATATCTGAAATGACCAAAATCGAGATCTAATTATATCTCGGATTTGGTCAACATTGGTACAAATTTGACATTTTATTATATCTGATCAGATACAATTATATTCAATCAGATGCAATTATATATTATGAGATCAAAGCAGATCTGATAAGATCAAATCGATTTTTACATGGGGATATCTCGAAAACCGTATGACCGATTTTAAAAATCTTTCGATATTTGTGCTCTCCTCATCAAAAACATGGCCTCAAATTTGTACCACATAATTTTTAGGTCTAATAGAATAAAAATTTGACCAATTCAAACTAAATTTAAATGAAAGTTTGTCTCAAATTCTATAATGGAATCAAGAAAAATAAATATAATTTTTTTTTAATTTCTTGACCGTAGGAAAAAATCTCCATTTTTTCCGATTTGAAATAGCAATATCTCGAAAACCGTTTGACCGATTTCAAAAATCTTTTGATGTCTGCATTCAGCGCATCAAAATTAATAAATATGATGAATCGCAAGACATTTTTGTATCATTTTTATTTTCAAATTTTCAAAATAAAAAATTTTGATTGCCGGTCGCCACGGGTTAATTTCATCCGATTGTCATCAAATTTTTACCACTTAAGTTTTAGGCTTAGTAGAATAAAAATTTGACCGGACATTAAGAATCGAAAGAAAAACTTTTTTACCACACAAAATTTTTAAAAAATTGTGATCCACGACACGCTTAATCCAAAAATGAAGTCCAAAGGTTAAAAGGAGAACAATTTTCGAGATATTGCTAACTTTTCAAATTTTCAACTTATTAAAAAAGTGGTTTTACTTAAATAAAAATGTCATCGTACCAAATTGGCGGAGTTCAGTAAAGGCAATTAAATGTTTTATCAATTCTACACACAATATTTTTGAATCTGACTATTGCCTTGGAAGCTTTTAATCGATATACCGACAATTTTGCTACAATTTTACCGATATTTGGACAAAAAAGTAAACTCTATTGTAAATTTTACAATATTTTTTTTAAGCTCATTTCTATGCTCAAAGTTCAAGTCTGATCTATTGCAAAGAAAATAAGAGAATTAAAAAAAATCCATTGAAAATTGTCAAAGTTACATGCATTTGAATAAAAATGAAGAAATTCAGTTTTTATGCAAATACTGTTATATTCGTGTGTTTTTACATTCGGCACTCCCGAAACAAAAAAAAAATACAACTGTGCAACAGTAAAACCGAATTTATGCATTTTTGTTGAAATGCATGTAACTTCTACAATTGTTAACGGATTTTCTTATAAAAACTCTTATTATCTTTGTAATAAATCTGAATTGAATTTTAAATACAGAAATTAAATTTAAAAACTTTTTAACTTATTATTAGTAAAATTTACAATAGAATTAAATTTTTTTTTTTCTAAATTTAGTTTATTTTTAAATAAAATTGTCGATATATCGATAAATTAATTCTAAGGCAAAAATCAGATTGAAAAATATCGTAAAGAGAATTCAAAAAGTATTTAATTAGCTTTCACTTAAAAATTCAAAAACTCAAATCCTGCGGTTTTGTCCGGTTATATTGTTATTTAGATAAAACCATTTTTTTAAACATGGAATTTGCCAATTTTGACTTCATTTTCGGTTAATGCGCACGATTTGTCATGGAAAATAAATGTCAAATATCGTGAATCGATTTTTTTTTTTCAAAATTTGTAATCTAGTGTTACACTTAATAAACTAGAAATGTACAAAAAATGAATTTCTGCATTTTTACTCAAATGCATATAAATTTTGCAAAATGGTACTTATTTGGTTGTATTATCTTCAGTATTTCTATAGATTTCCCCGGGTAAATTTTACCCAAATGCAATGCATAACATTTACTTTATTTATTATAACAAATACACTTTATATTCTAATTTGATTACAGTAAATATCTTAAGTTCATAGAAAATTCCCCTTTTAATAACATGTAAGAACATTTACATGTTTTATGTATTAAAAAAAAATGTACAATAGAGGGGTTTGGAAAAATGTAATTTTGAAATCGATTTAGAGAATTTTAACGACGGAGTAGAACTTGCTAACCCTGATATCATAAAACCTACAGACGCTTCGTGAGATAAATCGAGATAAATTTAAAAATGAAAACATTTAAGCTCGAGGCCTAAGTTTTTTTTTCAAAAATTTTTATTTTTAAATATAAAAATAAAACCGTCGAATAAAATAAAGAAATTATATTTAGAAATCGAGATATTTAAAATTTGCGTTTTTCCTGCATTTTTACCAAATTTCAAATGACATTTGGTGTTATGAATAAAAATAGTAATTACTTTTGATTAATTCCACGAATTTACAGAAAATTTTCCATGTAAAATCTTGCGTTAAATCCGAAAATTATGTCCAAAGTTTCAAAAGTCGAAAATTTTTCGAAATATTGCTAACTTTTTTAATTTTCAACTTAAAAAAATTGGTTTTCCATGTAAAATCTTGCACTAAATCCGAAAATTAAGTCTAAAGTTTTAAAAGACGAAAATTTTTCGGAATATTGCTAACTTTTTAAATTTTCAACTTTTTAAAAAAAGTGGTTTCACTTAAATAAAAATATCTCCGGACCAATTCGGTTTACTTATTTTTTATTTTTTTTAATTTTTTTTATTTTAAATTAAAGGTAATTTAATGCTTTATCAATTCTACATACAAAACTTTTTAACCTGATTATAGCCTTACAAGCTTTTAATCGATATATCGAAAATTTTGCTTGAATTTTTAACGAAATTTAGAAAAAATATAATTCTATTGTAAATTTCAGAAAGAAAAAAAATATTTAAATTCATTCTTCTATTTGCAGTTCAAGTTTGATCTCTTACGAAGAAAATAAGAGGGTTTTAAAAAAAAATTCTGTATTAAGCGGTAAAGTCTGATTTATTACGAAGAAAGCAAGAGGTTTTTAAAAAAAAAATCCTTCAAAAATTGTAGAAGTTACATTCATAAGAACAAAAATGCATAAGTTCTGCATATTGGCTAAAAATTTATCAACATGATGAATCAATCATAGTTTTGATCAAATTTTTTGTTATTTTCTTTAACTAACGAATTACAATTTTTCAACATACCAGATTTTTGTTGCGCTGTAATTTATTTAAAAGCATTAATTGAAAAATATACAAAATAATCGGGTTTTATTTTTTTTTACTGTTGGCTACATGTTGAAAAGCAAAAAAATAAGAATTTCTTAATAATTTTGACATTCGTTAAACCGATCATTATTTGATTGACAAAAAATAAAAAATTTGATCAAATTTATGATCAAAATCGAAAAATGTTTGATTAAAAAAATATTCAATTAATCTGCAATTAATTTAGTGATTGGTGTAACAATTTTCTTCATCAGAGGAATTTTCATAAAAAAAATTATTTAAACCGGGTTTTTCGTGATTGAAGTTAGTTTTAAACTCGTTCTGTGTACAGTAGGTCAAAGAAATTGTAATTCGGTTCTCTCTAATGTACCATTGCATAAAATATTGCAGTAAAAACGTTTTGTTATGCATATGTACAATATTTTTTTTATATTTTTTATTGTTTCTTTTAACAAAATGGAGCAATATTTTAAATATACGAGGGTTGATCAAAAAAAACTTGAACAAAAATAAAAAAAAACAACTAGAAATAGTCTGTAAAACTTTAAAGCGTTTCATCTTAAAAATCAGATTTTTTTTGCTACAACAAAGTTTTATAGTTTGAAAAAAAAATAGTTTTGCCAAAAATTTTTGGAAATATGTAATTTATAGGAATTGATTTTTTTGATTTTGGTAGTGAGATTTTTTAACGAATCTGTAAAACAGTATTAGTATTTCTAACACTTAAAGAAAATTATTAAAATCTGATTTTGAAGCAGTGAAATCCTTTTAACACTTGCCTATCAATTTTCCAACAACCCTCGTATATATATAAACATCCTTTAAAACAGTAGGACACCTTGTTTTATGTATTTTGTTTGTTTTTTTTTTTTTAATGTACAAAACATATTCTATTGAAAGTTTTTGAATATTAGAAAGGACTAACAAATTTTTTATTCAACCTTTTTTGTACACTGAGAAAAGAAGGAGATTGAGGCAATATTTACACTAGTTTACAAAGATTTTGATCCACGACATTTTGCATTTATTTTCCATGTAAAATTTCGCGCTGAATCCAAAAATGAAGTCCCATGTCCAAAAGTAAAACAGTTTTCGAGAAATGACAACTTTTAAATTTTCAACTTTTTAGAAAAGTGGTACAGCATTTTTCAATCTGATTACCGCCTTAAAAGCTTTTAATCGATATATCGACAATTTTCTTCAATTTTACCGAAATTTGGGGAAAATAGTAAATTCTATTGTTAATTTCAGAAAGAAAAAATTTATAAAACTAAAATCTCTCTTTACAGTTCAAGTCTGGTCTATTACGAAAAAAATTAGAGAGTTTTAAAAAAATCCGTTGAAATTGTGAAAGTTACATTCATTTGAGTAAAAATGAAAAAAAAAACTGTGTAACACAGGTTTAAATATTTAGAAAATTGTTCAATTCATGATATTTGACATTGATATTTTCCATGTAAAATCGCGCTTGGAATCCGAAAATGAAGTCAAAAATTCAATAGTAGAAAAGTTTTAAGATTTGCCAAATTCCATATTTAAAATAGTGGTTTTACCTAAATAGAAATATCTCCGGTCTAGATCGCAAGATTTGAATTTTTTTACTTTTAAATTAAAGCAAATTAAATACTTTATGAATTCTCTATACAATATGTTTTTATCTGAATATTGCCAACGATATATCGATATATCAACAATTTGACTTAAATTAAAACGAAATTCAGAAAAAACAGTAAATTCTATTTTAATTTTTTTTTTCGGTCCCGAGTAAAAATAAACATATATTACAATATATAACTTGATACAAACATAATAAATTATATATGATTATACATCCGTGAGATATTTTTTAAATTTTTTTAATGCAGTCATATGTTGTTATATATAATTTAATCATGATTCGGATTAAAAGGTGTACGGTTGATATAATTAAATAAATTAATATGAGGGTCAATACAAAATCTGTTTTTCTGTATAATTTAACATCAAATTATATATAGCTTATTCTGTTCCATATAAAACTTTTTATGTTTCCAATTAACCAACAATTTTCTAAGTTTTTTAGGCAAAGTATAAGAAACTTTTTAAAATGTTCCTAAACATTTCCTTATTAGGGTTATGTATATCACCTATCTGGTTCGAAGCGTACCCAAACATTTTTTTTTGTTTTAGAAAATTATATGTTTGGTGAATGTATCGTTGACCTGTGGTGTATCTCAACCCAAACCAAAAAACACCAGGATTTTATATGTTTTTATGCAATTAGATCTAATTAGATCCACCAATATATAGCAATGTCTGGTCAAAACTCGGATGAAATCAAATCATATTTTATACAAGTTGATCTTTTTTAATGCAAAAACATCCACCATTATTCGGATCAAATTGCGTATAAATATATATTGTGTTACATATCATTATATATTGCATCTTATAAAAATTTTTACTCGGGGTATTTAATGTCCAAGTCTGATTTATTACAAAGAAAATAAGTGGTTTTTAAATTTTCTCAAAAATTGTAAAAGTTACATGCATTTGAAGAAATATGAATAAATTCGGTTTTATACAACACTTAGAAAATTATTGCAGTTACTTCATGACGGTCATTTGTGTAGTAAGTAGTAGTTGTTGTTTTCAACTACAATTTCAGTTGTTTTTTATGAAAAATCTGAAACAACTGACTACAAAAGTCGTTTTAAAAAACAAATACAAAAAAATTACTACATTGTAGTAGCAGTTGTTTTTAGTCTATAAAAAAACTTATAATTTTCTAGAAAATTTTAGAAAAACGAATATGCAGGAATTATTTCCAAATAATTTTAACCGTTTTTGGCGTTTAGAATTTTTTTGTTAATAAAAAAAAAAATCCGACAATTTGAGTTACAGTAAAAACAACTGTAATTTGAAGTAGCTTTTACAGTTTTTTGTAGTAGTTAATCAATAGTTAAAAACAACAACAATTTTTGGTTGATTTTACCGTAAAATGTAGTGGACGCCTAAACAACAACACATGTAGTAGTTTTAACTGTCTTTTGTAGTGGAATCTACCGTCATAATTTTTTAAGTGAAATACAGTTGTATTTGTTTATTTTTGGTGTGATAAATGTAAAAACACTTAAATATAACTGCATTTGTATAAAAACTGAATTTCTGCATTTTTACTCAAATGCATGTAACTTCAACAATTTTCAACAGATTTTTTTTTAAAAACCATCTTATTTTTTTGTAATAGATCAGACGATTTAAAAATTTCGTTGTCCCCTTATGTAACCTTCGGAAAAATTTCGATAACTCCCGAACTAACAGGAGTATCGTCTAGAGCAAAAATACGTGTCGACTTAAAAAAACTAAATTTCTGCATTTTTACTCAAATGCATGTAACTTTAACAATTTTCAATTGATTTTTTTTAAAAACCATGTTAATTTTTTGTAATAGATCAGACGATTGGCTGAAAAATCTAAAAAAACATTTTTTTTGTAATTTTTTCCCCTTTTTTGAACCCCTAAATTCCCAATATGGCCGATAATGGCCGATGATTTATATGCATTTGATAAAAAATGCATAAATTTAGTTTTAAAAAAATATAGTTTTATATGTGTATTTCGGCCGAATGTAAAATCACATAAATTTAACTGTATTTGTATAAAAACTAAATTTCTGCATTTTTACTCAAATGCTTGTAACTTTAACAATTTTCAACACATTTTTTTAAAAATCAGCTTATTTTTTTTTGTTATAAATCAGACCTCAACTCAAAACAGATAAATGGATTTTAAGAAATATGAAATTTACAATAGAATTTCCCTTTTTTTTTTCAAATTTTGGTAAAATTGAAACAAAATAGTCGATAAATCGGTTAACAGCTTTTAAGGCTGTAATCAGATTGAAAAATGTTGTATGGTGTTCTCTTATAGAGCATTTAATTACCATAAATTTAAAACCATAAAAATCAATTTAGTCTGGAGATATTTTTATTTAAGTAAAACCACTAAAAATTTGAAAAATTAATAAACATTATCTCGAAAACTGTTCAACTTTTGAACCTTTGAACTTTATTTTCGGAATGATGTAACATGAAAAATAAATGGAAAATGTCTTGTATCGGATTTTTTTTTAATTTGTAAATTCGTGTAATTTATGCTAAAAGTTTATGCACAAATTAGGAAAGAAAAAAGTATTGCTAAAAGTTTTTAAAAAATTCTATAGTTTTTTTTTAGTGTATGTAAATATTTTTTATATGTTGTGTAAAACTGTTGAAAAAATACACCAAAATTATTTACATAAAAAGTGTTAACGGAAATTGTCAAAGCTTTTACAAATAAAATCGTGTATTTTTTTCGTTTTTTTCTTCTCTCACCGCGTAAAAAAGTTTTGATCAAGTCATATATTTTTTTATGAACACCACTAAATATTTAAACAGCTTAACCCCAGCGCCACCTACATATTAAGTCCATTCATTCATACATAGACAATTTTGGGGAAACGCGAGATAGATACATTTTAAAGTGCCGTGAAATTGCACTGAAATAAAAAATTTCGTAATAAACTTCACCCCAGCGCCATCTACCGGGTCCAAATTTGATCAACAAAGTTATTTTCTTTTAAATTATTAGCAAAAATAATTTTTTATTCCAAAGCAATTTCCTTCGAATCGAATTACGCTGTATGCCATCTACCGGGTCCATTCATACAAACGTTTTTTTGCCTGGACAATAAAACTATTTATCATAAGCAAAAATACAAAAAACAATAGCTTTGTAAATATAAATCCCTATATAGTATCAAACCAGCGCCACCTATAGGGTCCAATCATACATACACAATTTTCACATGAAGAAACAAACATAAATTCTGGAGTGCCTCAAAATTAAAATTTAATATTTTTTAAAATAAGAACTTAACGAATCCGGAAACGACCGATTCGCCATTGGATAGACCTTCAAAAACCCTTTCGATCTGTATAAAGTGTTCATATAGTTTATTTCAAAAAAATGGAAAAAACGCAAACAATCCCGTTTTTAACCTCTCCTTTGACCCGCTAAATGTGAGATTGGGTAGCTAAGAAAAAACAGGTAACTCTTATTTCCCCCCCCCCCCTTTCCTATATGCAAGATTCAGGGCAATCGGTGGGTGCCCTATGAAAGACCTTCCTCGTAAGTTACGTGTCAATCACTCTAGCGGCACTTGAGTTTTACAAATACGTAGTAAATATTTTTATACGTCAAATAACTAAAAATAGGTCTCCCGTTTAACCCTTAAAAACTTAAAAAAGGCCAATAAGTTTAAACAGCTCATAACGAACGGTCTAGTTTTTAGGTCAGAATCCAAATCCATATCCAAACTTTTTTACTCGGGTTTCTAACTTTAATAAAACATATTGACACATAAAATATTGTTATTTAACATATCGCTCATTTACTTGTATAGTGTCATAACTCAAAATGTTTGATTTTACAGAAAACCCGTTTAAAGTTTACAATTGAAACTTGGTTTACATTTCAAAAAGACCGTACATAGAAAATTTTATAATGGCGTGTTCTCTTCTCAAACGGTGAATTTAAAAGATATTAATACGAATTTTTGACACAATATAAAGCATGATATAACAAATAATTCTATATCGTTTACCCAAAAACGACATATTTTGAGTTATGACACTATACAAGTAAATGAGCGATATGTACCTACATACAAAAGAGAATAAAAAAAAATTTAAATATTTTTCACAAATTGTTTTCAAATATTCTGCATATATTTGTTTCAACAAAAACATGTTTTGAGCTTCCGCTAAACAAAGCGGAAGATTCAATTTCATTGATTGATTGCTTGATTGAGGCAATTTATGCATTTTTAAAGTATCTGTTGATATTTTTGAAAATATGAATATTTAAAAAAATTTCAAGGTTATATTTTTGGAAAACTAAATTTGATATTTAATAGAAAAAAGAATATTAAAATAGCGCAAAAAAGTTTCAAAAAATTAGAAAGTATGATTACTAGGGATGTGATTTCCATGTAAATGCATGTTTTTTGTCGATGGTCCGAAAACGATATAGACCATTTATCTTTCCGAATCACGAAATTTGCGTTAAAATGGCATCGATTCCTTTTTGCATATTTATGCATATTTTGGATTTTTTAGCGCATTTTTTAAGCGCATTTTTTCGATTTTTTAGTGCATGAAAATCTCATCCCTAATGATTACGATCTAAGGAAGCGATGACAAGTCTCAATAAAATTTTGCATAATTTTTCAATAAAATATAACAAATTGGTAATAACAAACTTAGTTTTATATAAAAAGCGCAATAAATGGCAGCTTAACGTATAAGTGATATCAAGAAAACGTATAAGTAATACAAAGAAGTTTGGCAGCTAATTGCGCACAAAACACTTTTCAGTAAATAGTTTTTTGTATAAAACCCGCAATAAATGGCAGCTTAACGTATGAGCGATATTTAAACTATTAAAACAACGAAGAGTATAAGCAATACTGGGGATTTTAGTAATAACTAGGCTTCCCTTTCGCACAACAACGAAGAGTATTAGTAATAATTACTAAAAAAAACCAAAGCATGGTAGTAAAATATTTCAGTGTGTTAAAAACAAAAAGACTAAACATTTTTTTTAATTCAAAAAAATTTCCTAAACTTTAGCATAAAATGTTTAAAATAGTTTTTCCCTAAAATCCAGACAAAGAAAAAGCAGCTTAATGTATGATTGATTTAATTTTTAAATAACAGAGCGTATACGTAATATAAAACAATCGATTAAATGTTAAAATTTAACATTTTATAAAATTACAAACATAAATTCCTTCTTTAAAATAAGTTTTCTAAAAATTTTCCTTGAAAATATCTCCAATTTATTTTGTTGCAGTTTAAGTTTTTTTTATATGTATAAAAAATTTAAAATTTTTATTCTCAACTGTTTTATAACATTTGATTGGATTTTTTTTCGTTCTTTACGCTGCAGTTAAAATTATCTTTCACCATATATATTTTATACTACATACTACTTTATATGCTGGGTACATGTTTTAAAAGAATAAATAAAACTCAACTTTATCTAACATATGATGATCTTAATAAAATATTAAAGAAATACTTTATGAGTCGTTAAAATAACTTTTAAAGAATATTTAGTTTTGTTCTAGTTATTTTATAAAATGTTATAAATAAATGTAAGTTTGTTATAAAAGAAATAGATAAAAAAAATATTTTAAAAATCTATTTTTGAGAATCTATTTTTAAAAATCTAAAAAAAAAATGTTAAATTAAATTTATCATAAAATTTTTAAACAAAAAAAATATTAAAACAGTTTTTAGTTAGACCAGGCACAGAAAAGCAGCTTAACGTATGATTAATATTAAATTCCTAAACAATTTAGCGTATGAGTAAATCAGGAAATTTCTAAAGAACAAATAACGCTTTATACAACTTACTAAACCCTAAAAAGTTTTCAGTAAATAGTTTTATATAAACCACGAAAAATTGCAGCTTAACGTATGAGTGATATAACAGCTTAAAATAGAAATGGTTGTGATTGCAGTTCCAACAGACAGACGGACAGACAGACGGCCAGACGGACATCGCTAGAATGTCTTCAAATCGATCAGTGATCAATACTAAGCCCCTTTTCTTACAAATAATTACGTGACAGTCAATTTTTTAGTACCCTTTTTTAGTACCTCCCCTTTTTTACCATATTTAACCAGTCTGAAAAGCAAAAAAATGTTCATCGGCTTTCACTAGATTAAATAAAAAATTCAATATTCCAATTCATAATCAAATAAATTAATACACAATACCTCCATTCAATAAATAATTTAATAATGGTAATTCAATAATATTCACAAATTGTTTTTTTTTTTATTATTTTTTTGTTCATTAAACTTATTATAAAAATCTGTTTTAATAAATTTCTCTTTCACCCACTCACATTCTTCTACTTTATTAACCCTGGGTAGTTATTGGTAACCATGTAGAATTAAAATAAAATAAAAAATACCAAATTAAAAGTAAAATGTTGTAAATTAAAACCTCCTATTTGGCATTAGTAACTGTTAGCAACCTTTTTTTTGCGTACCTGAAATGCATGAAAAACAAAAGAAATAAACGCCTACACTGCAAAGATACGAGACAACAACGACATCAAATCAAATAACAACAATTAAATTGGCTAAATTGAGATTAACCTTTATTATTAAGTACAGGTCACTGAATAGAATTTGGACATTTTTATTTGCGGCATCAAAAAAAAAAAAAAATTAAGGGGGTGTTTTCAATTTGTCATAACGCGTTGGTTGTTATTAACAAACTCTCCTGCATTACTAATACTCTTCGTTGTTTTAGAAATTTGAAATCACTCATACGTTAAGCTGCTTTTTCTTATTGAAATTTTGAATGGAAGAACAATTTTTAGAATTTTTTTGTTTAAAAATATTTTGATAAAGTTCAAATTCTGATTTATTTTTATTAAAAAATAAAAATTGTTTTATTCGAACTTTAAAATATTATATTTTGAGGATGTTTATTCTGGCTCGAGGTTATTATTTTCTTTACTAATTAAAACCATGATATTCTCATAGAATAATTTTCAAATAATAAATAATTTTCTTGAAAATTATGCTATGAGAATATCATGGTTTTAATTAGTTAAGAAAATAATGACCTCGAGCCAAAATAAACATCCTCAAAATATATTTTGATAAAGTTTAGAAAATTTTACTAGATTTTCAAATATTTTTTGTGTTTTTTTTTTCTTTTTAACAAACTTGCATTTTTTATACCACATGGTAACACAGTAGCAATTTTTTTTACCAATTTAACACTACATTCTTGATGAAAGAAATTTTACAGTACTTTTTAGTACTTTTTTTTACCATTTTTAATACTTTTTCAATGAAAGACTACTTAAAAAAAAAATAGTTTTATTGCTTATTCGTTTTATAACTGGGGTTTATAAAAATTAATTTCGTTTTAAAAATAAAAAATAATTTTGATATAACTTTTGTAGCAGTTTTTTTTTAACAATTTAACACTACATTTTTGCTGATAGAAATTGATAGTACTTTTTTAAAGAAAGATTACTTACTGTATTACTTTTTTTAAAAAAAAAAGAGTAATATAAGTACTTTTTGGTACTTTTTTATATTTCCTTTGAAAAGGTACTTTTTTTAGTACAAAAACAGTTTTTAAAAGAAATTTAATTTCAGTACTTTTTGGTACTTTTCTATGTTTCCTTTGAAAAGGCACTTTTTTAGTTCAAAAACAGTAATTTAAAGAAATTTAATTTTAGTACTTTTTTCAAAAAAGTACTTTAAAAATAACACTTTTTTAACGTGTTTTTGCTGAAAAGACTCTTCGTTTTTGATAGCACTTTTCAGTACTTTTTAAAGAAAGATTACTTACTGTAGTACTTTTTTTTAAAAAAAAGGGTAATTTAAAGAACTTTTTGGTACTTTTTATATTTCCTTTGAAAAGGTAATTTTTTTAGTACAAAAATAGTTTTTTTTTTAGGAAATTTCATTTTAATACTTTTTAGTACTTTTTTATGTTTCCTTTAAAGATGCATTTTTTTTAGTACAAAAACAGTTTTTCAAAGAAATTTTATTTTAGTACTTTTTAGTACAAACCAGTTTTTTAAAGAAATTTCATTTTAGTACTTTTTGGTACTTTTTTATGTTTCCTTTGAAAATGCACTTTTTTTAGTCAAAAAACAGTTATTCAAAGAAATTTTATTTTAGTACTTTTTTCAAAAGACTGAACTTTTAAGTATTTTTTGAAAAAATAACAATTTTAATGGGTTTTTGCTTCCTTTAAAAATTTTATTATTTTAATATGTACAATTTTATTGGATTTTTTTTCAAAATAAGATTTGATTTTATTACTTATTCGTTTTATAACTGGGGTTTATAAAAATACATTTCGTTTTAAAAATATAAAATATTTTTGATTTAATTTTTGTAACATTTTTTTTTTTAAATTTAACATTACATGTTTGCTGATAGAAATTGATAGTACTTTTTAGTACTTTTTTAAAGAAAGATTACTTACTGTAGTACTTTTTTTTTTAAAAGGATAATATAAACAACATTTTGGTACTTTTTTAATTTCCTTAGAAAAGGCACTTATTTTAGAACAAAAACTGTTTTTTTAAAGAAATTTAATTTTAGTACTTTTTAATGTTTCCTTTGAAAAGGAACTTTTTTCAGTTCCAAAAACAGTTTTTCAAAGAAATTTCATGTTAGTACATTTTCCAAAAGACTGTACTTTAAATTATTTTTTTAAAAATAACACTTTTTAACGGGGTTTTGCTGAAAATATTCTTCGTTTTTGGTAGTACTTTTTAAAGAAAGATTACTTCCTGAAGTACTTTTTTTTAAAAAAAAAAAGGTAATATAGAGTACTTTTTGGTACTTTTTTATACTTCCTTTGAAAAGGTACTTTTTTTAGTACAAAAACAGTATTTTAATGAAACTTCATTTTAGTACTTTTTGTACTTTTTTATTTTTCCTTTGAAAAGGCACTTTTTTTAGTCAAAAATCTGTTTTTTTTATTAAAAACAACTATGGCCTCGAACTTATCTATTAATAAGTATAGAATACTTTTAGTACATATTTATGTGTCCTTTAAAAACGTTTTTCTGTTAAGGTAAAAAACAGTTTTTTAAGGAAATTTCATTTTAGTACTTTTTTCAAAAGACTGTACTTTTAAGTATTTTTTAAAAAAAAATAACACATTTTTAAGGGGGTTTTGCTGAAAAGACCCTTCGTTTTGAAAAATATAATATTTTAAATTTTATTTGAATTTTTAACAATTTAACACTCACTACGACTGTACTTCTAAGTATTTTTAAAAAATAACACTTTTTTTAACGGGGTTTTGCTGAAAAGACTCTTCGCTTTTGATAGTACTTTTCAGTACTTTTTAAAGAAAGATAATTTACTGCAGTACTTTAAAAAAAAAAAAAGGGTAATATAAAGTACTTCTTGGTACTTTTTTATATTTCCTTTGAAAGGGCACTTTTTTAGTACAAAACAGTTTTGTAAAGAAGTAACATTTTAGTACTTTTTGGTACTTTTTTATGTTTTCTTTGAAGAGGCACTTTTTTAGTCAAAAAACAGTTTTTCAAAGAAATTTCATTTTAGTACCTTTGCCAAAAGACTGTACTTTTAAGTATTTTTTTTAAAAATTACACTTTTTTAACGGTTTTTTGCTGAAAAGACTCTTTGTTTTGAACATTTTAATATTTTAAATTTTATTGGAATTTGTACGACTGTACTTCTAAGTATTTTTTAAAAAATAACACATTTTTAAGGGGTTTTTGCTGAAAAGACTCTTCGTTTTTGATAGTACTTTTTAGTACTTTTTTAAAGAAAGATTACTTGCTGTAGTACTTTTTTTAAAAATTGGTAATATAAATTTATATAATTTTTGGTACTTTTTTATATTTCCTTTGAAAAGGTACTTTTTTTAGTACAAAAACAGTTTTTCAAAGAAATTTCATTTTAGTACTTTTTGGTACTTTTTTATGTTTCCTTTGAAAAGACACTTTTTAGTCCATAAAAAGTTATTCATAGAAATTTCATTTTAGTACTTTTTCCAAAAGACTGTACTTTTAAGTATTTTTGTTAAAAAATTACACTTTTTTAACGGGTTTTTGCTGAAAAGACTCTTCGTTTTGAAAATTTTAATATTTTAAATTTTATTGGAATTTTTAACAATTTAACACTACACTACGAATGTACTTCTTAGTATTTTTTTAAAAATAACACTTTTTTAAAGGGTTTTTGCTGAAAAGACTCTTCGTTTGTTTACTTTTCAGTACTTTTTAAAGAAAGATTACTTACTGTAGTACTTTTTTTTTTAAAAATAAGGTAATATAAAGTACTTTTTGGTACTTTTTTACATTTTCATTAAAAAGTTATTTTTTTTAGTACAAAAACTGTTTTTTTTAAATAAATTTAATTTTAGTACTTTTTGGTAATTTTTTATGTTTCCTTTGAAAATGCACTTTTTTTAGTCGAAAAACAGTTATTCAAAGAAATTTTATTTTAGTACTTTTTTCAAAAGACTATACTTTGAATTATTTTTTTAAAAACACTTTTTTAAGGGGTTTTGCTGAAAAGACTCTTCGATTTTGATAACACTTTTCAGTACTTTTTAAAGAAAGATTACCTGATGCAGTACTTTTTTTTTAAAAAATGGTAATATAAAGTCTTTTTGGTACTTTTTTTTTTCCTTTAAAAAGGCACTTTTTTTAGTATAAAAACAGGTTTTTTTAAAGAAATTTAATTTTAGTACTTTTTGGTACTTTTTTATATTTCCTTTGAACAGACACTTTTTTTAGTCAAAAAACAGTTTTTCAAAGGAATTTAATTTTAGTACTTTTCCAAAAGATCGTACTTTTAAGTATTTTAAAATACTTTTTTAAAGGGTATTTGCTGAAAAGACTTTTCGTTTTGAAAATTTTAATATTTAAAAATTTATTGAAATTTTTACCAATTTAACACTACATTTTTTTCCAGGTCAAAATTAATTTTCGTATTGTTTGTTTTTCTCTTAAAAGCCAGTATTTTTTCTTTCATCTTTTTGTTGTCGAACACACACATGTAAGAGGCATTCTACAGGAAATGGCCCAACAGATAGGCTGTGGACACACAAAAGGCATTTAATAAAAAGGAATAAATTTTGAAGAATCTTTAAAAAAATAGGCTAAGTGGGCATGGTTAAAAAAATAAGGGATCTTTTACAATATGGGGATCTCTCGGAGAATAAAAAATTTATGTGGGCGTGGTTTAAAAATAAGGAATCTTTTACAATATGGCGATCTTTTCGACAAATAAAAATTATTTTAAAAGATTTTTGAAAATTTGTGGTTTTGCAAAAATTAAAATTTTTCATTTTTTTTTAAATTTTTGTTATAATTTTTGTTAAAAAATTATTTTTGTTAAAAAATCCCAATATTGAATTCCCCATATGTAAATATATTTTGTACAGGTATACTTTTGTTTATGGCCCAAAAAAATTTTCTGATGAATATTTTTATTTTTTTTTTCGTTTATTACACTTACAAATTGAAGTGCGGTGATTTGGCTTTCAAATTAAACCAACAGAAAAACGTTTGTTTTCCCATTGTTTTTTTTTTTTTCATTTTTAGAAACTTTGGCTACATGCCACTGACAACAACTACAGACTAAATATTGAAAAACAAAAAAAAAAAAAAAATTGAAATAAAACATACAAATCGAACCTGAATAGAATTTCACTTTATTAGATTGTGAACAGTGTTTTTTTTATATATTTTTTTTGCTATTGTGTCACATCATTTTGCCAAAATTTCAGACCATACAAACTACAGATATAAATACTTTACATACTTTAGAGATTCATTCATGGAATTACCAACAAACAAATTTCCACTTAAATTAATATAATGGAAAATGTATTGAAAAGTATGATGAAAGGAAAAACCCCAAAAAACAAAAAAAAAAAATAAAATAAAATTCAAATGAATTGTTTATGTTAAATCAATATGTAGTTGAAATGATGGAAATGATTTCCGTTTCAAAGAAAAACAATAGTCAAATATGAAAATTATATATATTTTGTGAGGATATAAATTACAATAGAAAATTATGTTATTGATAAGGATATATGTGAGGTAGAATGAGTATACGTGTGGGAAGGAGTACAAATTTTGGAATAACATCTATATCATTTACAAATATTTTTTATTTTTTTTTTAGGTTAAGATTTTTAGAGAAAGATGCTACTCTTAAGGAAATTTTAAAAGAAATATGATAATTTTTAGTACACGTTTAAAAATTTTAGGAGTTTTTAGTACTCACGTTTTAGTAACCGTTCAAAAAATTTATATTTTTTAAAACACTTTCAAAGAAAAGAAAACATTTTTAGTAACTTTACAAGAAATGGTACTAAAAAGTATTTTTTTTTAGTAAAAGGTTTTTTTCTTATTTAAAACAATTTAAAAATCCATTTATTTTGGGTTATTTAGACATTTTTTAGATTATTTAAAAAAATACGATTTTTAGTACTCTTTTGAGAGTTTTTTAGTACTCTTTTGAGAGTACTAAAAAATACTTTTTAATATTTAAGTATACTCATGTTTTTTAGATTTCTTTTAAAAGAACAGTACTGTTTTTAGTACTCTTTTTCAGAAATAGTACTTTTTTAGTACATTGTACAAAAAAATTACTTTTTTAGTAAAAGGTTAAAAAATTCATATTTTTTGGGTTATTTAAGAAAATTCATCTTTTTTTAGATCATCTTTTAGTACTCTTTTGAAAAAATATTTTTAGTACTCTTTTGAAAAAAATATTCTACATTAGTATTTAATTAAAATCATATTTTTTAGATAATTTAAAAAGAATAAAACAATATTTAGTACTCCTTTTAAGAAAATTTACTTTTTTTAGAACAATTTTAAAGAAACTTTGTTCGAAGTACTTATTGAGTAAAAGGTTTAGTCATATAAGAAAATTAAAAAAAATGCGATTTTAAAAGCAAAGTAATGTTTTTAGTACTCTTTTTCAAAAATAGTACTTTTTTAGTACATTGCACAAAAAAAGTACTTTTTTAGTAAAAGGTTAACTTTATTTGAAACAATTTTAAAAAATTCATATTTTTTGGGTTATTTAAGAAAATTTATCTTTTTTTAGATCATCTTTTAGTACTCTTTTGAAAAAATATTTTTAGTACTCTTTTGAAAAAATATGCTATTTTAGTATTTAATCAAACTTATCTTTTAAAGATCATATAAAAAGAATAATACAATATTTAGTACTGTTTTCAAGAAAATTTAGTTTTTTTGAACAATTTTAAAGAAACTTTGTTCGAAGTACTTTTTGAGTAAAAGGTTTGGTCATTTAAGAAAATTTATCTTTTTATATCATCTTAAAAAAGTGCGATTCAAAAGAAAAGTTCTGTTTTTAGTACTCTTTTTAAGAAATAATACTTTTTTAGTACATTGTACAAAAAAGTACTTTAAAAAAAGGTAAAAGGTTGACTTTATTTGAAACAATTTAAAAAAAGTCATATTTTTTGGGTTATTTAAATAAATTAAACTTTTTTGAGTAATTTTTTAGTACTCTTTTGAAAAAATATTTTTAGTACTCTTTTGAAAAAAAAATACTATTTTAGTATTTAATTAAAATCATCTTTTTTAGATCATTTAAAAAGAATAATACAATATTTAGTACTCTTTTTAAGAAAATTTACTTTTTTTAGAACAGGGTGCTGTGGCTTAGTGGTTAGCGCGTTGGACTACTAGCCAGCAAGCCTGGGTTCGATTCCCGGCTCAGGCAGAACAACATTTTTTTCAGATATTTATTAGTTTCTATTTATAACTAATATCTATCGCAGCACCCTCCTTCGTTGATAAATAGCACTAAAAAAAAACGTCAACGAAGTAAAATAATAAAATAATGGCTATTAAACACAGCTTCAAAAATAATTCGCCAGATCAATAACAGATGGCGATGCAACAACTGTACTCAAAATTATCAACACGCGCAATTACAGTGTTGCCATACTGAAGCCCTTCTATCTTTCAAATCTTTCATCTCTCTTCTATCCCCTTTCCGAAAGAAACATCACGGTTACAGTAGTAATTGATAGGCAGCATTGCCTGAGTGTTGTTTCTTTTTTAAAAAAAAAAAAAAAAAAAAAAAAAAAAAGTAATTTTTTAGTACTCTTTTGAAAAAATATTTTTAGTACTCTTTTGAAAAAAAAATACTATTTTAGTATTTAATTAAAATCATCTTTTTTAGATCATTTAAAAAGAATAATACAATATTTAGTACTCTTTTTAAGAAAATTTACTTTTTTTAGAACAATTTTAAAGAAACTTTGTCCGAAGTACTTTTTGAGTAAAAGGTTTGGTCATTTAAGAAAATTTATCATTTTTATATCATCTTAAAAAAAATGCGATTTTAAAAGAAAAGTACTGTTTTTAGTACTCTTTTTCCAGAAATATTACTTTTTTAGTTCAATATATAAAAAAGTACTTTTTTAGTAAAAGGTTGACTTTAATTGAAACAATTTTAAAAAAGTCATATTTTTTGGGTCATTTAAGAAAATTCATTTTTTTAAGATCATCTTTTAGTTCTCTTTGAAAAACTCATCTTTTTAAGATCATTTAAAAAGAATAATACAATATTTAGTACTGTTTTTAAGAAAATCTACTTTTTTTATAACAATTTTAAAGAAACTTTGTTCGAATTACTTTTGGAGTAAAAGGTTTGGTCATTTAAGAAAATTAAAAAAAAAATAAAAATGCGATTTTAAAAGAATAGTACTGTTTTTAGTACTCTTTTCAAAAAAAGTACTTTTTTAGTTTATTGTATAAAAAAGTACTTTTTTTAGTAAAAGGTTAACTTTATTTGAAACAATTTTATAAAAATCATATTTTTTGGGTTATTTAAGAAAATTCATATTTTTTTAGATCATCTTTTAGTACTCTTTTGAAAAAATATTTTTGGTACTCTTTTGAAAAAAATATACTATTTTAGTATTTAATTAAACTCATCTTTTTAAGATCATTTAAAAAAAATAATACAATATTTAGTACTCTTTTTAAGAAAATTTACTTTTTTAGAACAATTTTATAGAAACTTTGTTCGAATTACTTTTTGAGTAAAAGGTTTGGTCATTTAAGAAAATTTATCTTTTTTATATCATCTTAAAACAAATGCGATTTTGAAAAAATATACTATTTTAGTATTTAATTAAACTCATCTTTTTAAGAACATTTAAAAAGAATACTACAATATTTAGTACTCTTTTTAAGAAGAAGTACTCTTTAAGTATGCTTTTAAAGAAGTTTAGAACAATTGTAAAAAAAATTTTTTTAGTACTTTTATAGTAAAAGGTTTACATTATTTAAAGGTATCTTAAAAATGTCTTCTCTTGTAAGCCATTAAAAATTATTATTAAAGAAGAGTACAATTGTTGGTACTCTTTTGCAGAAAATGTACTTTTTTAGAATTTAAGAAAACTTATAATTTTTAGAACATTTTAAAAGAAGTGAACGTTTTTTAGAACTCTTTAAAGAAAAAGTACTTTATTAGTATTTAAGAACACTGAAAAAAAGTAACATTTTAGGGAGACTTTGAAAGAACTGGTACTTACTTTAAAACGAAAAAGTAAGTACTTTTAGTCAAAAGTGATTTCTTTTGCCACTTTCCCGTATAAATGTAACGGAAAGTGTAATCAGAAATGTAATACAGTTTTTGCTGGCAAAAAATCTTAAAAATTTACACATACATACACTGGCAAAATTTGAAAATTTAGAAAATTTTTAGTACTCTTTTAAAAAAAAATTCTTTTTTTAATAATTTTTAGAACATTTTCAAGAGAAGTGAATGATTTTTAGAACTCTTTGAAGAAAAATTACTTTTTTTAGTAGTTGAGTAATATTTTACAAGAACTGGTACTTATATTAGTACGAAAAAAAGTACCAAAATTTAAGTACTTTTAGGGGAAAGTGATTATTTTCGGCACTTTTCCGTATAAATTTAATGGGAAGTGTAATCAGAAATGTAATACAGTTTGTGCTGGTTAAAAACACTTGAATTTCTTATGATACAAACAAAAATTTACACATAAAAATGTTAACAAATAACACTGTGCTACAAAAGACCAAAAATAAAATATGCAGGGGTTCTCATATGAAAATTCGGTTTTGTTGGAGTCCATAGAGTACTGATATACTCATAGTTTTTCTGGATCACTTCGTTAAGTACGTTTTTTATTGGCAAATGTGTTCAAAATCGGCAATTCTTAAATTACAAATTAAAAAAATTATTACTTTGTTAATGTGCAACCGATTTTCGATTTTATGGATTTTTTTTAAAGGTATAAGTCATACCTTTTAAACAAAACAAAAAAAAATAAAAATCTATCAAGAATTGGTTGAGCTACGATCGTTTAAGTTAAAAAAAAAAACAATTTTTTGAAAAATTTGCCATATTCTTTATACTCTAAGTTTAAAGTGCATCATTTAACAATTTTTTTGGTATTTTTGTATTAAAGTATAGTAAAGTAGCTTTCCAAAACACCAAAAAACATAACAATCGGTTAAAAAATGAATGAGTTATGCTAAGTTTTGTGATAGGACATTTTTAATTTTTTTCAGAAATGCTTGTAATTCAGGTATTATTCATAAATCTTATTGCTAGTAGTAATTTTATGAGCCTATGCATATAAACAAGGGATGGTAACATAATTAGATTTGTGCGTGATTGACACATGATCACAAGTGAGCGTGATTGAAAATCATTTTTACTCACGTGGTTGTTAGTGAGTGGCAATGTGAGTGGAATTAAAAAAATGGGCGTGTCAGTTGCTTCTAAATCCCATTTATAATGTTTTGGTTTTGTTTGAAAAATATGAGTGTTACTTCTTAAACAAAAAAAATATTGAGAGTAGGTTGAAAATAGGCTCGTTTAAGTAAAAAACCTTTTTTGAAAAGTTATACCTGCAACATTTTTATGACAGAAAAAGTTGTACGTTTGCAAACATTTTTGAAACGAAATTGGTAAAATTGTGGGATCATTTGATGGAAATTTTACCTATTTATAAATAAACGTATGAAGCATTCCACACCAAATATCCAGCAAAAAAAAAAAAAAAACATGTCTATAGGTTGTATGAATAGCCCTATATGGAAAATTGCGTTTTTGGTTTTTAAATTTTTCAAAAACTTGGCTTAGGAGGCGTGGTCAAATATTGGAAAAATGGTAAAATTTGTGTTGAGTTACCTTGTTTAAATATTTATTAAATTAAATCGGAATGCACCACAATCTCAAACATCGATTAATTTTTTTTTGGAAAATTTTCAGAACCCGTTCTGAAATTTTCCATTTTTTAAAAAAGTCAATTAATCAAAAATCCGGCCACTTTTTTTTAAGTTTAGATGTTTGTCTATCCACACAAATAAATTCAGACATATGTTTTTTTGAGAAAATCGCATTTGAATATTAATTTTCATAACAATTTTGTAAGTAATTTGCTTGTATTTTCTTCAACGTAGCGAATGAGTATTAAGGCATAATTACTTGAGCGAATACGGTTCGGAGACGTGTCAGCTGATACGTTAGCTTGTATTAAAATAAATAGAAATAGGTACTTAAACGAATACGTGACGGTGCTGTAGCGGCCGAACCTAAGAAATTTTGATTTTCCGTACGTTTTACGTGTCAGCTGATTTTATTTTTTATTTTGTGTTGAAATTTTTTCATTTGTGTGGCAGAATTGACAAAAAATATAAATAAATGAAAAATAAATGTTTTTCTGTAAATATAAATTAAAAAAAAAATCACAAACAACCACTTTTTAAAATAAAATTTGTAAATTAATATGACACGTTGAAACGGAATCAGTAAAGGCATAATTACTTGAGCGAATACGGTTCGGAGACGTGTCAGCTGATACGTTAGCTTGTATTAAAATAAATATAAATAGGTACTTAAACGAATACGTGACGGTGCTGTAGCGGCCGAACCTAAAAAATTTTGATTTTCCGTACGTTTTACGTGTCAGCTGATTTTATTTTTTATTTTGTGTTGAAATTTTTTCATTTGTGTGGCAGAATTGACAAATAAATATAAATAAACGAAAAAAAATGTTTTTCTGTAAATATAAATTAAAAAAAATCAAAAATAACCACTTTTTAAAATAAAATTTGTAAATTAATATCACACGTTGAAAAGGAATCAGTAAGTGCATGAAAAATACAACAGCCCGTCACGCTACAGCACCGCTACAGTAGCGCTCAAGTGCCTAGGCCTTAAGTGCTTGAAAAATACAACAGGCCGTCACGCTTCAGCACCGCTCCAGTAGCGCTCAAGTGCCTAGGCCTTTAAATATTTGCATAAATGTTACTTATACGCTACGTTGAAACAAGAAAATACAAGCAAATTACTAAATTGTTATGAAATTCAAAATTCAAATGCGATTTTCTCGAAAAAAGAACGAAAACACATTACTGAACTCTTTTGTGTGGATAGACAAACTAGAGATGGGCACATGAGCAGATTAGAGCGTGATCACGCGTGAGTGTGACTGAATTCAATTTTACTCACGTGATTGTGAGTGAGTGTGAGTGGAAAAAAAATTGCGTGAGTAAGATTATTGCGTGAATGAGTGTGCGTGAGTTGATTTTTTTGCGTGATTTATTTTCTCCTCATATTTCCTTTCATACCAAAAAAAGCAACAAAAAAATGTAAAATTTTGATTAACTTCAGATTTCGTCCCAAAAAAATCAAAACAAATGAAGGGCTTAATGCAAAAACTTGATAAGCAACATTGTATTTGTTCGTTTTTTTCGCCTTCTGCTGATGTTCCATTTACAGATTTTTGGCAGAAGTCTTGCTGTAACCCTTTGTACAAGTATTTTGAGAATAACAGTTCTGCAAAAGTTACACTCAAAAAAAAAAAACTGTAAAGTTAACAAAAAATTTAATTAAATTTAATTAAAGCACCTGATTTTGAGCCTACTAAATTTCTAGTTAATTTAACCAAAAATATTTAGCAAACTTTTCGTAGAATGAATGTAGCAAAAAAAACTGTAACTTTAACTTAAAATTTAGCTGAAAATTTCGTAACATTTTTAAGTACATATTTACAAAAAAATTAGTTGAATTCTGCTAAAATTTTTGTTACTTTTCGTAAATTAAAATTAACAAAATATTTTGAAATATTGTTTTTAACATTTTCAGGTTGAAATTTTATTTTTATTTCACCGAAATAAAAATAAAATTTAAACACTAACACTTCATTAATTTTTTTTCTATTTTTTCACAGCATTAAGTTCAGCTTATGAGATTTGCATAGGAGGCTAAACAAGAAATTTCTTAAATAGTTGTTAGGAAAAATCAGCAAATTAATTAGTAAAAATTTGTTAACTCAGTTTTAAAGTCAACAAAAAATTTATTCAAAATTTGTTCAAAACTAGTATTCTCGTAAACTGAACTTCACTAAAAAAATTAGTTAAAACGCTGATTTTAACTAAAAATTTGCTAAAAAAGCCAGTTAACTCAACTTAACTAAAAAAAAAATTGTTAACTTTACAGTTTTGTTTTTTTAAGAGTATATTTTCTACATTATTTCAAAAGTTTTAAAGCAAAACCCACCATAAAATGAAATGTTGCTTATCGAGTTTTTACAATAAGTCCTTCAAATGTAAAATTTTAGATTTTGCTGAAATTTTTGAAAGATTTTTGAAATTTTAGTTTTTGATATTTTTTTTTGTATAAATAAGAATATTTATACCCCCGAACCTGTACCCATCACTATCTTCGATCCGTCCGTAAAAATTGGCAAAATCTAATATTAAAAAAAAAAATTGCAAACAAAAAAACAAAAGTGGCCGGATTTTTTATAAATTGACTTTTTTAAAAAATGCAAAATTTCAGAACGGGTTCTGAAAATTTTCCAAAAAATGTTTAATCAATAACCCATACAAAACTATACAAGAATGTTAATTTTTGAGATTGTAGTGCATTCCGTTTTAAGTTGATAAATATTTAAACAAGGCAACTATTTGACCACGCCGCCTAAGATCAGTTTTTGAAAAATTAAAAAAACAAAAACGCAATTTTCTTAGCTCCATATATGGCTATCCATACAACCTATTCAGAAATTTACGGTACACGTGTTTTTTTCGCTAGCCATTTGGTGTGGAATGTCTCATACGTATATTTATAAATAGGTATAATTTCCATCACATGATCCCACAATTTTACCAATTTCGTTTCAAAAATGTAAAATTGATTTTCAACCACTCTCACTTGTGATCATGTGTCAATCACGCACAAATCTAATTATATTGCCATCTCTTGTTTTTATGCATAGGCACATAAAATTACTACTAGCAATAAGATTTATGAATAATACCTGAATTACAAGCATTTCTGAAAAAAATTAAAAATGTCCTGTCACAAAACTTAGCATAACTCATTCATTTTTTAACCGATTGTTATGTTTTTTGGTGTTTTGGAAAGCTACTTTACTATACTTTTATACAAAAATAAAACAAAAATTGTTTATTGATGCACTTTCAACTTAGAGTATAAAGAACATGACAAATTTTTAAAAAAATTGGATTTTTTTTAACTTAAACGATCGTAGCTCAGTCAATTCTTGATCGATTTTTATTATTTTTGTTTTGTTTAAAAGGTAAGACTTATACCTTTCAAAAAATCTATAAAATCGAAAATCTGTTGCAAACTAACAAAGTAATAATTTTTTAAAGTTGTAATTTAAGAATTGCCGTTTTTCAACACATTTGCCAATAAAAAACGTACTTAATGAAGTGATCCAGAAAAACTATGAGTATATCAGTACTCTATGGACTCCAACCAACCCGAATTTTCATATGAGAACCCCTGCATATTTTTGGTGTAGCACAGTGTAATTAAATTACTCAAATAATAAAACTTTATTTTTTATTCATTGTTAGCTATAATTTACATTTTTTTTTTTTTAATTTCTATATAAAAATTATTTTTATTGTTGACATTAATTACCTCGTGTCACTTAAAATGACAGATTTAATTATTATTAAAATGTCATGTTTGAGTAATTTCTATTTTACATAAATAAATACACATATTTTGAAACAAAAACAAAAATAAGAAAGAACAAAAAAAAAATAATAATAAAACAAACAAATTCTTGTAATATTTTCTCAGGCTTATGACATGATAATCATCTAAATAAAAGGCATAATAAATGCAAACAAAAAAAATGCAAAAAAAAAAACAGCAAAAAAGTTATAGTCGGTCTTGTTGATGGTACTGATACCCTCTACAATTAAAAAAAAATATTTAGAAAAAAAAAATTTTTTTTGAAAAAAAAAATTTCCAAGGAAAAAAAATTTTTGGCAAAAAAATTTTTTTTGAAAAAAAAAAAAATTTCCAAGGAAAAAAAATTTTTGGCAAAAAAAATTCCCAATTTTTTTTTGGTAAAAAAAATATATTTGTGCTTGTTTAAATATCACTCTGTATCCAATTTTGTTAAAATATGTCAACTAACAGCTAAATTAAAGCATTTTGTATTTTTTAGGTTATGTGGAATGTACCAGAAAATTCGAGGTATCCTTACATTTTCGTTCATAACTTTTGAACCGCTGAACCAATATCGCTCAAATGCAATACCAAACTGTTTGGGACAACAAAAACTAAATATGTTAAGTTTAAGCGATATCTGAGTTATATTTTGGCCGTGGTTGCCATTTCAACAGACATACGGACATCGCTAGAATTAGAGATGGGCACATAAGCGAATAGTAAGTGATTCACGCGTGATTGTGACAAAACTCAATTTTACTCAGGCGATTGTGAGTGGAGTGGAAAAAACTATTGCGTGAATAAGTGTGCGTGAGTGAGTAACGTGAGTATTTTTTTACGTGAGTTTGCGCGAATTTTTTCTCCTTAATTTTTTTTTTTAAAAATGGAAAATATGCAACAAAAAAAAATCGTAAAATTTGGCTAAACTTTAAATTGTGTTAAAAACTTTGTTAGATTAATTAAAGTTGTTATTATTCGATCTTTCCAATTTAAATAAATAAAAATTCTTTGAGCTCGAGGCCAGTTTTTCTTTGTAAATAAATATTCTTCGAGCTCGAGGCCAGTTTTTTCTTGTAAATAAATATTCTTTTATTCCATTCCAATATTTCGATTCTCTTTGAGAATCATCATCAGGAAATTTAGTGAATTTTTATGCACATAAAAACTTAAAAATATGTTGTGAAGGTATGGTTTTGAATTGAGAAAAGTGTGAAAGAAAAATTTTAGTTTTTCTAAAAATTTAAGACATCCTGGTTTGTTTCTTACTAGTTTCATATTATCCAGTTATAATAATCTTCAGAAAAACTTTTAATGTCAAATTTATTTAGTTAATAGTCAATAGAACTCTATATGTGAAAATTATTAACAGATCGCAGCCGACAAGGATTTAACCCATCATCTGTAATACTTTGCTATTAACTGCTTGTAACGTACAATCACTCTAGACCGATACGCCAAGTAGGCTGTTAAGCAAGTATCAACTAAATCTGATTTTTTCAATTCGAGTGTGGTTGTTGCTGTTGTTTTTTCTAACAGAAGAGTTGTTATTGTAATTTTGTGTAAACAAACTTTTATTTTTAGTAATCATTATTCTTCTTCCTCTCCTTCATCAATTTCGACAATAAATCCCCTGATGATGATTTTCAAAGAGAATCGAAATATTGGAATGGAATAAAAGAATATTTATTTACAAGGAAAAACTGGCCTCGAGCTCGAAGAATTTTTATTTACTTTGTTAGATTTTTGAATTTTTATTTTTGAAATTTTTTTGTATAAATAAGAGATTCGTAAGTGTGCGGTAACGTGAGTAAAGCTTTTGAGTGATTTTTATACAAAATGTTACCTATTCAATAATGAACTTATAATACCCCCCATTCTAGTAGTACAGAATCTTCCCTGCAGAGCTTACAAGAAAAAATTGTAAAAGTAGAAACAAGCAAAAAAATATCATTTATTATCTTATGAATATTTAAAATGTTAATATTTTAAAATTTCATAAACAAAAAATTTTTTTTTGTTTATTTTTGAGTTTAATGTCAAGTTTTGTTATTCTTCAAAAAAAAAATTATGTTAAAGACATCTTTGTATTGTTATAAAAATATTTCCAAGTGCACAAAATTTTTCTGACTATATAAAGTGTTAAGTAAACAGGACCTACATAAAATGTGTTTTTTTCTAACAGTTACTTAAAAAAGTAAACGGAAAGCTTTATAAAAACTTTTTTCGGCACTTGGAAAACTTTTCAAAAAGCTTTGTTAATAAACTTCTTTACGCCAACAGGCAAAAAAAAAAATTGCAAAATTTAAAAAAAAAATTTCGGGACTTAGAATTTTTTTCTTAAAAGCTTTTTTTTAATAAATTTTTACTCTAAAACGCAAAAAAATATACCTAAAATATTTTATATCCAGGACTTGGAAAATTCTTCAAAATTTTTTCAAAATTTCTAATAATTTTTATACCCTCCACTCTAGTGATAGAGGGTATATATAAGTTTGTTATTCCGTTTGTTACACCTCAAAATATTGGTCTAGGACCCCATAAAGTATATATATTCATGATCCTTGATCGATTTTAAGACGATCTAGCGATGTCCGTCCGTCCGTCTGTCCGTCTGTCTGTCTATTGAAAACACGCTAACTTTTGAAAGACTTTACGGATGCTCCTGAAGTTTGGCAAGTATGTTGGACATTTACCTGGTCAGGTTGGTATTGCAATCCAGCGAAATCGGTCCAGTGGTTATAAGCAAATGAGTGAATTTCGGCAAGGGTTTTTCTGGAATTTAAGAGATAAAACACACGGTAACTTTTGAACGGCAATTCTGAGTGCTTAAGTGTGGCATATTTAATTGCTGTTCCTCTGGTCCGATTCGTTTTAAAATTCAGCCAAATCGGTCTAGTGGTTCAAAAGTTATTAGCAAAACCGTAAATTTCAGATTAGTTTCACCGTAAATTCACGTGTTGAAAACCCGTTAAACATGTTTTAAAAACATTTGTAAGTCACAAAAATATTTAACAAGGTATTTTTGTCACTCAAAAATATTTTTACACTAAAAAAAAAAATAAAATACACTCAAAAAAATTTTACATTAAAAAAAAATTAGTAAATTATTTTTTTTTTCAAAAATTGCTAAAAAAAAAAGTTTTTTTAGCAAAAATTTTATTTTTTAACAAGGTATTTTTGTCACTCAAAAATATTTTTACACTAAAACAAAAAAAAAAAACAAATACACTCAAAAAACATTTTACACTCAAAAAAAATTTTACACTCAAAAAAAAATTAGTAAATTATTTTTTTTTTCAAAAATTACTAAGAAAAAGTTTTTTTTACACAAAATAAAATGTTTCTAACCAAAAATTTAATTTTTTCACGATAGAAAATTTGCTATCACTTAAAAAGGGCATTGTGGAGGGTATTCATAGATTCGGCCAAGTCGAATTTAACTTTTCTACTTGTTTTTTCTAAACTCATTTTTAATGAAATTATTCACTCCAAAAAGCAAAAATTATTAAAAAAAAGACTTAAAATTTTTTTTCAGGACTTAGAAAACTTTTTTTCATCGATTTGGTACACACAAGAAAAAAAATCCAAACTACTTTCATAGAATTTATGAACAAATTCATAAAACTAATGAACTTTTTCATAATACTTATAAACTTTTGCATAGTATTTTTGAATAAATCATAATATGCGAAATTTAAAACTATTTAACAATGTTAAATTAACATTTTTTCATAAATTTTCAAAATAGATCCCAGATGATGGTCAAAGAATTTGACCGAAATATCGGAAAATTAAAAATAAAATAAAGAATAAAATTAAAAATAACTTTTTAGTTTTTTATTGTTTTTCTGACCTAAAGGCGAAATAAAAATAAATAACTATGAAAATGTTCAAATTTTTATGTATTTGTTCATAATTTTTATGTATTTGTTCATTAATACTATGAATTTCGTTCATTGGCATATATTTTTTTTTTCTGTGTAATTTTTCCTAATTAGTAATTTTTCTTCTTTTTACAAAAATGACAAAAAAACGATTTTTACTCAAAATAAAACATTTTTAATCAAAATTGTTAATTTTTTCACGTTAGAAAATTTATTATCCTTTAAAAAGGGCAGAGATTCGGCCAAGTCGAATTTAACTTTACTACTTGTTTTTGTTGCACAGTGTTATTTAACAAAATGTCACTCAATTGCAGATTTTTTTTATATACATTATTTCTTCTGGTACATTAAATATTGTGTTAACCAACTTGTGCTTTAAATGTTTTGTAATGAAATTTACTTTTACAAGTGATTTGTTCAAATATTATTACAAATTTTAAATTTATGTCAACACTTTAAGGCATGTTATAAAATTTCATATTCTTAGAATATTTAGAAAGAATTTAGATTTTGTTTGACTTAAATTGTACTAAATAAATTGTTAATTATTGTATGATTTTTGGTTAAATTTTAGTTACTCAAAGTAAAAAAAAGATTTTTAGAGCAAAGGCGTGTGAGTTATATTTTATTAAAAGTAAATATTATTAAAACAATCATACGCCACCGGGGAAGAAATAAAATTTCCATTTGAAATTTAAAAAAGATCCAACAGAATTCAGAAAAGCTCAATTGAAATTTAGAAAAGCTAAATTGAAAAGATCGATCAATATTCAGAAAAGCTTAGCTGATATTTACAAAAAAAAATTCTGAAAAGCTTCTTTAAAATTCAGAAAAGCTCATCTGAATTTAATAAAATTCCGATTGAAATTCAGAAAAACGTTTAATTATTAAGAACAAATTTACCTGAAATTTAGTAAAGCACAATTAAAATTCTGAAAAGCTGAATTTAAAAAAAATCCAATTGAAATTCAAAAAAAGCGTTTAATTATTAAGAACAAATTTATCTGAAATTTAGTAAAGCACAATTGAACTTCAGTAAAGTACAATTGAAATTCAGATATGTAAGTAAATTTGAAATTCAGAAAAATGACAGTTTAAATTAAAAACGGCCTAAATTAATTTCCAAAGTTATCAATTCCAAAATTTTATTTTTAATTTCAATGAGCATAATTTTGTTTGATTTTAATTACCCATTTCCAAATTTCAATTGAGCTTTTTTGAGCTTTTATTGGATTTTCAGAATTTAAATTAAGCTTTTTTGAATTTCCAATTGTTAATTTAAATTAATTTAAATTAGGTCTATTTGTATACTTAAATTTCTTAAAATTTTTACTACAACTGGAAATTTTTGTTTACATTTTGTACTAAAAATTTCCAGCTGTAGTAAAAGTAGTAAAAATGAGTAGATTGTAGTAGGGTAAACGAACAGACATATTGTTTTCTTTTTCTTGAGCTTTTCTGAACATAAATTGAGCTTTTTCGGAGCTTTAGGCGGTTTTGTTTCTAAACAAAGCTTATCTGAATCATAAATATTTTTGTCATAAAATTTTATGAAGTGCATTTCATATACTTTTTTAATAAAACCTCTTTATATTTTTGAAGGTTTCATAAATATAATGAAGTTTTATTAAAAAAGTCTATGAAATGCACTTCATAAAATTTCATGATTTCATAAAAAAATTCATAAACGTGTCATATGATTTTTAATAATATGATTAAGAAATTGGGGCAAAACAATTATAGCTCCTTATTTTAGGTCTTCCAATGTAAATATCATAAATATTATTTCTAGAAAAAATTATGCATTTGCTTTTTTAATGAAACATTTCATAAATACTATGAAACATTTCATAAACTATGAAACTAAATATAATGAAACATGTCATTAAAGTTCGTCCAATGTAACTGTGTCATAAATATTATGAAATGTTTCATAAATAATATGAAACGTTTCATAAAAATGTTGTAAGTAATTTATTATAATTATGTTACTATTTCATAGTACCAATAAAGTGGTTCATAAATAAATACTATAAAATTGTTTCCTAATATTATCAAATATTAAAAAAAAAAGTTAAATCTATGAAATGTTACATCGTATTTATGAAACATTTTATTATATTTATGGAGAGTTTAATAAAAGTTTATGAAACTTTATTCATTGTATTTATGAAACCTTTCATAAATATAATGAAAAATTTCATTAATATTATTCCTACGAACAATTATGAAACGGTTTCATTGTTTTTATAAAACTGTTACATTGGACGAACTTTAATGAAGATCTTCATTATATTTATGACAGTTTTCATTAATATAATGAAGCTTTTTCTTTGATTGTATTTAAGAATTATATTTAAATTTTCTGAATTTTATTTGAATTTTGTTGAATATAATTTTGAATTTTTACTTTTCAACTGAAAAAAAAAAACTGTAGTTCTTCATAAGGAAAAATGAATACTTTAATGAGAGATGTGTCTCACAATCTAAGAGTTTTTCAATAGAACCAGAAATTTCTATAGAAAAAGTCTCTCAGAATCATATTTTTTTCCAAAAAGTGTCACAGAGTCAAAAAAGTTGTACAAAATAATTTCAAAATTCATTGAAGAGATGTCTAGAAAGCTGTGAAATTTTTTATAAAGAATTTTTTTTATTCGGAGACATTTTCCGTATAAAAAAATTCTTAGATTCCGATACATTTTTCCGTATAGAAAATTTCTTGGATTCTGAAATATTTTTTCGTCTAGAAAAACTCTTACAATTAGATTCTGAAACATTTTTCCGCATACAAAAACTCTCAGATCCTAAAAAATTTTCGTATACAAATATTCTACGATTCTGAGAAATTTTTCTGTACAGAAAAATTTTTAGATTCTGAGACATTTTTCAGTATAAAACAAGTAAGAAAGTTATAGTCGGTCAAGACCGACCATATAATACCCTACACCAGAGTTTCCCGGAAAATGGATCTCATGGACCGATTAGATCTATATGTTGTAAAATCTTTAATAAGTGTAAAAAACACTCACAAATCAAATTTGAGTGAAATAGGCTTCTATTTGTTGACAATAAACCGCTTTAACTGAATATCGGGCGAAATTTTCACAAGGGGCCTGAGTCCAAAACTGGTCCGATGATTATCAGGTTTGATAAGGTTATTTAAGTACGCGTTTAACATACACAAACAAAATTTTAATTAAACATTTTCTATTTTCATGACTTTTGAGACATTTATGCGAAAATCGGGAAGGTGGTTTGTATGGGGGCTACAAGAAGAACTGACCCGATTTCTTTGAAATTCGGAATGATGATTTGTGAAGACAAAACATGTTTACCTTCCAAATTTCAAAACGATACCTTATATAATACGGTTATTAGAGTCATTTGAGCCAAAACTAAAGAGGACCTTTGTATGGAGGCTAGGTCTAAATATGGACCGATTTTTTCCAATTTCAATAGGCTTCGTCCTTGGGCCAAGAGAGACTTAAGTTTCAAATTTTAAGTCAATTGATCAAAAATTGCGACCTGTATCGTGTTTACACCGTTTACATGGACAGACAGACGGACGGACGGACGGACGGACGGACGGACGGACGGACGGACGGACGGACATCGCTAAATCGACTCAAAAAGTGATTCTGAGTCGATCGGTATACTTAAAGGTGGGTCTAGGACCAATATTTCGGGTAGTTACAAACATCAGCACAAACTCATTATACCCTGTACCACAGTGTGGTGTAGGGTATAAAAATTCTTAGATTCTTAGACATTTTTCCGTATAGAAAAATTCTTAGAATCTGAAACATTTTTCGTATAGAAAAATTACCAGATTTGGAGACATCTTCCCGTATAAAAAAATTCTTAAATTCTGAGTATTTTTTTTTTTTTAAAGAAACTTACACCAATAAACTAAACGATACCGTTTTGATATTGAGGCAATATCATCTAATTATCACTTTTTATACGAAAACGATAGTGTTTTCGTTCCTGATATACCTTTCCTTATGATATCGTTTTTGCATAAGAATATGAAATCGTTTTCGCTATCGACAATTCGAGTCATAACGATAGTAAAATCGCCGTTTTCCTGAATTTATCAAAAAACGATAACATTATCGTTTCGATATGAAAATGTGATATCGTTTTTGCTATCGAAATTTCCAGAAATAACTATAGTAAAATCGCCCAAATTCGAAAATGGTATCATAATTTAAATTGAAGGTGATATCGTAATCGTTATCATACAGGTGATACTATTTATGATATTACTTATATGTTATTTAGTTTATTGGGATTAGATTCTCAGATATTTTTTGCATAAAAAATTCTTAGTATCTGCGACATTTGGACCTATAGAAAAATTCTCAGTTTCTCAGACAAATGTTTTTATAAAAACCTTCTACTTTAACCTCCCAGTGTAGTTTTATAGTTTTCCTCAGCCATAATATCGATGAGTAAAACAATGTAGGCGGTTTTTATAAATGATTAAATTCATTATAAATTTTATAAATTGTTTGCACAATTTACTACAAGAAATTAATGAGTGAAAACACAAGGACGTCGAACAAATAAAACCTTTTTTGTAATAAAACAATAAAATATTATTGTACTTTTGTAATAAATGCACACACAAATATAAATTAAATCAATTGAACAAAAAAAAAAAAAAAAAATGCTGTAACTTAAATATTTATAAAATAAGAGACATATGGTGCAATTTATGGTACAATTTAATTTATATTATCGAGGGCGAATATTCAAAACATGCTAACTGCATAATCAAAATAAACCAAATAACGATAAGTGATAGCGAAAACGGTAACCGGTTACGGTATCACCATAAATTGAAATTATGATACCATTTTCGAAATTTAGGCGAATTTACTCTCGTCATTCCTGGAAATTTCGATAGCGAAAACGATGACACATTTTTTTTATCGAAACGATATCGTAATCACCAAGAATAACTATAGTGTTTCGATAAATTCTGGGAAATAGTAATAATTCTATCGTTATTAGTTACATTAAGGATAGAAACACTATCTTTTTCGTATAACATGTGAAAATTAGGTGATATTGCCTTGATATCATAACGGTATCGTTATGATATTTAGATCAAGAGATTTGAGGTAAATGTAAAAGTAATAATAAATATTTTTTCTACAACCCAATAAACCAAACGATACCGTTATGATATCTAGGCAATATCACCTAATTATCACTTATTATACGAAAACGAAAGTGTTTTCGTTTTTAAAGAACCTTTCCTTATAATATCGTTTTTCCATAAAAATATGATATCGTTTTCGCTATCAATAATTCCTTAACGATAGTAAAATCGTCCTTTTCCTGAAATTATAAAAAAACTATCGTTATTTCAGGCGATATCGATAAAGTTTCGATATGTAAATGTGATATCCTTTTCGCTATCAACATTTCCAGGAATAACGATAACAAAATCGCCTAAAATTCGGTATCATAATTTCAATTAAAGGTGATACCGGAATTTCATTTTCTCGCTTTCACTTAACGTTATTTGGTTTATTGGGATTATAATTAAAAACAATTGTTTTTTATACCCTCCAACTACAGTATAGGGGTATACTCACTTTGTCCCACAAAATATCGGTCTAGGATCCCATAAAGTATATATATTTATGATCAGTGATCGATTCTAAGACATTCTAGCGATGTCCGTCCGTCCGTCTGTCAGTCTGTTCGTCTGTAGTTAACACGATGCAGTCCAATTAAAGAGCTAGACTCCCGACATTTGGCACGAATATGTCTTATGTTCCTAGGCAGGTTAAGTTCGTAAATGAGCAAAATCGGACTAGGGGGAAAAAAGTTCCCCCTTGAAGAACTAAACCAACCTCTATGGGCGTGGAACTTTTTATACCCTCCAACTACAGTATGGGGGTATACTCACTTTGTCATTCCGTGTGTAACGCATCGAAATATTTGTCGGGGACCCCATAAAGTATATATATTATTGATCAGTGATCGATTCTAAGACATTCTAGCGATGTCCGTTCGTCCGTCCGTCTGTCCGTCCGTTCGTCTGTAGTTAACACGATGCAGTCCAAAATAAAAGAGCTAGACCCTTCAAGTTTGGCATAAATATGTCTTATGGTCCTAGGCAGGTTAAGTTCGGAAATGGGCCAAATCGGACCAGGGGGAAAAAGTTCCCCCTTGAAGAACTAAACCAACCTCTTAAAAATTCTAATTTTTTTGAAGTTTTTTTGTATTTTTGTGAACCAAATGAGACATATTTATGTTCGTAGAAGTTAACAGTCCTGAGCTTGGACCCAGGGGACTAAAAAATGTTTCTTTTTTTGCCCCGCCCCTCTTTTAAAGGCGTGGATAAAAAAATAACTTAAATAATTATAAAACTATAATACTTAAGTGCACAAAGCAGACAAAAATGAACTTGTAAACATATACCGTGAGGGCCAAGGAGTCACCCCAGCTCACCGACCCCTCCCCTACCTTGCCCCCCTTAAAACAACGCCCCTGTCAATTTTTTTTTTTAATTTTTTTACATGTTGGAGGGTATAATAGATTTGGCACAGCCGAATTTAACACTCTCACTTGTTTTTTTTTTTCAAATTATGATAAACTTGCATTTCTTTAGTGCAAAAAGCATAAGAATGAATTTTTTAACACATATTCGAGAGGAAATTTGCCCCACAATGACCAATACCTTCCCCACCAAAAAAAAAATTAAAACGCCCCTGCAATTTTTTTTTTTTGCAAGTTGGAGGGTATTAAAGATTCGTACCACTCTGTGGTACAGGGTATAATGAGTTTGTGCTGATGTTTGTAACTACCCAAAATGTTGGTCATAGACCTACCTTCAAGTATACCGATCGACTCAGAATTACTTTTTGAGTCGATTTAGCGATGTCCGTCCGTCCGTCTGTCCATCTATCGGTTTAAGCACGATGCAGGTCGAAATTTTCAATCAATTGACTTGAAATTTTAAACTTAAGCATCTTTTGGCCCAAGGACGAAACCTATTGAAATTAGAGAAAATCGGTCCATGTTAAGATCTATCACCCATACAAACGCCCCCTTTGGATTCGGCTTAAATGACTCTAATAACCGTATTATAATAGATATCGTTTTGAAATTTAGCAGATAATCAAATTTTGTATGCACGAATCATCATTCCAAATTTTAAAGGGATCCGGTAAGTCCTTCTGGTAGTCCCCATACAAACCACCCTCCCGATATTCACATAATTCCCTCAAAATTCATAAAAATGGAAATATTAAAAAAAAAATATTTTTAGGTGTTAAACGTGTACTTTAGTCCTAATCAAATCGGAATATAATTGGACCATTTTTGGACTTAGTCCCCCATATAAAAATTTCGACCGATATTCATTTAAATCAAACAAACCAATTCCACTAAAATTTTATCTATGTGTGTTTTCTACACTAAATAAAGATCTAACAAAACACAGACCCAATCGGTCCATGTTTGGACTTGGGACCCATTTTCCGCGAAACACCGGTGTAGGGTATCATATGGTCGGTCTTGACCGACTATAACTTTCTTAATTGTTTTTAATAATATTTCAGTAAAAATTTAATTTTCTAAATTAAAAATAAATCAGTAAACACAATTCAATCGAAATTTTTTTTTTCAAAATTATTGCAGATAGCTTATTTTGAATATTAGCCCTCGTTATAATAAATTTAAACAATTCTAAAAGTTAAATTCAACAAAAAATTTTTAATAAATTGTTATTGTTGCTTAATTAAAACAAGTGTATTGCACTTTTTAGTTTTTATTTTTTTTAGTTTTTCTTATTTTTAAGAGATTTTTATTTTTATTTATTTATTTTTTTAGTTTATTGTACGTAACAGCAAGACAAAGACCCAAATACCTTGAACTTTGAATGAATTTTTAGTGTGTGTAAGCATTGAAAATCAAATTAAAATAAATCTAAATACAATACAAGAGTTTATCAAAAAAGAAAAAAAAAATAAATGTGTGTTTTATTCGTTTTTTTGCTAACAAAACAGAAAAAGTTGTTGGCAACTGAAATTGTTTGTTTGGTAACAAATTTAATTTAATCGATTACAAAAATTTTAAATTGTGTGATTATTTCCTATGATTTTTAATTAGTTTTTCTTTCTACAAGTGAATGTAACCCAAGGCGTATGATTGTTGTATATTTTGCAGGGCAAACAAAATATTAATCATACGTATTTTATATTTTTTACTGGAAAATTATTTTAGAATTTGAGAATTTTTTTAAATATGAAAAAAATTTTGAGAATAAGAAAAATTTTGGATACTAAAAACATGTGTTAAAATCTGAAAATATTTTTTCGGACGTTAAAATTTTTTTCAGAATTCTGAGAATTTTTGTATTGGAAAATTTTTCATAATCTAAAAATTTTTCTAAAAATGTTATACTGAAAGAATTATTGTTCATAATATCTATGAACAAATTTCATAAAACCAAATACATAGAATCTATGGAACAATTCATTGACTGAATGACTATTCATTAGTAGCGATGCGATTTCCATGCAAATGCATGTTTTTTGTTGACAGTCTAAAAACGATATCGACCAATTATCTTTCAGAATCAAGAAATTTGTGTTAAAATGACATCGATTTGTTTTTGCATATTTTGGTGAAAATGCATATTATTGCATATTTTGGTTTTAAATGCATATTTTTGCATATTTCAAACTTTTAAGTGCATATTTTTGCATATTTTTGGCGTAAATGAGCAAAATCACAAATTAAAATTTATTTGTTTCAATTTTTTTTTTTAATTTTTAAAATTTAAAATTTATTTTGAAAATAAAAAATTTTTTTAGCTTGTCCTAATTTCTAAAAAAATATTGCTTAAATAAAATTTTAAATGTTACTATTTAACAACGTCGCTATTTCTTGTTTTTTAAAACGTTTTTCGTATGAAAACAAGAATTTTATTGCAAGTATTTTATTTTTTAGTGCATATTTTTAGGTTTTTTAGTGCATATTTTTACTTTTTCAATGCATATTATTGCATATTTTGGTTTTAAATGCATATTTTTTGCATATTTCAAACTTTTAAGTGCATATTTTTGCATATTTTGGCATAAATGAGCAAAATCACAAATTAAAATTTATTTGTTTCAAAATTTTTTTTTTAAATTTTTAAAATTTATTTTGAAAATAAGAAATTTTTTTTAGCTTGTCCTAAGTTCTAAAAAAATCTTGCTTAAAATAAAAATTTTAAATGTTACTATTTAACAACGTCGTTATTTTATGTTTCTTAAGAAGTTTTTCGTATGAAAACAAGAATTTTATTGCACGTATTTTATTTTTTTAGTGCATATTTTTAGGGTTTTTAGTGCATATTTTGACTTTTTCAGTGCATATTTTAAGCGCATATTTTAGTACATGAAAATCTCATCCCTATTCATTAGTATTGAGAAATATTTCATAGAATTCTGTTCATAGGTTTTGTTAGATTCATAGAAAAAAATCATAGAATTAATGAACGTCATTCACAGAAAAAAAATGTCATCAATATGCCTTTTAATTTTTTTAAATAATTAAAATAATGTTACAATAATTAAAATAGTTAAATAAATATATTAAAAAATTTAAAAAAATAAAAAAAATTGTAAAAACATAAAAAACAAGTAGAAAAGTTAAATTCGACTTGGCCGAATCTATGAATACCCTCCAAAATGCCCTTTTTAAGTGATAGTAAATTTTCTAACGTGAAAAAATTGTAAAAATATTTTTGAGTGACAAAAATACGTTGTAAAATATTTTTGTGACTTACCAATGTTTTTAAAACATGTTTAACGGGTTTTCAAACACGTGAATTTAAGGTGAAACTAATCTGAAATTCACGGTTTTGCTAATAACTTTACATATATGCCAAACTGCAGGAACCTCCGTAAAGTCTTTCAAAAGTTAGAGTGTTTTCAACAGACAGACGGACAGATAGGCGGACATCGCTAGAATGTCTTAAAATCGATCGAGGATCATGAATATATATGGGGCATTCCATGTAAAATCGAATACTTTGGATTTTTTTTTTTAGATTTTCCCAATTTGTTTACAGTTTTTAGTACCCTTCGAAAACTCATTCGTGGTAAATTTTCAGATTTTTTTGATGACCCGTTCAAAAGATATCGAATTTTTAAACATTGGTAGTTTGTTCCTTTACTCAAACTTCTTTTCCTCATAACTTATTCAATAATAGTCCAAATTTCAAATTTTTTTTTTCAAAATTTTCGTTTGTTTACGTACTTTTTAAAAAAAAATCCCAAAAAATTCTTAAAAGCGCTCTAGTATGCGATTTTTAAGTTTTAAAATTTAAATCTCATTTTTGGAAATGTTTGTACTCTTCGATTTTTTTGAAATTTTTTTGTGTAAAACTTCTATCAATTCTACAAATTTTTTGCCCAGGAGGATCGTGGGATAACGATTATTACTATTTTTTAAAATTTTTTGAAAAAATTTTATTGTAATTTTCCAATCTTAAAATCATTTCTACTGCTCCAAAGGTGCGTCATAGAGGGGTCATTTAGAAGACCGACCCCCATTAATTTTTACATCTTAACATTTCTTTGGAACAAACTTATAACCTATCTCCAATTTCTAAGGCGGCTCCCACACAAAACGACATTTTCTAAAATTTGATCCAACCGCTCTAACTGCCCTAATAGTGCCCTTAGAGCAACAAAATGTATGAGCGACCCACAATATTTTTTTAGTCCAAACATTTTCTCTGAACACACCTACCCTCAATCTATAACTGTTAAAGCGGTCCCCATACAATTTTTTTTATATTTTTTGAAAATTTGTTTTATTTAATCAGCTTCTACCGGTCCAATGGTGCGTCCGAGAGGGATTAGTGAGACCGACCCCCATTTATTTTTACCCTAAAACATTTTTTTAAAAATACCTACGCCCTATCTCCACTCCCTAAGTAGGCTCCCATACAAAAACCAGTTGGAGCAAATTTAATATGTTGTAGGGTAAAAATAAATGGGGGTCGGTATCACTAATGACCCCTATCGGACGCACCATTGGACCGGTAGAAGCTGATAAAATAAAACAAATTTACAAAAAAAAAAATATTGTATGGGACCTCCATAATAGTTGAAGATAGGGGGTAGGTGTGTTCAGAGAAAATGTTTGAAATAAAAAATATTGTGGGTTGGTCATACATTTTATTGCTCTAAGGGCACTCTTAGGGCAGTTAGAGCGGTTGGAGCAAATTTAAATAAATGTCATTTTGTGTGGGAGCCCCCTTAGAAATCGGAGATAGGGTATTAGTTTGCTCCAAAGAAATGTTAAGTAGTAAAAATTAAGGGGGTCGGTCTTATAAATGATCCCTCTATGACGCACCAATGGAGCAGTAAAAATGATTTTAAGATTGGAAAATTACAATAAATTATTTTCAAAATATTAAAAAAAAAGTAATAATCGTTATCCCACGATCCTCCTGGGCAAAAAATTTGTAGAATCGATAGAAGTTTTACACAAAAAAATTTCAAAAAAATCGAAGAGTACAAACATTTTCAAAAATAAGATTTAAATTTAAAAACTTAAAAATCGTATACTAGAGAGTTTTTAAGAATTTTTTGGGATTTTTTTTTTAAAAGTACGTAAAAAAACAAAAATTTTGAAAAAAAATTTTGAAATTTGGACCATTATTAAAGAAGTTATGAGTAAAAGAAGTTTGAGTAAAAGAAGTTTAAGTAAAGGAACAAACTACCAATTTTTAAAAATTCGATATCTTTTGAACGGGTCATCAAAAAAATCTGAAAATTTACCACGAAGGAGTTTTCGAAGGGTACTAAAAACTGTAAACAAATTGGGAAAATCTAAAAAAAAATTTTCAAAGTGTCCGATTTCACATGGAATGCCCCATATACTTTATTGGGTCCTAGACCAATATTTCGAGGTGTTACAAACGGAATGACAAACTTATATATACCCTCTATCACTAGAGTGGAGATTATAAAAATCATTGCTGCCCTGGCCGGGTTTCAAACACAAGACCTACCAGCCGTGGCAGTTATTGTCGACGCCTTAGCAATCAGCGCCACCAAAGTACGAAAATCTCGCCAACTAACACTTATTGTAAGTTTTATAACGTTCGCTAGTTTTTTTTGGTAAATGCTCAAAAATTTTAGTTTCTTCAAAGTCCGTCTGTGCGAGAAACAGCTTTTGGGAGAGCATTAAGACAGAGCAATATACAAACTCAATATGTTAAAGCAAAATATTAAACAAAATGGATTTTAAGTGTTATTATTTGTTTATATACTTTAGCTATCAAGCCTCCCTAGTGTCACCCGCGGATCTTTATGGAATTGCTTTTATTTTGTAGATCAGAAAAAGTAAAGGGACACGTATTTTTTTAGCGGCCCAAATTCAAAATTCATATTTAGAGGGTAAAAACGAGGGAAGAAGACAAGGCCATTTTTCAGTTTTTTTCGTTTATCTCCTATATTATGCAAAGAAACCTAGTCATGTTACATACCAAATGAAAGGTCTTTGGAAAACCTATCTACGTGTGCTAAGAACGTGTCCAAACATGCACAACTTTTCGTCATATTGAGTAAAATACCAAAATTTTAGGACATTTTTGTTAATAAGTCGAAAAATATTACTTTCTCTAGCCCGTTGTTAGCACCACGAGATTAGGTATTTTTAATACCTTTAAACTGATACCACACGTGCCTATATTAATTTTGTTTAAATAGGCTTAAATCGTAATAAACTGAAAAAGGTCAATTTCCACCCATACAAATCGACCCCCCCTAAAAATGAGTTTGGGCCGCTAAAAAAAAAATACGTGTCGAATTAATTTTCGTTCTTAACGACATATCCAAATTTCATGAAGATCGGAGGGTGACACCAGGGAGACTTCCCTTGTAAGTGGCTAGAGGTTAAGCTTCACAAACGACTGGTCCGGTGTTCAAATCTCGGTGGGGATAAGTTAAAAAAATAGAAATTTTTAAAAATAGAAAGTTGTAAAAAATAAAATTGAAATTATAAAATAAATAAAAATAGAATTAATAATATTTTTTTTTCATAGTCTATGAAATTTTTCATAGGTTTCTGGTTTCTTTCAGTGTAAGAATTTCTACAAATGGAAAATGTGTAAAAATCTTGGTAAACCTTTCTTCACTCTTAAATTCTGTTATAAAAATATAAATAAAAATAATTGCCTGCTTTTAGGCCTTATATCATTTCCCCTCGAATATGTGTTAAAAAAACATTCTTATACCTTTTGCACTAAAGAAATACAAGATTATCATTATTTAAAAAAAAAATGTTTTATTCCACGCCCATAAAAGGGGGCGGACCGAAAAAACAACATTTTATAATTCTCTGGGTCCAAATGCAGGATTTTGAACTTCTTGTGGCATGAAAATGTTGCATTTGTTAAACAAAAACACAAAAAATTATGTAAAAATATTGTATTTTTCAGAGGTTGGTTTAGTTCTTCAAGGGGGAACTTTTCCCCCTGGTCCGATTTTGCTCATTTACGAACTTAACCTGCCTAGGAACATAAGACATATTTGTGCCAAGTGTCAGGATTCTAGCTCTTTTATTTTGGACTGCATCGTGTTACCTACAGAAGGACAGACGTACGGACGGACGGACATCGCTAGAATGTCTTAGAATCAATCACTGATCATAAATATATATACTTTATGGGGTCCTAGACCGATATTTTGATGCGTTACACACGGAATGACAAAGTGAGTATACCCCCATACTGTAGTTGGAGGGTATAATAAAATTAATAATATATTTTTTTTCATATCCTATGAAATTTTTCATTGGTTTCTGGTTTCTATGAATTTGTTTCATAGATTCTATGAAGGTCATCATTGGCTGACTTCTAATGATTGTTTTCATAGAATCAATGAACGTTTTCATAGCCATAATGAACCAAATTCTTTCAGTGTAAAAATTTCTCCAAATGGAAATTTAAAAAAATCTTGTTTAAACTTTTTTCACTCTTTAATTCTGTTATTAAAATATAACTAAAAATAATTGCCTGCTTTTAGGCTTTATATCATTCATTATTTTCAATTAAGTTATAATATATATTTTTTTTATATTAAAATTTTCATTTTATATTATTTTCTTTTAACAATTCCCATTAAATCTCTTATTTTAACAACTTCTTCTTGTGTTTAATTAACCTTGTAAAGTCTACAATTTCTTTTACTATCTGACGTTAGACGATATGCTTCATTTTTATTTTCTATACAATTTTACCTAAAAGTATGCAAGTATTATCTTTGTACTTTAACATGTTAAGATTATTTACAGTTGCGAGTATGTATGTGAATGGAAAAATACATAGAAAATATAAACCAACAGGAACTAACATTAACTAAGCAAAAAATGTTAGGGAAACAATTTGAAAATTAAAAAAAAAAAAAAAATTTTTTAATTTTTCTTTCAGATGACAAAAAGTTAAAAAAAAACATGGACTTTTCAAATTTTATTTAAATAAATCGAGTTTTCGGGCTCGAGGCCAGTGTTTTTTTGTAAATAAATCTTTATTTATATTCTTCCAATATTTCGACCTCTATTGAGGGAGTTTTGTGTTTAAAAATTCAATTTTATTCCCTGATGATGACTACTGAAAGAGACATTGGCCTCGACATTGAAAAATCTTTTTATTTAAATTTTTTTTAATTTTTTTGTATTTTTTAGATCATGTTCCAATTTTTTTGCTGGTTTATTTCGCTTTTAAATCCTTTGATTGTTGAATTGTAAATAATAAAGTTACCAACGATATTTGCTTTCAAAGCAGTAACTACTACTTCTATAAAAAATATGCGGAATTGAATAATTTTGAAAATTTTTTTTTAAGAAAATGGATAAAAAATTGATAATTCTTCATACGGAAAAAATTTTTAGAATATGAGAATTTTTCTAAACGGAAAAATGTCTTAGAATCTGACAATGAGAATTTTCTTATTCTGAAAAATATTTCAAAATCTGAGAATTTTTTTATATGGAAAAAAGTTTCAGAATCGGAGAATTTTTCTGTATGGAAAAATGTTTTAAAATTTGATATTTTTTATTCAAAATTCTAAACTCCAACCAAATTATGTTAAAATTGCTTAAAAAGCTTTTTTCAATTAATTTTTATGAACAAATTTTAATATTTTCCTGTCGCTATATATAATATACAGAATGCCCCATATGTTAACATCCTTATGAATATAATATTTTTTTCCCCTTATTTGCTGTAGGCAAAAAGGCTTAAAGATCTGAGTGTATATATATTTATGTTATACTTAAATATTAAAAATAAAAAATAATGTGGAAAAACAGTTTCTTTTCAAATCCTTGAGACTTTAAAGATAACCATAAAGAAATTGAAGGTGTTTGTTTAAAAAGGATGTTTGATGGCATAAAAAAAGTCCTTTGATATAACGAAAAACATCCTTTCTATAGCGTAAAATACAAAAGACCTTGTTTCTATAATTAAAAAAGTGAAAGAAAATAACGTGAAAGTGAATAAAAGTGTCTAAAAGTATGCTACGTTAATTTAAGAAAATATGCCCACAAAAGTAGGCTTTAAAATTTTTTTTGAACAAAATTAAGGCAACAGGAAATGAAAAAAAAAAAAACATGTTGAGGCAATTTTTTGGTAGAGAAAGAATCTAAGATTCTAAGACAAATTTCATATTCTGAGACATTTTTTCCTTATTATAGAAAATTTTTAGTTTCAGAGACATCTTTCCTTACAAAAAAATTCTTTGACTTTGAGGAAATTTTTTGAAAATAAAAATTTTCAGATTTTTAAATATTTTTCCGTATAGAAGAATTCTCAGATTCTGAGACATTTTTGCGTAGAGAAAAATTTACAGATTCTGAAAAATTCCTTCATAAACAAAAATCAATTTTGTTAGACATTTTTGTATAGAAATTGGAGATGGGCACATGAGCAGATTAGAGCGTGATTCACGTAAAGTCAATTTTACTCACGTGATTGTGAGTGAGTGTGAGTGGAGAAAAAAATTGCGTGAGTAAGATTTTTGCGTGAGTGAGTGTGCGTGAGTCGATTTTTTTGCGTGAGTTTGCGTGATTTATTTTCTCTTCATATTTCCTTTCGTACCAAAAAAAGCAACAAAAAAATTGTAAAATTTGGCTTAACTTACGATTCGTCCCGAAAAAAAGCAAAAAAAATGTAAAATTTCAATCAACTGTAAATTTTGCTGAAAATTTTGAAAGATTTTTGAAGTTTTAGTTTTTGAAATTTTTTTTTGTGTAAATAAGAGTTTTGTGAGCGTGAGTCAAAGTGAGTGGGAGTGAAGCTTGCGTGAATGCACGTGAGTTGTATTAAATTTACTCACGTGAATGTGAGTGAGTGTGAGTAGAAAAAATATGCGCGTGAGTGAGTGTGCGTGATTCAAAAATTCTTGTCGTGAGCGTGAGTGAGTGCCCATCTCTAATAGAAATGTTCTAAATTCAAAAAAAAAAAAAATTAACAAAAATTGAGAAAAAAAAATTGAAAGAAGGTATTTTTTACTCGAGGATCCTAGATTCAAAATTTCAAGTTTTTTGAACCAGTTTTTTAGGACATCGAAAAAAGTACAAAAAGTACCTCTTTTTTCAAAATATTTTTTTCTTACATTCCAAATATCAAATTATTGTGTGCATTATTTCAGGATATCGAAAAAGTACTAAAGTACACTTTTTATCCCTTTTAAATTCAAAACTGTTTAAAAAGTACTTTTTTAAAAAAGTTTCATCCGCAGGATGTTACTATATTTTGAAAAATTAATTTATTATTAAAACTCTAAAATTTTTATTTCAGAAGATAAAAAATGTACCAAAGATCAAGTTTATACCTTTATAACTTGGAACTTTCAAAAGGTACATTTGTCAGATTTTTTTTTTTATGAAGAATACTTAATTTCCAATTTCAAGTTTTTATGGTAGATTTTTAGGTTTCCTTAAAATCGGATTTTACAAAAAGTACATTTTTAGAATGTTTTTCCAACTAGAGGATATATTTTTTTCAAGTGTTCCAAGTAGACCTTTTTTAGAATTTATTCCAAAATAGAAAAACTACCAAATACCACTTTGTACCCCCTTATAATAGGGCGTATTTTTTTAAATTACACAAAATTTACCCCCTTCAAATAGGATTTTTCAAAAAGTACTTTTCTTAGAATGTTTTTTTTTAAGATTCTTGTACCATTTTTTAAAGAAAAAAGTACTTTTTAAATTGATCCATTATTTCAAGTTCCTAGAGGATATCTCTTTTTTCAAGTGTCGATAGTAGACTTTTACCAAATAGTACTTTTTTCAGAATTTATTTCAAAATAAAAAAAGTACCAAATAACACTTTGTATCATCTTAGAATTGTTTTTTTTTTAGATTCTTGTACCATTTTTTTTTTAGGAAAAAAGTACGTTTTTATAATTGTTTCCACTATTTCAAGTTCCTTAGACCATTATTTCAAGAAAAAAAAGTACCATAGTACTTTTATTTGCCTTTTCGAATCAAAATTTCCAAAAAGTACTTTATTTAGAAAGTTTTTCAGCGACATAATCATTAATTTCAAGGGCCTTTATTTCAGGAAATAAAAAAGTACCAAAGTAATTTTTTCCAAAAGGTACTTTTTCAAAATATTTTTCAGCTAGAGGATCCTTTATTCAACGTTTCTTGGCCATTTTTCCAGAAAAATTATTTATTTTTTCCAAAAAGCCCTTTTTGAGAATGTTTTTCACCCAATTCATCCATTATTTCAAGTTTCAAAGAAATTTTTTTTAGGAAAAAAAGTACCATAGAACACTTTTGTACCCTCTTAGAATCGTTTTTTTCTAAAAGACTTTTAGAATGTTTTTTTGCAGCAAGAATGTTTTAGAATGTTTTTTTGCAGCAAGAGGGTAATTTTAAAACAGTTTCAAGTTTCTAGGAGAAGTACGAAAGTATAATTTTACGCAGAAAGTACTTTTTTGATAATGTTTTTGAGTTAGAGGATCCTTTATTCCAAATTTCAAGTTTCTTTATAAAACTTTTTAGGAAATAGAACTAGTACCAAATTACACTTTTTACCCCCTAAAAAGAGAATTTTTAAAAAAGTACTTTTTTTAGAATGTTTTATCAAGTTCCTAGTACAATTTTTTCAGAAAAAGTACCAAAGTACATACACTTTTATTCCAAGTTTCTAATACCATTATTAGAAGAAAAAGAAAAAGTACCGAAGTACTTTTTTACCTTTTTGCATCAGAATTTCCGAAAAGTACTTTTTCGAGAATAATTTTCAGCTGTAAAATTTAAGGACCATTATTTCGGATATGAAAATTTACTAAAGTACTTTTTTCCAACGGTACTTTTTTAAAATGTTTTTCAACTAGAGGATGCTTTATTTCAAGTTTCTAGGACCACTATTTCAGGAAATAGAAAAAGTACCAAACTACACTTTTTACCCCCTTAAAATAGGATTTTCCAAAAAGCACTTTTTTCAGAATTTTTATATACTGGGACCATTATTTCAGTAAAAAAAAAGTACCAAGCTTATACACTTTTTTCTAGAAAGTACTTTTTTAGACAGAGGGTTTTTTATTTTCTGAATTTTTTTGCAGCTATAAATAAGAACCTTATTTCAAGTTTATAGGATAGTTTTTCTGGCAAAAAAGTACTAAAGTTTCAATGACCATTATTTCAGGAAATAGAAGAAGTACCAAAGTGCATTTTTTCTAGTAAGGATTTTCAAAAAGTAAATTTTTTCAGAATGGTTTTCAAGTTAATAGGGCCATTATTTCAAGAAAAAGAAAATGTACCAAAGTGTTTGTTTTAGCTTGAGAAACTTTTTCAGGTCCATTATTTTAGAAAAAAATACTAAAGTTAATTTTTTCAAAAGCATAATTTTGCATATTTTGGTAAAAATGCATATTTTTTCATATCTTGTTGTAATTTTTTCAAAAATGATGCATTTAGCATTTATATAAAGTTTTAATTCTATAACCCAGCGATATGTTTTGATTTTATAAAGGTTTTTTGTATAAAAACAAATTTTTTACTGCACAAATTTTATATTTTTTGCGCATATTTTGGATTTTTTAGTGTATGCAAATCGCAGCCCTAATTAAGACTAATCAGTCAGCTTCCACTCGTTTGTTTATGTATAGAAATTTTCAGTTTGTTGCATTTTCCGTTTTAAAAACTATCCCCTGATTTAAAGTAATTCAAGCGTAATCAAACATGTTTATGGCAGTATTTACTGTTGACTTTACCCAGTTTTGCAGTTTTGTTTTACTGCACTTTTCCGTAGTTTTCTGTCTAACTATCTTTGATGATGATAGAATGCATATGCGTTTTTAGAGCAGGCAATTGAGTTTTCATATAAAAGAAATTTAACACATACATAGCAGATGTAAGAGTACACTTAAAAAAATTTTATGCACAAAATATTAATAGAGCATTAACCCGCTAACTGACTTTTTTTCATAGACTGTACTTTTAGTAAAAAAGTACAAAAATTATCCCTAAAAACGGGTGCTAGAGGGTTAACTTGGTAAAACAAAAGAATCATCATAAAATCATTTATAAAACACATAATTTTTGAAAAAGGACTAAAATGACCCCTTAAACTGATAGTTACAGGGTTAATTTGTTTTAGGAAAAGAACCGCCACACAGTTTTGTGTGCATTTATGTTATACAAAAATACCAAAATGCAATTTTTTGATAAAAAGTATGTACCAGGTTTGTTTTAATAAAAAAATACCTAAATATTCCCTTTTTAAAATAGTACCAAAAAATGATTTATTTTTACAAGTACCAAAATAATATATTTTTTAATAAAAATACTAAAATAATACTTTTCTACATACTTTTTGGTACTTCTTAAAAAAGTACTATTTTGGTAAAAAGTACTATTTTGTAAAAACTGCTATTTTGATTCTTTTTTGTAAAAAAGTACTTTTAATAAAAAAGAAATAGTTTGGTACTTTTAATAAAAAATATTTTTTGGTACTCTTTTAAAAAAGGACACACAAGTATTTTTTATTTAAAAAATCCTGGTATATACTTGTTATCAAAAAATATAATTTTGGTTCTTTTTTATTTAAAAAATAATAGTTTTGGTGTTTTTTACACATATATACTATTTTGGTACTTTTTAAAAAGTACTATTTTAGTTCTTTTTATAAAAAAATACCATTTTGTTGGTTTGGTTAAAATTTTTTATTTTGTTTGTTTACTATTTTTGATTGATTCTTTTTCAATAAAAAATAAATAGTTTGGTACTTTTAATAAAAAAGTACTTTTTATAAAAGAGTATTTAAAAAAGGTATTTTTTACTTATTTCAAAAAATGCAATATTGGTGTTTTTTTACACAAATATACTATTTTGGTACTTTTAAAAAAAGTACTATAGGGTTCTTTTTTTAAAAAAAATATTTTGTTGCTTAGGTTAATATTTTCTATTTTGTTTGTTTTCTATTTTGATTGTATAACAAAGTACCAAAAGTACTCTTTAGAAAAATTACAAAAACGTACTATTTGATTAAAAAAACACTAAAATAGTACTTTTTGATAAAAAGGACCAATATAGTACTTTTTTATAAAAAGTACCAAACTATTATTATTAAAAAGTACTTTAAAAAATAACTTTTTTACTTTAAAAAAATATAATTTTGGTGTTTTTTACACACAAACACTATTTTGGTACTTTTTTAAAAAGTTCTATTTTAGTTATTTTTATAAAAAAACACAATTTTGTTGGTTTGGTTAAAATTTTCTATTTTGTTTGTTTACTATTTTTGACTGACTCTTTTTTAATAAAAAATATACTATTTTGGTACTTTAAAAATAAATACTATTTGGGTTCTTTTTATAAAAAATACCATTTTGTTGGTTAGGTTTCTATTTTGTTTGTTTTCTATTTAGATTGTATTTAAACAAAGTAGCAAAAGTACTCTTTGGAAAAATTACAAAAAGTACTATTTGATAAAAAAGCACTAAAATAATACTTTTTGATAAAAAGGACCAATATAGTACTTTTTTATTAAAAGTACCAATATAGTACTTTTTTATAAAAAGTACCAAAATAGTACTTTTTTATAAAAAGTCTAAAATAGTACTTTTTTTAAAAAGAGTACTAAATTTTAAAGAAATTTCTTTAATTTCAAACAATATGTCAATAACAAAAAAAAAATGTTTTAGTGGAACTTATTTTTCAGTGTATATTATGTATGTTTATATTCAACGCATCTGTATTCATTTGAAAATGTATTACACATACACTAACGCACACTTAACCACACTCATAATAAAATACACACCCATAAAAATGCATAGTAACATAAATGTAAGTACTTTTACTCTACATATTATACGAGGGATGAACTAAAATTGTTAAGAAAATGCATAATTTTCTAAGGTGGCGTTTTTTAAACAAATTTTCAGCAAAAAAATCATCTAAAAATACACTTTTCCGGTAGAAAAGTTTAATATCTCTAAAAAATTTTTGCTTAAGCAAAATTATTAGATTCTGAGATCAATTTTAGTAATTTTTGGCCAAATTTTTTTTGTAGAATTTTAAAAAAATTCCGTGTCATTTTTAAATAACAATTTTATCCCCCAATCCACTTCTTTTAATCTCAAATTCCCTCCCTTTTCCAAAGTAACATCCCAAAAATTTAAAAATTTCCTTCCAGCCCCTAGTATATTTCACACATAAATCAACAAAAAAAATTTTACTACCAAGGCACTTTATGCATTTCTAGGCTTTCGACACAGGGCAATTATCTGTTGGATTTATTTTATTTTTTTCCATTGTAAGTTCAAGTGTTTTTTTTTCATAAGTGTGGGAGTTGGGGAGACTATACACTTATACGTCTGTTTATACATACAATTGTGGTTTTTTTAACTAGCAAGCAAGGATTTTTCACTACAAATTGAGGTTAACTATTACATATGAAAGCTATAAAAACAAAAAATTCAAATTAAAAAAAAAAAAAAAATAATAAGAAAAAAAAAATCACAAATTTATATTTGAATTCAAATTGTAAGGCAAAACTACCAAATTATTGCATGAATATGAAAATTGAGGAAGTATTTTAAGCTTAAAATAGTCATATTACATATTCATATTACACATTCATACATATTGCAATTTTTATTTTTAGGAGCATACAATTATACCTTTTAAAGTGTTAAAGAAAGAAATTTTGAAGAAAAATATATTTAATTCTGCTAGAGGATCCTTCATGTAAAGTTTTGAGGTTTTGGGGAGAATAAATTTAATATTAAAAAAAGTACGAATTTTCCCCTTATGTCCCTTTTTTGACCGCTAAGAATAAAAAATTTTCCATAATTTTATTTTTCGTTGGAGGATTTTACATTGAAAATTTCAATTTTTAGAACTTTTTTTATATAACATCAAAAAGTACCAAAGTACACTTTTTTCCAAAAAGTACTAAAATCAGACAATTTTTCAGTTAAATGGTCCTTTATTTAAAAGTTGTAGTTTATTTGGAATATTATTTCAGAAAATATAAAAAGTATCAAAGTGTTTTACTCCCTTAATATCGGATTTCCCAAAAAGTACATTTCTTTCTTAGCTCACTAGATAATTATTTATTTTAATTTTCTAGAACCATTATTCATGAAATAGAAAAAACTGCAAATCACATTTTTTCTAAAACGAACTATTTTTAGAATGTTTTTTAGCTAGAGAATCTTTTATTTTAAGTTTAAAGGACCATTATTTCAAGAAATAGAAAAAGTACCAAAGTATACTGATTTCCAAAAAGTACTTTTTTCGGAATTTTTTCAGCCACAGGACCTTTTTTTTAAATTTTAAATTTTAAGGACAATTATTGTAGGAAATAAAAAAAAAAATACTTTCTTAGAATCTAGGAACATTTTTTCAGGAAATATAAAAACTTCTAAAGTACATTTTTTTCCAAAAAGTACTTTAGTATTTTTTTTCAGAAAAAAGTACCAATTTCTCTTTTAACTCCCATTAATTATGTAGAATAGAAATTTTCAAAAACTACATGATATCAGAATATTTTTTTTTTTTTTTTGAAGGATCCTAGATTTAACATTGTTTGGAGAGCATAAATTCAATATTAAACAAAGTACGAAGGGGAAACCGTTATAACCCTTTTTTGACCGCTAAGAATAAAAAATTTCAAAACAATTTTTTTTTCTTGGGGGCATCCTATATTCAAAAAAAAAAAACATTTTTTTTTAGGAGATCAAAAAAGTACCAAAGTACCATTTTTTTCAAAAAGTACTTTTATCAGAATGTTTTTCAGTTAAATGATCCTTTATTTAAAAGTTCTAGTTTTTTTTGGACCATTATTTCAGGAAACAGAAAAAGTTTAAAGTATTTTACCTCCTTAAATTCGAATTTTCCAAAAAGTACCTTTTTTCAGAAAGTTTTTTTTTTTTAGCTTGATAATCATTTATTCCAAGTTTCTAGTACCATTATTTCAGGAAATAGAAAAACTGCCAAAGTACATTTTTTCCAAAAAGTACTTTTTTCAGAATGTACTTTTAACAAGAGGATGTTTAATTCCAAGTTTCTAGTACCATTATTTCAGAAAATATAAAAAGTACCAATGTAAACTGATTTCCAAAAAGTAATTTGTTACAGAATTTTAAACTGCAGGACCTTTTATTCAAAGTTTCTATATGTAGGAACATTATTTTAGAAAATAGAAAAATAACTTCCCTAGAATTGAATTTTTAAAAAAGTACTTTTTTCAGAAAGTTTTATTTTACAGCAAGATAATCATTTATTTTCAATTTTTAGATTCTACTTAGGAGCATTTTTTAAGGAATAAGAAAAACTTCCAAGGTACATTTTTTTCAAAAAGTACTTTTTATACCCTCCACTCAAGTGATAGAGAGTATATATAAGTTTGTCATTCCGTTTGTAGCACCTCCAAATAATGGTCTAGGACCCCATAAAGTATATATGGGACATTCTATGTGAAAAAGGACACTTTGAATTTTTTTTTTTTAGATTTTCCCAATTTGGTTTTAGTTTTTATTACCCTTCGAAAACTCCTTCGTGGTAAATTTTCAGATTTTTTTGATGACCCGTTCAAAAGATATCGAATTTTTAAAAATTGGTAGTTTGTTCCTTTACTCAAACTACTATTACTCATAACTTCTTCAATAATGGTCCAAATTTAATTTTTTTTTCAAATTTTTGTTTTTTTACGTACTTTTTAAAAAAAGATCCCAAAAAATTCTTAAAAGCGCTCTAGTATGCGATTTTTAAGTTTTAAAATTTAAATCTCATTATTGAAAATGTTTTTACTCTTCGATTCTTTTGAAATTTTTTTGAGTAAAACTTCTATTGATTCTACAAATTTTTTGCCCAGGAGGATCGTGGGATAACGTTTATTACTATTTTTTAAAATTTTTTGAAAAAGTTTTATTGTAATTTTCCAATCTTAAAATCATTTTTACTGCTCCAATGGTGCGTCATAGAGGGGTCATTTATGAGACCGACCCTAATTAATTTTTATGTCTTAACATTTCTTTGGAACAAACTAATACCCTATCTCCAATTTCTAAGGGGGCTCCCACACAAAACGACATTTTTTAAAATTTGCTCCAACCGCTCAAACTGCCCTAATAGTGCCCTTAGAGCAATCAAATGTATGACCGACCCACAATATTTTTTTAGTCAAAAAATGTTTTCTGAACACACCTACCCTCTATCTCTAATTTTTAAGGCGGTCCCCTTACAATTTTTTTTATTTTTTTGTAAATTTGTTTTATTTAATCAGCTTCTACCGGTCCAATGGTGCGTCCGAGAGGGGTCATTAGTGAGACCGACCCCATTTATTTTTACCCTACAACATTTTTTTAAAACATACCTACGCCCAGTGTTGCCAGAACTTGGTTATCAAAAACGGCTAAATCCTTTTGAAAAAAACGGCTAAAAAACGGCTAAAAAATTTTCTAAAAAAAGGCTAAAATATATATTTTACTTTTTAAGAAAAACTAATGTAAATTCATATTTGTACCGTTTTTGATACATATATTAAAATAAGGAGATCTTTTGTTACTGTTTTGGCATATTTTAGGTAAAATGAAGAGTGTTCAAAACACTTTTTGAATGATTTAAATATTTTATATTAAAATTTTTTATAAAAATATATGTATATAAAAATTTTGACTACAAAAAATTTATTTAATTAAAAAATCTTTTTTAGTTATTTTGGCTTAAAAAAACTTTTCAACACGTGAATTCGAGGGGAAACTTTTTACCCTTGGGACTGTTTTCGCTGTAACCTGACCAGAAAAATTGCTAAAATATATATGCCACGATTCAGCAATCAGACTTCAAGTTAAGTTTTGGACGTTAGCGTATTTTTAAAAGACAGAGAAACGGGCATTGCTAGATCGTCTAAAATTTAGTATAATGTTCATAGTATGAATATGACAAAAATTTACGTGATTTCATTCCAGACTAGTGTTAATAAAAACTCAAATATATGAAAAACAATTACCTACTAACAAAACAATCCAACATTTAAAATCCTTCGGTTGAAAACACAAAACGAAAGTGTTTGAAACCGGTTTGGGAATACCAGAAATCTCTATAATTTTTAAAAATTAAAATATCTCTTACATTTTTCAACTTAAACCTTTATAACAAATAGTATTAGAGTCTGTGCTCGATCTGTATAAACTTAAAACCCAATTTTAGTATAAAAAACACACTAAAAATTACTTTTTAACCGAAAACTCAAAAATGGCTAAAAAACTGCTAAAATATTTTCGAAAATGGCTAAAAAAACGGCTAAGAGCTAAATGCCTTTTTCTCCGGCTAAACGAGTTCAAAAGGAGCTAAATCTAGCCGGAAAATGGCTAAATTGGCAACACTGCCTACGCCCTATCTCCACTGCCTAAGTAGGCTTCCATTCAAAATAACATTTTTATAAAATTTGCTCCAACTGTTATTTGTATGGGAGCCTACTTAGGGAGTGGAGATAGGGCGTAGGTATGTTTTAAAAAAATGTTTGAAATTATACTATTATTGAAGAAGTTATGAGGAAAAGAAGTTTGAGTAAAGGAACGAAGTGCCAATTTTAAAAAAATCAATATCTTTTGAACGGGTCATCAAAAAATCTAAAAATTTACCACGAAGGAGTTTTCGAAGGGTACTAAAAACTGTAAACAATTTGGGAAATCTAAAAAAATGTTTTCCAAAATGTCCGATTTGACATGGAATGCCCCATATATACTCGATCGATTTTAAGACGATCTAGCGATGTCCGTCCGTCCGTCTGTCTGTTGAAAACACTAACTAACTAACTTTTGAAAGACTTTACGGAAGCTCCTGAAGTTAGGTAGAAATGTTGGCCATTTACCTGGTCAGGTTGGAATTGAAATTCAGCGAAAACGATCCAGTGGTTCAAAAGTTATAAGCGAAAGAGTGAATTTTGGCAAGGGTTTTCTCGAATTTACGAAATAAAAAACACACAAGCTTTCGAAAGACAATCCTGAGACTGCTGAAACTTGGAGGCATATATCTTTGTCGTTCCCCATTTCTGGTAAGTATTGAATTTCAGCAAAATCGGTTGAGTGGTTCAAAAGTTATTAAGAAACCCTGAAATTCAGTATGGTTACACCTTAAATCCACGTGTTGAAAAACCCGTTGAACAAGTTTTAAAAGCATTGGGAACTTACCCATGCTTTTCAAACATGTTGGTAACTTACCAATGCTTTTAAAACTTGTTTACCAATGGTAAGTCACCAAAAATATTTTTTTCAACATATTTTTGTAACTCAAAACAAAAAAATTTACACTCGAAAAAAAATTTACACTCGATAAAAATTTTACACTCAAAAAAAAAAGTTTTTTTTACAAAAATGTCAAAAAAAAAAAACTTTTTTACTCAAAATAAAATCTTTGTAATCAAAAATTGTTATTTTTTCGTTAGAAAATTCTTCTATTACCTTAAAAAATGGCATTGTAAAGGGTATTCATAGATTCGGCCAAGTCGAATTTAAATTAACTACTTGTTTTCTTTACAATATTTTAATAGAAAGGTTTTTTAACTTCATTGTTCCTTTTTCTTTTCTATTGCTGCTATTTTCTTTGAAGATTTTCTACATATTGATAAATGTCTGTTTTAGTATATTTTCTACAAAAAAATATAAAAAATACGCTGTCTCATGTTAAAATAACTAATGGTTTTTACACTCAAAAAAAGAAGATGTTAGTAAAAAAATTAATAAAAAGTGTTGTTATTTAATTCAACTAAAATTTAACAAAATTGAGCAAAACTAGGTAAAATTAAATTATATTTAGATTATTTTGTTATGCAAAGGACTTTTTTTTGTAGTTTTACCATTTTTCGTCATTTTTTTTTAATACGCTGGCATGAAAGGTGACACATTTTTTAAAACATTTTCTATTTGCTTATTTAAAAACATTGATTTTTTTACAAAATTTTACTATTTTAGATAATTTTAAAATTATTTTATCTATCTTCAGATTTTTTTTAGTGTATGTACATTAGAGTGTCCCTTATTTTGGAATGTTGGAAATGTTGAGACGGTACCCCCTCATTTTTTTCCTTTTGACTAAAAAATAACTCAGGAAAAATTTTACGCCCCTACGACCACGCCTTCCCTACGCGACGGGGCCGTAAAGAGCGGGGCCTTAAAAATCATTTTTCCATACAAAGCAAAAAATTTTTTTTTTGATTTTAAATTTTTTTGTTATTAATTATAATATTACTTGGTTAGCTTATTCACGACAAAAAATTTGAATTTGGTGGGATGAGGCTTTCAGTTCTAAAAAATTTTTCGAAACGGTTTTAGTTGTAATGTTGCTTTTAATGATATATATTCATAAAAAAATATTATTCATATCTGTGACATGTTGATCGTGTATCGAAAAACATCAAAAATGCATTTTTTACCCTTTTTTAGATCACGATAAAGATGTCACAGATAGGAATAATATTTTTTTATGAAAATATATCATTAAAAGCAACAATTCAACTAAAACGGTTGCTTGTCAAAACTAAAAAAAAATATTTTTTAAAAAATTTTTACTGTAGGACCCCAAAAGCTGTAAATTTTTTTTTTCGAAAAATTTTTTAGAACTGAAAGCCTTATTCCACCAAAATAAAATTTTTTGTCGTGAATAAGCTAACCAAGTAATATTATAATTAATAACAAAAAAATGTAAAATAAAAAAAAAATTTTTTTGCTTTGTATGGAAAAATGATTTTTAAGGCCCCGCTCTTTACGGCCCCGTCGCGTAGGGAAGGCGTGGTCGTAGGGGCGTAAAATTTTTCCTGAGTTATTTTTTAGTCAAAAGGAAAAAAATGAGGGGGTACCGTCTCAACATTTCCAACATTTCCAAAATAAGGGACACTCTAATGTACATTTATCTATTTTCAAAACCTTTAAATGATAGTTGTAGTTAACCGTATATTTTTTCTTTCGTTATATAAACTGACTATGATTTATAATAGTTTGTTTTAAGTTAAATAGCGTGTTTTTTATAAATTTTTCTCAAATTTCTAAGAGTTTTAAAGAATTTTATAGAATCAACTGCACGTATGAGTAATATTTAATGCATTAGAAACAAATTAATAACAATCATACGTAGTGGTGTACGAGTTGAAGAAAATATGAAACTGGTCAGACATAATGCAGAATGTTTTGGACTACGATGTTCGTCCGTACGTCTGTCTGTCTATTGAAAAAACTTTTAAAAGACTTTACTAAGGCTACTAACGTTTGGCATATGTAATGGTCATTAACCTGCTCAGGTTGGTATTGCAATTCAGCGAAATCGGGGCAGTGGTTCAAAAGTTATAAGAAAAAGAGTAAATTTCGGCAAATGTTTTTCGCGAATTTACAAGATAAACAAGTAAAAAAGTTAAATTCGGCCTTGCCGAATGTATTGATACACTCCACAATTTCTTAAAGAGTATTGCAAAAACTTTATTTAAAAAGAAATTACTTTTGAAAAAAAAAAAATTAAAAAAAATATCCACGACCTAAGTTCACATTGAACGTTTTACTTATAATTTAATACTATGTATTAAAGATTAAATAAATAAAGGAATTAAAAACAAGTAAAAAAGTTAAATTCGGCCTTGCCGAATGTAGTGATACCCTCCACAATTTCAAAAAGATTATTGCCAAAAACTTTATTTAAAAGGAAATTACTTTTGAAAAAAAAATTTTTTTTTTTAAAAAAAAAATTTCCGCGAAAAAAAAATTCGGTAAAAAAAAATCCGCGATTTTTTTTTTCTTGTCAAAAGATATGTTTTTACATGTTTAAATACCATTTGGTGTTCAATTACGTTCACATCAGTCAACCTGCAGCCGAATTAAAGCATTTTGTATTTTTAGGTTATGTTGAATGTACTAAAATTTTTAGGTGTCCATACATTTTCGTACATAACTTTTGAACCGCTGAACCGATATCACTCAAATGCAATACCAAACTTCTCGGGAGAGCTTCCAATAAATATGTTAAGTTTCAGTCATCTCCGTGTAATATTTTGGCCGTGATCACCATTTCCACAGACAAACAGACGGACATCGCTAGAATGTCTTAAAATCAATCGGGGATCATGAATATATATACTTTATGGGGTCCCAGACCGATATTTCGATGAGTTACAAACGGAATGACAAACTTATATATACCCTCTATTACAAGAGTGGAGGGTATAATGTAAATTTAATTAAAAGAGACGATTTTATGGTTGGAGTGTCTTGACTTATCGGCCATATCAGTGTTTAATAATTTCGAATGCCCCCTTATGAAACAATGTGGACCTTCGGGAAAATTCCGATAACTACCAAACTAACAGGAATATCGTCTAGAGCAAAAACACGTTTCGACTTAAATTTAATAAAGATTATTTCGTATTCATATGGATATCGTAGGTCTATGTCTTCACCTAAATACGCCCCAAAATTTACACATTTTCTAAAAAAAAAAAATATTTAATGAAGTCAGATTTTTGCAAGATTATACCACAGTTGAATAGGCATTAAAAAAAAACCTTTCTTGTCATATGAAAATATCACATAGTTTTTAAAAAAAGAAATGGCTGAAAAATCATAAAAACGATTTTTCGAAATTTTTTGATCTTCTAAAACCCCGAAATGGCTGATTAGCTGAGATACCCCAACCTTAGAATTGTCTCTTTTATATATATTTTAAGTTTCAGGCAAATCGGTTTTTACGGTTGGAATACTTCCCTTAAAAGTCATTTTTTCTATAGAAAATTTATCAGATTTATAGAAAACTTTTCACAATCTAAAAAAAACACTCTCTCGCAAAAAAAAAATTACAAAAAAAATATTGAAATTTCTAATTTTATGAATAGCATCTTAAGAGTATGCTTTAATTTACACAAAACTAAACTCCTATAAGTATGCTTTAATTTTTTTAATTCCTTTAATGCCAACTAAAACGAACATTAGAAAATTTGTAAAGAATTTTAAAAACATTGAATGAAATGAATTAATTTTATTAAAAGCAATTACTAAAATGAAAGGTAGAAAGAAAAAAAAAATTTTTTTTAGAATTTTACTGTTAAATTTCAAAGAAAACTAATTTTCTTATCTGTTGAAGAACCAATTTGTATATACAGTAGAATCTCACAAATTAGAACTCTCACAAATTAGAACTGTCCAGAAATTAGAACCGGCTTTTTTAATGTATTGGACGCTCTGAAATTAGAACCTGTGGTTCTAATTTCTGGAAGTTTTTTTTTTATTTTCACTACAAAATGTTTTTTTTTTAGTTTTTTTTTAAGCTAAATAGGGGAAAACCCGAATTATTAGTAGTTAACGCTCTAAAATTAGAACCAGTGGTTCTAATTTCTGGACTTTTTATTTTGTTTTTTTTTCACAATTCTATAAGCGTAAGAGAAACCGAAAAATGGAATAAAGATGGGTTTAATGACGGATCAGATAGCAGTGACGATGATATAATCGATGTAACGCCTGTTATTTCTCATTTCAAAGGGCTTAAAAGCGTTTTTCTACGAATTTAATGTGTTAAATTAATTAAATATTAACAAATAAAAATTGTTTTGTGTTAAAATAAAGCAGTCGTAACTGTTTTTATTGTTACTTTGTCATTTTCTTTGAAAAAAAAAAATGTCCAGAAATTAGAACTTTTCAGAAATTAGAACTACCCGAGGAACAAAGTGGTTCTAATTTGCGAGATTCTACTGTACATATAATTTTGAAATTGTTTCTATGAAATGTCATTAAAAACTTTATTAAAAGAAAGTTAACCCAAAGTTAAAGGTAAAAGTTAACAAAAAAAAAAAAAAGAGGAAAAACTAATTGTTACTTGTCTAAGGACTAAAAATATACTATAATTATGTTTCTAAGTAATTTTGTTAACTAAAATGGGGTATTAATGGGAAGTTAATTAAATCGTTGAGTGAAGGTGTATAAACGATACAAAATTAAAAAAAAAAAATTCTAGTGATGGTAAATAATTGAAAAATGCCCGAAACGATTGGCAATTCAATCCTGAAAATTATCAAGTTTTTGAAATCAGAAATCATAAGTCAGCAATAGCTTATCACGAAATCAGGAAATTTAGGATTTTCTTTAGGACATACCCCTAGAACGGTGCTTATTAAAGAGCTGATTACGGAAAAAAAAAATGTTGGATGTCATCTTCAGGGCACAACCAGCGCTTAAAGTTAGCATCCGTAGTGCATTTAGTAAAAACAAGTAAAAAAGTTAAATTCGGCCTTGCCGAATGTAGTGATACCCTCCACGATTTCAAAAAGATTATTGCAAAACACCTTTTTTAAAAGGAAATTATTAAAAAAAAAAAAAAAATTTCTTTAAAAAAAAATTTCCGCGAAAAAAAAAATTGTTAAAAAAAAATCCGCGATTTTTTTCTTTTTTTCTCAAAAAATATGTTTAAACTTGTTTAAATAACATTTTGTGTTCAATTATGTTCACATATGTCAACCAGCAGCCGAATAAAAGCATTTTGTATTTTTAGGTTATGTTGAATGTACTAAAATTTTTAAGGTGTTCTTACATTTTTGTTCATAACTTTTGAACCGCTGAACCGATATCGCTCAAATGCAATACCAAACTTCTCGGGAGAACTTCCAATAAATATGTTATGTTTCAGTTATATCCGTGTAGTATTTTGGTCGTGATCACCATTTCCACAGACAGACTGACAGACGGACAGCGCTAGAATGTCTTAAAATCGATCATGAATATATATACTGTATGGGGTCCCAGACCGATATTTCGATGAGTTACATACGGAATGACAAACTTATATATACCCTCTATCACTAAGTGGATGGTATAAAAATTGACAATTGTGTTCGGTTCTTAAGTGCTTTGGGTGCTGATTGCGGACTAGCGTGTCCCGAAAATGAAACATTTTAGGACATACCACCAGAACGATGCTTAATAAAGAGCTGATTACGGAAAACAATTTTTAAAATTGTTGAAGGTCATCTTCAGGGCGCAACCAGCGCTTATAGTTTGCACACGTATCACTTAATAACCGAACACAATCGGCAATGTATACGTACACAACACGATTGTCAACAAAACTCAGAAGTAAGAACCAGAGTCATAGAGTAGTCCAACAAATGGCGTTTGAAAAAGTAGTAAACAAAAACCATATGGTATTGTTAACGAAATTTTATCACAAATCGAAATGTGAGCGAGATGGAAGATACCAGTTTTACAGTGAGAATGCAGATTGTTTTTTGTCTCTCTTTGCTTTGCGTTTGAACTTTAGTTTGGCATTGCCAGAATTTTCCAATTATCTTTGGTGATGCCAGATCTACAAAACGGTCGATGGATTACTATGTCACTATGGTAAGAACATAAAAAATACAGATTTTGCATTCAGTAGCATGTTAGCTTTCAACAAAACCGTTTGATGTCGCTTTGTGTAAGAAATACACCAATACATACATATGGGGCATTCCATGTCAAATGGAACACTTTGAAAATTTATTTTTTTACATTTGCCCAATTTATTTACAGTTTTTAGTACCCTTCGATTTTCAGATTTTTTTGATGAACCGTTCAAAAGATATCGAATTTTTAAAAATTAGTAGTTTGTTCCTTTACTCAAACTTCTTTTACTCATAACTTCTTCAATAATGGTTCAAATTTCAAATTTTTTTTTTTTCAAAATTTTTGTTTTTTTACCTACTTTAAAAAAAAAAATCCCAAAAAATTCTTAAAATCGCACTAGTATGCGATTTTTAAGTTTTAAAATTTAAATCTCATTTTTGGAAATGTTTGTACTCTTCGATTTTTTTAAAATTTTTTTGTGTAAAACTTCTATCGATTCTACAAATTTTTTGCCCAGGAGGATCGTGGTATAACAATTATTACTATTTTTTTAAATTTTTTAAAAAAATTTTATTGTAATTTTCCAATCCTAAAATCATTTCTACTGCTCCAATGATGCGTCATAGAGGGGTCATTTATAAGACCGACCCCCATTAATTTTTACGTGTTAACATTTCTTTGGAACAAACTAATACCCTATCTCCAATTTCTAAGGGGGCTCCCACACAAAACGACATTTTTTAACATTTGCTCCAACCGCTCTAACTGCCCTAATAGTGACCTTAGAGCAACAAAATGTATGACCGACCCTCAATATTTTTTTAGTCCAAGCATTTTCTCTGAAAACACCTACCCTCTACCTTTAACTGTTAAGGCGTTCCCCATACAATTTGTTTTATTTTTTGTAAATTTGTTTTATTTAATCAGCTTCTACCGGTCCAATGGTGCGTCCGAGAGGGGGTTATTTATTTTTACCCTACAAAATTTTTTAACACATATCTACGCCCTATCTCCACACCCTAAGTAGGCTCCCATACAAATAACAGTTGTATCAAATTTTAGAAAAATTTAACTTTGAATGGAAGCCTACTTAGGGAGTGGAGATAGGGCGTAGGTATGTCTTAAAAAAATGTTGTAGGGTAAAAATAAATGGGGGTCGGTCTCACTAATGACCCCTCTCGGACGCACCAGTGGACCGGTAGAAGCTGATTAAATAAACCAAATTTACAAAAAATAAAAAAAATTGTATAGGGACCGCCTTAACAGTTAAAGATAGAGGGTAGGTGTGTTCAGAGAAAATGTTTAAACTAAAAAAATATTGTGGGTCGGTCATACATTTTGTTGCTCTAAGGGCACTATTAGGGCAGTTAGAGCGGTTGGAGCAAATTTTGAAAAATGTCGTTTTGTGTGGGAGCCCCCTTAGAAATTGGAGATAGGGTATTAGTTTGTTCCAAAGAAACGTTAAGACGTAAAAATTAATGGGGGTCGGTCTTATAAATGACCCCTCTATGACGCACCATTCGAGCAGTAGAAATGATTTTAAGATTGAAAAATTGTAATAAAATGTTTTCAAAAAATTTTAAAAAATAGTAATAATCGTTATCCCACGATCCTCCTGAGCACAAAAATTTGTAGAATCGATAGAAATTTTACACAAAAAATTTCACTAAAATCAAAGAGTACAAACATTTTAAAAATGAGATTTAAATTTTAAAACTTAAAAATCGCATACTAGAGCGCTTTTAAGAATTTTTTGGGATTTTTTTTTTAAAAGTACAAAAAAAAAACAAAAATTTTGTAAAAAAAAAAAAAATTGAAATTTGGACCAATATTGAAGAAGTTATGAGTAAAAGAAGTTTGAGTAAAGAAACAAACTACCAATGTTAAAAATTCGATATCTTTTGAACGGGTCATCAAAAAAATTCTGAAAATTTATCACTAAGGAGTTTTCAAAGGGTACTAAAAACTGTAAAAAAAAAATTTTCAAAGTGTTCGATTTGACATGGAATGCCCCATATATATTTATATTTATTCACCAATCCTCTCATATGCTCTCTTTCTGCCGACCACTGCTCTATGTGTATTTATTCGGAAAATATTCTAAGAGAGAAAGTAGAGTTTACATAAATACTTGTAATGTTAATTCATTACCAAGACAATAAATGACCTCGAACTAGATGTAACGCTTTTTCATTTTACAATAAAAAGGTCGAATAAATATCAATTTTTTTTTTTATTTTTAATAAAAAAAAATAATAATATTTACGACATTAAGTTATTAGGTACGAGTAAGTTATTGCAATTATTTTGAATTTTTAATTTCAAAATTTTCCAGTAGTCCAAATTTGTTTTGGATCATTTTAGGATACCATCCCAGGAAGGTACTAAACAGTATTTTAATTTGTTAAAAAAAGTATACTTTAATGTGTTTATTACAAATTTCCCAAAAGTATGCTTTAACATTTTTTTTACCAAACTATAGTTTTTTTTATACAAATTTCCTAAAAGTATGCTTTAAATTTGTTTAAAACTTAAAAATCTTAAGATACCATCTAGTATTATGTTAAAATTTGTTTAGAATTTGTTTAGAATTTCCCAACAAAATAGTATATAAATTTCTAACAAGTTTCCTAAAAGTATGCTTTAATTTGTTTATTATAAATTTCCCAAAAGTATACTTTAATTTTTTTTTTACAAAACTAAAAAAATAGCTTTAGTTGTGCTACATTTTTTTAAAAAATTATAATTTCATTAAAGTATTTAGTAAAATTGAATTCTTCTTCCTCTAAGTACGTTAAACAATTTTCCAAAAAAAAAAAAAAAAAAAAAACAATTTCCCTAATGTATGTTTTATGTCGTTTATCCTATGTATGCGGTAATATTGTTTTAAAAAAAATATGTACATTAGAGCACCCACAAAATGTATGGGATGTGCAAAATTGTATTTTTTATCGCTCCCCGCTCATTTTCGGTTGAGTTGGGATTAAAAAATAATATCTATCCAGAAATTGGACTTCTAGGTTGCAAACAGGCCAAGCAGTTTGAACTTTTGACCTCAAAAATGGGCTAAAAAACCTTTATAGATTAATTTGGCTGTAACTCTTAAAATAAAAGTTTTTCGCAATTAACTTTCATTACAATTTTTTTGTAGAATCAAAATGCAAAGATTTTTCTCTCATACTGTTTTGACCTAAATATGTCTGATCGCGGTGTTTTAAGCGGTTAAAGTCGAAATTTGGGTCTGAACTTTTTTTAAAAAAATTCTCGTAAATTTTTAAATTGGGGAAAATTTGAGCTCCTTGCACAATTCACTAGGGTATTGAATGTAGTTTTCCAAAAAATTTTTTTTTGCAAAAATATATCGACTGTTCCATGAAAAAATCCCAAAGTTCTACTCTGAATCTCATTTTTTTACAATTCATCCTCAATATAGGCGAATACTCACTTTGTAATTCCGTGAGTTTCGCACCAAAACATCTGTCTAGGATTTCCCTAAATATATATGGGGTATTCAGTGCCAAATTGGACACTTTGAAATTTTTTTTTTTACATTTTTTAAATTATTTTTAAATTTTTTTAAAACCCATTAAAACCCCCATCCAAGTTTGTTTTTAAATTTTTTTAAATTACCCGTTTCAAAGATATGGAATTTTCAAAAATAAACTATCGTTTTCCGTATTTTTATCATAACAAATTCAAAAATGGTCAACATTTTTTTTTTTTTTAATTTTTGTTTTTTTATTAAATATTTCTTAAAGTGTTCTAATATGCAATTTTTAAAAGATTGCTCTCTTTGTTTTGTTGTTTTCAATCTTTTCTTAAAATTTTTTATTTGATTTTTTTTATTTTTTTTTTTTATTTTTCGTGGTTAACTTAATATTTTCTTAAAATTTTAAGCTTAAGTAGATCGTGGGATTTTGGTAATTAATATATTCAGCGGTTGTTGATTTTTTTTTGTTTTCCAATCTTTATTAAAGCACTTTAAAGAAAATACTAAAATTTCAACAAATTATTTCGAATTTGGACCATTTTTAAAGAAGTGAAGACAGAAAAAATCGTGTTTTTTTTAATTCGATATTTTTTGAACGGATTGTCAAAAAAGATGTCAAAATTTACTTGGAATGGGTTTTTAAAGGGTACTAAAAAATTGAAAAAATATAAAATTAAAAATTTTCCAAGCGTCCGATTTTGCATGAAATACCCCATATATACTATGTGAAATCCTAGACTCATCTTTCGATGCGTAAAACATGCAATGACAAAGTAAGTACACCCTCATAACGTAGTTGGAGGTCAAAAAATTGTGGTTCAGGGTATGATTTTGGCAATTTTTCATGGAAGGGTCGATATATTTTTGAAAAAAAAAATTTTTTGGAAAACTGCATTCAATACCCTATTAAATTATGCAAAGAGCTCAAATTTTCCCCTATTTAAAAATTTACGAGAATTTTTTTAAAAAAAGTTCTGACCCAAATTTCGACTTTAACCGCTTAAAACACCGCGATCGGGCATATTTAGGTCAAAACAGTATGAGAGAAAAATCTTTGCATTTTGATTCTACAAAAAAATTGTTATGAAAGTTAATTGCGAAAAACTTTTGTTTTAAGAGTTACAGCCAAATTAATCTATAAAGGTTTTTTAGCCCATTTTTGAGGTCAAAAGTTCAAACTGCTTGGCCTGTTTGCAACCTAGAAGTCCAATTTCTGGATAGATATTATTTTTTACTCCCAACTCAACCGAAAATGAGCGGGGAGCGATAAAAAAAACAATTATGCACATATGGGTGCTCTAATGTACATACATGTTTTAAACTTAATTATTTTAATTTCAACCTAGACATCATTAATACTAAATAAATAAATGTTGGCATACAAGTTTATAATAAACATGTTTGAACATCATTGCCGTTTTTTGTCATAAGTACTTATTTTTTTTTTGTTGTAATCAAACATATTTATGTCATGGTTTTGCCAGCGTACATCTAAAACAAATTAATTTTTTTGGATAGATTTTGATACCCTATAGGCGGTGTAGGAAGGGCTGCCCTCATTATGTGCAATTTTAATGCACAATTCTACTAATTTATTTTTGTACTTCAAATAGTACCAATTTTAGCAAAAGTACAATCAACACTATTTGTTCTTAGAAAAAGTACTAAAAATATATTTAAAGCAAAAGTCAAAAATTGTTACTCATCCATTAAAAGAGTACTAAAAAAATGTTTCTTTCTCAGAAATAGTACCAAAAAAAGTTCCTTCTTGAAAATGTACATAAAAAAGTATCATTTCCTTAAAATCGATAATAACCTTTTTTAATGCACACTTCTACAAATTTATTTTTTGGGTGTACTTTAAATAGTATGTACCAATTTTAGAAAAAGTACAATAAACACTATTTTTTCTTAGAACAAGTACTAAAAATAGTACTTTAAGCAAAAGTAAAAAATTGTTACTTTTCTATTAAAAAAGTACTAAAAAATGTTTCTTTCTAAGAAATAGTACCAAAAAAATGTTCCTTTTTGAAAATTAAAACAAAAAATAGTATGATTTTCTCAAAATCGATAATAGCCTGCTAAAGTGTAATTTTAATACACAATTCTACTAATTTAATTTTTGGATGTACTTTAAATAGTTCCACTTTTTGCAAAAGTACAATATACACTATTTGTTCTTAGAAAAAGTACTAAAAATAGTACTTTAAGTAAAAGTCAAAAATTGTTACTCTTCCATTAAAAGAGTACTAAAAAAATGTTTCTTTCTCAGAAATAGTACCAAAAAATGATCCTTCTTGAAAATTTATACAAAAAATAGTATAATTTTCCAAAATCGATAATAACCTGCTTTTTAAGTGTAATTTTAATACACAATTCTACTAATTTAATTTTTGGATGTACTTTAAATAGTTCCACTTTTAGCAAAAGTACAATATACACAATTTTTTACTTTTTCTTATAGTACTAAAAATAGTACTTCAAGCAAAAGTAAAAAAATTGTTACTCTTCCATTAAAAGAGTACTAAAAAAAGTTACGAAATAGTACCAAAAAATGCTCCTTCTTGAAAATTTAAACAAAAAATATTATCTGTTGATTTTTCTGTTAGTACAGATCGAGCACGGGCTCTAATTCTATTTGTTATAAGGGTTTGAGTTGAAAAATGTCGAAGAAAAATTTAATTTCTAAAAGCTATAGACATTTCTGGTATTCCTATACCGGTTTCGGACAGTTCCAGTTAACTGTCTTCATCAGTAGGATTTAAATGCCAGTTTGTTTTTGTTAATGGTAATTGTTTTTCTAATATGTGAATTTTATTAATATCAATGCACAGTCCAGAATCGAACCATGAATATTTTCATACCATTAACAATACTGGTGGGATGGCACTCTAGACATCACCGCCAAAGCATTGATTAGATATGTGTTGGATAAATATTCGTTTTCTATTCATTACTGCTTGCATTGCATATTAATAGTTTTTTCTACAGAGAGATTAACAATTATAACAACAACAGTTCAGCCGCTAGCAATTTAAACTTCACCACATCCATTTATTCAACTCTTGTCTCTATTTATAGTTTTTTGCAATCGTGTTGCCACATGGTCTGGATTTTTCAGACACATGCAGGGGATTGCATTTTTCTGGGAGACATGCCTAATGGCGACATTTCTGTCAGTATTTTTATTTGTTGATTTTTCTGTTAGTACAGATCGAGCACGGGCTCTAATTCTATTTGTTATAAGGGTTTGAGTTGCTCAAAATCGATTTAATTGATAGTGGGGTCTCCCATAAAATGTTTTTTTTTTCTTATTCTACTAAAGTACTGACTGTACTAAAAATATTATCATTTCCAGAAAAATATCTAAATATACAATTTTATTATAGAAAGAGTACTAAAAAGTAGTACAATAAGAAAAAAAATTCTACTATTTCAAGAGTATTAAAAAAGAGTACTAAAAAAAATTAAAACTAAAATTAGTACCATTACTTTAAAATATATTTTATAGATTGTATGTCACCCATGAAAAGCAATTTTGTCTGTTCTATTTAATTACTTGTTTGGGTGTACTAAAAAATAGTATTGCTTACATAAAGAGTGATAAATATCTTAGTACTCTAATCAAAAGTAAAAAATATTATTTATATTTATAAAAAAATGTACTAAAAAGTTGTTTCTTTCTAATTTCTTAACAAATAGTAATAAAAATACTTCTTTTAGAAAAAGTACTAAAAGAAGTTACTTTATAAAAAAATAAATAAATACAACTTTTTCTTAATAATCTGTAAATAGTAGTATAAAAAATACAACTTTTTCTTAATAATCTGTAAATAGTAGTATAAAAATACTTAAAATACTAATCTTTATTTTAAAGAGTACTAAAAATGGGTTACCTTCTAATAAAAAGGAAATATTAAAGAGTACCAACCGAAATTCTCGAAGAAAATGTAATAAAAATACTACTTTTAGAAAAAGTACTAAAAATTGTTACCTAAAACTACTAAAAATACAAAAAATACTACACTTTCTAAGAAAGAGTACTGAAAATGGTTAACTTTAGTACTAAAATTGGTTACTCTTTGTTATACAGAGTACTAAAAATGGTTTACTTTCTAAGCAAGAGTACTAAAAATAATATATTTTCGTTGCCAGAAAAATAACTCAAAATAGCACTTTCTTAAAAAGTACTAGTTTTATTTCCAAAAAAAAGTACTAAAAATTATTTACTTCCTAAGTAAGAGAAGGAAAAAGTTCGCCCTATTTAAAAGTACTAAAAATAATACTCTAAGAAAAAGTTATAAAAATACTACTTTTGGAAAAGGTACTAACAAATAGTTACCTTTCAAAAAAAGTACTAAAAATACTACTTTATCTTAGATAGACTACTTTTAGTAGTTTTTAGTACTAAACTTTTTTTAGTACTAAAAGTAGTAATCTATGAAAAAGTACTAAAAATACTACTTGTTCTTATAAAGACTGCTAAAAATGATTGATTTTTTAAAAAGGAGTATAAAAAATGCTACACTTTGTGAGAAAGAATATAACAAATGGTTAACTTTCTAGAAAGAAAATGAGAAAACATTCACAATCATAAAGAGTACTAAAAATGGTACCCTAAGAAAAAGTAATAAAAGAACTAATAAAAAAAGGTCTAAAAGTAGGCAAACTTCTAAGAAAAAATGCTAAAAATACTACACTTTCTTAAAAAAAGTACTAAAAATGGTTAACTTCCTTTACCCGCTTAAAATAACAAAAATAGTACTCTTTCTCATAAAGAGTACCAAAAAGTGGTTTCTTTCTAAGAAAAAGTACTAAAAATAAAAGACTTTCTTTCTCAGAAAAATAATTCAAAAATATCTCTTTCTTAAAAACTACGAAATTTATTTAGAAGAAAAAGTACTAAATGTTATTGACTTTCTAAGAAAGTGATAAAAAATGTATATTATATTAAAAATCACTAAAAATAGTACTCTAAGAAATAGTAATAAAAAAATCTTTTAGAAAAAGTACTAATTTTGCTTAGAATGAGAACGAAAAACGGTTAACCTTTGAGAAAGAGTTCAAAAAAAGTTCAACCTTTTGAGGAGTAGTTAAAGGAGTAATCTAAGAAAAAATACTAAAAATACTGCTCTTTCTTATAACGAGTACAAAAAGTGATTTACTTTCAAAGAAAGAAGATTAAAAATACTACTTTTTGTTAGATAGAGCATTAAGAATTGTTAACTTTCTAAGAAAATTAAAACCATTTACAATTTTGAAGAGTAAAAATAGTGCTCTAAGAAAACTTAAGAATAACACTTTCTTAAAAAGTACCACTTTCATTTAAAAAATAGTACTAACAATTATTTACTACTAAGAAAGATAGAAAAGATTTCTACGGAAAAAAATACTACTTCTTAGAAATAGTACTGGTTAGGTTAGCTGGAAAGAGTACTAAAAATGGTTAAATCTTCTTTAGGAGAGTACTAAAAGAAGTAATCTAAGAAAAAGTACTAAAAATACTACTCTTTCTTATAAAGAGTAATAAAACTGATTTATTTTCAAAAAAAGAGTACTAAAAATACTACAATTTTTTAGAAATATTAGTAAAAATGGTTATTTGAAATGGTTATAAAAGTAATAAATTTTTTTAGAAATAGTATTAAAACTGGTTATCTTTTTGAGAATGAAAATAGAAAACCTACACAATTTAAAGAGTACTAAAAATAGTACAAACAAGTAATAAAAATACTACTTTTAGTACTAAAAATAGTACTCTAAGAAAAAATAATTTTAGAAAAAGTTCTAAAAAAAGTTCGTTTCTATAAAAAACTACTAAAAATACTACACTTTCTTAAAAAGAGTACTAAAAAGAATATTCTTTTTATTTTCTTTCCCTCTTCTGAGAAAAAAAAACTAAAAAACATGCACAATTTAAAGAGTACTTAAAATAGTACTGTAAGAAAAAGTAATAAAAATACTACTACTAGTACTAAAAAAAGTACTCTAAGAAAAAATAAATTTAGAAAAAGTTCTAAAAAAAAGTTTATATTAAAACCTAACCTAACCTAACCTACACTTTTTTGAAAAGGGTACTAAAAAGAATAATAGCACTTTTTCTTATAAATAGTACTAAAAATGGTTTACTTTCCATGAAAAATTATAAATAAAATGCACTTTCTTAGAAAAATATTAAAAATTACTAACTTTCTAAGAAAGAAAACAAAAGTTTTTTTTTTTACCATCTTCAAGAGCACTGAAAAAAGTATCAAAAAAACTACTAATTCTTACAAATGTACTAGTTCTTACAAAAGTGCTTAATTACTTTTTAAAAATCTTACTTGTTTAAACATTAAAAAATGTGCAAACAAAATTAAATTAATTTGTTGTTTAAAAATTGCCCCCAAACTTTTTTAACCTTGTTCTAAAAGTTTTCGACCTTCCATTAGCCAACAAAAAGTAGGGTACATAAACAACTGATTATAACATTGATTTCCTGATATGTTTTGGGGTTAATGTTGTTGGAAAAAAAAACATTGATGAAACCTAACATCACTAATATGTATTTGCAATCATTTTCTAACCTTGTATGTACTAACAATTACTTATATACTTCCTTTTAATATCCCCCACTCCGCCAACTCCCATTGAACAACGGGTTTTGTGTAAATTTGTAGCGTTTTACATGCAACTCGAAAGAAAAAGAAAAAACTTCCAACATTGTGTTTTATATTATTCAGGTAGAAAAAAATCAGGCAAAAAAGGAAAACATTCCACAACAAGAGTGCAAAAACCACATTACAAAAAAACATCATGATGATGAAGGTGATGATGGTTTTTGAAATGGATTCTTATACTAAAGAGAGAGAGAAATATAATTAAAAGGAGTTATACGAATTTAATATAACCATTGGAAAGGCTTTTTGCCGCTGGAGGATTCTACATTTCAAATATTTAATTTTAATGAGCATATTTTCAGGAGATTGAAAAAGTACCAAAGTACCTTTTACCAAAAAATCAAAATTTTCAAAAAGTACACTTATTTTTGCGCTGTAGGATCCTAAACTTTTAATTTCCAAAAAGTACCCTTTTCACATTATTTTAACGGTGGAGGATCCTTAAATTTAAAGTTTTAAATTTAAAGTTTTTATGGACATTATTTCAGAAGATAGAAAAAGTACCAAAGTACACGATTTTATTACATTGTCTAAAAAGTACTTCTTCCGAGTACTTTTTTTCAAGTACTCATTTCGAAGTTTTTGTGGTCATTATTTCAAGAATTAGAAAAAGTATAAAAGTACCCATTTTTATAAAAATTTACCACTTAGAATTTGATTCCAAGTTTCTAGGATCATTATTTCGGAAAAAATTTATTAAAATACAATTCTTTGTCCTTATTTACGTGAACGTTCAATTTTTAATTATTTTAAGCCTAAAATTAAACCATGGTGGACACCGAAACTCAAGCTTCTAAGGACGGAAAGTAGGAGACTCTTCAACAAGGCAAGGAAGGATGACACGACGGAAGACTGGGAGAACTATCGTCTCAGTTTTAATGCTTTCAAAAGGGAAACCAGGAAGGCGAAAAGAGAATCCTGATCCATTTTCTGTGGGGAATTGGAGGGAACTACGGAAGCGGCGAGACTCCGTAAGGTTCTCTCCAAAGCTCCCAGTGTACCGGGATTTCTCTATAAGCCAGACGGATCCTTTGCAGAAAGCAGTCAGGAAACCATTGAACTTCTGATGGACACCCATTTTCCGGGTTGCAGTGACGAGGTGAAAAGAAATATTTCTTCGGGTACACTTTCACCGACTACAATTCCGGTAAATGAATTCATCAAAACAGTGGTGGACGAACGCTAGATAACGTGGGCGGTCCACTTCTTTAAGCCCTACAAATCGGCAGGGCCTGATGGTATTTTTCCGGCACTCTTGCAGGAGTCCTTCGGGAAGATCATGCCATGGCTACTACGTATTTTTATGGGTAGCTTGGCATCGGGGTATATACCCTCCGAATGGAGGGAGGTAAGGGTGGTTTTTATCCCCAAAGCGGGAAAGATAAACCACAATACCACAAAGGACTACAGACCTATCAGTCTGTCATCGTTTTTATTGAAAACACTGGAAAGACTGGTAAATGTCTATGTGAAAAGTACCCTCACATCAGACAATTTCAGCGAGGCCCAACACGCCTATCTTAAAGGTAGGTCAGTTGAAACGGCTTTAAGCGACGTTGTCGGGCTGATTGAGGATATTCTTCACAGAAAAGAGTATGTTTTGGCATCATTTTTGGACGTGGAAGGTGCGTTCAACAATGTCAAAATATCATCTATTCTTAATGCCCTACAGAATACGGGCACGGACACACAGATTACCTTATAAACGGACAACATGCTGTAAAGCAGGGCAATTAACTCGAAGATAGGTGATGGTGAGGCGAGGAAAATAGTTACAAGGGGCACTCCACAAGGAGGAGTCATCTCTCCTCTTCTGTGGAATCTTGTAATATATGAAATCCTCGAGTCACTTAACGAAATGGGTATCAAGGCGGTTGCTTACGCTGATGACGTTGTGATCCTAATAAGAGGTAAGTTTTTACCAACGATAAGTGAACTCATGGAATCAGTGCTTAAGATACTCTCAAAGTGGGCAAGGAACAACGGTCTGGGGGTCAATCCCGCCAAAATCGAACTCGTCTTGTTCACGAAAAAGACTAAGATAGACAGGTTTGTCCTTCCCAAATCAGATGGAATCACCCTGGAGCTATCCAATGAGGCGAAATACCTGGGTGTGATCCTGGACTCAAAGCTTTCTTGGAAAAGAAACACAGAGGAAAGGATGAAAAATTCGTTATGTGCTTTTTACACCTGCAGAAGAACTTTCGGGAGAAGGTGGGGTTTAAAACCGTATATCATACACTGGATGTATGGTGCGATAATTAGACCAATACTTACCTATGGTGCCCTTGTGTGGTGGAAAGCAGTGGATAAGAAATCATATCTCTGCAATCTACAGAAGGTACAACGACTGGCGTGTGTGGGTATCACTGGTGCTATTAGATCAGCACCGCAGGCCGGTTTGGAAGTGATACTAAACATTCAGCCCGTGGATATTTACGTCAAGAGCACAGCAGCAAAATCGGCTCTCAGGTTAAGAGAGTCGCAAATGCTTAAGCATTTGCTTAAGCTCTTGGGGACACTCGACTATATTAAGTACGGTGGGCGGGACGGAACTGGAACAGAGAACCGACTATATCTCACCACAGACGAACTTTGACGAAACCTTCGAAGTCCAAATACCGACTAGGGAAGACTGGGCGGAAAACTCTGTTATTACAGAGAATGCGATCTCAATCTTTACGGACGGATCAAAGATGAAGATGGGTACAGGTTCGGGAGTTTACTCTGAATGCCTCGAAATCGGGGTCTCATTGATGCTTCCGGATAAGTGTAGTGTTTTCCAGGCTGAGGTGCTTGCAATTGACAAAGCCGCGCAGTTAATTATGACAAGGGATCTTCGTCCTTGCGTCATTAACATTTTCGTGGATAGTCTCGCAGCTCTGAAGGCCTTAGAGTCAAATACTGTAAAATCGGGAATAGTTATGAATTGTATACAATCGCTTCGTCGAATCAGTCAGCACACAATCAAGCTAATCTGGGTCCCAGGCCATAGTGGGGTCGCTGGGAGCGAATTGGCTGATGAATGTGTGAGGAATGGCTCTGAATCGGTGGGGGAACGTGTAGAACCTGACATCTCGGTTCCTAAAGTGGAATTGATGAACGAAATTGATAGGATATCTGAAAATAGGATGAAGGATAGGTGGATATCACTGACTACGTGCAGGATATCTAGAACCCTGTGGCCACTGCCGAATCCTAAGAGGACAAAAAGTCTTCTTACTTTTGGCAAACGGACGGTTAGCTTATTAGTTGAAGTACTTACAGGACACTGTATGATTGGACAAATGGCCGTGCGTATGGGAATTTCTGATAGGGACTATTGTAGAAGATGTGGGGAAGTGGAGGAAGAGGAGTCAGTGAAGCACTTGCTATGCGAATGTCCGGGTCTAATGAGGAGCCGCCTTAAGCATTTGGGGCAAAGATTTTTCGATGACCTGGACTGCCTAAGCGGTGTTTCATTGACGTATCTAGCGGAATACCTCAGGGAAACGGGGTGGTTTAAAAAGTAGAGCTTTGTATCATAGGGGGAGAGGGGAAATATGGGAATCACAATGGGCTTAATGGCCTCCGAGTGAACTCGCCAAATGGCGAGCGCCCATCCAACCTAACCTAAGCCTAAAATTATGCTTTGATAAATATTAGATTTTATATATTTTGAATGTTTATGTGTTTCAGTGTTGTAAACGAAACATATAAAAATCTGGTATTTATCAAAGCATATTTTTAGGCAGAAATAAAAATTAAAAAATCGTACAGTCGAATAGAATTTCTATCGCTATCGACTCCATAAAAAATACCCCTGATCTCAAAAAAAAAATTCTACGCAATAGTTTTACCGATTCAACAAACGTTATGCTTTAAATGTAGGGTATCAGAAAAAATATATATAAAAAAACCTCCCAACAATTATTATTATTTCCATGTTTTCCCATACAAGGTCACTTAAGGTAATGCATTTGTTGCTGCTGCCACTCGTATTACTATTGTTGTAGCTGTTTTGTGTGATATATTGAAAAAAGAATGCAGTAAAATATGCAGGTTATAAATGTTTATAAAATAACCGAACCCAAACATGCCAACCAACCAACGCCTAAATGTATACTCTAAAAAAAATCAAATACATTTTTTTTTTTAAATTTTAATCTAAAAGGAATCTTGTTTGATAATGGCCTTTGAGGTTTAGAAAAAAAAAAAACATGTTAAAAAGGCATTTAAAAGGGTAAAAATAAAACTTTTTTCATTAGAAAATAAAAACAGAAAAATCCAACACACAAAGAAATGCTAAAAATAGTAACCTTTACAATACGGGAATATAAATATTTTTCTTTTAAACAACACTAGGACCTTTTTAAAAAGGCCAAGCTTAAAGTACTTAGTACATATTAATAAAGGCCAATTGCCATACAATCACTAGCTTAAGTGATTTTCAAAGGTTTGTAAAAAAATTTATATTTTAAAGCATAGTTTTAGGCATGGTTATTAAAATAAAAATTTACTTTAGATTCTCGAAATGTTTGTAAAACTTTTGAAACTTCTCGTGTTTAAAATTTAAACATTTGAATTCATTTCCAAATATTTAAACAATTAAGAAAAATTAATTTAAGTTGTTATTATTTGACCTTTCCAATTTAAATAAATAAAAATTCTTCGAGCTCAAGGCCAGTTTTTCTTGTAAATAAATATTATTTTATTCCATTTCAATATTTCGATCCTCTTTGAGGATCATCATCCCATGATTTTTGAAATAAATAAAAATTCTTCAAGCTCGAGACCAGATTTTCTTGTAAATAAATATTCTTTTATTCCATTCCAATATTTCGATCCTCTTTGAGTATCATCATCAGGGGAATTAGTGAATTTTTAGATACACAAAAACTTAAAAATATGTTGTGAACGCATTGACAATGCATTCAGTGCAATTTTAGATGTCAATGTGTTCCCAACATATTTTTAAGTTTTTGTGTGTATAAAAATTTACTAAAACCCCTGATGATGATTCCCAAAGAGAATCGAAATATTGGATTGACATAAAAGAATATTTATTTACAAGAAAAACTGGCCTCGAGCTTGAAGAATTTTTATTTATTTCAAAAATTATATTCGGTCAAGATGGACTGTACAGTACCCTACCCTAAAGTTTCCCGAAAAATAGGTCTTTAGTCAAAAAACATGATTCGTTTTAATATCCCCCCTCTTAATCCTCTTATATTAACCACAAATTATGAAGATTTCTATATCATTTTATTAATTAAATTATTTTTAAAATTGTTGAATATAAAAGAAAAATTTGACTTACCAATATTAACAATACCATGATTGGTTAATTCCCAACATGATTGTAAGCGTAATATACTTAAACTATGACTTTGTTTTGGTGAAAAATAACCCAAAGCAGCATCGGTAACATGATAAGCCTAAAAGTAAAGCCAAAGAGAAGAAAATCTTACAGAAAATATAGGAAAAAGGAAATTAATAATTAAATAATAGCGAGTACACTCTAAAAAATAGTTAGAAAACATGCTTGAAAAATAACATGTTTTTTTAGTTAACACGTAAAACAAATTGCAGTAGAAAGGGAACCACAACATTTTCCGAAATTACAAATTTCTCCATTATCTAAAATCTGAAATCCTTCTAAAAATGCATTTCCTGTGATTTGATCTTCTCATATCTGGTCTGATCTTTTTGTATCATATACACAAAAAAAAAAAACTTTGCCAATGAACAACTTTCATAGTATTTATGAACAAATTCATAAAAATTTACTAACTTTTCATAATACTTATAAAGTTTTTCATAGCATTTATGAATAAATCATTATACGTGGAATTTAGGAATTATTTAACATTTTTTCATAAATACTATGAAAAGTTGAAAAATTTAAAGAAAAAGTTCATAATTTTTTATGTATTTTTTTCATAAATACTATGTATTGCGTTCATTGGCAAATTTTTTTTTTGTGTACAATTATATTTGATCAGATCAATCATCTGAACAGATCTATTTAATAATAACATTGGTATAGATTCCGAAATTGGGTAACAAATCTAAGATCCAAATGAAAGTAGACCATCAAATAAACAAAATCACCAAAGGGTTTTAAAAAAATTAGTTCGGATTTAGTTTTTATGTCCCACTGAAGTTTTTCATTTTTCATCAACGACGTTAAAAACACTAAAACAAGTGAGAGTGTTAAATTCGGCAGCGCCGAATCTTTTATACCCTCCAAAATGTAAAAAAATAAAAAAAAAATTGTCAGAGGCGTTTTTTTTGGGTGAGGGGGGCAGTGGGGGAATTTGAGAGCAACTTCCCATCGCGATAAATATACCAAATGTTTTCAAATATACAAAAAAAATCATGTAAAAATATGTTATTTTTCAGAGGTTGGTTTAGTTCTTCAAGGGGAGCTTTTTCCCCCTGGTCCGATTTTGCTCCTTTACGAACTTAACCTGCCTAGGAACATAAGACATATTCGTGCCAAATGTCGGGAGTCTAGCTATTTTATTTTGGACTGCATCGTGTTAACTACAGACGGACAGACGGACGGACATCGCTAGAATGTCTTAGAATCGATCACTGATCATAAATATATATACTTTATGGGGTACTCGACCGATATTTTGATGCGTTACACACGGAATGACAAAGTGAGTATACTCACATACTGTAGTTGGAGGGTATAAAAATTATAGTTGGTCAAGACCGACCTTATTATACCCTACACCAATTGTTCCCAACCTTTGATTCTCGCGCCACTGGGTGGCAAATTAAAGGTTCCAGGGGGCAAAGAGCAAATTTTCAAGATTTTTTTAGTCAAATTAACTACAAAAACTATTTTTTTTAGCAAAATTGACTACAAAAATTGCTTAAAATTTTTACTAATAACTTAGTTTAAATGCTTATTTTACAAAAACTTTGCTGAACCTGTAGTAATTTTTCATTAGAAACAAAAATTAGAAAATTAACAAATTTTTCTTTAGTGAAGGGGGGGGGGGGGGGGGGAGGCAATTTTTTAACTTAAAAATGGGGCGTGGCGTAAAAAGGTTGGGAACCATTGCCCTTTGGTGTACAATGTTTTCCGGAAAATGGGTCCCAAGTCCAAACATGGACCGATTAGATTTGTCTTTCGTTAGATCTCCAATTAATGTAGAAAACACACACAAACAAAATTTGAGTGAAACTGGCTTATTTTTGTTGCCAATAGACCGATTTTACTGAATATCGGGCGAAATTTTTATAAGGGGTCTAAGTCCAAAAATGGTCCAATTGTATTCAGAATTGATAAGGTCACCAAAGCACACGTTTAACGCCTACAAACAAAATTTTGTATCCTATATTTTCAATTTTCATGAATTTTTGAGAGATTTATGTGAATATCGGGAGTGTGGTTTGTATGGGGACTACAAGAAGAACTGGTCGGATTCCTTTAAAATTTGGAATGATGATTTGTGAATACAATTTATGTTTACCTGCCAAGTTTCAAAAGGATATCTATTATAATGCGGTTATTAGAGTCATTTGAGCCAAATTATAAAGGGACATTTGTATAGGGGCTACACTCAAAAAATTATGTTAGTAAAATCAACTGAAAATGTCAGTTAAAATAACTACTTTGTAAGTTGTTTTGGGGTCAACTACTTTTTCAGTTAAATCAACTGACAATGTTAGTTATTTTAACTGACAAAAAACAACTGACTTATGTAGTAAAAACTACTTACATTTGTAGTCAAAACAACTAAAATGTAGTAAAAATAAAATAATCAATAAAAATTTTTTTTTTTTTTCAAAAAATTTGAAGACCAAATTTTTTCAAAGTTTTGTTTTAGAAAAAAAAAAAGTTGTGAAAAATAAAAAAAACGAAAATTTATTTTTGTTTTTTGGAAAAAAACTTAAAAAATTTTTCAGAGATAAAAAAATTAAAATTAACTACTTTAAATAACTGTTACTACATTACAGTACTTTTTTGTCAGTTATTCAAAAAAAAGACTTAAAATAATTAACAGAAATAGTTGTTTGATATTTTTCATACAAAAACAACTGACTTTGTAGTTGAAAACAACTAACTACTGTAAAATATACAAACAGCTAATATGTAGTAACTTACATAATTTTCTGAGTGTAGTTATAAACATGGACCGATTTTTTCCAATTTAAATAGGCTTCGTCCTTGGGCCAAGGGAAGCTGAAGTTTTAAATTTCATAGAAATCGATTGATAATCGCGACTTGTATCGTGCTCACAACGTTTACATGGACAGACGGATGGACGGACAGACGGACGGACATCGCTAAACCGTCTCAGAAAGTGATTCTGAGTCGATCGGTATGCTTGAAAGTGGGTCTAGGACCAATATTTCGGATAGTTATAAACATCAGCACAAACTTAAAATACTCTGTACCACGGAGTGGTGTATGGCGGTTTTTTTTCATGGAACATATTAACCCTTTAACTGCCATTCTATGGGGTCATTTTTGTGTCTTTATAAAAATTAGATTCAGAAGTATTATAAAACGTCCATTTTAAGGGTTAAATTGAGCATTTATTACAATTTTTTTGACCATTTCAAAGCGCCTTTAATAAAAAATTTAAAATTTCAGTGGGCCATAAAAACGATATTCGAACTAAGTAGCTTTAAAAAACCCCCTTAGTTATTTTGTTTATTTGATGGTCTAATTTCATTTGGCATTGGAGCCATTGAGGCTCAAGGTGATGACGCAAAATTTGTTGCACAGTGTTATTTCACAAATATTTACACACAAAAAAAACCTTGTCAAATTACTAGAAAAAGTCGCGTAATTCCATTTTACCAATATTTAACAGTTTTCCTTGTTTTTGAACAAACAAATTTTGATTGAAATTTACCTTTTATTTGTAATTTTACAGTTTTTCTTGTAATTTTCCAAATTTCCAAGAAAATTTTACAAAAAAAATCTACTAAATTCACAAGAATTCCTAGTAAGTTTTATTGCGCCAAAAAAGTTGTAAATTTACAATTTTATTGGTAAAAATCTTGTAAAATTACAAAAAAGCTCGTAATTTTTATTAGGAATTCTTGAAATAGGAGGTAGCAAAAAATCTAGTGAAGTCACGAGAATTCCTTGTAAATTTTATTGCGTCAAAAAAGTTGTAAATTTACAATTATTAAATTATTGGTAAACAAATTGTAAAATTACAAAATTATTGGTATAAAGCTTGTAAAGTTACTAGGAATTCTCGTCAAATAGGTGGTAGCTGAAAATAAAAATAACAAGATTTTCTTGTCATTTTACAAGTTTTTTTTTTAAGTGTAGATTTAATTACTAAAAAAAGTTATTTCACCCTTTACAAAATAAAACAAAAAAAAAATTTTTCTAACACTCAAAAAAAAAAACGTTGTCAAATTAATAGAAAAAGTCTCGTAATCCCATTCTACCAATAGTTGACAGTTTTCCTTGTTTTTTAACAAAAAATTTTCGATCGTATTGCGCCAAAAAATTTGAAATTTACAATTTTATTGGTAAAAAACTTGTAAAATTACAAAAAAAGTTCGTAATTTTTAATAGAAATTCTGGTAAAATAGAAGTTAGCAAAAAATCTAGTGAAGTCACGAGAATTCCTTGTAAATTTTATTGCAAAAAGTAGTAAATTTACATTTTTTTGGTAAAAAAATTGTAAAATTACAAAATTATTGGTTAAAAGCTTGTAAAATTACTAGGAATTTTCGTCAAATAGAAGGTAACAGAAAATAAATATAAAAAGCTTTTCTTGTCATTTTTGAGGTTAGATTTAATTACTAAAAAAGTTAGTAAAGTTTTTACTAAAATTTTTTTTTCAGTGTATTGCAAAATACATTAAACAAAAATATCTATCTTATAATTAATTTTTTTTAATTCTTTTTCAACTTACTTGCAATGAAAATTCATATAATGATGGCAATAATTGTGCTACAGCTCCTACTGCCTCATCTGCTATATTTATACAATCTGCCAGTGATAATGAAACAATGCGGGGTGTTAAACATGCCCAGAGGCCAGCTTCTGTGACCTCATTACAGCCAGCTAGTTCCAATTCAAATAGACTCTAGAAAACAAAGAGAAAGAAAAAATATTTATTAAAAAAAGTTGAAAACAAATATAAAAGAACAAATGTTTAAGGAAAACAAGGAGGAAAAATAAAAAGAAAAAATTAAAAAAAAAAATATAATAAATCAAAATTTTTTTAAAATTTTTCAAATATTATTATATTTATTCGACCTTTAAATTTACAATCATATATTAATTGATAAGCTCGAGGCCACATTTTAATATTAAAAAGCAACTGTGGCCTCAAGCTTGTCAATTAATATAGGATTCACAATTTTTCTATATGAAAAATGTCTCAGAATCAAAAAAATTTTAAATGTGGAAAATTATATCAAAATCTGAAATTTTTTTGTATAAAAAAGTTTTTCTATAGAATGTTTAAAAATTTCTTTAAATCTGAGTACTTTTCGCTATTTCAGAATATTTCTTTTTCAAAAATGTCTCAAAATCTAAAATAAAAATCCAAAAAATTACCAAAAAATATTGTCTGTGAAATCTCCCATATACTTAAATCTTAATCCCATAAAAACATACACGTGTAGCAATATTTTTATAGCAGTTCTTATAAAATATGCATTAAATTTGTTTAATTTTTTCGTGGATTTTTTTTATGTTTCTTTTTCTTTTTTTCTTTTTCTTTTTGCAAAAGAGTTTTATGGTTTTTATTCATTTTTATTGTATTTTTGTTAAAACCTTTTTATTTGCAGGAGTCTTTTTTATGATAAATGTTTAACTGCATTATAATGGAGGTAGAAACAAAATATATTTAAATTAAAAAACAACTCTTTAAAAATTAAAAAAAAAAATCTGTAAATTTACAGTTTTTTTAGGTAAAGTAATTATGAAATAGTGGAAGTTTGAAAACTGATAAAAAATATGTATTTTCTTAAAAATGTGTAAATTTACCAAAAAAAAGTATAAATTTACCAAAAAAAATAATATAAATTTACCACAAAAAATGTAATTTTACCATCAAAAATGTAAATTTACCACAAAAAATGTAAATTTATCACAAAAAAATTTAAACTAACCTATTGTTTTAATTAAATTTAAATATTTTACGCAACAATTGTTTTTTGGTTTAAAATGTTGGCCTGTTTTTGCAAATTTTTAATTTGATTTTGTAAATTTACATTTTAATTTTGTAGATTTACATTTTTTTTTTTTGCAATTTTTTTTGTTTATTTTTTTTGTTTAAAATGTTGGCCTGTGTTTGCACATTTTTAATTTGATGCTGTAAATTTACATTTTAATTTTATAAATTAAAATTTTTTTGCAAATTTACAACTTTTTTGTATGAAATTTTTCATAAAATAATTTTAAATTGTAAATATACAATTTTTTGTTGCAAATTTACAATTTTTTTGTGGAATTAAATTTTGTTTTGTAAATTTACAATGTTTTTTCAAGAAAAATTTTAAAAATTTAATTTAGATTATAATTTTTTTAGTTAATTGATTTAGTTAAAGCCGACAAATTTGTAAATGTACACCAAAAATATAAAAAAATTAAATTCGACCTTGACAAATATATGGATACCCTTAGAATCTAAGGAAGTGAAAAAGTTAAAAAAGGCCTTAAAAAATGTTTGAAAAAAAAAAAATTGAGAAAAACTTTTGCTAAAAATATTGGTAAAATAAATTAGTATTGAAAAAAAAAGAGTTTGAACAAAAAAAAGAACCGCGGAAAAATATTTTTTGGTGAAAAAAAAAAATTCGCAGATTTTTGGTGTATTCCTTACACCACTCTGTGATACATGGAATAATGAGTTTGTGCTGATGTTTGAAACTATCCGAAATATTGCTCCTAGACCCACCTTCAACTCAGAATCACTTTCTGAGACGATTTAGCGATGTCCTTCCGTTTGTCCGCTCGTCCGTCTGTCCATCTAAACGTTGTGAGCACGATACAGGTCGCAATTAACAATCGATTTGTATGAAATTTTGAAACTTAAGCTTCCTTTGGCCCAAGGACGAAGCCTATTAAAATTGGAAAAAATTGTAATCGGTCCATGTTTAAAACTAGCCCCCAAACGTCACTTTATAATTTGGCACAAATGACCCTAATAACCGTATTATAATAGGAATCCTTTCGTTACTTGGCAGGTAAACATATATTGTATTCACAAATCATCATTTCAAATTTTAAAGAAAGCAAACAAGGTCTTCTTGTAGTCCCCATGCAAACCACCCTACCGATATTCACATAAATTTCTTAAAATAAATGAAAATTGGAAATATTTCATTAAAAAAATTGGTAATATTATAATAACAATTTTTGTTTGTATGTGTTAAACGTATGGTTTGGTGGTCTAATCAATTCTGAATATAATTGGACAATTTTTGGACTTAGACCCATAAAAAAATTTAGAACGATATTCCATAAATTCAGTCTATTGGGAACAAGAATAAGCTAAATTAACTCACATTTTGTTTGAGTTTGTTTTCTACACTAATTAAAGATCTAATGAAAGACAGATCAAATCGGTCCATGTTTGGGCTTGAGAACCATTTTCCAAAAAAAATTCCGCGAAAAAAATTTTGGGGGAAAAAATATGTTTTTACTTGTTTAAGTATTTTTTGCTATCGAATTCTGTTCACATATGTCAGTTGGCTGCCGAATTAAAGTATTTTGTATTTTTAGGTTATGTAGAATCTACCAAATTTTCGAGGTGGTTTTACTTGTTTAAATACTTTTCCGTATTCAATTCTGTTCACATAAGTCAACTAGCCAAGGAATTAAAGCATTTTGTTTTTTAAGGTTATGTAGAATATATCAAAATTTTCGAGGTGTCCTTGCATTTTCGTTCGTAACTTTTGAACCGTTCACTTGATATCTCTCAAATCCAATACCAAACTGCTCGGGACAACAACAAACAAATATGTTAAATTTTAGTAATTTTTGTGTAATATTTTGGACGTGATCATCATTTTAACAGACAAGCAGACCAACAACGCTAGAATGTCTTCATTTTAACAGACAAGCAGACCAACAACGCTAGAATGTCTTAATCGATCACTGATCAACAGTAAATGTACTTTATGGGGTCCCATACAGATATTTCGATAAGTTTCAAAAGGAATCACAAAATCATGTAAATAAAGTTTTTGTGAAAAAAAAAATTTCCGCGGAAAAAAATTTTGGGGAAAAAATAGACCGTAAAATTTTTTTTTACCAAAATTTTTGAGATGTCCTTACATTTTCGTTCATAACTTTTGAACCGCTGAACCGATATTGCGCAAATCCAATACAAAACTTTTCGAAGCAACAAAAAGTAAATATGATAAGTTACAGCCATATCTGTGTAATATTTTGGCCGTGATCGCCACTTTAACAGAGAGACAAAAGATTATTAAAATAAACTTCATTTGAAAAAAAGTTTTGTGAAAAGAAAATCCGCGGAAAATAAAATTTTTGGTGAAAACAAAAATCCACGAAAAAAATGTTGGTGCAAAAAATATCTAAAAAAATTAATTTCAAGCACAAAAAGTTTAAAAAGATGAACGCGGAAAAAAGTTTTTGACAAAAAAAAGGTCCGCGAAAAAGTTTTTGGGGAGAATAAATATGTTTGTGATTGTTTAAATACCTTCAGGTATCTAATTCTGTTCACATTTGTTAACCAGCAGCCGAATTAAAGCATTTTGTATTTTTAGGTAAAGTGGAATGCCCCAACATTTTCGAGGTGTTAATTCGAAAATTCCTCTTGTAATTCCAAAATTTTAATTGTAATTCGAAAAAGATCAAATCAATTCGAATAAGATCAATTGTAATTCGAAATAGATTGATTGTTATTCGAAAAAGATCAATTGTAATTCGAAAAAAATCTATTGTTATTCAAAAAAGATCAGCTGTAATTTGAAGATTCCAATTTTAATTCCAAAGAGATCAATTGTAATTCGAAGATTTCAGATTTATAACACTGAAACATAAAAACATAAAGAAGATATGAAAAAGCTTGAATTAATCAAAGCATAACTTTAGGCAATAAGAAAACCTGAAAAAACGAAAAATTTCGATCGCTCCCGACTCCGAATTAGCCCCCAGTTGATATTTTTCGAATTACACTTGATATATTTTGAATTACAATTGAATCTTCGAATTACAATTGATATTTTTCAAATTACAATTGAATCTTTGAATTACAATTGATCATTTTCGAATTGCAACCCAGTCGGCAAAAAAATTCACACCTGACATACTGCTGACTCTCCCTTTATAAAATTGCTGACATCTTCATACAATTTTTCAAAATGTCATCAATGACATGTCAGCTGTTGGTCAGCGGTTGTTTAAACGAATTGTTAGTGGCCACCGATACTGGTGGACACTGCTGACCAACTGCTGACATGTCATTGATGACATTTTGAAAAATTGTATGAAGATGTCAGCGATTTCATAAAGGGAGAGTCAGCAGTATGTCAGGTGTGGTTTTATTTTGCCAACTGGGAATTGATCTTGTTCAAATTACAAATGATATTTTTCGAATTACAATTGACCTTTTTCAAATTACAATTTATCTTTTTCGGCTCTATGAAATAAGGCCCCAATGAAATAAGACCCCAAACCAGAAATGAAATAACGCCCCATTTTTTGGGGCTTTATTTCATTATGAAACAACACCCCAAAAAATAAATGAAATAAGCCCCCAATGAAATGAAACAAAACCCCAAAGATAAAATGAAATAACGCCCCATTTTTGGGGCCTTATTTCAAAGCCCCATTTTGAAAATGAAATAAGGTCCCAATTTAAAAACAAAAATAAATATTAAGTCCGTTCGATAAGCTTATCTACTATTTCATTAAAAAATTACTACAAAATTTTTGGTAAATTAAAAATTTTACACATACATACAAAGGACTCAATTTAAATCCAAAATATATTAAATCTACTACAAACCGAAATGCACGCCGCGAGTTAACAAAAAAAACCGAATACGTCTAAATAACTGCTTTTATTGACCAGGGCTTGGCACATTGGATTGTTTAAGGTTTTAGCACAATGGACTTGGCGAAATTTTCTTCGATTTTGTACAACCTACCGTCGTCGTTAATATATCTTTCATAACATTATAATATGATCCTTGTTTTAAAAATATTTAAATGCATGTGGTGATGAAGGAAGCGCCGCAGGCGAAAAATTTTTACAACAGATTTTAACAAAAAATTAAAAAAAAATCGCGCGATTTTTTTTTAATTTTTTGTTAAAATCTGTTGTAAAAATTTTTCGCCTGCGGCGCTTCCTACATCACCACATGCATTTAAATATTTTTAAAACAAGCATCATATTATTTCATCAGTAATTAAATAGAATCCTAGAAATGCCCAAGGATATAACCAGTTTTAATTCCTTTTCGAGGTTTGTAAATATATTAAAGACAAAATTTTAAATTAATATAGAGATTTAAATTCATATTCGTAAGATGTTTCTCATCCGATCTTACAGCGAAATTTATAAAATACTTATCGCAGATTCAGTAGGCGCGTTAGCAATAGCACTAATCTTTTTAAGTTCATTTTTTGTAGCTTCTGTAGTAGTTAGCAGTCTTTTTCATTGCGTCGTTGGCTTCCGCAGATTTCAGAGAAAATGAAATAACACCCCAAAATATTATTTGGGGCCTTATTTCATTCCTAAAATTTGGGGACTTATTTCATAATGAAATAAAGCCGCAAAACAAAAAATGAAATAAAGCCCCAAATAATGAAATAACACCCCAATTTTTTTTAGTAAAAATTTGTGGGGCCTTATTTCATTTTTGATTTGGGGCCTTATTTCATTGGGGCCTTATTTCATAGAGCCATCTTTTTCGAACTACAATTGTTTTTTTTCGAATTAAAATTGATCTGATTCGAATTACAATTGATCTTTTCCGAATTACAATTGTTCTTTTTCGAATTGCAGTTGATCCATTTCGAATAACAATTGATTTTTTCGAATTACAGTTGATCTTTTTCGAATTACAATTGAATCTTCGAATTACAATTGATCTAGTTCGAATTACAATTGATATTTTCCGAATTACAATTGATCTTTTTCGAATTACAATTGATCTATTACGAATTAATATTATTTTTTTTCGAATTACAATTGATCTTTTTCGAATTAAAATTGAGCAATTTTGAATTACAATTGATCTTTTCGGAATAACAATTGATCTTTTTAGAATTAAAATTGATATATTTCGAATTAAAATTGATATTTTTCAAATTACAATTGATCTTTTTCAAATTAAAATTAATCTTTTTCGAATTACAATTGATCTTTTTCGAATTACAATTTACCTTTCTCGTATTACTAACGGAATTTTCGAATTACAAATGGAATTTCCGAATTAAAAATAAATTTTTCGAATTACAAGTAAAATCTTTGAATTATAGATGGAATGTTCGAATTACAAGTAGAATCTTCGAATAACAATTGATATTTTTATACCCTCCGCTCTAGTGACAGAGGGTACATATAAGTTTGTCATTCCGTTTGTAACTCATCGAAATATCAGTCTGCGACTCCATAAAGTATATGGACTTTTGTCATTAACTTTTAACGCTTGTGATATTTTACTAATTTCGCAATAACATTTTTATTTGTAAACTAGGTGGTACTTGTGAATGTAGATATGTTAAGGGAACTATAATGAGTAATTCTGCAAAGGCACAGCGCAAATAGTCTCATTATCTCATGGTAAGGAACGTGCAAAGTTGAAAAATGTGAAAAAATCGCTTGATACTCTCATGAAATTTTTCGTTCAAAGTTCCATATTGTTGGGTGCGTTAAAGCTATTGCTCCAAATTTAATACCGTTTAATCAGTAGACTTGGGCAATTATTTGGTGTAGGTTCAGTGGATGTGCCATCAATAAGAAAAAAGTTACATGGACCTAAATCTTTGATACCAATTTTTTTCAATTTTCAATTTTTCGAGGTTTTTGATTGTAGCTTTTGGTGCAAACTGTAATTTTAAAATTCAAATACACATGGTTAAAGTCCTTGTAAATATGCACAATCTGAGACTGATTCGAGAGATGTGCTTGCAATGGTTACGAAGCTGCAGCTCTCCAAAGATGGGAAGAAAAAACGTGAATTTTTTAAAAAGTCTGTTTTTTGCGAGGCACACTCCCAGTTTTATTCCGAATGGTTCCGAATGCTTTGTGAACTTTATAATTTACCATTTCCCACTTGATTTACAAACGCACCCAAAAAATATTCAATTGCAAAAATTTTATGAACTTTTTAAATTTTTTGCAAAATTTCGATATTTTAGTTTTGCATTATTTGACAGCCAAATGTGCATGGCTGAAAGTTGAACATGTAGAAACAATGGTATGTGCAAATATAATAAATCATGGAAAGCAACATTGATCAAAAGTTAATATTGGCGAATTCCGCGGTGTTTTTCAGTTTTCACTTTTTTGTAAGGCACATCCAGGCCGCTTATAGAAATTGGTCGGTGAAAGGCGCGTTTGGTAGTCTTTTTAATTCTCTTTCTTCAATTAATTCGCACCCGAAAAAATTTAACGTTTAAGCGGTTTTTCGGTGGTTTTAAATTTTTGATACCTTTAAATTTAATGGTTATATAAAATCTTACATTACTTAAATAAAGTAGAAAAGAAATGTATTTTGATAGATTTTGACATGTCTTATTCAAACATGGACGTATTCAGGGGGGGGGCCCAGGGGGCCCGGGCCCCCCCCTTTTGGATTGAAAAATTTAAAAAAATTTATTCATTTGAACACATAATCAGACCTTTGAAGATTTAATTCCCTAATTCAATTTATTAAATCTGATTTAAGATAATTGAATTAATTCCCTGTTTCTATAAATCGAAAAGAATTAATTCATTATTTAAATCACTTAATTTCATTGCAAAGAATTAATTCGTTGATTTGAATCAATTGAATTAATACATTTTGATTTGAATCAACTGATTCAAATCACTTGATTTGAATCAACTGATTCAAATCACTTTTGATTCAAATCAACTGATTCAAATCACTTTTGATTCAAATCAACTGATTCAAATCACTTTTGGTTTGAATCAACTTGATTTAAACTTTTTTCACTTAAATCAAACACTAAAAATGCACATTATAAAAATCTTATCAGGTCTGATTGCGTTAAATTCATTGGAATATCGCCAATTTTAAACACACCACGCCATCAATAAACAACACTCCAAATTGTACAGTATTATTAAATGTGTACCTTTAGTCTAGAGATGGGCGCTGGTCACGTGATTCACGTGAATCACGCGTGAGTGTGAGTGATTTCCATTTCAATCACGTGATTGTGAGTGAGCGTGATTTGAAAAAAACCTGAGCGAGTGATTAGTGAGTTAGTCATTTATTTTTTGCGTGAGTCTGCGTGATTAGATTTTTTGATTTGCACAATTTTTTGATTTGCCCAATTTTTTTAAAATTTTTCTAAATTTTTTTTTTTTTTTCGAGTTTTTTTTTTTTTTTTTGGTAAGAAAATTTTATTGCGTGAGTAGATTTTGCGTGACTCATGCGTGAGCGTGATTGAATCTGGCGTGAGTCACGCGTGAGTGTGAGTAAGTTTTTTATTACTCACGTGAATAGTGAGTGAGCGTGAGTAAAAAAATATTGCGTGAGGGATTAGTGAGTGATCCGATTATTTTTTGCGTTAGTGAGTGTGAGTCAAAATCCACTCACGCGCCTATCTTTACTTTAGTCAATAACGAATTTGGCTCTTCAGCATAAAAATAACTTTTAACACAAAAACAATGAATGATTTACATTTTTATTATACACATACATTTCCATTATATCGAAAAGTCGTGCATTATCCCACCCTTAATGTATATGTGCAAATTAATAAATGTTATATTAAAGCAATGTCTTGCATTTTTGTGATTCCTTTGCATGCATAGGCTAAAAAATGCTGCCAATAAAATGTACACCATAAAATTCTGTTGCTTTGACTTTTTGCTTGCTACTACCGCACAAGAATATATGTATGTTATAGTATGTGTGTGCGTGTGTAAAGTAAATACTTTGATTTAAGAAAAAAATGTTTAAATCAACTGAATCAAAACATTTTTGATTTGAATCAATTGATTTGAATCAAATTGATTTGAATCAATTGATTTGAATCAAATTGATTTGAATCAATTGATTTGAATCAATTGATTTGAATCAAGTGAATTAATTCTTTGTTGATTTGAATCAAGTTGATTTGAATCATTATTTAAACAAGGAATGAAACAAAAAATTAGTTAATTCATTCAACAAAAAGTTGAAATTAATTCTTTTGAATCAAATCATCAAGAATTAATTCCTTGATTTATTAATATGAATTAATCTTTTTGCGAATCAAATCAAAAAGTGAATTAATTCTTCAAAGGTCTGCACATAATACAAGAAACAAACACATGTTTTTTAGTATTAAAAATATTTTGGTCTTTCAAGAAAAGTTTTTAATATATTTTTATAAAAACTCTTGATTTTGATAAATTTTCTTTTTATAAAAATATATTTACATCGAAACATCTGTAAAAAATGTATCGAAAACACATTATATTGGTTTAATTTAATGAAAATTTTGCATCAGGATCATGAAAATAATTTTCTAAAGAAAAATTTGCATATTTAATTTTTAATTTTCATTCTAGCACTATTTTAAAAAATCGAGTTTAAAGTTTCAAATATTAAAAAACTACTTAGGAAAATATTTAAACTGGCAAAAAAAAAATCGATTATATTTTATCTAACCCTAAAATGTTGCGCTAACGCAATAATATGTAACAGTAGACTAGCATTTTTTTGTCATCTTTCGATTTTCCCAAGTGTCCGGGCAAATTTTTATTGTCGAAGTTCTGAAACTTATGTGGTACAAATTTGAGGTCAATCGTATTAAATTAACCCGCGGCGCACGTCGGTCAAAGTTTTGGATTTTTGAAAAATTTTTTAAAATAAAATTAAAAAAAAAATTTATCTTTCGACACATCATATTTGTTAATTTCGATGCGCTGAGCACGAATATCATATAAAAAATTAAAATCACTCGATCGGCTTTCGAGATATCGCCATTTCAACTTTGTAAAAAATGGCGGTTTTTTCCTCCGTTCAAGAAATTTTTTACAAAAAGTCTCAAAATTTCATTCCGCCGACCCTTTTGTAGAGCTTGAGACAATCTTTCATTTAAAACTAATTTGGGCCCAATCCGATCATTTTAAGCCGTGGCGCCCTTCGATCAAAGTTTTGGCTTTTTAGAAACTTTTTGCCAAAAACCCTAAACTTTGATCAAAAAAAATGATCGGATTTGGCTCCAATTAAGCTTAAATGAAAGATTGTATAGAGCTCTATAAAATGGTTAAAAAAAAGAAATGTTTAGAGTTTTTTTTTTTTTAATTCTTAAACGTAGGAAAAAACCCCCGTTTTGCAATTTTTTTACATATTTTATTTTTTATTTTTATTTTTTTTTTTTATTAAGAATTACCATATAATTACAAATCATATACTAATTATACCTAACCGAGAACTGGTAACAATGACCTTCGTCTCGTTGTAGCGAAACAGACCAAGGCCTCTGGTGGGAATCGAACCCACGACCCCCAGACTCATAGGCTAGCACGCTACCAACTAGCCTACTGGGGCGCCTTTTTTTTACATATTTTAAATGGCGATATCTGGAAAACCGTTCGACCGATTTTAAAAATTTTCGTATGATATTCGTATTCAGCATGCTAAAATTAATAAAAATAATGTATCGCAAGATATTTTTTTTTTATTTTTTCATTTTCAAAAATCCAAAACTTTGGTGGAAATTTTCCAAAAGTCCAAAACTTTGATTGAAGGGCGCCACGGGTTAAAATGATCGAATTTGGCTCAAATTAGTTTTAAATGAAAGATTGTCTCAAGTTCTACAAAAGGGTCGGCGGAAAGAAATTTTGAGACTTTTTTTTTTAATTTCTTGAACGTAGGAAAAAACCACCATTTTTTGCAAATTTCAAATAGCGATATCTCGAAAACTGTTCGACCGATTTTAATTTTTTTTGATATTCGTGCTCAGCACATCAAAATTAACAAATATGATGTGTCGAAAGATATTATTTTTTATTTTTTAATTTTTCAAAAATCCAAAACTTTGACCGCCGGGCGCCACGGGTTAAATTAATCCGATTGGCCTCAAATTGGTACCACATGAGGTTTAGGCCTAGTAGAATAAAAAAATGCCAGGACTTTGAAAATCGGAGAAGAAAAAATTTTGCTATACAGAAAAATGCCAGTCTAATGTAACTTTAGAGCCGTAAAAAGCGCTAAGAAAATAATAAAATTTTCAAGTTCAAATATCTCGATAACGGAATGTCCTACAACCATGTGGATTGCTGATTTGCGCGTATTATGGTTCTTACGCGTGAATACGTAGCAGTTAGCACTAAATAAGGCTTTTTTTAATTTTCAAACGTGAATATCTCGAAAATGGAACGCGCCAGCTTACGAATACGTATCAGTAGAGCCATAAACACGCCTAATTAGCAGTTTCGAATTTTCAAAGGCAAAAATCGGAAAAATATTAAATTATTAAAATATTTGGTAAGATAATTTGGAATCAGGAGAGCAAAACCAATATACTTTGATTATTTTTTGCAATTCCAAATTTATAAAAAATACAAAAATAATATTTCTGGTGGTAGGACTTTCAGGTAGCATATTGTTTCCAGGAACCATTTTTATTGGAAAAATACCTCAGAATCTGGGAATTTATTATACAGTTTTTCATAAAAAATTCGCAGATTTAAAGACATTTTTTAATGGAATATTTTCAGAATTATTTTCAGAATATTTTGTATATCAAATATATAAAAAAAATATATTCTGAGTGAAGTTCTAAAATTCTAAGAAGTTCTCAAATTCTAAGACATGTCCATGTCAAAGTCCAAGACTTTTGTATAATTTAACAAAGTTTTTGGTAAAAATACAACTCACTAAGTCTGCGAAGTCTTACCAAGTTTTTGTTCTAAAAAATTGGCTAAATTAAGCAAAAGCAATTGGTGAGTTGTATTTTTTTTACCAAAAATTTTACTAAAAGGTTTGTTTTTTTGCGAGCAGATTCTGAGATGTTTTAAATTTTGATGAGGCTGAGATATTTTTCTCTATAAAAAATTTACAAATTCTAAGGTTTTTTTTGCACAAGGGGGGGGAGGGGGTATAAGAGAAAATACTTTTATTTGGTGAAGATTAAAAAAAAATTTCAGTTGGGCCCCCCCCTTTTTAAATTCCTGGATACGTCGCTGTATTCAAATAATATTTCAAAATTAGTCCATTGATTTTTGCAGTCGCGAAAATCGCGAAAAATTGCTAAAAATTTTTATAACCTTGATAAAATTAGTAATAATTTAAAAATATTTCGTAATAACCTTAATATTAGCATTATTAATCGTACTTTGAATAGTTTCAATATTCAGTGAAGGACAACACTGTAAAATCAGACATTTAACATTAAAAAAAAAAATCAAAATTATAAATTTTTTTTTTCAAAAATGTTCCCTTTAAACCACTGCTGTTTCTTACCTATTAGAGATAGAATAATGGTGTTAACTAAGAATTTGTTGAGATTTTATTAATGCATTTGGTAATATTTTTCTAAAAAAAAATAAAACCGCTGGAAACATTTTTATTTCCAAAATATTGGAAAATGTGCCGAAAAAAAAATTGGTTAAATGCAAATATCTCGATATTTAGCAAAGATTTTATGCATGTTTGAATATGTATTTTAGCCTTGGGTAAGCATAATACAAAATGGTACGTTTGGTTAACTTCGGATAAAAAATGTAATTTTGACAATTTTTTTAAAACCTTTAACTTTAAACCGCCATAGTTTTGGGTGCGATCGCTCAAATTAATGCACGCGGACGGATTTGAATTACTTATTTATAATGTTATTTACCTACAAAGTCTTATCAATGTGCCACGAAAAAAAAATCGCAATTTTTTTTTTTCTTAAATATTAAAAGTTAATGACAATTGCTCATATATATTCATGATCACCAATCGATTTTAAGACATTCTAGCGATGTCCGTATGTCTGTCTGTCTGTGGAAATGGTTATCACGGCCAAAATATTACACGGAGGTGACTGAAACGTAACATATTTATTGGAAGTTCTCCCGAGAAGTTTGGTATTGCATTTGAGCGATATCGGTTCAGCGGTTCAAAAGTTATGAACGAAAATGTAAGGACACCTCAAAAATTTTAGTACATTCAACATAAAAATACAAAATGCTTTAATTCGGCTGCTGGTTGACATTTGTGAACATACTTGAACACGAAATGGTACTTAAACAAGTACGAACATATTTTTTGACAAAAAAAGAAAAAAATCGCGGATTTTTTTTTTTACCAAAATTTTTTTTCGCGGAATTTTTTTTTTTAAAAAAATTTTTTTTCAAAAATAATTTCCTTTAAATAAAGTTTTTTGCAATAATCTTTTTAAAATTGTGAAGGATATCACTACATTCGGCAAGGCCGAATTTAACTTTTTTACTTGTTTGAATTAAATCTGTAAATGGTGTAGTTCAAAGTCCTGCATTTGGATCCAAGAAATTATAAAATACAATTTGTAAGCGTGGATATAAAATAAATTGTCTTAATAATGATAAAATTGTATAAGAAAAGTACAAAAATGAGAATAAATCAATATGACAACATTTGTCACAAGGGAGAATGTATTCGTAGTAGGTTTATTCAAGCTCGAGGTCATTATTTCCTTTATTAATTAAAACTATGATATTCTCATAGAATAATTTTCAAGAAAATTATTTTTCTGTTTTTAAATTTATTGACGATCGTGATCTTACTATGATAGTAAAATTTTCGTCTTCTAATTCCCAATGGGAGTAAAGTCGAATATGTATTAATATTTTAGTCATTAACGATTTGCCATTAAAACCCCTTTGCTACTTGTATTTTGGGGTTTTTATATTTGTTAAATAATCTTGACAATGGAATCTGACAAATTCCGAAACACGCGTCGATTAAGTCTTGCAAAAATTACCAACATAAATAAATTTAAAAACAAAAAAATAATTTTCTTGAAAATTTTATATTTGCTAAATAATCTTGACAATGGAATCTGACAAATTTAAAATCAGAAAAATAATTTCCTTGAAAAGTATTCTTTTGGAATATCATAGTTTAATTAGTAAGGAAATAATGACCTCGAGCTAAAATAAACCTACTCAAAATATAATATTTTAAAGGTCGAATAAAATAAAACTATTTTTATTTTTTAATTAAAAATTAATCAGAAAATACCAAGAATGTCTATAATTTTTTTTTTGATAAATTAACAATTTTTTTTTTTGGTAAATTAACAAATTTGCTTGTGTAAATTAACCATTTCTTTTTGCTAAATTGTTGATGTAATAATAAATACAAACCAAATTTGTTTGTAATAAACAAAAATTCAAATAATTCAATAAAATTCAAATTTTTTATCTTTCTTTAAAAATTTTTAGGCACATGTTTCATATAGAAATATTTTCATATAAATATGTATGTTTAATAATAAATTTATTAAAATTTCTAAAATTCCTTATAACATTTTCTTCACCTGTCTTCTTTTGAATAACAAAATATTTATCTTTCTTTCATCAACATTTTTTTTGTTAAATATTTCAATTTATTTAAAAAACACAAAAAAAAAACTTTTGCCACAAGGCCACTTTGCCAAATGATTATATTTAAATAAACAAAAAAAATAAGTATGTCTACAATAAAATATTAATTATCAAAATTATTTTATTAATAAACATAAGTCATCAAATTTTATAACTTATTTATTTTTAACAAAATAAAAACAGAGCAAAAATATTTTTAAAAAAATAAAGACAAAAAATTCTCAAAGCCAAAAAATACAATTATTTTGTTTTTTAAATTATTTTAAATTATTTAAAAATGTATTTTTAAGTTCAAAACAACAACAAATTCTTAAGGAACATGGTTTTTTCATGACCGGTAATTATGATGGGATAGGTTATGGCTATTGTAAACAAAAAATAGAAAAATATTTTTTGAATTGATGAATATTGACACTGACACTTTTCTGATGATAAAAAAAAAATATAAATAAATATCTATATTTCAAGTGACTGTCATAAGAAATTGATGATTGCTTTTAAAATATTTTTTTTAAAAAGGACAAATACTCAAGGTTGGAGTGTTTTTGTTACTTGAGCGTTCAATTAGTTTAAGTAAAAAAAAAACATTTTTTTGTTTGAAAAAAAAAATTCATTCAAAAACAAAATATTTTTTAGTCACCTACCGGCTATAAAAATAAACTGGACAATCCCGGCCGGACACAGCAGATTAATACGATTTGACAATAAACAAGTGAACGTAGTGTTAAAACCGACTGCGCCAAATCTTAAGACCTTTAAAATGTAAAAAACAAGTAAAAAAGTTAAATTCGGCCTTGCCGAATGTAGTGATACCCTCCACAATTTCAAAAAGATTATTGCAAAAAACTTTATTTAAAAGGAAATTACTTTTGAAAAAAAAAAAATTTGGAAAAAAAATTTCCGCGAAAAAAATTTTGGTAAAAAAAATCCGCCATTTTTTTTTTTTTTGTCAAAAAAATATGTTTTACTTGTTTAAATACCATTTGGTGTTCAATTATGTTCACATATGCCAACCAGAAGCCGAATTAAAGCATTTTGTATTTTTAGGTTATGTTGAATGTACTGAAATTTTTGAGGTGCGCTTACATTTTCGTTCATAACTTTTGAACCGCTGAACTGATATCGCTCAAATGCAATACCAAACTTTTCGGGAGAACTTCCAATAAATATGTTAAGTTTCAGTCATCTCTGTACAATATTTTGTCCGTGACAGCATTTTCCACAGACAGACAGACGGAAAGACAGACGGACATCGCTAGAATGTCTAAAAATCGATCGGGCATCATGAATATATATACTTTATGGGGTCCCAGATCGATATTTCGATGAGTTACAAACAGAATGACAAACTTATATATACTCTCTATCTCTAAGTGGAGGGTATAAAAACAAGTGAGAGGAGCTAAATTCGGCTGTATCGAAACTTTATACCCCCTAAAATGTAAAATTATTAAAAAAAACAAATATAAAGAAGTTAAATTCCACCTTGCCGAATGTATTGATAACCTCCCAAATGCTAAAAAGATAATTGGAAAAAATATATTCTTTGAAAAAAATTTTTGGAATAAAATTTTTGTGCAATAATTGTGATAAAAGATTGGAAAATAAATTAATTTTGATAAGAAAATTCTGATTAATTTTTATAAAAAAATCAAAATTGTTTTATTCGACCTTTAAAATATTATAATTTGAGTTGGTTTATTCTAGCTCGAGGTCATTATTTTCTTTTCGAGTTAAAACTATGATATTCTCATAAAATAATTTTCAAAAAAAACTATTTTTCTGTTTTAAATTTATTTATATTGCTCAGTTTTGTAAGATTTAATCGGCACATGGAATTTCGGAATTTGTCAGATTCCAGTGTCAAGATTATTTTGCAAATTTACATGACAAATCGCTTTTAAAACAAGTAAAAAAGTTAAATTTGGCCTTGCCGAATGTAGTGATACCCTCCACAATTTCAAAAAGATTATTGCATAAAACTTTATTTAAAAGAAATTTACTTTTGAAAAAAAGAAAATTTGGAAAAAAAATTTCCGCGTAAAAAAAAACGCAATTTTTTTCTTTTTTTTTGTCTAAAAATATGTTCGTACTTGTTTAAATACCATTTGGTGATCAATTATGTTCACATATGTCAACCAGCAGCCGAATTAAAGTATTTTGTATTTTTAGGTTATGTTGAATGTACTAAAATTTTTCAGGTATTCTTACATTTTCGTTCATAACTTTTGAACCACTGAACCGATATCGCTCAAATGCAATACCAAACTTCTCGGGAGAACTTCCAATAAATATGTTAAGTTTCAGTCATCTCCGTGTAATATTTTGGCCGTGATCACCATTTCAACAGACAGACGGACATCGCTAGAATCTCTTAAAATCTATCGGGGATCATGAATATATATACTTTATAGGGTCCCAGACCGATATTTAGATGAGTTACAAACAGAATGACAAACTTATATAAACCCTCTATCACTAAGTGGAGGGTATAAAAATACAAATATATATTCGACTCTACTCCAATTTGGTGAAAAAAATAATTTCGCGATTTTTTTTTTTTGTAGAAAATATGTTTTCACTTGTTTAAATACCACTATTTACCCACGTATAGAAAAATTTTAGTCATTATGGAGGATATTCATGGATTCGGCCAAGTCGAATTCAATTTTTTTTACTTATTTTTTTGATGATTCGCTTGTACACTACTGTTAACCTGTATAAAAACCTACGTGATTTGCATGCAAACAAACAATATAATGTACATATTTCCGTTACAATTGCAATTACCTTCATAAATACAATTTTTTTTTTCTGAATTTATTCTATTTAAATTCAAATTTCCTTTTTTTAAGGTTTGTATAAATTTAAATTTAATTTGTTTGGGTAAAAAAGAAATCCTTTGTAAATTCATAGAAGTAAAAAACTGGCAATAAAAAAATTAAAAACAACTAAAAACGGCTGTAGCGAATTTTAAAATATCCTACATAAACCCTACCCGAATTTTAAAATACCCTACAAAAACATTAAATATTTTATGAATAATTCAATTTCATATGCAATTGTCACAACCGCAATTATTTAAAAAAGAACATTTTTGAGACAGTAAAAATTGCGGCTGACATAAATAACTTTGCTGTTGTCACAACCAAATTTTCTGTTGCCACACCCAAAAAACCCTTACTTATGTTATGACAACCGCAATGTGGTTATAACAACCAAACTCAAAAATAACCCAGTTCTAAAATGTGATATCGTCCACAGGAATCATGCATAAAATCAGGTAGTTTGTATGTGTTCTTTGACTCGTGATTAGTTTTCAAAGGCTGCTTTCAGACCAGCAAAATATCAGCTGGAAAGTTCCAGCTGATATTTTGTGCATTTACAATAAGTTACAAACGCTGTGACTAAATTAATTATGCCATTAAAACTATAGTATGTTTTTTTTTTTTTTTTTTTTTTTTTAAATTACCATATAGATGATATAAAAACAATATTTCTACTTTTTATAACATTTTCATTATTTAACCCAAAAAAAACCAAAATGTATAATTTGCAAATCATTTCTAAGAATCAAACTGTATAAAATTATAGTACATTGTAATACATAGTTTGAATATGGTAAATATCTTAATAAATAATAACCTTTTTTAGTTTTGTTTACAAACTAAAGTTAATTTTTTTTTGTAACTTATTGACCTTTATTTTATGTATATATGGAAAAACTAAGCAAGAAAAAAGTTTTCCATACAGTTAACGAAATTTTCATTATGAAAACTGACACAAAAATTGATTATTATTTACCTTAAATGTTTTAGAATCGGAAAGAGAAAATTGAATCCGTTACAGTCGCATAATGTTTTTTAAAATTTTAATAAACATTATGTTTATTTGTTTATTTATTATAATCATACTCTTGCTCATTATTAATCATTATAATCATATTATACTTATTATATTCATATTATAATTCATTATAATCATATTATAATTCATTATAATCATATTATAATTCATTATAATCATATTATAAATTATTATACTCACATAATAATTCATTATAGTGATATTATAATGTATTATAATCGCATTATAATACATTATAATGCATTATAATCATATTATAATACTTTATAATCATATTATAATTCAATATTATCATATTATAATGCAATATAATCATATTATAGCTCATTATAATCATATTAAATTACATAATGATTCATTTAAATCACATTATTCTTTCATTTTAATCATATTATTCAATATAATCATATAATAATTCATTAAAATCATATAATAATTCATTAAAATCATATTATACTTTATTACAATGACATTTTTTTCATTATATTCATATTATAGTTAATTATAATCATTTTATAATTTATTATAAATTATTATACTCAAATCATAAATTTTTTTTTTTTTTTTTCAATTATAATTCATTATAATCATATTATAGTTTATTATAATCATATTATAATACATCATAATTCATTTAAATCTCATTATTCTTTCATTATAATTATATTATTCAATATAATCATATAATAATTCATTATAATCATATAGCAATTCATTAAAATCATATAACAGTTCATTATAATCATATTATAATTGATTCTAGTTATAATATAATTCATTATAATCATATTATAATTCATTATAATCGTATTATAATATATTATAATACGAAATTCGCATTATAATACATTAAAATAGTATTATAATACATTAAAATGGTATTATAATACATTATAATCGTATTACCATACATTTTATTTGTTTTATAAAGCATTTTTATCATATTATAATCCATTTTAATGGTGTCATAATTCACTGTAGTCATTATAATCATTTCCAATGCATTATAATCGCATTACAATCCATTTAAATCGTATTACAATCGTATTATATATGAATAATATTCCATTATAATCGTACTATAACCCATTATAATTTATTTAAATGAATTGTAATCATTTAAAATTCATTATAATCGTATTATAATCCATTATAACCGTATTATAATTCATTATAATCGTATAATAATTCATTTCATTCATATTATAACACATTTTAATTGTTATAATTATTATAATCATCTATAATTCATTATAATTGAATTATATCGAATTATAATCGTATTATTATCCATTATAATCGTATTATAATCAATTATAATTATGTTACAATGCATTGTAATTGTAAAAATTGATAATAATCATTTACAATTCATTATAATCACATTATAATTTATTATAATCCATTATTATCGTATTATAATCCATTATAATCGTATTATAATCTATTATAATCGTATTATAATCCATTATAATCGTATTATAATTCATTATAATCGTGTTATAATCCATTAGAATTGTGTTAAAAGCCATTATAATCATTTATAATCCATTATAATCGTATTATAATCCATTATAATCGTATTATAATCCATTATAATCGTATTATAATCTATTATAATCGTATTATAATCCATTATAATCGTATTATAATTCATTATAATTGTGTTATAATCCATTAAAATTGTGTTAAAAACCATTATAATCATTTATAATCCATTATAATCATTTATAATCCATTATAATCGTATTATAATCCATTCTAATCGTATTACAATACATTATAATCGCGTTGTAAGCCATTATAATCGTGTAATAAGCCACTAAAATCATTTATAATTCATTATAATAGTATTATAATCCGTTACAAATATATTACAATCGAATAATACTCTATTTAATCGTTATAATTGATAAAAATCATTTATAATTGATTATAATTCTTTATAATTCATTATAAACGTATTATAATTCATTATAGCAGCATTGTAATCCATTATAATGTATTATAATCGAATAATATTCCATTATAATCGTATAAGAATCCATTAAAATTACTATTCATTTTAATCGTATTATACTCCATTTTTGTTTATTTTATGTATTTATTAATTGCATTATAACCCAAAATAATGTATTTAAATGTATTTTAAATAATTATAATCGTATTATTCATCATTTGTATTATATTATGATTCATTATAATGTATTATAATATTTTATAATGAAATATAATCGTCTTAAAATCCATGATTATTGATTGATTGTTTATTTTCTAAAAAAATATGTATAGAATTAACTCACATAAGTAAAGAAAGTTATTTTCCTAGAAAAAAGGATTAAAATTATAATTTTTGGTTTGATTTTTCTTAAAAAATTAATCCATTGTAATATTTAGTTATAATCATTTAAAATTTATTATAATCGTATTATATTTTATTATAATCGTATTATAATTTATTATAATCGTATTAAAATTTATTATAATCGTATTATAATTTATTATAATCGTATTATAATTCATTATAATCGTATTTTAATTCATTATAATTGTATTATAATTTATTATAATCATATTATAATGTATTATAATCGTATTGAAATTCATTATAATGGTATAATAATCCATTATAATGGTATTATGATCCATTATAAACGAATTATAATCCATTGTGATCATTATAATTAATTATAATCATTTATAATTCATAAGTATCGTATTATAATTTATTACAATCGTATTATAATTCATTATAATCGTATAATAATCCATTATAAACGACTTATAATCCATTATAAGCATATTATAATCCATTTTAATCGTTATAATTGATTACAATTTTTTATAATTCATTATAATTGCGTTATAAATCATTATAATCGTATTATAATCCATTACAATCGTATTATAATCCATTATAATCGTACTATTATGGAATAATATTCCATTATAATTGTATAAGAATCCAATATAATTATTATTTATCTTAATCGTATTATATGCCATTTCAATCGTATTGTAACTCATTATAATTTATTTAAATGTATTATAATCTATTATAATCATATTATGATTTATTTGTATCATATTATAATTCATTATAATCTCTTTTTAATGTTTGATAATATTTTATAATGTAATATAATCGTCTTGAAATCCATGATTATCGTAATTCCTTAACACAAAACTTCTCCAAATCTAAATATAATTCTGTAGGAATAGTTTTTTTTCAAAAAATCAATTTTTTTTTTTCAAAAATTCAAATTTTTTAAAGTGTACAGTTTATAAATTCTGCCAAAAAAATATGTTTACATTTGAAATCTTTTACAAAAGATAAACTTTGTTGGTAGTTATTTATTGGTAAATATTATTGCTAGTTTTTTTGTAACGGAAATTGATTGTTTATTTTCTAAAAAAATATATATGATAATAACTCACAAAAGTAAAGAAAGTTTTTTTCATAGAAAAATGTATTTAAATTATAATTTTTCTTTTGATTTTTCTTATGTCATATTTCTTTTATTGATGATATGTAAAAAAAATTTGAATAAAGGAAATTAAAATAAATTGTTTGGCACATGTTTTTTTAGGAATCCAAATAAAAAATTTCCAGAGAATTTTATTCATACATAAATAATAAAATATCAATAAAAAAATAGGATGGCAACATTATTACAGTACAGTTAGTTATAAATTTTATTAACGCTGGATTACTAAATGATCTGTTAAATTTAACTTTTTTATACAAATTCTTGACATAAGGCTTTGTTAAATCGACAAATAACTGGATATTAAGTAATCCATCGTTAAAGATTTAAAAATAAAAAAATATTTTTTCTTCATTAATTTCTTCCAAAGATCACAATTGGAAAAATTCTGGTATACTTTTTTTGAAAATTCTTAAATTTCAAAACATTTTTCACATTTTTGTGAAAAACTTTTGTAACATACTTAAAAAAAATCTAATAGAACTCTGTTTTGATTTAAAGCATTGTGTATAAAAACTAAATAATTACTCATAAAACTAGAAGCATAAATTTAGACATTAGTTATTACACAAAATTAAAGCATACTTTCAGGCACTTCTTTTAATTTTTGCATTCATCATTGCAAAAAAAAATCCATTAAAAAATTATCATACAATTTCACAAAAATACAAAACTACTTGTCATGTCAATTGTCAGTTGAATAAAAAAAAAAGAAAATTGTGTAATCTAATTTTATTTCTCGTCTTACTTCACTATATATCATGATTTTTTGTATTTGCAGTTTGACTACATTTTTTTCTCTTTTACTGACATTCTTGTTTTCCAAATGAATACATTTGCATTTGACGCATTGATTTAGAATGAAATGTGTGTTAAAAAAAAGGAAAAAAAGGTAAAAATATGAAATTTAAAGGAAAAAATGTGTAAGAGAATAGAATTTATAAGAAAAAAAAAAATTCCAAGAAAAAAATTATTTAGAAAAAAAAATTATTCAGAAAGAAAATTTATTCAGGAAAAAAATTATAAAACAAGAAAATGATGTAAAAGAACATCAAAAACAAAAGGATGAAAAAATTTGATGTGCCATCAAAAAGAAAATTAGGAAAATTAAAGTTCTACTGTTTCTTTTTAAATAACAAAGGTATTGGCTATTTATGTTTATAAAAAAAATTTAAATACAACACAAAATTTTAGTGAAAACTGCAGATGGAAACTAGATCAAAAATTGCGTTAGCGTAAATAAACTAAAATTCACGTGATAACTGAGTGAGTCGTGAATGATTTTATTTTGTTAGTCAAAACTCTCTCACGCTTCTATCTCTAGAGAAAACTATAGCATATTTAAAAGCAGTTATATTTTGTATTTAAAATTTTTTCAGAGTTGTAAATCGAACTGTTATCCACTATAATTGCATAACATACACTTTCGTCAATTTATCAAAAATTTATTAATATTATAATAATTTATAATCATATTATAACATGTTATAATAGAATAAGTATTAATTAAAATTCATTATAATCGGACAATAATTCATTATAATCGGACAATGAACCAAAAATATGCATTTGCAGCAAAATAATAGCAAAATATGCAAAATTATGCATTTCAAGCAAAATATGCAATAACGAATCGATGTCATTTTAAATCAAATTCATCGATTCGGAAAGATATTCTGTCATGCTGTTCTATGACCAATGGGAAAAAACATCCATTTGCATGAAAGTTTTCTCCTTGGTTATAATCTAATTAATTTTTTTTTTTATAATCGTATAATAATTTATCGTAATATTATTAGATTTTATTATAATCGTACAGAATTCATTACTATTAAGTTACAGTTTATTCATTCGAATTATAATCCATAAAAGTTGTATTATAATTGATAATGATCAAATTATAATTTATTATAATTGTATTAAAATCTATTATAATCTACTATAATTGCATTTTATCAATTAAAACCATATTATAATTTATTATAATCTATAATACTTCATCATAATTTATTATACTTCATTATAATTTATTATAATTCATTGTAATCATATTAGAATTCATTATAACCATATTATAATTCATTATAATTATATTATAATATATTATAATCATATTGTGATTTATTATAACCATAATATAATTCATTATAACGATATTATAATTCATTATAATGATATTATAATTTAATATAATTATATTATAATTCATTATAATCATATTATAATTCATTATAATCATATAATTCATTATAATCATATTATAATTCATTATAACCATATTGTAATTCATAATAATCATATTATAATTCATTATAATCATGTTATAATTCATTATAATCATGTTATAATTAAATATAATCATATCATAATTTATTATAATCATATTATAATTTATTATAATCATAGTATAATTCATTATAATCATATTATAAATCATTACAATCATATTGTAATTCAATAGATTCATATTATTATACATTATAATCAGATCATAATTTATTTTCATTCTGATATAATTAAAATAATAGTAGATTTTAAAGGCGTAACAATATAAACGTGAACTCAAATCTTAGCATGGTCCATTATTATCATTTTATATCCATTATATTCCCATTAAATGAGCGACGAAGTGTTTAAAATAGTTTTTTTAAATATTACAATCGAACTATAATTGTATTATTATTGTTTTAAAATCTACTATAATCGAATTATAATCTAATAAATTTACTTTAAACCAGTGGTCGACAGAAAGAGAGTATACAAATGCATTGTTGTGTGAATATAAATATGCATGTGTTAGTATATTTCTTAAACAAAGCGACATCAACCAGCTTGTTGTTGTATTTTTATGCTCTAAGTTGTGAGTTTTGTTGACATTCGTGTTGAATACATGTGTATACCCGAATGTGTTCGGGATCAATGTGCAATGGATGCCGATCACTGCTTTAAACGAGTCGTAATCTTTTTTTTTTTCATTATAATCTTTTTTTATATTCGCTATAATAGAATTATAATTTTTATAATCGTAATAAAGTTTAATATAATTGCATTATAATCCGATTTAATAATATTCGAAATTCTATAGTCTAATAAAAATTCGTTGAAGCCATATTATAATTATTTATAATCGTTTAAAATTTCAGTATTTTATAATAATCGATTATAATCTACTATCATTTAATTTTATAAATCATAACCTTATTATAATTCATTATAATCGATTATAATGATGTTATAAACCATTATTATCTCTGTATATAAAAGAGGGTTAGTGACTGACTGATTTAAAATTGCATAGCCCAAATCATTGAAGCTAGGGACTTGAAATTCACCTTCCGGTGAAATGGTCCTTACTTCAAATATTTTTATAGAAAACCAATAAAAAAATCTTTTGGAGGTTTAAGAGTAATACAAAATATTTTTTTTACGGTTTCTTTAATCCATCGCAAATTTCAAAGACCGAGTCTTATTCCACTCGACAACACCTACTAGAAAAAAAAGTATCGCATCCCAGGTATTTCTGTTTGATTCTTTTTTGTAACACTGTGTAATCCATTATTATCTCCTATAATCACATTTCATGAATTATAATTCATTATAATCGTGTTATTAATCGTGTTATAATCCATTATTATCATGCTAAAATCCATTATAATCGTTTAACAATCCATTATATCTCTGTTATAATCCATTATAACCGTGTTATAATCCATTATAATCGTGTTATAATCCATTAAAATCGTGTTATAATCCATTATAATCGTGTTATTGAAAAAACAATAAGTTCGTAATTTTGCAAAACCAAAGGGAAAAGTTTCGCCTTAAAGAACTTACTCAATCTCCAAAAACACAATTTTGTACGTGTCTTTTTGAATTTTTGCTTAACAAATGAAGCGGTTTTATGCTAGAGGAAGTTCAAGGTCCTGCACTTGGACCCGGGGAGTAAGAATTTTTTTTTTTTTTTTGCGGTTCGTCCCCTTTTGAAGACGTGGTTACAAAAAAAGTTTAAATAATGATAAAATTGTATAACTTAAGTGCAGTGATCGAAGATATTTTAGCGATGTCCGTCTTTGGAGGACACGATGTAGGCCAAAAGTAAAAGACCTAGACTCCTGAAGTTTGGTTTGATGCAATAAAAATAACACCGTCCGAAAAAAATGAAAAAAAGTCGTTGAACACGAACTGGATAATATGCGTTTTAAGCTAGAGACTACATGTAGTAAAACAGCAATTACAGTTTTTCATTTCGTGATCCTGTTTCCTTTTAAAAGGACTTTAAATTTTTAGAGGATTAGATTTGATAAAATATTTTTTTAATATTTGTACTTGTCCTAGGAGTCCAATATTAACAAAAAATAAAAGAGGAGGATCTTCCTAATTTTCCTATTTTATTATTTTTACATATCAGGAAAAAGGAGGTAAGTTACGGCCTTTCAAATATGTATCCTTTAATATCATTCAAAGTTTTGAGCAAAATATTTTGATAAAGTTTTCAAATGACTTTATTCACATCGTTTTATCCTGCTATGGCAAAATAAAAAATGGATAAATTAGGGGAGATCCTCTCTTACTTTTCCGTCATCAGTATCATCAAGTACAAATATTTCAAAAATATTTTACAAAATGTATCCATTAAAACTTTGAAATCCTTTTAAAAGGAAACCACTAACACCTACAACCTAACCTAAACACGATTTTTTTAGAAATTAAGACAATCTATAAAAAAAAATTAAAAAGAAAAAACAATATTTTTCATATTTCCAAAATAAATTTTTAAAATTTAAAATAGTTTTTAAAACAAAAAAACTTTAATTTGTGTTTTTGCTATTTTATGCCAAAATATGCACTTAAAAATTGGAAATATGTACAAAATATGCATTTAAAACCAAAATGTGCAGAAAAAATGCATTTAAAACCAATATATGCAAAAATATGCAAAAACAAATCGATGCCATTTTTACGCAAATTTCTTGATTCGAAAAATAATTGGTCGATATCGTTTTTAGGCTATCGACAAAAAAACATGCATTTGCATGGAAATTCCTAATAATAACAAATTAATTTCTTAATATTAAGGGAAAAAGAGGGAAAAAGATGTCCCCCGCCGAATGAACAATTTTTAAACAAATTTATATGTATACAAACAGCATTCCAAATTCATAAAGTTTACATTTGTAAACTGTCAGCTGTTTAATAGTTAATGAAGCCTAAAAGTATGCCTCATATACATTAAAATATTTAAAGCCATAAAGTATACAATAACTTTTTTTCTTTTCAAAAATATTTTTATTTATGTTACGCTATTTATTGTATCGATTTGACATTGATTCCTTAAACAGTTTTTAAATTCTAAAAGTTTCGAAAGTTGTAGTTTGTTAATGTCTCCCTTAAGTATATATATTAAATTAGTAGTCTATATAAAAGCAATATATTATTTTCAATATTTTATACGAGTTTCTTTTACAGCGAACATAAAACTTGAAAACATAAATACAAAGTTTTATTTTATGAACATTTATCTTTCAACACAAAATCCCCTAAATTATACTTCATAGTATTTTATTAAATTAAAAAAAAAAACATTTTGTTAAATGTTTCTGACAACAAACTTCACTTAGTATTGTTATATTTGGCATTGAATATTGTAACCCAGTTTGTTTATATGTCATGCATTTTAAGTTGAAGCATTTAACAAAAAACAGCCTAAGAGTATGCTTTTAAATTTTTTTATATATAAACAAAGCCTTAAAGTATATAAAACGATTGTTTTTATAGTGTGTCTTTTAAAGCTAAGATTTTAGAAAACATTTAACATTTTTTGTTTAACCAAAACCATTGACATTGATTTCTTTAAATACTAAAATATACATAAGAAGATTTAAAATATGTATTTTTATAAGTCTAAAAGTATACTTTAAAACTATTAAGTAAGAAACAAATGTTAATGGATAGGAGCGTAGGCATAAATTTATTGTGGGGGGAGGGGGCTTCACAGTATAATATTTTTATACCTTTTTATATGGATTTCCATTAAGACTTTTTTCTAGAGAATCATTTATTTTCTTGCATAAAAAACTTTCTCTGTTTATAAGTATTGCATAAGTTTCTTTTTCAAAAATTGTTGCATACCTTTAGGTGTTTCCCATTATTAAATACTTATAATATATTTTAAGTCTTATAAATAAAAACAAAAGTTGATATTTAAAATTTTCTTTGAAAAAAACGAAACTTTAATATATAAAATTGTTCAGCCATTTAAAATTCTTTTGAAATTTTTAAAAACATTTTATGACAGTTAAATTTTCATCTTAAACAACAAGCACGTACCAAAAAATTTTTGTTTGTGTTAAATAATAAGAAAAAGTAGTATAATGAAGTATTTCATTTTCCAAGCTCCTTGACCCCAATAATTATGCAACGTTTTAAGACTGTTAAATAATGTTTGCTATAATGCAAGTCAACATGTATAATTTCTCACAGTTTTCTCTTTTTTCATGAAATATTTAAAGTTTCCTGTTAAGAAAACGTTAACGTAATGTAGAGCGTGTCATTTAAAGACCTTAAAGAAATAAATAAATCAAATAAATTTTATTTCAAAAGCAAACCATGCAATTGTTTGAAGACTATTTGATTTTTTTTATTTGACAAAGTAAAAATAATAATTGGGGGAGGTTCAGCCCGTTAATAGCAAATTGTTTATATGGTTAATAAAATGATTCTTAAAGAAAAACTATTATAATTTTCTTTTGGGTAGCATTCCCCCTTTGAGACAATTTACAGCTCATTGACCACATAATTCTTGAGAAAATAGAAAAAAACATATTTAAGTGTAGTATAACATGACTGATATGATATTTTTTCTTTTTATGTCTCTCGAGTAATGTGTGTTGAATTTGCATATGATTTTTTTGTTGTTTGAAAATTATATATATCAGGTATTCTGATATATGATTTTAAATGAAAAGAAAGACTTTATTCGAATTCGCAAAAGGTAGAGTACGAATATAATGGATTATAAAAGGGTTATAATGAATTTACTATGATTATAATGAGTTATAATAATATTATAATCCATTATAATGGGATTATAATGATTTATAATCCATTATAATGGGATTATAATGAATTATAATACCATTTTAATAAATTATAATACGATTGCATAAACTTTAACTCGATTTTAATGAGTAAAAATACGTCAATAATGAAGTAAAACACGATTGCAATGAATTTTACAATAAAAATGAATTACAATTATTGATAATAAAATTAAATAAATTAAAATACGATTATAATAAATTATAATTCGATTATAGTGAATTATAGCATGGTTATAATGAGATTTAATACGATTATAACGTGTTATAATGAGTTATAATGCTATTATAATATATTATAGTATGATTATAATTAATTATAGCACAGTAATAATTCATTTAGTGAGATATTATGCGATTATAATGCATTATAATACGATTGTAATGTATTATAATACGATTATAATGAATTATAATGATTATAATAAACTATAACTTGATTATAATGGGTAAAAATACATCATTAATGAAGTAAAATACGATTTTATGAATTTTACAATAACAATGAATTATAATTAGTGATAAGGATAAGGATTAAAAAAATTAAAATACGAATATAATAAATTATAATTCGATTATAATGAATTACAGCATAGTTATAATGAGTTTTAATGCGATTATAATGTGTTATAATGCGATTATAACATATTATAGTAATATTATAATAAATTGTAATTCGATAATATTGAATTATAATTTGAATATAATGAATGATAGCACAGTTATACTTCATTTAGTGAGATATTATGCGATTATAATGAGTAATAATGCGATTATAATGTATTATAATACGATTATAATCAACTATAACTCGATTATAAAGGGTAAAAATAAGTCAATAATGAAGTAAAATACGATTATAATAATTATAATTCGATTATAATGAATTACAGCATGGTTATAATGAGTTTTAATACGATTATAATGAGTTATAATGCGATTATAATATATTATAGTACGATTATAATAAATTATAATTCGAAAATATTGAATTATAATTTGATTATAATGAATTATAGCACAGTTATAATCCATTTTAGTACTATTATAATGTATTATAATGAGATTTTACTACATTAAACGTTTATAAAGAATTATAATATGATTTTAATGAATTATAATAGGATTATAATAGGCTATAAAGATTGTGATGAATTATAATATGATTTTAATAAACTATAACGCGATTATAATAGGTAAGAATACGTCAATAATGAAGTTACGATTTAAAACAATTGCAATGAACTTTAGTATAAGAATGAATTATAATGAGTGATAATAAGATTAAACAAATTTAAATACGATTAAAATGAATTATAATTCGATTATAATAAATTATAATTCGATTATAATGAATTATAATTCGATTATAATGAATTATAATTCGATTATAATAAGTTATAATTCATTTTAATACGACTATAATGTATTATAATGCAATTATATTAAATTAAAAACATTTATAAAGAATTATAATATGCTTTTAATGAATTATAAAAGAATTATAATAGGTTATAAAGATTATAAAGAATTATATAACAATTATAATGTAAAATAACACAGTTTTAATGAATTTAAAAAAATTAAAATTAATTTTAGAAAATAATGAATTATAATGAGTGATAATAATAATTAAAATGAATTATAGTACGGCTATAATGAATTATAATTCGATTATAATAAATTATTTTATCTTTTAATGTGGTATAACAAGATTTTAAATGATTATAATGGACTTGAGAAAAATAATAACATATAAAATGATTATAGTGGATTTGAGAATAAGAATGAATTATATAATTATAATACGATTATAATGAATTATAATACGATTATAATGAATTATAATACGATTATAATGAATTATAACACGGTTATAATGAATTATATTACGATTATAATGAATTATAACACGATTATGACGAATGTTAATACATTTATAATCAAATTTAATAGGATTATAATGAATAATAACACGATTACAATGAATATAACATCATTAATATAATATATAATGAATTTTAATATGGTTATAATGAATTATAATACGATTATAATGAATTACAAAATAATATAATGAATTATTATACGATTAAAATAAATTATAATAAAATAAAAGTGGATAATATTGAATTATAACAGCATTAATATTCTTTTAATCTCTTGTTAAAAACGTTAATTGTGCCCATGGATCTATTTGTCGAATTTTTTAATATTAGTTTTCAAGTCTACAAGATTCAAAAAATTATATCTTTACATTTTTATACTCCGTCCGTCTTTCTGTAGATAACACAATGCAGTCCAAAATAAATGAGGTTGCTTCCTTAAGTAAGGCACAAATATGCCTTATAGTCATAGGCAGGTTAAGTTCGTAAATGAGCAAATCGGACCAGGAGGAAAAATGTTTCGCTTGATGAACTAAACCAACCTCTACAAAAATGAATCATTTTTATGCTAGAAAAAGTTCAAAGTCTTGCACCTGGACCCGAGGGGTTAAAAAATGTATTTTTTCTTTTTTTGGGCCGCCCTCTTTTGAGGGCGTGAATACAAAAAAAGTGACAAAATAAATATATTTCGCAATGGGGATTGGGGGGAGGCTTTCATCAATGCCTCCTACCCCAAAAAAACGCAATTTTAATTTTTATTCTTTTAATATGTTGGAGGGTATAAGAAATTCGGACCTGCCGACTTTTTAGTTTTTATCCCCACAAATTGTGTATTTTAAAAAACTCGTTGGTATTAATTTTGAGTGAGAAAAAAATTGAATAAAAAAATTTTAAGTGGCAAATATTCTAAGTGAAAAAAGAAGCAAAATGAGAAAAAAAATCGTGAACAAAAATTTTGAGTGAAAAAGTATTAAGTGAACAAATTTCGAGTGAAAAATTATTTAAGTGGAAAAAATTGTGACATGACATAATCCCATAATGCCCATTTCCGTTATGGGGATTATGACCAAATTCATTTCGGTCATAATCCCCATAACTATGACCGAAAATTATTTGGACATAATCCCAATAAAAAACGGACATAATTCCCAGATTTATGGGAATAATGACCACGTAACAAATGGCCATAATCCCAATTATGGGGATTATGTCTTCTACACTAGTTGGTCATAATCCCCAAAATTAAAAGAGTTTTTTTTACTTAAAAGTTTTTCTGCGTAGCCGGCCTTCGGCCGGGCTTAGATATTCCAAACTCCATGCATTAAACCCTCCCTCTCTGCAGAAAACAGGGATTATGACCAAAATTGATTTGGACTTACTCCCCATAATGTGAATGGGGTTATGACCGAAAAAAGTTCGGTCGTAATCCCAACAAGGAACGGACATAGTCCCCATTGGGATTGTGACCGTTTTGGAAACGGTCATAGTCCCCACAACTATAATGGGGATTATGACCGTAATGAATTCGGTCATAAGCCCCATTTCCGTTATGGGGGTAATGTCCGTGGGGATTATGTCCTGTCACCGAAAAAAATATTGAGTGAAAAATAAATTTCAGGAAAACTTTTAATAACACAAATTTCAGTATAAAAATTTTCATTCCATGTCAAAAGCGGGGAGTCCATTTCGTTTCCTGTTCTTTTCCATTCCCTTTTCAAAACAAAAAAAAATTTAGAGCCTTTATCTCAATGTTTGTATATAAAAAGTAGCATTTAACCCTTCTTGGGTAAAGATACCAATCTTTGATCGCGCAAACACTTGGAAAAATCAAAAGTTAATGGAAAATGCCACTCTACTAGGCAGGCTGGTATGATATTTCAGCGAAATCGGTTTGAAGGGATCAGAAGTTTTGAGCGAAACCGAAACTTAAAAAATTTTTAAACTCAACAATATTTTTCACTCAAAAAAAAAAATTTAACTCAAAGTTTATTTATTCTCAAAAAAAAACTTTTAAACTCAAAAAACAAGCTCAAAAAATTACGAAAAAAAAGTTTTTTTAATTAAAAGAAAATTTTTTTAGTCAAAATTAAAAAAAAAATTTAAATCAATAAAAAAGCGTTTTTTCGCTTAAATTTATTTGTATTTAAAAATTTTTTTTTTTTTTAAAGAAACAACACTCAGGCTATGCTGCCTATCAATTACTACTGTAACCGTGATGTTTCATTCGGAAAGGGGATAGAAGAGAGATGAAAGATTTGAAAGATAGAAGGGCTTCAGTATGGCAACACTGTAATTGAGCGTGTTGATAATTTTGAGTACAGTTGTTGCATCGCCATATGTTACTGATCTGGCGAATAACTTTTGAAGCTGTGTTTAATAGCCATTAATTTATTATTTTACTTCGTTGACGTTTTAGTGCTATTTATCAACGAAGGAGGGTGCTGCGATAGATATTAGTTATAAATAAAAACTAATAAATATTTAAAAAAAAATGTTGTTCTGCCTGAGCCGGGAATCGAACCCAGGCTTGCTGGCTAGTAGTCCAACGCGCTAACCACTAAGCCACAGCACCCTTTAGTGTTTTACTTGTATTTTTTTGTTTAAATACTATGACATTCCTCATATGTTTGAGTGTTTTTTTAGTGTACAATTTCTTGAAATTTTTTTATGATCTAAATATTTTATATATTTTGTTCTTTTCTATTTTTTAAATAAATATTTTTTTGTCACAGATTTTTCTTCTTTTTTGCTCATCAAGAAAAAATATGTTAACTTTTGATAAAATTGCTATAAAAATAAGAAAATTGCATTTTTGTTGATTGTGCAAATATTTTATTTGTTTAAAAGACGTGGGTGGGTCGAAATCAGTGGCAAATTTTAATTCTTTTTATAAACTATTTGATTGGGTAACATACATAGAATACTACAAATATTTTTTTTTTTTAGAATGGTCATTATAAAGCCAAACACTTTTTGGGGATGATTCATAAATAGAGAACACTGGGTAAAGTGTTTTCGATTTGTTAATAATATTTGTAAGTAGAAAATGGGATGTAAAGAATTGAAAGAATTGTATTCAAATGCTGGAAAATTATTTTCTTAACGTCATGCATCTAAAAGTATGCAATATAAGTTTTATAACTTACATTTTTTTCAATACCTCCCTAATGTATGCATTTATTTTATTAGCTTTTTGACAACTAAAAGTATGCAATTATTTTTAATATTTATATATTTTAATGAATTGCAATAATTTTATGACTTTTATTAATATTTAAACTTTAATATAATAACAAGAAAATACGAAAAATGTATAAAGGAAATTTCTAACAAGGTTAGATCAGTTTGAAATTAAAGGCCACCAGTTACACACGAAGGTTGAAAATGTCGCTATTTATATTATTTTTTAAACTGCCTACACTTTATTTTATTTTATATTTTATTTAAAACATTTTTTTAATCGCTCCCTAAAGTATGCATTTATTTTAATAGTTTTTTTGACAACTAAATGTATGCAATTGTTTTAAATGTTTATGTATTTCACAATAGAATTCCCTTGTTAGATTTTTTTTTAAAACAAAATGAAAATATTATTAATAAGCTTGAAGTTACCAACTACACCATTTACAGATGTAATTCGAAAAAGATCAATTGTAATTCAAAAAGTCTTCATCCCCAAGGTTGGGAAGATACAACATAGTAGCGCCAAGGACTATAGGCCAATCATTCTATCATCTTTTTTACTTAAGACACTAGAGAGAATTCTGGAAGACCACTTGAGGAAGAGTATGTGTGCAATGGAACTCTCGGGAAACCAGCACGCCTACACAAAGGGTAAATCAGTGGAAACCGCCCTCCATGAGTTGACGATGAATATTGAGGAAACCATTAATTATAGCGAATATACTCTGGCATGCTTTCTTGATATTGAAGGTGCATTTAATAATATAAAATCTGGGGCAATAGAGAAAGCTCTAGCCAATTCAGGTAATGACCCAATGGTGAATTACTGGATAATGAAAGTCCTCATAAACCCTATAATTGAAGCCGAAATAGGAGGGGAATCAATAAAGGCAATGGCGACTAGAGGTACTCCCCAAAGGGGTGTCATCTCACCGACACTGTGGATTCTGGTATTAAATGAGGCTTTATTGAAGCTGAAAAAATACGGAGTGAAGGTAGTAGCTTATGCCGACGATTTAGTAATTTTGACAAGAGGGATATCCCTGGACACAATATCCGACATTATGGAGCATGCTCTCTCATCGCTTCATAAGTGGGCCTCGGCCTGTGGACTAGGAATAAATCCTCAGAAAACGGAAACGGTTCTCTTCACAAGGAGGAGAAAAATACCTGAATTTCGATTACCACATATTGGGGGAACGTGTCTGACACTGTCTGATAGTGCCAAGTTTCTTGGCATAATCTTTGATAGGAAATTGAACTGGCTCGAAAACCTAAAGGAGAGAGTGAAAAAGGTGTATGCAGCCATGTATACTTGTCAGAGAATTATTGGAAACACATGGGGTCTTAAACCAAGACTTATACACTGGATATTCACGGCAATTGTTAGACCAACACTGGCACATGGTGCAGTAGTGTGGTGGCCTATTGTAGGAAAGAGCACGCACGCCACGTACCTGAACAGGGTTAATAGAGTGGCCGCCTTAAGTATCACTGGAGCGCGAAGGACAACATCCACACATGGTCTAAGTAGGATTCTGGACTTGCCATCTTTAGATCTTTACATCCAGGAATACGCACTTAGGACACAGCTGAGACTAAGTCAAAACTGCTCGCTAAAAGTTCGAGACTATGGACACACAAAACTCATACGAGACCATCGATATGATGACTGTGTGACTGATTATATGACTCCACATATCGTGTGGGATGCAGGTATAACATTTGAAATACCATCTAGAGTATTCTGGGAAAATCCACCTGTTGGGGAACAGCACATTGCAGTCTACACGGATGGATCAAAGATGCCACAGGGAACAGGTAGCGGTGTCTACTGTGAGAAACTACTGTGAGAAACTACTGTGAGAAACAGTTCAAGGATACAGGGCAGCTGTAATATTTTTCAGGCGGAACTGCATGCAGTGTCAGAGGCAGCCAGGCTTATTTTAATGAGGCCGATCTACTCTAGTGAGATCATTATTTACATTGATAGTCAGGCGGCTTTAAAGGCACTATATAATAGGAATATTCGATCAAAGGTTGTCAGCCGTTGTCGCCAAGAGCTTATGGCTCTCATCGAACAACACTCAGGTCATCAGAATATTCCAGGAAACGAGAAAGCTGATGAGTTAGCTCGTATAAGAGCAGTTTTACCATTAAGTTCAATCACGACCGACGTGCATCCGGGCCTGGATGCGATTTATTTCGAAATACGGAGAACATTTGAACAACAGGAAGATTTGAAATGGGAAAGCAGCCAGGACTGTATCCAGACGAAGGCCTTGTGGACTCGCGGTGGAAAAAGTATCCAGAAAACACTACTTTATATGGAAAAATCAGACCTCAGGAAGTATGTAGGTTTAATTACAGGACATACGGGCTTGAAAGCTTATTTGAAAAAGTTAAAATTGATAAGAGATGACTTGTGCAGATGGTGTGGGGACGAAGAGATAGTAGAAGATTCATTCCATTATCTTTGTCAGTGCCCTGCACTATCTCGCACTCGATTTAATTGTTTTGGCTTTTATTTCTTTCAGGAACTGGAGGCACTTAGAGATGTCAACCCATGGAAGATGCTTAAATATATTAGGCTAAGTAAACTCGATGAGACATATGTGGAGACATAAATCATCATTTGACAGGAAGGCAGTAGTGAATTATGATTAATATGTAAAGCAGCCAACAACAATAACCACCCCCCCCCCCCCCCCCCCCTTATCGAGGTATCACTTTGGATCAGGAACTGGTCTTGTGGACATTACCAGAGTCATAGAGTAGTCCAACAAATGGCGTTTGAAAAAGTAGTAAACAAAAACCATATGGTATTGTTTACGAAATTTTATCACAAATCGAAATGTGAGCGAGATGGAAGATACCAGTTTTACAGTGAGAATGCAGATTGTTTTTTGTCTCTCTTTGCTTTGCGTTTGAACTTTAGTTTGGCATTGCCAGAATTTTCCAATTATCTTTGGTGATGCCAGATCTACAAAACGGTCGATGGATTACTATGTCACTATGGACATTACGTCAACCTCTTAACCTAACCTAATTCAAAAAGTCTATTTGTAATTTTATTTGTAATTCGAAGATTCTACTTGTAATTTGAATTGAAAAGTATCAATTGTAATTGTAAAAGATCAATTGTAATTCGAAAAAGATCAATTGTAATTCGAAAATTCTAACTGTAATATTTTTTCGAAGTATTTTGGATTACAATTGATCTTTTTCGAACAAGAATTGATCTTTTTCGGAATTAAATTGTTTTTTTTTTCAAATTGCAATTGACCTTTTTCGAATTACAATTGACCTTTTTGAAATTAAAATCGATATTGTTTGAACTACAACTGATATTTTTTGAATAACAATTGGAATCATCGAATTACTTATGGAATTTTCGAATTACAATTGGAATCTTAGAGTTACAAATGGAATTTTCGAATAACAAGTGGATTATTAGAATTACAAGTAAAATCTTCGAATTACAAATGGATTATTCGAATTACAAATAGAATCTTCGAACCATAATAGACCTTTTTCAAATAACATCTGTAAACAGTGTTCAGAAATATAAAAAAAATGGCAAAAAGTCAAATTTAGGAAAAAAATAAAAAAAAATATTTTTAAGTAACATTTCTAGTCAGTCGTTCTCAACCCCCTTGAAATTCATATATACAATGAAACTTTTATTTTTGTGTTCATATATACTATTAAGTCCTCTCTATGTATCATTTATTATGTAAGTATGTGTTAACAACACATATAAAACTAAATGATGTGATGAAAGTGTGCCATAATTTATAATTTTATACAATACAATTTATATAAATATAATAATGTTGATATAAAATAAATTAAAACATCAAAAAAAAAAAAAATGAAAATTGTGTCTATGGTCCGTCCGTCCGACACAGAGTGGTTTATTTTTATGAGAAAATACTGGCACAAAATGGGTGGGTGTAATATGAATGTGGTCTGTCGGTTTATGTGAAAGTGTTTCTGTATTTATGTGTGAAAGTGACAAAAGTGTTAAAGCATAAACAAAATCTTTTCAAAACTGTCATATATGTCAGAAAATTTACAGAGAAAAAAAATTAAAATATGTTAATTCAATTTAATTAAGTGGAAAATTAAAATAAATTACATTTTTTTGTATAAAGAAATTTAATTTAAAGAATAAAATTAATATTTATGATTAATTTTTTAAAACAAAAATTATTTTTCAAAGTGAATTTTTTAAGAAAATTTCCACATTTAGAAATGCAATTCGAAAAAGATGAATAGAAATGTGAAGATTTTACCTGTAAATCAAAGATTTAATTTTTAATTTTTGATTCCAAGATTCCATTTTTCATTCGAAGATTTTACTTGTAATTCGAATATTCCTCTTGAAATTCGGAAATTTTAATCATAATTCGAAAAAGATCAATTGAAACGCGAAGAGGATCAATTGAAATCTTCGCATTAAAATTGATCTTTTCGGAATTACAATTAATCTTTTTTGAATTACAACTGATATTTTTCGAATTGATATTGATACTTTTCGAAACACGATCTTTTTCGGATTTCAATTTATCTATTCCAAATTAAAATTTTGTTCTTTTTTGAATTACAATTGATATTTTTCGAATTACAATTGATATATTTCAAATTACAATTGATATTTTTTTTAAATTACAGTTGATCTATTTCGAATTACAATTGATCTTTTTCGAATTACAATTGATATTTTTTGAATTACAGTTGATCTATTCCGATTTACAATTGACCTTTTGTGAATTAGAGTTGATCTTATTTGAACTACAATTGATCTATTTCAAATTACAGTCGAATTTTTCGAATTACAATTTGGAATTACAATCTTTTTCAAACTATAATTGATATTTTTCGTATAACAATTAATCTTTTTTTGAATTACAATTGATATTTTTCAAATTACAATTGATCTTTTTCGAATTACAATTGATCTTTCTCGAATTACAATTGATCTATTTTGAATTAGAACTGATATTTTTCGAATTACAATTGATCTTTTCAAATAACAATTGATCTTTTATGACATACAATTGATCTTTTTCGAATTACAATTGATCTTCTTTGAATTGCAATTTCGAATTACATACAATCTTCTTCAAATTATAATTGATCTTTTTCGAATAAAAATTTATCTTTTCCCTATTACAATTGAACTTTTTCGAAGTTCAATTGACCTTTTTCGAATTACAATTGATCCTTTTCGAATTGCATTTGATCTTTTTCGAATTACATTTGATCTATATCAAATCACAATTGATATTTTGTGACTTACAGTTGATCTTATTCGAACTACAATTGATCTATTTCGAATTACAGTCGAATTTTTAGAACTACAGTTTCAAATTACATACAATCTTCTTCGAATTATAATTGATCTTTTTCGAATAAAAATTTATTTTCCCTATTACAATTAATTTTTTTCGAAGTTCAATTGACCTTTTTTGAATTACCATTTATCCTTTTCGAATTGCAATTGATCTTTTTCGAATTACAATTGATCTTTTTGATTTACAGTTGATCTATTCCGATCTTATTTGAACTACAATTGATCTATTTCGAATCACAGTTGAATTTTTCGAATTACAATTTGGAATTACAATCTTTTTATACCCTCCACTTATTGTTAGTGATAGAGGGTATATATAAGTTTGTCATTCTGTTTGTAACTCATCGAAATATCGGTCTGGGACCCCATAAAGTATATATATTCATGATGCCCGATCGATTTTAAGACATTCTAGCGATGTCCGTCTGTCCGTCTGTCCGTCTGTCTGTCTGTGGAAAATGCTATCACGGACAAAATATTGCACAGAGATGACTGAAACTTAACATATTTATTAGAAGTTCTCCCGAGAAATTTGGTATTGCATTTGAGCGATATCGGTTCAGCGGTTGAACGAAAATGTAAGCACACCTCAAAAATTTCAGTACATTCAACATAACCTAAAAATACAAAATGCTTTAATTCGGATTCTGGTTGACATATGTGAACATAATTGAACACCAAATGGTATTTAAACAAGTACGAACATATTTTTTACAAAAAAAAAAGAAAAAAATCGCGGATTTTTTTTATACCAAAAATTTTTTTCGCGGAAATTTTTTTTTTTTTAAATTTTTTTTTTTTCAAAAGTAATTTCCTTTTAAATAAAGTTTTTTGCAATAATCTTTTTAAAATTGTGGATGGTATCACTACATTCGGCAAGGCCGAACTTAACTTTTTTACTTGTTTGAATTACAATTGATCTATTTTGAATTAGATTTGATCTATTTCGAATTTCCATTAAAATCATCGAATTACAAATGGAATTTTGGAATTACAAATGTTATCGTGACTTAAAAGTAGAATTTTCGAATTACAAATGGATTTTTCGAATATGGAATCTTCGAATTCCAATTGGAATTCTGGAATTTAAAATCAAATAATTGATTTACAAATAGAACATTCGAATTACAAACAGAATTTTCAAATTTCAAATAGAATTTTCGAATTACAAATAGAATTTTCGAACTACAAATAGAATTTTCGAATTACAAATGGAATCCTCGAATTGCAATTGATGTTTTTTGAATTACGTTAAAGCAACTTTTGAAAAACGACAGTTTTTTACAGTTGTTTTTGTTGCTTTTACGAAGTTCGAAGTGCTGGACCCTGAGGAAATCTAACTTTTTTTGCCCCCCTTTTTTGTCCGCCCTTTTTTGTGGGCGTGGAAATAAAAAAATATTTTAAATAATAAAAACATTCTGACATAAATATATTTAAAACAGAAAAATAGTTTTATTGAAAATTATTCTATGAGAATATCATAGTTTTAATTAGTAAAGAAAATAATGACCTCGAGCTAGAATAAACCTACTCAAAATATAAAAAATTGTTTACTTAAAAATTAAAAAATTATCATAAATGAATTTTATAATATTTAAGGCGAGGTGGAAGGCATCCCAAACGTCTGCTGTCAAAGCCCCTCTCCCCTTCCACAAAAAAACGCCTCTGTAACTTTTACCCTCCAATCGGTCTATGACCCCATAAAAAATATATATTCATGATTCTCGATTGATTTTAAGTCGATCTACACAAAAACAAAAAAAACAAGTGAGAGTGTTAAATTCGGCTGTGCCGAATCTTTGATACCCTCCAACATGTTAAAATATATTTAAAAAATTCAGAGGCGTTTTTTTTTGGGGAGGGGTCTATGTGGGGGTGGTTGGGGACACCTTCCCCATCGTTGGTTGGGGATACCTTCCCCATAAATGTTAACTAATTTATTTGTTATGCATTTTTAACTTTAGTAATACCATTTATGAATATGATGAATACCATTTACTCATAATTTTTATGATTTTTTTAGGTCCACGCCCACAAAAGGGGGCGGGCCAAAAAAAAAACTTAATTTTGTAGCCCCCGGGGTCTAAGTGCAGGACTTTGAACACCTTCTGACATAAAAAGATTTCATTTGTTTAACAACAATGCAAAAAAAGCTGTAAAAATTGCGTTTTTTGAGACTTTTTTTAAGTTCTTAAAGGGGGAACTTTTTTCCCCCTCATCCGATTTTACCCATTTCCGAACTTAACCGGCCTATGACCAAGAGACACATTCGTGCCAATTTTCAGGAGTCTAGCTCTATTATTTTGGACTGAATCGTGTTTTATACTGACGGACGGACGGACGGACATTAATAGAATGACTTAAAATCGATCATAGATCAATAATATATATACTTTATGGGGTCCCCGACCGATATTTGTATGCGTTACAAACGGAATGACAAAGTGAGTATACCCCCATACTGTGGTTGGAGGGTATAAAAATTGTCAATTAATGACTTTCATAGCATTTATGAACAAATTCATAAAAATGTATTAACTTTTTCATAATACTTTTAAACTCTTTCATAGTATTTATGAATAAATCATAATATCTGGAATTTAAAAAATATTACACATTTTTTTCATAAATACTATGAAAAAGTTAAATATTTTATGAAAAGGTTCATAACTATTTATAAATTTGTTCATAAATACTAGGAATGTCGTTCATTAGTAATTTATATTTTCTCTGAAGCGATGTCTATCAAACAAATCAATCAAAAAAATTTTTATACTAAAAAAATATTTTACACTCAAAAAATTTTACACTCAAAAAAAATTGGTGCACTCAAAATTTTTCTTTTTGTACAAAAATTACCAAAAAAAAGTTTTTTTACTTTAAATAAAACGTTTAAAAAATAAAAGTCTCTAAAAAGTGTTTCGGGCATTGTAGAGGACACTAATTTATTTTATTTTATTTTATTTATTTTTTCACATTTTAAAGGGTATAAAAGATTCGTTACTACCAAATTTAACACTCTTACTTGTTAGTTTTTTATTATTTTTTAAAAAATTTATGATTTTTTCTAATAAAACATGTTTGAATTTTTCTGCTGACATCAAACTTCATGTTTTATTGTTTAATATGACATTGATTTTTGTGCTTCTATACCAAAACGATACTTGACGTTATTACTACGATTATTATCTGTTCTTTTTAGATGTATTTTCAAACATAGACATGCTACAGAGACAATATTAGTGCTACTTAAACATATGAGAGATTTCACCGCAGATCAGAGTTTGATTTTATTAAATTTCAGAAAATTTTGCAATACTTGGAGTAATTTAAGAACTTGTTTGAAAACCATACATCGAAATATAGGTCTAAGACCCCATTAAGTTTAATCCTCTATCGAATGTAAGACGACAAAAAAAAAATCCCAATGTACAACTTTCATAGTATTTATGAACAAATTCATAAAATTTATTAACCTTTCATAATACTTATAAACTTTTTCATAGTATTTATGATTGAATCATAATATGTGAAATTTAAGAACTATTTACAAATTTTTCATAAATACTATGAAAAAGTTCATAATTTGTATGCGTTTGTTCATAAATATTATGAATTTTTTTCATTGGAAAATATTTTTTTTCTGTGGATCAAGAAGCGTATGTCCGTATGTCTGTTAAAATCATGAAGAAAAACGAAGGAAGATAAAGTACTAAAACTTTTCAAAAATATAAACTATATCCAGGTGAATTTCATAAAAGGGCCAACAAATATAAATTTGTTTAGGTATCTGAACTTTTTTTAACGATTTTCCCTTTTTAAATTAAAACCTTAAGCCTTCTTTTGGGGCTTCGCTTTTTATAAAAAACTATTGCATACTTTAAGGATTTTTTTTTGGAGTTTTTAAGTTAATATTGAAACTCTAAGATAGACAAATGCTTAGAATCTGAAATAATTTTATAGACAAAAAATTGAAGTAAAAATCAGAGAAATTCCCGTACAAAAAAAAATCTCTGATTCTGAGAAATTTTTCTATGTTAAAACTTTCTTTAACTTTTAGGAATGAAAATAAAACTTTTTCTAAATCTTGATATATAAATTTGTTTAAGAATCTTAACTTGTTTTCTATTTAACGATTTTCCCTTTTCTTAATAAAAACTACAGCTTACTTTTGGGGTTTCGTTTTTGCAAACAAATATTGCCTACTTTTAGGATTGATTTTTAGAGTTTTTAAGTTAATATTGAAATTCTAAGATTAAGATAGACAAATTCTTAGAATCTGAAACAATTTTTCAGTTGATAAAAATTTTCAGATTCTGAGATATTTTTTGGGAATAGAAAAATTGTTTGATTCGGCGACATTTTTTCCGTATAGAAATTCTTGATATAAAAAATTCTCAGACACACCTTGAAAAAAGAAATCTTAGATTTTGGTAAATTTTTCAGTATTTTCAGGCTCTGAGAAATTTTGCCCGTATAAAAAAAATTCTCAACCATATTTTCCTTATCGAAAAATTATCAGATTCTGACACATTTTTATAGAAACACATTTTTTTACACATTTTTGCATGGGAAAGAGTTTTTCTGAATCTTGATATATATTTTTTTAAGAATCTGACCTTTTTTAATACAATTTTCCCTTTTCATTAAAAATAATAGCCTTCTTTTGTGGTTTCGTTTTTGTAAAAACCTACTGCCTACTTTTAGGACTTATTTTTGGAGATTTTATATTAGTATTGAAATTAAAATTCTAAGATAAGACACCGTTAGAAAAATTTTCATAATCTGAGATATTTTTTGCGTAACGGAAAATTCTCAGATTCTGAGAAGAAAACTTATCAGATTCTTTAAATTTTTTGGAATCTTATTATTTCATTAATTTTTTCTGTACAAAAAATTTCTGATCTGATTGTGAGACATGTTTCGAAGTGGAAACTTTCCTTAAATATTTGAAATTGAAAAGATTTTTTCTGAATCTTGCTATATAAACTTGTTTATGAATCTGACATTTTATTAAAGAATTCCCCATTTTAAATTAAAAACGAAAGTCTTCTTTGGGGTTTAGTTAAAAATTATTGCCTACTTTTAGGATTTATTTTAAAAATTTTTAAGTTAATATTAAAATTCTAAGATAGACAAATTCTTAGAATCTGAAACAATTTTGTAGAGAAAAAATTTAAGTAAAAAATTTAAGACATTTTTCAAGCACAAAAAAAATTCTGGTTCTAAAACATTTTTCTATGCGAAAACTGTCTTTACATTTTTGGAATGAAAAAGACTTTTTCTTAATCTTAATATCTAAATTCGTTTAAAAATCTGAAATTTTTATCTATTTAACAAATTTCCTTTTTCTTATTAAAAACTAGAGCCTACTTTTGGGATTTCGTTTTTGTAAAAAAATATTGCCTACTTTTAGGATTTATTTTTAGAGTTTTTAAGTTAATATTGAAATTCTAAGATAGCCAAATTCTTAGACTGTGAAACATTTTTGTTGAAAAAAAAAATTAAAGTAAAAATCTAACAATAAGACATTTTTCCCGTTCAAAACATTTTTTTTTCTTTGTGAAAACTTTCTTAAAATTTTTGGAATGGAAAAGACTTTTTCTAGATCTTAATATATAAATTTGTTTAAGAATATGACCTTTAACGAATTTCCCTTTTCTTATTAAGAATTAGAGCCTACTTAAAGGGTTTCGTTTTTGTAAAAAACTGTTGCCTATTTTTAGGGTTTATTTTTGGAGTTTTTAAGTTAATATTAAAATTCTACGATAGAAAAATTTTTAGATTCTGAGATATTTTTTGCGTATAGAAAAATGATTAGATTCAATGATATTTTTCCCGAATAATATTTTTTTGGACATAAAATCTCCTGCGAACTGTCCCATATATACTATGTTCTCTTGTTAAGTTGACTATCATCACTGACACAACAATGCCTGTAAATATGCTAGCATTTTATACTAAAATTTTCGACAAATTGTTTGATGGCGTATGTATTTATGTTGTTACGGCTTTTGACATTTAAATGTCATCGTTAAGAATGTGTATGCATTTTACAATAAGTAAATGATGGTTTTACAGATAATTTAGGTATTAGCTAGATAAAGCCAAAAAAGGAAAATGAAAATGTGGAGCACACTTTAAGGAGGTTAATTAAATAAGGAAATAATGAATGACATTTAAGATTTATAAAAATACTAACAAAAATTCTGTTAAGACTTACATATAATATTTATCTTAGATCTGATAAAAAACTATATTTTTGCTAAAAAGCCCACAAAATTACAGTTTTAATAAAATTGTAGCCTACATATAGGCTTTGTTAATTAAATGATAATATAGAGGCGTTATTAATTATGATCTGGTAGATCTTGAATTAGCACTATTTAAATTTTAACGCCAATAAAAATAAAATTTTTTAAAATTTAGAGCATATATTTAGGCTTAGGTAATAAAAACATAATAAAGCATATTCAAAGGCAATTTTTAAAGAACATTTTAAATATTCGAGCCAAATAATTTACTGTGTTACTAATATTCTTTAAATTTATAGTAGTATTATTTCAAAAGTTTATTTTATGTAATAAATTTCCCCTTTTACTAGGCCAAACAAATTTAAATAAATACCCAAACTTTTTAGCCTACATTTAGGCATCAATAATAAAAAGATAATAAATCATGCTTTTAGGCTTCATTAAAAATTAACTATTTCTTGGCAAACATTTAAAAGTCTCACTTAAATTATTTTACAAAAAAAAAATCATTAAAATTTGTAATTCTAAATTAAACAACAACAAAAAACAAGAAAAACCATAAAATACTGAAAACGTTGACAAATAAGTTTTAGAACTACTACTACAAAAAGAACAGATATAAACAAAATAGCTTCAGGCATTTATTATTTAAACATATCAAACGGCAAAAGTGAAAGATAAAATGTATAGTATACCTTTAGGCACTGTATTCATAATAAATATGAATCATACTTATAAGGAACCATTATAAAAAAATGTTTAATAAAAGAAAACTATTAAATAGAAACTGAATTTGTTAAATATTTAAAAAAAATATTAATAAAAATTTTTTTTTTTTAAAAATAAAAAACTTGTTGAAAGCAACATTTTTTTGAGTTTTAAATTTTTTTTGAGTCACACAAATACTGTGAGAAAATTTTTTTATTCATTTTTGAAAAAAAAAAAAATTTTGTAAAAAAAAAAAAATTAATTAAAAAATCTAAGAAATTTTTTCCGTACAACAAATTCTGAGAAATTTATTCCGTACCAAAAAAATCTGTGATTCTGAAACATTTTTCTATGTAAAATCGTTTTTTAAATTTTTGTAATAGAAAATACTTTTTCAGAATCTTGACATATAAATCTGTTTAAGAATTTGGCATTATTTTTTATTTAACGATTTTCCGTTTATTTTATTAAAAACTATAGCCTACTTTTGGGGTTTCGTTTTTGTAAAAAAAACTATTGCCTACTTTTAGGATTTATTTTAATATAGGAACTCTAAGATATTTCTCTCTTTTTAAATTTTTTTTCCGCATAAACAAATTTTTAGAATTTTAAGCAATTTCTCCGTTGGGAAGATACTCTGCAGATACAGAAATTTTTTGATTTAAAAAAATTCTCAGACACACTTTTTAGAAACACTTTTCCGTTAAAAAAAAATATAAGATTAAGAGAAATTTTTCAGTATAGATTCAGATTCTTTTAAATATTTTATTTCATTCCTTTTTTTTTTGGAATTTTAAAATTTTTGGAGTCACAAAGATATTCTGAGAAAAATATTAATTTTTGTGTAAATTTTTGGAATAGAAAAGCCATTTTCTGAATCCTGATATATAAATTTGTTTAAGAATTTGACCTTTTTGCTATTTAAAGATTTTCCATTTTAGTTATTAACAACAAGAGCCTACTTTTGGGGTTTCGTTTTTGTAAAAAACTATTGTCTACTTTTAGGATTTATTTTTATAGTTTTTGAGTTAATTTTGAAATTCTTAGATAGAAAAATTCTTAGATATTGAAATATTTTTTACATTTTCTTTAGATTCTTAGATTCGGACACAGTTTGCCGTATGGAAATTTTTCAAAATAAAAAAAAATTTTGAGAAACACTTTACCGTAAAAAATCTTAGTTTCAGATTCTTAGATTAAGAGATTCTTTTTTTTCTCATATTCTAAGAAATTTTTACCGTACACAAAAACTAAATATTATATTGTATTTTATTCGATCTTTTTAATAATATATTAATAAAAGAAAAAAAGACCTCGAGCTCGAATATTTTTTTTATTAATAAACAAAAACTTTTAGAAAAGACTTTTTCTAAATCCTGATATATAAATTTGTTTAAGAATTTGACCTTTTTGCTATTTAAAGATTTTCCATTTTATTTATTAACAACAAGAGCCTACTTTTGGGGTTTAGTTTTTGTAAAAAAATATTGTCTACTTTTAGGATTTATTTTTATAGTTTTTGAGTTAATTTTGAAATTCTTAGATAGAAAAATTCTTAGATATTGAAATATTTTTTGCATTTTCTTTAGATTCTTAGATTCGGACACATTTTGCCGTATGGAAATTTTTCAATATAAAAAAAATTTTGAGAAACACTTTTCCGTAAAAAATCTTAGTTTCAGATTCTTAGATTAAGAGAATTTTTTTTTTTCATATTCTAAGAAATTTTTACCGTAAACAAAAACTTTTAGAAACGACTTTTTCTAAATCCTGATATATAAATTTGTTTAAGAATCTGACCTTTTTGCTATTTAAAGATTTTCCATTTTATTTATTAACAACAAGAGCCTACTTTTGGGGTTTCGTTTTTGTAAAAAACTATTGCCTACTTTTAGGATTTATTTTTGGAGTTTTAGAGTTAATATTGAAATTCTAAGATAGAAAAATTCTCAGATTCTAAAATATGTTTAGCTTTTTTCTTAGATTCTTAGATTCGGACACATTTTGCCATATAGAAATTTTTCAATATAAAAAAACAATTGAGAAACACTTTTCCGTAAAGAAAAGATCTTAGTCTAAGATTCTTAGATTCTGAGAAATTTTTTTCTCATATTCTTAGAAATTTTTACCGTATACAAAAGCTTTTACACTGGCACATTTTTCAAGTATAAAAAAAAATTTAATTTCTCAGACTCTAAAACATAATTTTGAAAGGAAACTTTCTTAAAATTTTCACGTGGTGAAGATTTTTCTGAATCCTGATATATATTATTTTTTAAGAATCTGACCTATTTTTTTTATTAATCGACTTTCGCATTTTTTATAAAAAACTATAGCCTACTTTTGGTGTTTCGTTTTTGTAAAAAATGTTTGCCTGCTTTTAGGATTTAATTTGGGAGTTTTTAAGTTAATATTGAAATTCTAAAATATTTCTCCCTATTGAAATTTTTTCCGCATACAAAAATTCTTAGAATCGTAAGCAAATTTTCTGTTGAGAAAAAAAAAAAACAGAGGAAACACTTTTTTGTTAAGAAAAAATCTTAGATTATGAAAAATTTTATTAGCATATATTCAGATTCTAATTTTTCAGTATTTGATTTTTAATTTTAAAATCTTTTTGTGTAAATTTTTGGAATAGAAAAGACTTTTTCTGAATCCTGTTATATAAATTTGTTTGAGAATCTGACCTTTTTTTCTATTTAACGATTTTCCATTTTATTTATTAAAAACTATATACTACTTTTGGGGTTTCGCTTTTGTAAAAAAACTATTGCCTACTTTTAGGATTTATTTTTTGAGTTTTTGAGTTAATATTGAAATTCTAAGATTGAAAAATTCACAGAATCTAAAACAATTTTTCCGTTGAGAAAAATTCTCAGATTCTGAAATATTTTTTGCGTATAGATTTATCCCGTATAGAAATTTTTCGATGTAAAAAATTCTCAGATACACTTTGGAGAAATACTTTTCCGTAAAAAAAAACATCTTAGATTCTGAGAAATTTTTGAGTATAGATTCAGATTCTGAGAAATTTTTTCTGTATAACAAAAATCTTTTCAGTAATTTTTCCGGAATCGAAAATTTCTCAGATTCTCAAAAATATTTTTGTTGAAAAAATTTCTTAAAATTTTTGCATGGTGAAAAGTTTTTCTGAGTCATGATATATATTTTTTTTTAGAAACTGTCCTTTTTTCTATTTATCGATTTTCCCTTTTCATTAAAAAGCCTACTTTTGGGGGTTCGTTTTTGTAAAAAACTATTGCCTACTTTTAGGATTTATTTTTGTAGTTTTTTAGTTAATATTTAAATTTCAAGATAGATAAAATCTTAGAATCTGAAATGTTTTTTCCGTTGAAAAAAATTCTTATATTCTGAAATATTTTTTGCGTATAGAAAAATTCTTAGATTCGGAGACATCGATATAAAAAATTCCCAAACACTCTATTTAAAAATATTTTTCGTAAAGAAAAAATCTTTAATTCTGATACATTTTTCAATATAGATTTAGTTTCTGACACATTTGTTCGTATACAAAAGTTCTTATATTCTTAGACATTTTTTCCGTATAAAAAATTTTCTCAGTGTGGGAAATTTTTTCCGTATAAAAAAATATTTCAGGCATTTTTCCCACATCGAAAATTTCTCAGATTCTGAAACATATTTTTATTAAGGAAACTTTCTTTAAATTTTTGCATGTTGAAGAGCTTTTCTGAAACTTGATATATAAATTTTTTTTTAGAAACTGACCTTTTCTATTTATCGATTTTTCCTTGTATTTAAAAATTATAGCCTACTTTTGGGGTTTAGTCAGACAGGCTATTCAAAAACGCTTTCCGCAAAGCAAATATCTTAGACTCTAATAAAGAAAAATTTTCTTTATGAGAAATCTTTCCCGTATAAAAAAAATTTCAGACATTTTTCCCACATTGAAAAATTCTCAGATTTTGACATATTTTTTACAGGAAACTTTCTTTAAATTTTGACATGCATTTTTCTTTAATCGTCTTTCCCTTTTTATTAAAATTTATAGTCTACTTTTGGGGTTTAGTTTTTGTAAAAAACTATTGCATACTTTTAAGATGCATTTTTGGAGTTTTTAAGTAACTATTGAAATCCGAAGATATTTCTCCGTATTGACATTTTTCAGTCGTGAAAAGTTCTCAGATTCTGAGATATTTTTAGCGCATAAAAGAATTCTTTGACTCGGAGACATTTTCGGAAGCATAAAAAAATTGTTCAGACATTTTTTCCCAATTTGAAAAATATTCAGATTCTAATATATTTTTCATAGGAACACTTTTGTTTTTCTTACAGTTTTTCTGAATATTTTTTTCAAGTATCTGACCTTTTTTCTGTTTATCAATTTTTACCCTTTTTACTAAAAATTATAGCCTACTTTTGGGGGGTTCGTTTTTGTTAAAAACTGTTGCCTACTTTTAGGATTAATTTTTTGAGTTTTTAAGTAAATATTGAAATTCTAAGATATTACTCCGTATTGACATTTTTAAGCAGCGAAAAATTCTTAGAATCTGAAACAAATTTTCCCTTGGGAAAAATTCTTCGATTCTGAGATATTTTTTGCGCATAAAAAAATTCTTAGATTCGCAGACATTTTCGGAAACATATAAAAAAAATGTTCATACATTATTTCCCATTTTGAAAAATATTCAGATTCTGATACATTTTTCATAGAAACACTTTTGGATAGAGTTTTTTTGAATCTTGATATATATATTTTTTTAAGTATCTAACTTTTTCTACTTGTCGATTTTCCCTTTTCATTAAAAATTATAGTCTAATTTTGGAGTTTCGTTTTTGTAAGAAACTATTGCCTACTTTTAGGATTTATTTTTTGAGTTTTTAAGTCAATATTGAAATTCTAAGATATTTTTCCGTACAGAAGATATTTTTCCGAATCTGAAACAATTTTTCCAAAGAGAAAAATTCTGAGATTTTTATTGCGTATTTTTCCGGCAAAGAATTTCTTGACATAAAAAAATTCTCACAAGGGAAGTCTCCCTAGTGTCACCCGCGGATCTTTATGTAATTGGTTTTATTTTGTAGTGCAGAAAAAATAAAGGGACACGTATTTTTTTAGCGGCCAAATTCATATTTAGGGGGTAAAAAGGAGGAGGCCATTTTTCAGTTTTTTCGTTTATCTCCTATATTATGCAAAGAAACCTAGTCATGTTACATACCAAATGAAAGGTTTAGAAAACCTATCTACCTGCCAAGAACGTGTCCAAACATGCACAACTTTTCGTCATATTGAGTAAAATACCAAAATTTTAGCACATTTTTGTTAATAAGTCCAAAAACATTAACTTCTTTGGCCCGTTGTTAGCACCACGAGATAGGTATTTTTAATACCTTTAATATGATACCACACCTATATTAATTTTGTTTAAATAGGCGTAAATCGTAAAAAACTGAAAAAGGTCAATTTCCCCCACACAAATCGACCCCCCCTAAAAATGAGTTTGGGCCGCTAAAAAAAATACGTGTCGAATTAATTTTCGTTCTTAACAACATATCCAAATTTCATGAAGATCGGAGGGTGACACAAGGGAGACTTCCCTTGTTAGAACTTTTTAAGCATAAAAATGTTTCATTTGTTTAGTAAAAATAAAAAAAAATCCAATAAAAAGTTACCTTTTTCATTGGTTGGTGTACTTCGTCAAGGGGGAACTTTTTCCCCCCTGGTCCGATTTTGCCCATCTCCGAACTTAACCAGCCTATGAACATACGACATATATGTGCCAAATTTCAGGTGTCTAGCCCTTTTATTTTGGACTGTATCGTGTCTTCCACAGAAGGACGTACGGACATCGCTAGAATGTCTTAGAATCGATCACTGATCAATAATATATGAAGGGCTTACTGCAAGAACTTGATAAGCAACATTTTATTTTTTCGTGTTTTTCGCCTTCTGCTGATGTTCTATTGACAGATTTTTGGCAGAAGTCTTACTTTAACCCTTCGTACAAATATATTGAGAATAAAAGTTTTGCAAAAGTTCTATTTTCTACATTATTTTAAAAGTTTTAAAGCAAAAACCACCATAAAATGAAATGTTGCTTATCGAGTTTTTACAATAAGCCCTTCATATATACTTTATGGGGTCCTAGACCGATATTTCGATGCGTTACACACGGAATGACAAAGTGAGTATACCCCCATACTGTAGTTGGAGGGTATAAAAATAAAGTTTGTATTTATCAAAGCATATTTTTGGGCATACATAAAAATTGAAAAATCATTCAGAATGTCGATCTCTATCGACACCGAGAATAACACCCCAGTTTTTTTTCAGTTTTAATTTTTTTTTAATTGCTCTCTTCATTAAAAACTATAGCCTCCTTTTGGGGTTTCATTTGTGTTTAAAACGGCGTACGGACATAGCGCTCAAGGTCTTATCGCCCAAAACCGTAAATGACATATCGCCCACGCTGCGACATATAGCCCAAAATGATAGGTCTAAAAATGTTATTTCTCCCAAAACAAAATTGTCAAAAAATCCAAAATATTTTTTTTGGGCGAAATGTCGAAATTACGACTTCTATGATTTTTTTATTGTAAGGTTTCCTGAGTAGCCGGCCTTCGGCCGGGCTTAGGGATTACATACTCCATGCATTAAACCCACCCTCTCTGCAAACCAAAGCTATTTTGGTTATCAGGCCTTTTTGAGGCATAACAAATTTGGTAGCGTAAAGGACTGCTACCCTAGAAAACTTTACTTTGCGGAGAGGGTGGGTTTAATGCATGGATTTTGTAATCCCTAAGCCCGGCCGAAGGCCGGCTACGCATAAAAACTTTGGTGAGTATTATGATTATTGTTTTGGGTGCTATGACATTTTATAAATATAACATTTTGATATTTGGGTAATATGACATTTTTGATAATTTATATAAATTTAAAGAAAATTGTTAAAATACCCAAAAATAATGGCCATATCGTCCAAAAAATTTTGCAACAACAACTAACACACATTTTTTTTGGGTGGAATGACTTTTTTAAATTGGGCGATATGCACTTGGGCGCTATGTCCGTACGCCGTTTAAAACTATTGCCTACTTTTAGGCTAAATTTTTTTTAATTTAAAGATTTTTAAAGTTGTATAATAGAAATATTTTAAACAAACTCACCTGTAAATGATCCAATAATGCCTCCAGACCTCTATCCGATATTGAGGAACATCTCAGTGACAAAGAATGTATATGTTTTGAGGCCAACGTAAATGAATGTACCACATCATAAGCATCATCATCATTGGCACCCACCAAAGCCAACGCATGAAAACCTCTTCTTATCAAAGAATTAAATAATTTCACTCTATCCGAGGCGGTTATCTGTCTCAGTTCACGACACTGTAACGTGGGCAGTAGACCCGACCAATAACGAGGACTACGATATAAAACATCACGCCATTTTGTACAAACTTGAGCTAGCACACGCCGTTCATAGGAGGAAAAATAAAGGAAGAATTTATTCAGAAATCTATCGTCCATCATTAAGAGCTCTATGCTGGTAATGGGTGTAGGTAATTTAGGTATTATGAGAGCCGATTGAGTAACAGCCTGGGCCAATTGTGTAGCAGCCACTGTAGCACCGGCCGCATACGGATGATGCAGATGCGGATTGGGCAGTTGTTTGCGCATTTGTAGAGGTGTCACCGATTGAGATTTTTGAGCGGCCGCCAAACCCATAGTGGTGAATTGTGGCGATCCTGGTATGGTTATATTCATTTGCTTGGCAATTGAATTAACTGTGGGAGCGGGTGGTGCACCCAACGGAATGCCTGGTACTGCTGGAGGTGGTGTTGAATTCATTAGATTTGAATTGATTAGAGTTGAATTTGCTATTTGTGAACTTAAATACTGTTGATGTTGTTGCTGCTGTTGGGTCTTTTGCATCATTTGATAACTGGTTACAGTAACCGTAGCATGTTGTTGTATTGTGGTAGAATTTGAACCGACCAAAGGAGGGTGTACCTGTTGCTGTTGGGTATTTGTAGGATTTTGTGTGGCTGTTGTGGTATTCATGGTGCCGGCCCTAGAAGGTTTATCTGGTGTGGTTGCTGCTACTACTCCTGCTCCACCGGCCACAGCTGCTGCTCCTGAAGCAGCCGCTGTGCTTGTACTATTATTGGTATTGGAATTTGTTGTATTGGAATTAGAATTGGAGGAATTGCCACCACATAGAGCATTCGTTACACGTTCCATTACAGATGTTTTACCCGTTGAACTGGACGAAGACGAGGACGTTGAGTTCGTTGAGGTCGAACTATTTGAGGATGTTGAAGAAGAACCTCCACCGGACGTATTACTATTGCCGCTATTGTTGGTGCTATTTGTGTTGTTGCTATTTGTGTTGTTGCTGTTACTATTGTTGCTGCCATGATGATGTTTCGAACGCAAGCCGAGGCCGTTAATACGCTTGGACAATTCAGCGGAGGCACGTTCGACCACGCCTTGCGCCGATATCGAGGACATGGTATGCTGAAATAAATTCACTTTGTCGCTGTATTTTAATAACGGCGACACAAATAAAATAATTTAAATTTTTTTTTAATAAATTCTTTTTAAAACTTTCATAAGACTTTAAATTTATGGGTGTAATAAAATACACTCATTTACAAATGCTCTCTCAATTTATTATTTTATGCTCTCTTAGGCTTTTTTGATTATTAAGGATCTTTTAACACTTTGAATTCTTTTGTTTAAAACAATTTGTAAATTTTTAAGCTTTTATTTTAATTTGAAAGCTTTCTCTTAAGCTTTTTGTTATGCACTTTATCTTTGAATTCTCTGAATTTGCTTTTAAACACTCTCTTATGCTGTTAGTTCACACAGCACTATTTCTCTTGATGTGTGCTCGTTATCTTAACTATTTTACACAATTTCTCTTGATGATTGCTCTTTTATCTTTATATATCATTCTCTTTATTAACTTTTACTTAAAAAAATTTGTATAAACTTTTTAATGACAAATTTTTTTTTTTTTAACTTTTTCCCGATTTTTTTTATCCAATTTTTAAATTATAAACTTTTGTAAAATTTTTTTTGTTATAAAAATATTTTTTAATTTTATTTACTAATTTTAAACACTATTTTCTCATCTTGTTTTTGCCCGTTAAACTATTTAAAACTTTTTAATATTTTTTTTTTTACACCATCACTTATTTTTATGTTTTTTTTTTTTTTTTTTAACAAAGTTTTTCCTCTACAAAGTTTTGAAAATATTTAGTTGCCTTTTTTTATCGCTTGTATAAAAAAAAATAATTATATTATTTACTGGTATTTTCCATATTTTGTTCTCCTTCAGCTTCAGTTTTTCTTCCTCACTGACCGTTTTTAACCTTGAAATACAAAAAAAATAAAGAAAAGTCGTTAGTTTTATTTTATCTCGCCGGTTGGCTTTTGATTATTATAAATTTTTATATTGGTCCTTATGTTTGTTGGGTAAATTTAATACAACAGCAACAAAAAAGTTGCTTGAGTTTACAAAATTTTTTTGTTCATGGAAAAAAAGTTTTAATGGCAAATGTTTTTTTTTCATGTTTTCCAGAATTTTTCACGGATTTTTTTTATGTTTTTTTTTTTGTTGTAAAGGACGTATTTTTTTTTTAAATTAACCAGAATATTTAGAAATTAAATTTTAAAAATGGCGGATTGTTGCAAAAAAATTTAATTTTTTTACGAAAGGTAATTCAACAAATATTTAAGAGAATTCAAGCATAAACATGATTTAACTCTCAAGAGTATGCTGCAGTTATTAAACTTGTTAAGCATCTAAAAGTATGCAATACAATTTAAATTGTTTAATTTTAATAAAGTTCCATAGGATTTTTTTACCTATAAACGATAATGCATTTACTCTTTGTGCACTTAAAAAAAATTACCCAAAATTTATTTAAAAATTTTGGGGCAATTTTTTTTTGCGTAAAAAAATTGTATAACATTTTTAATTTTGAATAAAAAAACTCTTCATACAAGGAAAGCATCCCAACTGTTATACATCGATTTGACTGAAACTAAAATAGAAATATATAAAACGCGTTTATTCTTTGCGCACTTAAAAAAAAAATGCCCCAAAAATTTGTTTAAAAAAAAGAAAATTTGACTTCAGCGAATATATAAGTTCCCTCCACAAACTTATTGAAATAGAGATATAATTTTGTTTGTGATTGTAATTTTTTAACGTAAAAAAGTTTTCAATCACTCGCAATATACATGACCAGCGCCAATCTCTAGTAAGGAACATTAAATCTGGCAACGCATTTAAGCGGACACATTTAGACGATAGCATTTTAAATATTGTTTAAGAAATTATTAGCTAGTAGCATTATTTGTACATTTACAATGCCGAAAATTAGAATAAAAAACCCCCTCTTAAATGCGCCACTGGTTATGTGAACTTTTTGACGCATTTAAAAGGGAAATATGTTCTTCAAGAATTGTTTAATGCTTAAAATATTTAAAAATTCAAATTAATTGAAGTAGAGATCAAATTTTGTTTGTGATTGTAGTTTTTTTTTTAACGTAAAAAATAGTATAAAATTTCTTATTTTGAGAAAAAAAAAACTCTTCTTACAAGGAAAGCACCAAAAATTTTTCGTTTGTTTGTTTTTTGAGCCATTTCTTCTAAATAAACTATCTCTAGTGCGTAACATTAAAGCTGAGAACGCATTTAAGCGGGCACATTTAGGCTATAGCATTTTAAATATTGTCTATAAAATTATTAGCTAGTAGCTTTAGTTGCACATTTACATGGGCGAAAGCTAATTGGAGTTCATATTCGTGACTGAAATGGTCCAATTATTTCCTTGTGATAACACTATGCAACAAATAAAGAAATAAGCGGCCGATAGCATTTTAAATATTGTTTATGAAATTATTAACTAGAAGCTTTAGTTGTACATTTAGAATGACGAAAGCTAATAAGAAATAAAAAATTCCCCTCTTAAATGCGCCACTGGTAATGTGAACTTTTTGACGCATTTAAAAGGGAAATAGTTTATTCGAATCGTCTGATAAGAACAAAAACTTAAAAATTTAAACATTGAACATTTTTAATGTGCCATTTTGATTTCAAAAATCGGAGTTCGTATTCGTGACTGAAGTTGCCCAATTTCCTTGTGATAACCCTATGCAACAAATAAAGACTTTTTGGAACGCATTTAAACGGGCGCATTTAGGCGATAGCATTTTAAATATTGTTTATGAAATTATTTGCTAGTAGCATTATTTGTACATTTAGAATCGTGAAGGCTAATTAGAAATAAAAAAATGTCCCTCTTAAATGCGCCACTGATTATGGGAAATAATTTATTCGAATCTTCTGATAAAAGCAAAAAGTGGAATTTATAAAAACTTAAAAATGTAAACATTCTAATCTGCCATTTTGATTTGAAAAAATCGCAGTTCAAACTCGTGACTGAAGTTGTCCAATCATTTCCTAGTGATAATTTGAAAAAGCATCAAACCGCAGATTTTGGCCAAAACAAACATAGAAAAAAACTTAAAATTAAAATTGTAACTGAAGCTGGTCATGTGCGTGAATTTTAACTAACGTTAACACACGCTCACGCAAAAAAAAATCATAATTTACTCAAGCGCATTTTTTACTCATGCTTATTAAAAATTCACGTGAGTAAACAATACACCACTTATCGTCGCTGCGCCTAAAAATGGAGTCATGTGTAGTTTTTTAATTTTTTTTTATTACATCTATATGATCCCATATTGGTCATACGTTTACTCACTAAACCGTTTTTTGATATCTTGATTGGTTCAAAAGTTAGTAAAAGGAGCTATGTGTTCGTCATACTAAAAAAGAGGTCTGAAAGGCGTTATGTGTTAAGCTACACATAACTTTTTTTGATACAAAAGTAACAGAACGTGACAAACTGGACCACTATTTTAGTAATATGAGGTTCACACATAGCATCTAAGTATTTTGAATGAATTTGTCAAATTTCTGGAAAATACTTGCATCTTTCCATGCTGTTATATAAATCCTAAATGGCAGGTAATCAAGCCTTGTGAAAGCAATTAAATCATTTGACGGCGGAAAATTTTAGTATCTAAAGTACAGAATCTTTCACAGATGTCAGTTTATGTCGAAGCTCTTGAATAGTTACAAGAAAAAACAAAAAATATGACCAGTTTTGCGAAAAATCTGTTGTTCGCTGTTTAATGAAGAGCTTTATAATATCAAAATTTCAAAGACCTTGTCTAACTTATGTCGCTTTAAACCACCAACAAACTTTATTTAGTCTTTGTCCCTCTCGAAAAGAAATTAACAATAAGAATCGTTTCATAAACAAAAGGAGTTATGTGTAAAAAATATTTCCATTTTATTTAAATTTTGTTCCAAAAAGTACTTAAAAAAGGAGTTATGTGTATGATTTTTAAAAATTTCTGCACCACTGGAAAACCGTTAAATGTTTCATACTTTTTTTGTAGTATGTGGGTAGCATATCGGTACAAGAATTTTTTATAGAACAAACTTTAAAAAAAAATCGCGAAGGGACGAAAATAAACAGTTTTTTTGCTCTCCTGAACACTTGCCCCAAAACACATGACTCCATTTTTAGGCGCAGCGACGTTATGCGTGAATTGCGCTCACGCATGATTTACGCAAATTTCGACACAATCACATCATTTAAACGCAAAATAAAAAGCAAACGGTTGTTTTTATATTGGCAGCTCGTAAATTTGGCAGTAAAACACGAATAAAATACAACTAAATAATTTGACTCATGTAAGAAAATGGCACTAAATCACTCACGCAAAAAATGTACTTACTAACTTATCACTCACGAAAAAAAATTTACTCACGCTCACGTGAGTAGCTGGACTTTCGATCATCTCTAGTACGTAACATTAAAGCTGGGAACGCATTTAAGCGGGCTAATTTTGACGATAGCATTTTAAATATTGTTTATGAAATTATTAGCTAGTAGCCTTATTTGTACATTTAGAATGGCGAAAACTAATTAGAAATAAAAAATTCCTCTCTTAAATGCGCCACTGGTTATGTAAACTTTTTGACGCAATTAAAAGGGAAATATTTTGTTCAAATCTTCTAATAAAAGCAAAAAACTTAAAAATATAAACATTGAAAATTTTTAATATGCCATTTTGATTTCATATAATCGGAGTTCATATTCCAATTATTTCCTTGTGATAACACTATGCAACAAATAAGGACTTTTTGGAACGCATTTAAGCGTGCACATTTAGGCAAAAGCATTTTAAATGTTGTTTATGAAATTATTAGCCAGTAGCATTATTTGTACATTTACAATGTCGAAAATTAGAAATAAAAAATTCCCCTCTTAAATGCGCCACTGGTTATGTGAACTTTTTGGCGCATTTAAAAGGGCACCTTTTTATTCAAATCTTATAATAAAAGCAAAAAGAGGAATTTATAAAAACTTTAAAATGTAAACATTGAACATTTTGGAAATGCCATTTTGAAAAAAAGTTTTAATGGCAAATGTTTTTTTTTCATGTTTCCAGTATTTCACGATTTTTTTATGTTTTTGTGTTGTTTAGAAAGGACGTTAATTTTTAATTTTTTTATAACCAGAACATTTAGAAATTAAATTTTAAAAATGGCGGATTGTTGCAAAAAATCTTGATTTTTTTACGAAAAGTAATTCAACATATATTTAAGAGAATTCAAGCATTAACATGATTTAACTCTCAAAAGTATGCTGCAGTTTTTAAATTTGTTAAGTATCTAAAAGTATGCAATACAATTTAAATTGTTTAATGCTTAAAATAATTTAAAAGTCAAATTAATTGAAGTAGAGACAAAATTTTGTTTGTGATTATAGTTTTTTTTAAACGTAAAAAAATTTTATAAAATTTCTTATTTTGAGAAAAAAAATTTTCATTTGTTTGATTTTTGAGCCTAAACTATCTCTAGGTGATAGCTTTTTAAATTTCGTTTATGAAATTATTAGCTAGTAGCTTTATTTGAACATTTAGAATGGCGAAAGCAAATTGGAAATAAAAAATTCCCTTCTTAAATGCGCCATTGGTTATGTAAGCTTTTTGCCGCATTTAAAAGGGAAATATTTTATTCAAATCTTCTGATAAAAACAAAAAGAGGAATTTAGAAAAACTTTGAAATGTAAGTATTGAACATTTTGGAAATGCTATTTTGATTTAAAAAAATCGAAGTTCATACTCGTGACTGAAATTTCCCAATCATTTCCTAGTGATAATTTAAAACACTAATTAATAATTTAAATATCTTGTTCGCCATTTTGTATCCGCCTATTTGAATATAAAATCAGATTCAGCATCCGGAAAATCATCAAAATCAAAGATTTTGGCCAAAACGCACAACAAAGAAACAAACTTAAAATTAAATTTGTATTTTGAATTTCGAACAAAAAACTTAAATTTAAATTTGTCGCCATATTGGATCTGCCATTTTAAAAATCTATGCTTATATTCGTAACTACCGACTCCAATATGCTAAGAATTAAAAAATCATGTCCGCCATATTGAATTTCGAATCTTTAATTCCAAAATCAGATTTAATATCCAAAAAACCATCAAGATCAAAGTTTTTGGTCACAACAGACAAAATAGAAAAAAAAAACTTTAATAGATGTATAACGGTTGGGGTAATTCCCTTGTTAGAGAGATATTCTTTGAAGAGAAATTCGCATTTTCTGAGATATCAGATTCTAAACAAGTAAAAAAGTTAAATTCGTCCTTGCCGAATAAAGTGATACCCTCCACAACTTCTAAAAGATTATTGCAAAAACTTTATTCAAAAGGAAATTACTTTTGAAAAAAAAAAATTTTTTTGAAAAAAAATTTCCGCGAAAAAAAAATTTGGTAAAAAAAAAAATCCGCCATTTTTTTTTTAATATGTTTGTACTTGTTTAAATACCATTTGGTATTCAATTATGTTCACATAAGTCAACCAGCAGCCGATTTAAAGCATTTTGTGTTTTTAGGTTATGTTAAATGTACCAACATTTTTGATGTATCCTTACATTTTCGTTCATAACTTTTGAACCGCTGAACCGATATTGCTCAAATGCAATACCAAACTTCTCGGGAGAACTTCCAATAAAAATATTAAGTTTAAGTCATCTCCGTGTAATAGTTTGGCCGTGATCACCATTTCCACAGACAGACGGACAGACGGACATCGCAAGAATGCCTTAAAATCGATCGGGGATCATGAATATATATACTTTATGGGGTCCCAGACCGATATTTCGATGAGTTACAAACTAGAGATGGGATCGTGAGTGACTTTTCAATCACGATCACGCACGCTCACGAAAAAAAAAATTTAATCACGCACGATCACGCACGAAATTTTTTGTTGTACTCACGCTCACGCACGCTCACGTGAGTAGAAACAATTTTAATCACGCTCACGATGTAATCACGTTCACGAAATACTCACGAATTAAAATGTAAAAAAATTTTATGCCATATTTTTTATTTTTTTTAAATTTATTTAAATTTACAAAGTGTTTTTGTAATTATTAAAGGGCAATTCCAAAATATTAAGAGCCAATTTTAGTAGTTTTTGAGAATGGTTTCTTCAGATTTAATTGAAAATTGGCACATAGATAGCCAACATACCTATGATAATGGAACTTTCTATCGTTTTTTAAATTCGGTTTATTGATCGTATTATGTCAGGTCAAAGCTCGACTTTTTTTTTGCAAAATTAAAAAAACATATCATCACATAAAACATGTTCTAAGTTTTTAACCAATTTTCCGATTTTCACAACTCTTGGCTCATATGAGAGCTTAAGTCTTGTGCTTTTTGGAAATAATTTTAAATACAAAATGATTCATTAAAGAAAAGTATCAAAAATGCAAAAACTTTTTTCTTTGCAAATATTTAAAACAACACATCTTCGTTTTTTTTTTTTTGAAATTCAGTGATAGTCAAAATGTTTTGCATATCATATCCAAAATTCAGAGGGGGATCAAAAGCTATTCTGGTTTGAGTACGAGGTTCCCATAATTTTCCATTAGAAAATAATTTTTTTTTTATTTTTGAAATGTTTTAAAAAATTTAACAGGGATAAGATTATATCCCTTATACAGGTTGTATTTTTCTCACTTTTGCTAAAAGTTTTCGACCCGCGATAATTCGAAAACTATACTGAATTTTTAAAATCCAATTATGAAATATGCTGTGACAAATTCTAATCAATTTGAACAGTGGAGCGAAATTTTTTTAAAATTGCTCAAAAAACTTACTAAATTTAAATTTATTAATTTATTTGAAAGAACTTAAAAAAAACGGAGAAAAAATTAAAATCACGAAAAAATCACGCAGCAATTTTACTCACGCACGAACTTTTTTTTGTTACTCACGATCACGCACGCTCACGTGAGTAGAAAAAAAAATTACTCACGAATCACGTGATTCACGCGTGATTCACGTGATTCACGGTAATCACGTGATTGGTGCGCATCTCTATTACAAACGAAATGACAAACTTATATATACCCTCTATCACTAGAGGGGAGGGTATAAAAACATGTCTCCTATAGAAATATTTGCAGAGACATTATCTTAAAAATACACTACCAGGTATTTTCTTATAGAAAAATTTTTTCTGTAGAAAAATCGAAACATTTTCCAACAAAATATATCTTCAATACTGAGATATTTTCCCATAGTAGATTTATTTTGGTTTTAGGACAATTTGAAAATTTTTTGTTGTTTTTCTTATTAATTGTACCAATATTTTCACTCATTATTTATGTTGTCTGTTATAAAAACAATTTATTGTTCCATATTTTATTTAGTGCCAAAAAAAACGCAGGACTAGTTTGTACATAAAAAACCCTGACCTACATATAAAATATGGTTAAAATTAAAAAAAAAAAAAAAAACTGCCATGTATGCTGATTAAAGTGGGCTGGCAACGTTTATTTGCGAATATAAAGAGCATTTCATTTAAGTTAACAGAAACAAGTAAAAAAGTTAAATTCGGCCTTGCCGAATGTAATGATACCCTCCACAATCTCTAAAAGATTATTGCAAAAACTTTATTTAAAAGGAAATTATTTTTGAAAAAAAAAAAATTTTTTTTTAAAAAAATTTCCGCGAAAAAAAAATGTTAAAAAAAAATCAGCGATTTTTTTCCTTTTTTGTCAAAAATATGTTCGTACTTGTTGAAATACCATATGGTGTTTAATTATGTTCACATAAGTCAACCAGCAACCGAATTAAAGCATTTTGTATTTTTAGGTTATGTTGAATGTACTAAAATTAACTAAAGCTTGATAGCATCAAGATTGAGTAAATAATAAATTTTATGCTGGGTTGGAACAGGAAAATTAAATTATATTTAGATACTTGGAAAAAAAGTTTCCAAGTCTATATTTTTTTTAAATTCATAAAATTCCAGAAGAATAAAAGGTTCCGAAAAAAGTACTTTTTTGAAAAAAAATTTTAAGGGGGTAAAATAGAGCACTTTTGTACTTTTTTATGGTCATAGAAATTATATTTTGCACCTAAAATCTTCCAGCAAAAACAGATTCTAAAAAAGTTTTTCCAAAAATTTTAAAAGGGTAAAAGGAATAAAAAAGGTTAAATTGGTACTTTTTGTATCTACTGAACTAATGATCGTCTACAGTAAATATTTCGCTGTTAGAATCCCCCAACAGAAAACCATGCAAAAAAAGTACTTTTTTGGAAGTTCTTATTTTAAAAGGACAAAAACAAGAACTAAACTACATGTAGAAAAAACATAATAAAAAAGTACTTTTATAAAGTACTTTTTTTTAAGTAGTTTTTTTAAAGTACTTTTTTACTTTTTTTAAATTTCTTTGTTAATGTACTCTTTTAAAGTACTTTGTTAAAGTACTTTGTTAAAGTACTTTTTTAAAGTACTTTTTTAATATAGTTTTTCCACTTTAACGTTTTCAATCTCCTCTAATTTTCATAGAAAACCAAATAAATTATGCACATACGATATTAAAAAAGATAAATTTTTAATGCATATGCAAAAAAAATATAGAATTTTTTTTTTAAATTAATTAAATATGATTTTAACTTGATTGTAATCCAATAAAATTAGAGTATATAAAACAAATTTTTAACAATCACAAGGAAGGTATGCCGTGTTATAGAAGTAGGTCATATTAAATTCTAACAGGGTTTTAGAATTCAAAAAATTAAGAAAAAAATGCAGCAAAACAACGAAAAATTGTGAAAAAAATTTAGAAAAAGTAGAAACATGTGGAACATTTAGAAGAACTAATCCTCTTTGTTGTAGGTTATGGATTAAAGCTGAGATTTAAATGCATGAAAAAGTCGAAAATTTGCGCTAAAGAATCCAAATTATGCATAAAAATCTAAATTATGCATAAAAAATCTAAATGTATGCAATAAAAATTTTGTTTTCGTACAAAAAAACTTTCTAAATGATAAAAATAACGTCGGGTTTTAATATTTAGATTTGAAACTTTATATAAAACACTTAATTGCAAGATTTTTTATGAAATAAAAAAATATAATTATGAACAAAATTAAAAAAAAAATATAGTATTTTCAAAATAAATTTATAAAACTTAAAATAATTTTTGAAACAAATAAATTTTAATTTTTGTTTTTGGTAATTTATGTCAAAATATGCACTTATAAGTTGGGTATATGCATAGAAAAATGCAATTAAAACCAATAAAGGCAAAAATATGCATTTTCAAACAAAATATGCAAAAATTTCTTGTTTCTAAAAGAAAATTGGTCGATAACGTTTTTTTAGAACTTTCAATTTGTGTTTTTGGTAATTTATGCCAAAATATGCAAAAATATGCAAAAACAATTCGATGGCATTTTAACGCAAATTTCATGATTCAAAAAGATAATTGGTCGATAACGTTTTCAGACTATCAACAAAAAACATGAATTTGCATGAAAATCACAGCCCTAGTCTTGATATAACACCGTCCGACAAAAAGAAAAACGTCGTTAAACATGAACCGGATAATAAACGTTTGAAATTAGAGACTAAATGCAGCAAAACTGCATTTACAGATTTTCATTTCGTGATCCTGTTTCCTTTTAAAAAGTCTTCAAAGTTTTAGAGGATTTTGTAAAATATTTTTTAAATATTTGTACTTGACCTAGGATGCCACTAGTAATGGCAAATGAAAGAGGAGGATCTCCCCTAATTTTCCAATTTCATTATTTTGGAATTATCAGGGAAAATTAGGTAAGTTACGTCCTTTCAAAACTTAAACTTTAAACTAAAAGATAAAGTTTTCAAAGGACATTAATTACATCCTTTTTCCTGATACGGCAAAATAAAAGAATGGACAAATTAGGGGAGATCCTCTTCTATCATTTGCCATTACCAGTGGCATCCTAGGACAAGTACAAATATTCAAAAAAATATTTTAAAAAGTAAAATCCTCTAAAACTTTGAGGACCTTTTTAAAGGAAACAGGATCACGAAATGAAAAACTGTAAATGCAATTTTACTCCATTTGATCTCTATATTCAGTCGTATATTATTTCGGAGAAGGTTTTAGGATTGAAAAACACAAAAAAAAACTAAAGAACACTCTACATTATTTCCAATTGTATTTCAGAAATTATCAATTGTATTTCAGAAATGATCAATTGTATTTCAGAAGTTATCAATTATATTTCAGAATTATCAATTGTATTTCAGAAATTATCAATTGTATTTCAGAATTTATCAATTGTATTTCAGAAATTTTCAATTGTTTTACGAAATTATTAATTGAAATACAATTAATAATTTCTGAAACACAATTGATAAATTCTGAAATACAGTTGATAACTTCTGAAATACAATTGATAATTTCTGAAATACAATTGGAAAAGTGTAGAAAAAATTAAAAAAAAACCGGAAAAATTCAGAAAAACTCAGGAAAATTAAAAAAAAAGCTTAAAATATTACGAAAAATGACGAAAAATTAAAGAACAAAAAAAAAACAGTAAAAAACATTGACAGGATACTGTAAAAGAAATTTTTTAAGGATTCGTGAACTTCATAGCTCAAATTTGTGAATTTTCAGATTCTTCCACTTCAAGTTTCTTAAAGAAAATCGATAGACTGAAAAATATTTGGTATAGAAAACATTTTTTTTAAATTGTTTTAATGAATTTTTTTGAACAAAATTTTTTCTGGAGTATCCTATTCATCTGTATAAGTTAGAATACCATCCCATTTTTATATTATACACTATATTCTGTATATAAGTTACATAGAGCACAAGAGTAATTTAATTTACAACATAAAATTCATTAAAACATACGAGAACATTTAATTAAATTAAATTTAGGAATATTCAAAGCAAACAAAGTAAAATAATGTTTTGATAGAACAAAATTTTTGAGAAGAAGGATTTTTAAAATTTAAGGAAATTCTTTTTTCTATTCGAAAACTGTTTCAGAATCTGAGAATTTTTTATAGTGAAAAAATGTTTCAGAATCAGAGAATTGTCTTATGCTGAAAAATTTCTTTCTATACAGGAATTTTTCTATACAAAAAAAAATATGTCTAAGACCGCCGGGCTTAATACGAGGAAATTGCATGCTGAATACCAAAAAGCTCTTCGGGGAAAAGTTTTTGAGATATCTCTAAAATAGCTGCGGAAATAGCTGAAAACAGCATTAGTTTACTTTATAAAAGTGGGACAATCATATAGCTCGGTAAAAGTTGAACTAAAGCTAAGGAACATACTCGATAAATTCCTAAAAGCTTTTCGGCCAATAGTTTCTGAGTTATCTCAAAAACAGTAGTGAAATTCGGTAAAAAAATAGCACAATTTGACTACATAAATGTAAAATAGGCGCAAAGCCTAAGACAAAAGGCTTAAAGACACTAAGGTCAGCCTTGATTGAAGAAAAATTACCGCCAAATGCCTAAAAGCTCTCCTAGCAATGGTATTTCAGTTATCTTTAAAATAGCAGTGAAATTTGTCAAAATTTTAACTGTTTACCTTTTAAAAATTAAGATGGGCGTATAACTCGGTAAATATTTCCGATACGAGATAATGTCCTATTGTCGGGCTTGATCCAAAGAACATGCCCGACAAATACCAAAAAGCTCTAAGAGCAGTAATTTAAGAGTTTTCTCAAAAATTTCACTGAAATTTGTCAAAGATATCACTATTTGACTTTAAAAACGCAAAATAGACGTTTTGCTCTCTAAATGCTGCTGAAACGAGAAAAAGTCACATCGGGCTTGATCCGAAAAACATGCCCGCCAAATAAAAAAAAAGCTCTCCAAGCAATGGTTTATGAATTATCTTAAAAATAACAGTAAAATTTGTCAATAATATCAATATTTGGTGTATAGGTTGGCAAATACTACTGACAAAAAGTCACAAAAGCATTCACGTCGTCGGTCCTGATTAGAGAATTATGCCCGACCAATACCTGAAAGCAATAGATTTATAGTTATTTCAAAAACAGCTAAAAAAAATGGTGTGTTGCTCGGTAAACAGCGTTGCCAGAATTTGAAAACAAAAAAAGCTAGATTTTTTCTAAAAACCCGCTAAAAAAAGCTAAAAATTTTGAAAAAAAGCTAAAAAATAAAGCTAAATTTTTTTAACTAATTTAAATTAGCTTTTTCTTCGATTTTTCAATTGAATTCCAAAATAGGGATCTGTTATTCCTTCTATAGCGTATTTGGGACTAAAACAATGCTTATTAATAAACAAAATATTAAAATATAACAAATCTTCATAAATTTTAAAAAAATGGCCCGTACCAAAGAAACATAAAAAGTCTATTTTAACAAAAGTTTTTTTTTTAAATGTCAAATTTTCAATACATGTTTTGAAAGTCGATTTTAAAAACAAAAACAATTTGTATGGAAACAAAACAAAAAGTCGATTACAAATTTATTTTATTTTTCTATGTTTCCGAAAATTTCGAATGCAGGTACATTAGACTGGGTCGACCATAAAGGAGAAAAAAAAAGTTCCCATTGTGCGGGCTTTATTTTAAAGCTTACCTCGAAAAAGTTCCATAGCCAAAATATTAGATTTTTAGGTCGCGATTTGGTACCGCCGAAATCGTTTTTTGTTCATAGCTTTGTCATTTGATGTCCGATCGTTGTAAAAAAAAATTTGTTAGAAAGTCCTCAGCGAGTACTAAATTTGACCCATATCTGGTTTTGACCTCTGAGGTCATCTTCGTGTTATAAGTGTTAGTTTCTCAGCTTTCTACCCCCTTAAATGATTTTTATTTTTCCATTAAATTATAGCACTAAGAAAATCATAAAATCCTTCCCTTGGAAGTATCCAGTTAAATTAATTAACAAAAAAGTTACATTTGATTTAAGATTTTCATATACAATATAAAGAAAATTAGAAAAAACACTTGTTATTATGCCTTTAAACTATATTTAATTTTTTTAGTTTGTATTTAAATACATACGAACAAGTGTTTTAAATCTTTTTCTATGGAAATTTAAAATTGAATGTAACTTTTTTGTTAATTAATTTAAGAGGGTACTTCTAAGGGAAGAATTTCATGAATTATTTAATGCTATAATTTAATGGAAAAATAAAGATCATTTAGGTGGGTAGAAAGCTGAGAAACTAACACTTATAACACGAAGATGACCTCAGAGGTCAAAACCAGATATGGGTCAAATTTAGTACTCGCTGAGGACTTTCTAACAAATTTTTTTTTACAACGATCGGACATCAAATGACAAAGCTATGAACAAAAAACGATTTCGGCGGTACCAAATCGCGACCTAAAAATCTAATATTTTGGCTATGGAACTTTTTTGAGGTAAGCTTTAAAATAAAGCCCGCACAATAGGAACTTTTTTTTTCGACCCGGTCTAAGGTACATATTAATAAAGATTAAAAATAATACATTCACGAAAATCTTTAACATTAACAAATTCAAAGTGCATTTCAGAAATTTCAAAACGTTGTGTATAAATTTCCAAATAAATCAAAGAAATTTTCAAATACAATTTAGATTTTTTTTTTTTTTTTGATTTTTTCAATTGCATTTTAGGATTTTCTCCCAAAATGTATTTCAAATTGTTTAAATTGCATTTTCAAATAAAGTTTGAAATTTGAGAAAAATTACTAGTGGAAATTTTTACATTCTAAGATTTGTGAATATTTAAAAAAACAGTTTGTAAATAAATCAACACTATTCCCAACAATTTTTCAGGAAATACAAACAATATTAAAAAAAATTAGAAATGCATTTCTGAAATCTTCATTTATATTTTAAAAATTTTCAATTTTATTTCGCAAAATACTAAATATGTTTAAGAAACTTGTTCCAAAAAATTTATAAAAATTTTATATTTAAGAAATTTCCAAATACATTTTAAACATTTTTATTTAAGTTTTAAAAATATTTAATTATTTATTAGAATTCTAAAAAAAAAATTAAAAAAAACTTTCTAAAACACATTTAGACAAACTTAAAATAAATAGTTAGATGTTTCTAAAATATAATTGTGTTTTGAACACAACTTTTTAAGTAAAAAATTATATTTCTTCTATTTTTAGATTGATATTTAATGAAAAAGTTTAAAAAAAGTTTAAAAAAATTCTAAAAAAAGCTGAAAAAAGCCAAAAAATTTTCAAAAAAAGCTAAAAAATCCGCTTAAAGCTAAATGCAAAATTTTCCCGCGAAAAATTAAAAAAAAAGCTAAATCTAGCGGGAAAAAAGCTAAATTGGCAACGCTGTCGGTAAATATCAAAAACCTACAAAATGTTAAAAATTAAAAAAAAAAAATGTCGGGGCGTCTTTTTTTGGAGGGAGGGGTAGGCGGAAGGCTTTTGGGAACACCTCGCAATAAATGTTGGAAAATTAATTGATGATGATTTTTGCACTTAAGTAATACAATTTTATCATTATTTAAATTATTTTTTTATATCCACGCCCACAAAAAGGGGCGGGTTGAAAAAAATAACATATTATAGTCCCCTGAGCCCAATTGCAGTTTAAGGTCTTCTAACGTTATTCTATATTATTTAAAGGTGATCGATTCTAAGACTCTCTAGCGATGTCCGTCTGTCTGTTGAAATGGAGACCACGGCCAAAATATTAAACAGATATGACTGAAACTTAATATATTAACTTGTAGTTTTCCGGAGCAGATTGGTATTTCATTTGAGTGATATCGGTTAAAGGGTACTTTCAACTATCACACTTTTCCATTATACACATCAAAATTTACCAACTTCCTTAAGATTTTTGGATTCTTTTTTGATTGAAACCTAGTCGTATCTAATAAGTGAACAATTTCTGGCCAAATTTTTTAAAAAAATATTTTGCTAACATGGTGAAATTACGCTTGTATAATGTAAATGTGTTATAGTGAAAAGTACCCTTAAGCGGTTCAAAAGTCACGAACGAAAATGTTAGGACACCTCGAAAATTTTGGTACATTCTACATAACCTAAAAATATAAAATGCTTTAATTCGGCTGCTATTGGACAAATATGAAAATGCTTTAATTCGGCTGCTATTGGACATATGTGAACAAAATTTGATACCAAATGGTATTTTAACAAGTAAAAGCATATTTTTTTGCACAAAAAAAATGGTAGATATTTTTTCACCGCGGAACTTTTTTTTTGAAACATTTTTTTTTTTTCCAAATAACACTGTGCAACACGATTTTTTATCTTGGATGGGACCAAAAAAAAAGCAAAACTCCCGAAGGGTTTTAAAAACTTAGCTCGAGTTCTTTTTTTATGGCCCACTAAAGTTTTTAAATTTTTTTCAAAGGCGTTTTGAATAAGTAAAAAAATATGTATTTAATCTAATTCTCAGGTAAACAATGTTAAGACATGTCTTTAGTAAAATTTGATGGCAGTTCTATTCTTAGAATATATTAACCCTCTATCTCCCATTTTAAGGGGTCATTTTGGTATTTTTTTCGAATATCCTCATAGAACAAAGATAAAACGTGAGTTTAAAGGGTTCAAGGGTACAAACATATTCTGCATCAAATTTCACTAGGCGTTGCCAAAGATCAAAATTTAGTGCGAAAAGTGCAAAATGCTAAAAAAAGTAAAATTGTAAATTAGCACATATATAATATTCTTTTTCATCAAAGTCGTGTGAAATAAGTCAAACAAATGTTATAAATCTGCTTTTGAGCACCTTTGAAAAAATTGAAAAACTTCTGAGGGCCATAAAAAAAGAACTCGAGCTAAGTTCAAGATACACTCGAAGACCCCAAATTTGTTGCACAGTGTAATAAAATTGACATTGTGAAGGGCATTAATACATTTGGCAAGGCGGGATTAGTGGAGTGGAGATAGGGCGTAGGTATGTTTAAAAAAATGTTGTAGGGTAAAAAATAAATGGGGGTCGGTCTCACTAATGACCCCTCTCGGACGCACCATTGGACCGGTAGAAGTTATTAAATAAAACAAATTTACAAAAAATAACAAGTGGAAAAGCTAAATTCGACTTGGCCGAATCTATGAATACCCTCCACAATGCCCTTTTTAAGTGATAGTAACTTTTCTAACGTGAAAAAAAAATAACATTTTTGGTTAGAAATATTTTATTTTCCGTAAAAAAACTTTTTTTTATTAATTTTTGAAAAAAAAAAAAATTACTAATTTTTTTTGAGTGTAAAATTTTTTTTGAGTGTATTTTTTTTTTTTTTTTGTTTTAGTGTAAAAAAACTTTTTTTTATTAATTTTTGAAAAAAAAAATTACCAATTTTTTTTTTGAGTGTAAAATTTTTTTGATTGTAAACTTTTTTTTGAGTGTATTTTTTTTGTGTTGTAGTGTAAAAATATTTTTGTGTGACAAAAATACGTTGTAAAATATTTTTCTGACTTACAAATGTTTTTGAAACATGTTTAACGGGTTTTCAACGCGTGAATTTAAGGTTAAACTAATCTGAAATTTACGGTTTTGCTAATAACTTTTGAACCACTGGACCGATTTGGCTGAAATTTAAAACGAACCGGACCAGAGGAACGGCAAATACATATGCCACACCTCAGCACCCTCACAATTGCCGTTCGAAAGTTACCGTGTGTTTTATCTCGTAAATTCCAGAAAAACCCTTGCCGAAATTCACTCATTTGCTTATAACTTTTGAACCACTGGACCGATTTCGCTGGATTGTAATACCAACCTGACCAGGTAAATGTCCAACATATATGCCAAACTTCAGGAGCCTCTGTAAAGTCTTTCAAAAGTTAGCGTGTTTTCAACAGACAGACGGACAGACGGACGGACGGACGGACGGACGGACGGACGGACGGACGGACGGACGGACGGACGGACGGACGGACGGACGGACGGACATCGCTAGATCGTCTTAAAATCGATCGAGGATCATGAATATATATACTTTATGGGGTCCTAGACCAATATTTGGAGGTGTTACAAACGGAATGACAAACTTATATATACCCTCTATCACTAGAGTGGAGGGTATAAAAAAAATTGTATGGGGACCGCCTTAACAATTAGAGATAGAGGGTAGGTGTGTTCAGAGAAAATGTTTGGACTAAAAAAATATTGTGGGTCGGTCATACATTTTGTTGCTCTAAGGCAGTGGTCGGCGTCAATTGCACATTGATCCCGAACTCATTCGGCTATTTACATGTATTCAACACGAATGTCAAAAAAATTCACAACTAAGAGCATAAAAATACAACAACAAGCTGGTTGATATCGCTTTGTTTGAGAAATACACCAACACATGCATGTTTATTTTCATATACCAATGAAATCATATTTTCTCTTTCTGCCGACCACTGCTCTAAGGGCACTATTAGGGCAGTTAGAGCGGTTGGAGCAAATTTTAAAAATGTCGTTTTGTGTGGGAGCCCCCTTAGAAATTGGAGATAGGGTATTAGTTTGTTCCGAAGAAATATTAAGACGTAAAAATTAATGGGGGTCGGTCTAATAAATGACCCCTCTATGACGCACCGTTGCACATTGGGTTCAAATGATGCCAAAGTGGCGATTAATTGAAATTTATAAATGAAGTTTTTGTTATAAAATTTGGTATGGGGTAAAAGTAGATAAAATTCTGCAACACTAGTTATCAAAATCAATCAACTAAGTTGTTTACTTTTTTTTCGGTGAGCTGTCAAAGTTAACAAATTATTGCAGTTTTTGAAAAAAGTAAAAAAATTGAAATTTTTTACAATTTAAGCGATTATTAGTGGTATTAAGTGTTTTAAAATAAAATCTTTTATAATGGAACCATAAACACCAGGGATTAAGCTAAATTTTTAAATTTTTTTTGTTTATAAAAATTGTGTCTCAATGTTTTTAATAATTTTTTTAAAAAGGAACCAAAATTGGGATATTTTCCATATTTAATGGGCCACACATATTAAGTTAGTAATAGTTGGATTTAGTTTTGTGGATTTCAAAAAAGTATAGGATATCAGCTTTTATTTAAAAGAAAAAAAAGTACGGACAATGCCCGGCCCTTTTTTTTTATTCCCATTTTTGTGTAAAAAGTCTGGGTATCATTTATTAAACAAATCCATTATATGTGTGTTTATACCCATCAACTACAGTATGGGCTTACACTCACTTTGTCATTCCATATGTAACGCATCGAAATATGGGTCTAGGACCCAACAAAGTGTATATTATTGATCACTGATCGATTCTAAGACATTCTGTGACTAACCGTGTGTCCGTCCGTCCGTCTGTTGTTGAGCACACCATAAAGTACATAAAACAAGAGCTAGAATCCTGAAGTTTGTCACAAATATGTATAATGATCATAGGCTGGTTAAGTTCTTGAACGAGCAAAATCGGACAAGGGGGGAAAAAGTTCCCCCTTGAAGAACTAAAACTACTCCAGAAAATTATTTTTTTTACAAGTTTAATTTGTATATTTGTTCAATAAATGAAACATTTTAATGCCATATGAAGTTCATCGGCCTGAATTTGAACCAAGGGGGATCAGGAATGCCAATTTTTTCGGTCCGCCCCTTTTTGGGGGCGTGTATAGAAAAAATAATTTAAATAATGATAAATTTGTATTAATTAGGTGCAAAAACTGACATCCATTTTTTTGGCAACGTTTTTCGCGAGGGGAAGGTGTCCCCCATAGTCTCACGGTAACCCCCCCCCCTACGCGAAAAAAACGTCTCCTCCATTTGTTTTTTGTAGCTTTATTACATGTTCAAAGGTTTCGTTTTTGTTTCCAAAAACATTAAAAACGACTAAAAGATTAAAAAAAATTTTTTTTTGTTAAATTTTTTTTTCTAAAATGCTGTGTTTTTATGTATTTATGATAATTCCTTAATAAAAAACTATAATATTCCCATAAATCACTTTTTTCAGATAAATTTGTTCATTTATGAGATTTTGTGAAAAACAAAAATTGGATTTAAAAAAAAAATTATAATAATAAAAATATATATTATGCGTTCTTTCTTTAATTACTTTGAGAGCACATTATGTGCACTTTAATTTCCATTTTTTTTTATTAATTTATCGCTTTTCATTCCAAAGTTACAGCAAAAATTGTGAACTATAACCCTTTTTTCCGAAAAATAAAAAAACGCCTAACAGGTTAAAAAAAAATTTTTTTTCCAATTTTTTTTTTCCAAAATGTGTATTTTTACGTGTTTATATTATGTCATCAATAAAAAAATATAATATTCTAAAACTACTGCTTATCTGAATTAATCGCCATTTTGGGTACCATCGAACCCACTGTGCGTTGGAGCATAGAAACGATTTTAAGATTGGAAAATTACAATAAATTTTTTTCCAAAAATTTTGAAAAATAGTAATAATCGTTATCCCACAATCCTCCTGGGCAAAAAATTTGTAGAATCGATAGAAGTTTTACACAAAAAAATTTCCAAAAAATCGAAGAGTACAAACATTTTCAAAAATGAGATTTAAATTTTAAAACTTAAAAATCGCATACTAGAGCGCTTTTAAGAATTTTATGGGATTTTTTTTTTTTAAAAGTACGTAAAAAAACAAAAATTTAAAAAAAAAAAAAATATTGACCATTATTGAAGAAGTTATGAGTAAAAGAAGTTTGAGTAAAGGAACAAACTACCAATTTTTAAAAATTCGATATCTTTTGAACGGATCATCAAAAAAATCTGAAAATTTACCACGAAGGGGTTTTCGAAGGGTACTAAAAACTGTAAACAAATTGGGAAAATCTAAAAAAAAAAAATCCAAAGTGTCCGATTTGACATGGAATGCCCCATATGTAACTAAAATTTCGAATTCCAAGTGCTTTTGTTTGTATCTAGCATGGTTAACAAGTTATTTGAAATTTAAAAATGTAGCAAAGAAAACTTCGATCTGTGATCGCTAACGGGTGTATGGAGAGGTAACAAATTTCGTCCATGTTGAAAAAACACATCTTTTTGGAAATATATTATTTAAACTTTTTTTTTAATAATTTTTAGAACAAATTTTTTTTCAAAAAAAAATTTTTTGAAAAAAAAAATTTCGAATTTTTTTTTTTTTTTTAAATTTGTTTTATTTTTAAAACGGGTTTAATTCAAAAAACATGACCGCTAAGTACCAAGTTTTTCAGTTATCTAGTAGAGAAATAGAAGAAAAAATCACCCTCAGAATTTAAGAATTCGTCTATACTGAAATTTCTCAAAATTTAAGAAAATGTTCTTTTTTGAAAAATTATGTCTCAGAATCTGCTTATATTTAAATACTGAACGTCTCCGAATTTTAAAATCTCTTTGTGCTTTCACCATAACCTAAGCAATGAAAGTACCTTATTGTTTTCTTCTTTGTCCTTTCTCCAAACTTAAGTAGTGGAAAATAATTTATATTTTATTTTTTTTATTACTTACAACAAAAAAATGAAGGAAGGAAAATCTTATAATAAAAATAAATGGATAACGACAACAATACGAGTACTTGTTGTTTATGTAAAAATGACTGATTCATTTTTCTTTCATTTTCCTTTGTTTAATTTTAAATAAAGAGTTTTGTCATTATAATATAAAATATTTTTTGTAATTTATTGTTGGAAAAAAGCCTGCATTATTTTTTTTTTTATAAAATAATTATTTTAAAAGGACGCCAAACAAAATGTTGTAAAGTACTGAAAATCTTAATAAGTTTTTTTAATAAATTTACAAAAAAAAAAAGTTTTGTAATTAAATTTTTAGGCGGACCTTTGCTTTAAAATAAAAAACTTTTGGTTGGCTTTTTTTAAGAAACTAAGCTAAAACAAAAACAAACTAAACAAAACTCTAATGAAACTTGTCTGAAACAAAGTGGCTCACACAATACATGGTACAGAAGTAAAAAAAAGCTTAAATTTAAGCTTGCTAGCATCTAGATTGAATTAATAATAAGTGTGCTGCGAGGGTTCAACTGGGAAATAAAATTGTTATAATCATGTTTTAGGAAATTGTTTAAAATAATTTTTTTGTCGACTTCTTTAAAATTAACATTTTTTTTATTTTTATAAATATTTTAATATTTTATATATTCGTTTAGAGTTTTATTCTAGCTCGAGGCCCAAAAATATTTCTATTTATGATATTGTCATAATAGAGTAATAAATTAAAAATCCTCCATTATGACAATATCATAAATAGAAATATTTTTGGGCCTCGAGCTAGAATAAAACTCTAATCGAATATATATACATATGGGGCATTCCATGGGAAATCGGACACTTTGAAAAATTTTTTTTTTAGATTTTCCCAATTTATTTTTAGTTTTTAGTACCCTTCGAAAACTCCTTCGTGGTAAATTTTCAGATTTTTTTGATGACCCGTTCAAAAGATATCGAATTTTTAAAAATTGGTAGTTTGTTTCTTTACTCAAACTTCTTTTACTCATAACTTCTTCAATAATGGTCCAAATTTTATTTTTTTTTCAACAGTTTTGTTTTTTTGCGTACTTTAAAAAAAAAAATCCCAAAAAATTCTTAAAAGCGCTTTAGAATGCGATTTTTAAGTTTTTAAATTTAAATCTCATTTTTTAAAATGTTTGTACTCTTCGATTTTTTTGAAATTTTTTTTTGTAAAACTTCTATCGATTCTACAAATTTTTTGCCCAGGAGGATCGTGGAATAACGATTATTACTATTTTTAAAATTTTTTGAAAAAAAATTTATTGTAATTTTTCAATCTTAAAATCATTTCTACTGCCCCAATGGTGCGTCATAGAGGGCTCATTTATAAGACCGACCCCCATTAATTTTTACGTCTTAACATTTCTTTGGAACAAACTAATACCTTATCTCCAATTTCTAAGGGGGCTCCCACACAAAACGTCATTTTTTAAGATTTGCTCCAACCGCTCTAACTGCCCTAATAGTGCCCTTAGAGCAACAAAATGTATAACCGACCCAAAATATTTTTTTAGTCCAAACATTTTCTCTAAACAAACCTACCCTCTATCTCTAATTGTTAAGGCGGTCCCCATACAATTTTTTTATTTTTTGTAAATTTGTTTTATTTAATCAGCTTCTACCGGTCAAATGGTGCGTCCGAGAGGGGTCATTATTGAGACCGACCCCCATTTATTTTTACCCTCAAACATTTTTGTAAAACATACCACAGCCCTATCTGCACTCGCTAAGTAGGCTCCCATAAAATTAGATAAAATTATATATAATTTGATAAAATTATATATAATTATATCCGGATTTTTTTATATAAAATTTTATAAAATTATATCTAATTATTAGGGATGAGATTTCCATGCAAATGCATGTTTTTTGTCGATAGTCTAAAATCGATATCGACCAATTATCTTTGCGAATTAAGAAATATGAGTAAAAATGCCATCGATTTGTTATTGCATATTTTTTCATATTTTGGTGAAAATGCATATTTTTGCATATTTTGATTTTAAATGCATATTTTTTGCATATTCCCAACTTTTAAGTACATATTTTTGCATATTTTGGTAAAAATGAGCAAAACACAAATTGAAATTATTTGTTTCAAAAACTATTTACAATTTTAAAAATTTATTTTGAAAAAAAGAAAAATTATTTTTTTTCTTTAATTTTTTTTTCAGATTGTCATAATTTCTAAAAAATCTTGCTTACATAAAGTTTTAAATGTTGATATTTAAACCCGGCTTTATTTTTTGTTTTTTTTAAGAAGTTTTTCGTATGAAAACAAGATTTTTATTGCACGTATTTTATTTTTTAGTGCATATTTTAAGGTTTTTCAGTGCATATTTTGAATTTTTTAGTGCATATTTTAAGCGCATTTTTTCGATTTTTTAGTGCATGAAAATCTCATCCCTACTAATTATATAATTTGATAAAATTTTATAAAAATTATATAAAATAATATATAATTTTATCAAATTATATACAATTATATCAGAATTTGTTTTTTTATAAAATTTTATAAAATTATATCAAATTATATATAATTTGATAAAATTTTACAAAATTATATAAAATTATACAAGATTTGATAAAATTGTATATAGAAAAATTCGGATATAATTTCATATAATTTTATCAAATTTTTTGAAAACAAAAACTTTTTAATATAATTTTATATAATTATATATAATTTTATAAAATTTTATATAATTATATAAAATTATATAAAAAACTTTTTTACTCGGGAAATTACATATAATTTAAAATTTTCCTTTCGTAGCGTTCTATGAAGATATGTGAAATTAAGGGCCAAAATGACCCTTAAAAATGGAAGATAGAGGGTTAATATGTTGGAAGAAAAGAACTGCCGTTAAATTTCACTGAAGAAATCTATTACCGTATTAAGCTTAGCAACAGATTTATAACATTTTTTCGATTTTTTAATACGACTTTGATGAAAAATAAATTAAAAGTATGTGATAATTTACAATTTTCTTTTTTAAGCATTTTGCACTTTTTGCACGAGCTTTTGATCTTTGACAACCCCTAGTGAAATTTGATTCAGGCAGATTTTTGTAGAACATTTTAACCCTTTTAACGCACGTTTTATTGGTGTTCTTTGGGGATATTTGAAAAATGGACCAACATGACCCCTAAAATTGGGAGATACAGGGTTAATATGTTCTAAGAAAGAATCGTCATTAAATTTCACTGAAAACATCTTTGAACATTATTTGCTTCAGAATAAGATTTTGTACTTTTTTTGGAATTATTCCAAACGCCTTTGAAAATAATTAAAAAACTTCAGTGGACCATAAAAACAGAACTCGAGCTAAGTTTTCAAAACCCTTTGGGGGTTTTGGTCTTCTATTGGTAAACTTTATTTTTATACCCTCCACTCTAGTGATAGAGGGTACATATAAGTTTGTCATTCCGTTTGTAACACCTCGAAATATTGGTCTTGGACCCCATAAAGTATATATATTTATGATCCTCGATCGAGTTTAAGGCGATCTAGCGATTTCCGTCCGTCCGTCCCTCCGTCTGTCCGTCCGTCTGTCTGTCTGTTAAAAACACGCTTACTTTTGAAACACTTTATAAAGGTCCTGAAGTTTGGCATATATGTTGGGCATTTATCTGGTCAGGTTGGTATTCCAATCCAGCGAAATCTGTCCAGTGGTTCAAAAGTTATGAGCAAAAGACTGAATTTCGGCAAGGGTTTTTCGTGAATTTATGAGATAAAAAACACGCTAACTTTCTGAGGATGCTGAAACTTGGCATATATATTTGTCGTGCCCCTGGCCTGGTTTTTATTGAATTTCAGCCAAATCGGTCCAGTGGTTTAAAAGTTATTAGCAAAACCATGAATTTCAGATTAGTTTCACCTTAAATTCACGTGTTGAAAATCCGTTAAACATGTTTTAAAAACATTGTTAAGTCACAAAAATATTTTACAACGTATTTTTGTCACTCAAAAATATTTTTACACTAAAAAAAAAATACACTCGAAAAAAATTTTACACTCAAAAAAAATTATACACTCAAAAAAAATTTGTAAATTACTTTTTTTTTCAAAAATTACTAAAAAAAATAGTTTTACACAAAATAAATTATTTCTAATCAAAAGTGTTTTTTTTTTCACGTTAGAAAATTTACTTAAAAAGGGCATTGTGGAGGGTATTCATAGATTCGGCCAAGTCGAATTAAACTTTTCTTCTGGTTTTTGTATAAAAATATACATTGAATTGAGTTGATTTTTTTTTGTTTTTTTTTTTAGCTACAACATTTTACAAATTTCCCAATAAATGGTTTAAAAGTCAATTAAATCTTTGTTTTCAATACAATTTATTGGCATTATCAACTTTCCAGTCTAGGTTAAAAGTTCTTTAAAAATTTTGTTCCGCCTTTAACTGGTAAACAAATTAAATAACCAATTCATACACTCAGCCTGTAGGTACCATAACAGTACATAATGTGGTTATTTCATTAAAACCACAATTCCATAAAGGATAAAAAAAAATACTAACGGAAATGGGTTTTGTTCATAACATTTCGTAGAACTATGTACAATGGACAAACCAAGTAGCTAGAGTACTTTTGAAAAAATTTTTAAAAGAGATGGTCAGGTGATTAATAATAGACTTTACGACGATTTTGCAGAAAATACGCAGATTCCGAGAGATTTTTTTGTACTGAAAAGTTTGCAGATTCTGAGAGATTTTTTTTTTAGTACACTGTGCAACAAATAAAATGAGTCTCAATGGCTATAATGCCAAATTAAAGAAGACCATTAAATAAACGAACTCACCAAAGGGTTAGTTCAAATTTATTTTTTAGGACCCACTGGAATTTTTTATTTTTTTTTTTAAAAGCGTTTGGAAAACGTCAAAAAACACTATAATAAATACAAATTCGAGTTTAAACATATGGTTAAATGTCTTCAGTGAAATTGTATGGCGGTTCATTTTCTAGAACATATTAACCCTCTAACTGCAATTTTAAACGCTAATTTTAGTCCTTTTTTATACAAAACACAGAAGTCTCATAAAATTTCGTAAGGGGTTTTCAAAGTTTGAAAGTTTGTGCTGGCGCAGTCGCTTAAAAATAGAAAAAATTAAAGATTCTTGTTTGAATTGTATTTTTTTAGCAAAGCAGTGTTAAAAAACTTGAAAAAATAGTATAAATATACATACTTCTGAGCTGTTTTATAAAATTGTATGATGATTTTTTTTCTGAGCTAAAAATTTTGTTGTGATGTGGTTGATAAAATTTTATGATGGTTCTTTTCTTTGACCAAGTTATACCTTAAGCTCTCATTAAAAGGGGTCATTTTTGTCCTTTTTTAAAAGAAGTACATAAAAGTCTATAAAAAAGGCAGTTAAAGGGTTAAACGGTTCTACTAATTTTTTGTGCATAAAATTTTACTAGGGGTCGTCAAAGCAATAAAATATATTTGATTAAAAAAGTTCAGCTGTAAAATTTGCACATACAATTTTTTTGATATTTTACAAACATTTGAATAGTTTAACCCTCTAATGTATAAGGCCTCTTTTAGGCGGCTTTGTGGATTTGGTTGTAAATTTTGAACGGCCTCACTTACAAACAAGAGAGTGCTGGACAAACTTTCTGTCTTTGATGACCGCTAGTGAAATTTAATGCACAAAATATAAGCAGAACATTATATCCTTTTAACTGCCTTTTTTCATAAACTTTTACGTATTTCTTTTAAAAATGGACAAAATGGACCCCTTAAAACGGTAGCTAGAGGGTTAACTTGGTCAATGAAAAGAATCATCATAAAATTTTATAACACATTATAGAATGTAATTTTTTAGCTAAGAAGTATATTTACACTATTTTTGAGTTTTTTTTTAACACTTTTTGGTAAAAAAATATACAATTGAAATACGATTCTTTATTTTTTCTATTTTAAAAATTTTTTTGCTTATGTCCCACGAACTTTGAACTTTTGACAACACCTAATGAAATTTTATGAGGAAAATATTTATAGAAGATTTAAGCCCTTTAAATGGACGTTTTATTAGACTTCTGAGTTTGATTTTTAAAAAAGTACCAAAATGAGTTTGGTTTTTAAAAAAGTACCAAAATTATCCATTTTAACGCATGTAGCACGAACTTTCAACCTTAGACGACCGCTAGTGAAATTTTATAAGAAAAAATTTTGTAGAACATTTTAAGCCTTTAAATGCACGTTTTATTAGACTTCTGAGTTTGATTTTGAAAAAAAGTACCAAAATGACCCCGTCAAATGGAAGTTAGAGGGTTAATATGTTCTAGAAAAAAACCGCCAAACAAAGTCACAATCATGTTTTTGAGCTCCGATGTGCATTTTTTACAGTTTTGACGTTTTTTAAACGCCTTAGAAAAAAAAAAGTACTCGCAAAAACTAACAAACTTCGAACACCGCTAGTGAAATTTGAAGCAGAAAATATTCGTAAAACATATTAACCCTTTAAATGCACGTTTTATTGGAATTCTATGGCAGTTTTAACAAAATGAACTAAAATGACCCCTTATAATGAGCGATAGAGGGTTAATATGTTTTAAGAAAAGAAGCACCTTAAAATTTTACTGAACCTTTCTGGAGACGAAATTTAGCTCGGACTTTCTAAAACTTCAGTGGGCCATAAAATGTTTTGATGAAGCTATAAAAAACCTTGTAAAATGACAATAAAAACGTGTCATTTTTATTTTTACTACCTCCTATTTCACAAGAACTTTTTACCAATAATTTTGTTATTTTACAAGCTTTTTACCAATAAAATTGTAAATTTACAACTTTTTTTGGCGCAATAAAACTTACAAGGAATTCTCGTGAATTTACTAGATTTTTTGTAAAAAAAACTTGGAAATTTGTAAAATTACAAAAAAAATGTAAAATTACAAAAAAAAATTGTAAAATTACAAAAAAAATTTAAATTTTGATCGGAAATGTTTTGTTAAAAAACAAGGAAAACTGTCAAATAATGGTAAAATGGGATTACGAGACTTTTTCTAGAAATTTTAAGTTTTTTTTTTGACAATCGACATTTTGTCATATTGGCAGTATTTACAAAGCCATACGACTATCCCAAGTTTTTAATGTCAAATAGTGCTATTTTAAAAAAATTTCACTGCTATTTTTAAGATAACTCAAAAACTTTTGCTCGGATAGGTGGAAATTGGAAAAATTTTTAGGTTCTGGGAACATTTTGCCAATTTCAAATACTCAGATTTTCCGACTTATTTATATCACTTTCTCCTCACTCGTGTTCAAGTCAATTTATAGTATTCACTAGTGTATTACTTTTGTTTTTAACCAACTTTACAGGAAAAACACAAAAATCTGTAAAATAAAAATTCTTACGGTCGTCATTTTTAATTATTCTGTTTTTTTTCAGTTATTTGCCATTTTATTTACCAGGCTTTTTTCAAGAATTTCGTTAAACCAAAGTGTTTTTTATTTTTTTTTTCAAAGCTAATATTTTACAAAAAAAAAATAAATAAAAAAAAGTTCAATGACCTCCCCATAGTCAACCACCTGAATTTATGTATTTTATTTTTTTGCTATTTTCCACACATACAATATATTTTGTTAAGCTGCTTGTTTTTCCCATTGGAAAAACAGTTTACGCATTGAGTGGTTTATATGGATGAAAAACAGAAAAAGAAAAGTAAAAGAAAATGTGTTTGGTTTCGTCTGGAGCAGAGGTGGTCAATAAGAAGGGCAAGAAAGATTTAGGAACTCAGAATTTTTTTTCAGTTATAGAGAAACTGAAAAAGTACGGGTTTTTTCTAAAAAAAAGTACTTAAAAAAAGTACCCTTATTTTCAGAAAGAGTACTTAAAAAAAGTACCAAAACTGTACTTTTTAATCAGAAGTACCAAAATAATACTTTTTAATGAAAAGAACAAAAATAATACTTTTATACAATAAATTAACTTTTAATAAAAAGTACCAAACCAATACTGCTAAATAAAAAGTATCAAAACAGTGCTTTTTAATAAAAAGTACCAAAGTAATACTTTTTAATAAAAATAACCAAAATAATACTTTTAAACAAAAAAAATGTATTAAAATAGCACTTTTTTATAAAAAGTATTAAAAAATATTTTTAAATAAAAGTAACCAAAAGAGGTTTTATTTTTAAGTACCAGCACACTACTTTTTAATACCCTTTTTTTAAAAGAGAACCAATATAGAAATTTTCTATAAAAAGTACCATACTAGAAGTTTTTATAAAAAGTACCAAAATAGTGTGTTTTAATAAAAAAAAAACGTCAAAAGTCCTTTTTCGTAAAAAGTAGTACTTGTAATAAAAGAAAAGTTAGAAGCTTATAAAAGTAACAAAATGGTACTTTTTTATAAAAAGTATTAAAAAATACATTTTATCAAAAAAAAAAAAAAGAGACCAAAATAGTATTTTTTTTTTAAAAGTATCAAAATTATTTTTTAATAAAAGTACCAAAGAGTCCCTTTCGTAAAAAGTACTACTAATAAAATGTAAAGTTAAAAGCTTATAAAAGTAACAAGATAGTACTTCTTAATAAGAAGTACCAAAATAATACTGCTAAATAAAAAGTACCAAAACAATACTTTTTTATAAAAAGTACCAAAATTAACTTTTAATTAAAAAAAATAAAATAATACATTTAAACAAATAAAAATGTACTAAAATAACACTTTTTTTAAAAAAGTATTAAAAAATATTATTTTATAAAAGTACCAAATAGTACACAGTACTTTTTGATATCCTTTTTCAAAAAGAGAACCAAAATAGAAATTTTCTTTAAAAAGTACCATATTACAAATTTTTATAAAAAGTGACAAAATAGTATGTTTTAATAAAAAAAATGTCAAAAGAAAAGTTAAAAGTTTTTAAAAGTAACAAAATAGTACTTTTTTTATAAAAAGTATTAAAATAATACTTTTCATTAAAACAGTATTTTTTTTTTTGTTATAAAAAGAATCAAAATTATTTTAAGTACTATCGCAGTACTTTTTGATACCCTTTTTTTTTAAACAAGAAAAATATAAATTTGCTATCATATTAGTACTTCTTATAAAAAGTATTAAATTGTATTTTTTTTTAAATCGCAAATAAAAAGTGTCAAAATAGCCTCTTTTCGTAAAAAAGTACAACTAGTTTATTAGTGTTACGTTAAAAACTTATTAAAGTAACAAAATAGTACTTTTTAATAAAAAGTACAAAAGCAACACTGTTAAATAAGAAGTACGGAAACAGTATTTTTTAATAAAAAGTACCAAAATAATAGTTTTTAATAAAAACAACCAATATAATACTCTTAAACATAAAAGGTACTAAAACAGGACTTTTTATAAAAAGTATCACAAACAATATTTTTTAATAAAAGTACCAAAAAAGGTGTTTTTTTAATAAAAGTACCAACACAGTACATTTTGATATCCTTTTTCAAAAAGAAAACCAAAATAGAAATTTTCTGCAAAAGTATCATATTTGAAGTTTTTATAAAGAGTACCAAAATAGTATATTTTAATAAAAAAAGTTGTCAAAAGTCCTTTTTCGTAAAAAGTACTACTAATAAAAATAAAAGTTAAAAGTTTATAAAAGTTACAAAATAGTACTTTTTTATTTAAAGTATCAAAAAAAAATTTTTTTTATTAAAAAGAACCAGTATTTTCTTTTTTATGAAAAGTATCAAAATAATATTTTTGAATAAAAGTTTTAAAAAGTGCTTTTTTTAAGTACCAACGCAGTACTTTTTGATACTCTTTTTCAAAAAGAGAACTAAAATATAAATTCTCTATAAAAACTACATTATTAGTGCTTTTTATAAAAAGTACTAAAATTGTATTTTTGTTCTTAATCAAAAAACAAGCGTCAAAAAGTCCATTTTCGTAAAAAGTACTACTAATAAAATGTAAAGTTAAACGCTTTTAAAAGTAACAAAAAACATAGTAATTTTTAATAAAAAGTACCAAAACAATGCTGTTCAATAAAAAGTACAAAAACAATACTGTTAAATAAAAAGTACGAACATATTTCTTTTTAATCAAAAGTACCCAAATAATACTTTTCAATAAAAAGAACCAAAATAATACTTTGAGACAAAAAAGGTACTACTTAAAATAACACTTTTTTATAAAATGTATCAAAACCAATATTTTTTAATTAAAGTACCAAAAAGGTGTTTTTTATAAAAGTACTAACACAGTACATTTTGATATCCTTTTTCAAAAAGAGAACCAAAATAAAAATTTTCTACAAAAAGTACCATATTTGAAGTTTTTATAAAAAGTACCAAAATATTATATTTTAATAAAAAAAGTTGTCAAAAGTCCTTTTTAGTAATAAAAAGAAAAGTTAAAACTTTATAAAACTAACAAAATAGTACTTTTTTATAACAAGTATTAAAATAATACTTTTTATTAAAAAGAACCAAAAAAAGATGCTAAAACAGTATTTTTTTTTTGTTATAAAAAGTATCAAAATTATTTTTATATAAAAGTATCAAAAAGTTTTTTTAAGTACTATCACAGTACTTTTTGATACCCTCTTTTCAAAACAAAAAAAATATAAATTTGCTATCATATTAGTACTTCTAATAAAAAGTATTAAAATGTATTTTTTTAAATCACAAAAAAGTGTCAAAATAGCCTCTTTTCGTAAAAAAGTACAACTAGTTTATTAGTGTTACGTTAAAAACTTATTAAAGTAACAAAATAGTACTTTTTAATAAAAAGTACAAAAGCAACACTGTTATATAAGAAGTAAGAAAACAGTATTTTTTAATAAAAAGTACCAAAATAATATTTTTTAATAAAAACAACCAATATAATACTCTTAAACATAAAAGGTACTAAAATAGGACTTTTTATAAAAACTACCACAAAAATATTTTTTAATAAAAGTACCATAAAAAAGTGTTTTTTTATAAAAGTACCAAAACAGTACTTTTTAATATCTTGTTTCAAAAAGAGAGCCAAAATAGAAATTTTCTTTAAAAAGTACCAAAAAGTACTAGTAATAAAAAGAAAATTTAAAAGTTTATAAAAGTAAAAAAATAGTACTTTTTAATAATTTTTTTTTTAAATAAACGTTAAAATCTTTTAAAAGTAACAAAATAGTACCTTGTAATGAAAAGTACCAAAACAATTTAATACTTTTGAACACAAAAAGTACTAAAATTGCACTTTTTTATAAAAAGTATTAAAAAAATATGTTTTGAAGTACCAACACAGTACTTTTTGATACCCTTTTTTAAAAATAAAACCAAAATAGAAATTTTCTATAAAAAGTACAATAATAGAAGTTTTTATAAAAAGTACCAAAATATTATGTTTTAATAAAAAAAATGTCAAATGTACTTTTTCGTAAAAAGTGCTAGTAATAAAAAGAAAAGATAAAAGTTTATAAAAGTGAAAAAATAGTACTTTTTTATAAAAAGTATTAAAATAATATTTTTTAATAAATGTACCAAAAAAGTAAATTTTTTATAAAAAGAACCAAAATTATACACAAATTCATTAACTAATGTATGGGTCAGTCTTAGTGAAATCAATCAAAAATAGCTAAAAATTTTCGTGACCCCCTCCGATTTTGGTGAAATTTGGTTTAGTTGTAACACTAAGTGATAAACTAATGCACACTTATTTTCAGCCCTCTAAGTAAACAGTGGGCGAAAACACGGAGGGTCAAAATTTCCCCCAAAATCTCCCAGTCGCGACACTTTGCACCGTAAAAACTTAAAATCGTTTGTTCTATTATAGCTAGAAAGCCCATTTTTGGTTTGTTTTGAAGCTCATAATATTCTCTATAAGACCTACCATAACCAAAAAATTTTCGAAAAAAAATAATGGTTACCTCCCTTATTTTAAGGTCGAGATATACGAGGGAGAAAATGGGGAGGATGGTATCCCCCGATTTTTTTTTTACTTGATAATCTTATAGAGAAAGTCCTTAAGAATACATTCTAAAATTTTTAAGTTGGGACAACAATGGGATCACTCAAAATCAAAATTTTTCACAATTTCCCCTAAAATCTCCAAATCGCAACACTCTTGAACTTTAAAAATTTAATATCATATGTGCTATTGTAGCTACAGAGTCCATTTTTGTTTGTTTTAAAACTTATAGTACGCTCTACAATACCTACCTTAACCAAAAAATTTTCCAAAAAAAGGAATTGGTGCCCCCCTTATTTGAAGGTCGTGGCAAAGGGTGGCGAAAATGGGGGGAAAGTATCCCCCGATGTTTTTTTTACTTGGGATTCTCAAAGTGCAAGTCCTAATGAACATAGTCTACAATTTTTATGTTGGAACAACAATGGGATCGACCAAAATCAAAATTTTTCAAAATTTTCGCCCAAAATCATCAAATCGCGACATTCTTGCGCTTCCCATTGGAGTCCCAAGATTAAAATTTCAGGATATGCTCTCTAGAACTTACTCTTAAAAAAAAAAAATCGAGGTAAAAAAATTGGGGGATACTATCCCCCGATTTCCCCCACCCCTTGCCACGATCTTATAATACAAGAGGCACCCCTAATTTTTTTTATTTATTTTTTTGTAACAGTAATATTGTAGGGAATATTAAGAGCTTTAAAACAAACCAAAAATGGACTCTGTAGCTACAATACAGTCCACGACATTAAATTTGTAATGGGCAATAGTGTCGCGATTTGGAGATTTTGGGGGAAATTGTGAAAAATTTTGATTTTGGTCGATCTGATTGTTGTCCCAACATAAAAATTTTAGGACATGTTCATTAGGACTTGCACTTTGAGAATAACAAGTAAAAAAAAAATCGGGGGATACTTTCCCCCCATTTCCTCCACCTTTTGCCACGACCTTTAATAAGGGGAGCACCCTTCCTTTTTTTCTAAAATTTGTTGGTTAAGGTAGGTATTGTAGAGCGTACTATAAGCTTTAAAACAAACAAAAATGGACTCTGTAGCTACAATAGCACATATGATATTAAATTTTTAAAGTTCAAGAGTGTTGCGATTTGGAGATTTTAGGGGAAATTGTGAAAAATTTTGATTTTGAGTGATCCCATCGTTGTCCCAACTTAAAAATTTTAGAATATATTCTTTAGGACTTTTTCTATAAGATTATCAAGTAAAAAAAAAATCGGGGGATACCATCCTCCCCATTTTCTCCTCCCTTTATCACGACCTTAAAATAAGGGAGGTAACCCTTATTTTTTCGAAAATTTTTTGGTTATGGTAGGTCTTATAGAGCATATTATGAGCTTCAAAACAAACCAAAAATGGGCTTTCTAGCTATAATAGAACCAACGATATTAAGTAATTACGGTGTAAAGTGACGCGACTGGGAGATTTTGGGGGAAATTTTGACCCTCCGTATTTTCGGCCCCTGTTGACTTAGAGGGCTGAAAATTTGCATTTGCTAGTTTTTTACGTAGTGTAAGAACTTAACCAAATTTCATCAATATCGGAGGGGGTCAAGAATATTCATGATTGATTTCACTAATAATGACCCGTATATTCCCCCCTGCCATATTAGTTTTCTCTTCCCTGTTTTACTTAGAAAAACCTTTTAAAAATTATTGAAATATTATCATTATTAAGTATCTTATTGTAATATAGACCAATTTATTACGATTTTACCGATTGTGACACTCTTATGTTTATTACTACTTCTGAGAAAAAAAATATAAATATTTATAATTTAATTACTTTAATGAGCCAAGTTTTTGCAGAAAAGTAAAAATTATATTTACAACTTTTTAAGCCAATTTAAAGGCATTTTTTAAATTATGTATATTTTTTCTTAGAAGTTTATTGAAGAAAATTTATACTTAACAAAGTTTTATTTTTTTCATTTGTAAAATAATTGTAAAATATTCTTAGCATAACAATTTAAAGTAAAATTTATTTATGACAAAAAATTGTAATTAATGTAATTGTAAAGTTTGAACAACAGTTAATTTATTAGAAAGTTTTTTTTTTGTACCGTTTCGTGGAAAAAAAATATCAAAGTCTACAATTAGTAATTCTGACTTACAATGAGTAATTCTAAGAATTTGAATTTTTTCATTAAATCAATGTTTTTTTTTTTTATATAATGAGTACAATTTTTTTCATAAAACTTATAAAAATTTTTATTGCACTTATGAAAATAACTATCCGTTTTATGAAACTTTTTCATTAAATGTATGAACTTTTTCAGTATTACAAATGAAACTTTTCACAAATTTTTAAAAATAAAAAAATTACTTTTAATATAGATTGTATGAGAATTTTAATAACTAAAAGGTACTTTTTTATAAAAAAGTACCAAAACAGTATTTTTTTGATGCCCTTTTTCAAAAACAGATCTATAATAGAAATTTTCGATCAAAAGTACCATATTAGTAGTTTTTATAAAAAGTACTAAAATAGTATTTTTTCATAAAAAAAAGTCTCAAAAGTACATTTTCGTAAAAAGTACTAGTAATAGAAAGAAAAGTTAAAAGTTTATAAAAAAACAAAATAGCACTTTTTAATAAAATGTACCAAAACAATACTGTTAAATAAAAAGTACCACAAAAGATCTCTTAAACAAAAAAAATATTAAAATATTAATTTTCTATAAAATAAAAGTACCAAAAAAGTAGATTTTTTTTAAAAATAACAATTTAATAACAATATAAAAGTACCAAAATAGTACTTTTTTATAAAAGGTATCTAATACTTTTAATAAAATGAACCAACAAGTACTTTTAAACAAAAAAAGGTACCAAAATAGTAAATTTATATAAAAAGTATCAAAGCAATTATTTTTAAAAAAAAGTACCAAAAAGTACTTTTTTTAAGAAAGGATCTAAATAGACCCTTTTTAAAAAAGAAAACCAAAACAGAAAATTTTTATAAAATCAAAAAAGCAAGTTTTCGTAAAAAGTACTTGTAATAAAAACTAAAGTTAAAAGTTTATTAAAGTAACAAAATAGTACCTTTTAACAAAAAGCGTTAAAACAGTATTTTTTAAAATAATAGTTTCAGTTAAATGAGCCAACAAGTACTTTTAAACACAAAAAGAATTTTCATAAAAAAAAGTACCAAAACAGTACTTTTTGATACCCTTTTTCAAATGAGAACCAAAATAGTAATTTTCTATAAAAAGTACTATATTGGTAGTTTTTATAAAAAGTATTAAAATAGCATTTTTAAAAAAAAGTGTGTCAAAACACTCCTTTTTCGTAAAAAGTACTAGTAGTAAAAAGAAAAGTTAAAAGTTTATAAAGGAAGTAACAAAATAGCACTATTTAATAAAATGTACCAAATGTTTCGAAATAGCACTTTTTTATAAAAAGTATCAAAATAATATTTTTAATAAAAGTACCAAAAAAGTACTTTTTTATAAAAAGTACCAAAACAATACTGTTATAATATGTAGTACTTTTTAATAAGAGTACCAAATAAAAAGTACCAAAACAGTAATTTGATACCCTTTTTCAAAAAGAGAACCAAAATATAAATTATCTATAAAAAGTACTAAAATAGTATTTTCTTTAGAATAAAAAAGAAGCATTTTTTGGGAAGTATGAGGGGTCGTTGGGAAAATCTCTCTCGTGAAAAATGTCTAGAAATTCATTTATTATGTATTTTGCAGTAAAGTAATACAATTAATACATTATTTAAAATATTTTCTAATATACATGCCCTCAAAAAGGGGCGAACCCTGGGTCCAAGTGCAGGACTTTGATCTTCTTCAAGCATGAAAATTGTTGCATTTGTTTAACAAAAATTAAGTAATTTTAAAACAAATTACCAAAACACAGTATTTTTTAAAAAAGTACCAAAGTAGTACTTTTTATTAAAAAGTGCCAAAAAAATTATCAAAAGATACTTTAAAAAAAAAAATGTTTCATTTGTTTAACAAAAATTAAAAAAAACTGTAAAAAGGGGTTTTTTCAGAGGTTGATTTAGTTCTCCGTGGCGAACTTTTTCCCCCAAATCGAATTTTGCCTGTTTACGAACTTAAACTGCATAAAACATATTCGTGCTAAACACAAATATTATGTCAACATAATATTTTTTATAAAAGTACCAAAAAAGTGTTTTTTTAATAAAAAGGACCATATAAGTAATTTTAAAATAAATTACCAAAATACACAGTATTTTTTAAAAAAGTACCAAAATAGTACTTTTTTATAAAAAGTACCAAAATGAGATTTTTTTGTGAAAAGGACTACTTCGGACTTTTATAAAAAGGTAAATTTTTGCATACATTAAATCGGTTCAACTGATTTCCGAAAAATGATGTACATTTAAATGTAAAATATTTACATTTACTGATAATAAAAAGTAAAGTTAAAAGTTTATAAAAGTAACAAAATAGTAGTTTTTGATAAGTACTTTAATTTTAATAAAAAGAACCAAAACGGTGCTTTTCATTAAAAAAAAAACAACTTTTCTATAAAAAGATCTAAAATAAGTGCTAAACAAACAAAAAAGGTATTTAAAAAGTACTTTTTATAAAAAGTGTCAACATAATATTTTGTAATAAAAGTACCAAAAAAAGTATTTTTTAATAAAAAGGATCAAATAATTAATTATAAAATAAAGTACAAAAATAGTATTTTTTAAAAAGAACCAAAATAGTAGTTTTTATTAAAAAGTACCAAAAATTTATTTAATTAAAAAAATTACCAAAAAAGTATTTTTTTAACTACTTTTTTTATAAAAAGTACCAAAATAGTACTTTTTTATAAAAAAATCTAAAATAATTAATAAAAAAAAGCAATTTAAAAAGTACTTTTTATAAAAGTTTTTACATAATACTATTTTTTTTTAATAAAAGTACCAAAAAAGGAGTTTTTTAATAAAAAGCACCAAATAAGAAATTAAAAACAAATTACCAAAATAGTATTTTTTTAAAAAGGTACCAAAACAGAACTTTTTATTAAAAAGTACCAACAATACCAAATAAGTAATTTAAAAAATTACCAAAATCTAAAATAAGTACTAAACTAAAAAGGTATTAAAAAATTGATTTCTATAAAAAGCATCAACATAATATTTTTTAATAAAAGTACCAAAAAAGTAGTTTTTTAATAAAAAGTACCAAATAAATAGTTTTAAAATAAATTACCAAAATATAATTATCTAAAAAAGTACCAAAAATTTACCAAATTAGTAATTACAAAAATTACCAAAATAAAAAAAAATTACCAAAATCTAGAATAAGTACAAAACTAAAAAGGTATTTAAAAGGTACTTTTTATAAAAAGTGTCAACATAATATTTTTTTAATAAAAGTACCAAAAATGTAGTTTTTTAATAAAAAGGACCAAATAAGTAATTTTAAAACAAATTATTAAAATGGTATTTCAAAAAAAAAATACCGTAATAGTACTTTTTATTAAAAAGTACCAAAATAGTACTTTTTTATAAAAAGTACCAAATTAGTAATTTTTTTAAAAAGTACCAAAATAGTACTTTTTTTTAAAAAAAAAGTACCAAAATGGTACTTTTTTATACAAAGTACCAAAATATCACTTTTTTATAAAAAGTACCAACATAATATTTTTTTGTGGATAGGACTATTTCGGACTTATGAAAAAGTAAATTTTTGCATACATTAAATCGTTTCAACTGATTTCCTTAAAAATCTTTACATTTAAAAACTTTTTGAGATTTTAATAATAAAAATAGTACTCAAATTAAAATCATTTCCAAAACTTTTCGTAGTTTTACTAACTAAGAGTTTTTCTACTAAAAAAAATTGTTGTAACATAAATTTAAACCTTCATTAACATAAAATTGTTAACTCAATACAAAATCATTTTTCGATTATATCATTTAAAAACTTTTAGCATTATAAAAATATACTCATAAAACCCAAAAAATTTAAATATTTTAGCTAAAACCAAATATTTGAGGGTTAAATACAACATAATATTACAAGTTTTTGCTAAATACTTGAAAATAACAACAAAATAAGCAAAAAAATTCCTATAAAACCTTAAACATCCATAATCCTTTACTTTTTCACTTTATATCCTTGTTATCTATGTCAAACCAGAACATTTTTCAAAAAGATAAATATAAAAATCTAAAAAAAAAATCATTTTGTTGGGATATAAAAAACAAACAAAATCCTGCTTTTAAAAAACGCATTTTATTATCAAGAAATAAAGAGACAGCAAGAACAAAAACTAAAAAATGAACTAAAAAAAACTAAAAAAAATAAAATAAATCCTCGAAAATACTGTTCAAATGTTGTTAGAATTTATCATCATTTTGTTTGTATTTTTTAAAAGTTTAACTTTCGTAACAATTTTTTTTTTCTGCTGGAAATAGAGTAGAATAGACAAAAAAATGTGTGTAACTACAAAAATGTTGTATAAATAAGGCAAAAATATAAAGGAAAATCGATAAATAAAACAAAACAACAACAAAATTTCAACCACGATGACAAAATAGTATAAAAAAACTCATAGTCAAAGGCAACAAAACCATAGCAATCCCGCCGAACAACCATGACACAGAACAGTTTTTTTTTTTGTATTTAGGCGTAAGGAGGTACACAGGATGCACACAATAAAACAGTTCGATAAAAATTTCAAACACACAAAACACGTAGTCTTTCAGCATATGTATAACATATGTAGAGAGAGAGATAGGCTAGGAGTTGCAAAATAAGCCAAGGGACCGACTATCTAATAGTCAAAATCTTAGCTTAAACGTAGTTTTATTTATAATCAAAATCACATTCTAATTGGTGTTCTGTTTATAGTCAAATTTTTAGCTTTATCGTAGTTGAATTTTTAGTCACCTTAAGCGTAGTTTTATTAATAGTTAAAATCTCAGCTTAATCGTAGTTATATTTATAGTCAAAAAACTGTATGGTTGTTCTGGTAATAGTCAAAATCTTAGCATTGTCGATAACAGCCAAAATCTTAGAATTATCGATAACAGTCAAAATCTTTGCTTACCGTAGTCGAATCTTATATTAAAGATCTTAGCTTAAACGTAGTTTCATTTATAGTCAAAATATCAGCTTAATTGAAGTTATATTTATAGTCAAATTTTTAGCTTTATCGTAGTTAAATTTGTAGTCAACTTATTCGTGGTTTTATTTAAAATATCAGCTTAATCGTAGTTATATTTTTAGTCAAAAAACTGTATAGTTGTTCTGGTAATAGTTAAAATCTTTGTATAACCGTCAAAATCTTAGCTTAATCGTAGTTCCATTTATAGTCAAAACTTCATTATAGCTGTAGTTTTACTATTTATAGCCAAAACCTGGTAATAATCAAAATCTTTGCATAATCGTTAATCTTAGCTTAACTGCAGTCTCATAGCGGGCAGTTGTGGGGATACCTTCCCATTTTTCGATAGATGTTTACAAAATAATTTTTAAAGCATTTAAAGTTTCTGTGTACTAAACATGTCCAACATTAGGGGCCCCTGGTGGTGCCCTTATTGGACATGTGGGGTCCATCGTCCAAACTTAAGCTCGGAATTACGTTATCAATAATCGGTATGAGTTTCGCTGCAATCAGTCCCGTACCTAGCAAAATTATTAAAAATACTCTACTGTGCACCGTTGCGTATGATTGTTATTTAAAGGCAATTACAAAATTAAGCATACGCCTCACTAAAAATCGGTTGATATATTTTCATGTAGGTGGTCTCAATTGAATATTGATAGTCTCAACTAAATTCGGTTGATACAACTGACATTTATTCGAAACAACAACGAAATTTGGATTTCATAATCGGTATGAGTTTCGCTGCAATCAGTCCCGTACCTAGCAAAATTATTAAAAATACTCTACTGTGCACCGTTGCGTATGATTGTTATTTAAAGGCAATTACAAAATTAAGCATACGCCTAACTAACTAAAAATCTATTGATATATTTCCATGTAGGTGGTCTCAATTGAATATTGATAGTCTCAACTAAATTCGGTTGATACAACTGACATTTAGTCCAAACAACAACGAAATTTTGATTTCACACCCAATAAAATAGTAGCGATAACCAATTTATTTTTACACGACTGATTTGGACTTCTCTTAATCAGGGGCGCACAATTGAGCTAATATCGCTTCCAAGAGGAGACATTTCGACGGTGGTTTCTATAATTACCGGACGCTGTCTTATAGGGAAGCACGCAGAGCGGTTAAATGTGCCGTCGAATGACTTTTGCCGAAGTTGCATGGATGAAGAGGAGTTGGAAACTATTGAACACTTTATTTGCCCGGCACTTTCTGGTCAGAGACTTGCTTCACTGGGATCTAGGGAGCTGTACGATCTTTCTGATTTGTCGGATGTCAAAATTCAATATCTAAGGAGTTTCATTAGAAGCTCAAACTGGTTTAACGACAGGGACAAGTAGGGAAACCTATTACGGTCCCGTGGTATCACAATGGACCTCAGAGTCTACGTGTGTTGACGTAAAACGTCAGCAGCCACTTACAACCTAACCTAATCAATTTATTAAATAATACAACTAAAAAATTCGGTTGGAAGTTTATTTTTCTGTGTGTGTACCAAGGAACAAGTTGAGTTTAGTGGAAACTAAATTAAACGAAATCTCCTTTATGCTCCTTGAGAGTATGTCTAATTTTCTCCCTAATACTGTCAACGCAGGTCGGTATCCAGGGCAAGTAAAACTCGTTGCTTTTGGAAACAAAAGATTAGCAACCACATTTAAGGTTGCCATTAGCCAAGTGGCAGAGATATGGCCTGAATCCAAACTGGAAGTCGTCAATAAACATGATATCCCGTCGCAGCCCAGAGTCTCATGCATGTATTCCGATGGCTATAAGTGAAACTAAAGTCATTATGAAGATGATCGGGGTCTGCAATCCTGACCTTCAAACTGAGAATTGGCAAATTGCCAGGATGGAGGGCGCTCTTCGTCAAGCAGTGATCTTGATTAATGAGGAATCACTTCCGCTTTTAGTCAGGACTGATGACATTATTATGTTAGACTTTTTACATATTAAAGTAAACGTCTACAAGGAAGACCTATTTTAGGCACAGCCAAGCCAGTGACAGGTTGATACTTCGGTGAGCACCCAAGCCGCAATGAATGTAGATGATTTTGACGCCACCAATTCTAGGCTGATGGGAGATGCATCTGTCATTTTCGAAACCGAAACTGGTAACGATTGCGACCTCTGCGTTAACACGGAGAACAAATCTAATGTTACAGTGGGTGACATGCGGTAAAGAATTCGGAGAGTTTTATGCCTCTGATTCAGAGCAGATGGGACACATATCTGGCTCATTCGAAACCAAATCAAAAACAATTAGAACGAAGCTAATAACATGTTGGTTTAAAGGGTTATGGAGAAAATACAAGATGTGAGCGGTCTAATTCGGGAATCTCAATCTAGGGGACACCAGTTATTAGTGTGCTTTGGTGCTAATGCACATCATTCGATATGGGGAAGTACAGACACAAATGATAGAGGCGAGTCACTTTTGGAGTTTTTGTAAAGCACTAATCTGCATATTTGTAAGACGGGTAGTAAACCAACTTTCGTTACAAGTAGGCAGCAAGAGGTTCTTGATGAAACACTTGTATCAGATACATTGTCTGATACAATTGATGACTGGAAAGTTTTAAAAGAACATTCTTTCTCTGATCATCACTTTATTGAGTTATTACTCAGGGAACGTGTCCCGGTTGAGACAGTCTCCAGAAATCTGAAGCTGCAGACATCTCTTTAATAAGGCAGCAACAAAAGAGGACTGCTCTGCATATAGGCTGCAACTTAAGAGTTATAAGAAGATGATCAGAATTGTCAAATGTGTTTCTTGAAAAAACTTCTGTGGAAACATAAAAGACGTTTCTGAGGCATCCAGGCTGCGCAAAGTACTGGCTGCTTCGGTAAAGAAGTACACTATGGTGTATAGAGGGGCCTTTAAGAAATATCACCTCAGACTCAATAATTGTGGCATTGTCTGGTCTAGAAGTGAAGCATGGGATTGTTTTAATGGTGGAGAATTTACTTGCTAATAGACGCATAACGTCTGAATTGGGAGTGTCTGTCATATATCATTTTGTCATTAGGGGTACACCACAGGGAGGTGTTCTTTCGCCGCTTCTTTGGAACCTGGCACTAAATTCAATGATGCTCTCTCTTTCTCTCTCTCTCTCTCTCTTTTAAAGCATGTGGTTGTCATGTTGTCGCATAAGCGGACGATGTCGGGACAACGGTAAAGGGAAAGCACCTGCCAATATTACTAGACATTCTTCAGGGTTCTCTGAAAAATCTGTCTAAAAGGGCAAGATACTCTGGTCTTGGCGTTAATCCGAGTAAACCTGAACTTGTCTTGTTTACAAGGAAAAATAAGACTACTGCTTCTGATCCTATTGATCTGGACGGCATTGAAATCGCCTTCACAGATGAAACCAAGTATCTTAAAGTTGAATTTCAGGCGTAATATTGAGGAACGGTTATACTTTATATTCCTGTAAAAGGGCCATTGGAAAACGATAGGGTCGTAGACCTAAAATCGTTCATTGGATATATACAGCAGTGGTGTGTCCAATTCTGCTGCATGGAATCATTGTCTCGTGGTCTGCTTTAGAGACAAAAGGGAACTGTGTCTTTATCATGAAGGTACAGAGAATAGCATCGATGTGTATCACTGGTGCCCTTCGTACTGCATGAAGGTACAGAGAATAGCATCGATGTGTATCACTGGTGCCCTTCGTACTGCACTTTCAGCTGAATTAGAAATCCTCGAACATATTGTGTAGCCAGTATGCGGCTACGTCAGCAACTCGACTGAATAGCACACTGCAATGGAAGAGTAGCGATTGTGGCCATAGTGGGATCTTAAAGAAGATAACACCACAAAATGTGGACTGTGCTCCCTCTATGAGCCGTTTTGAGCGCCAATTTACTACTATGATATCTTTCAGGGAGTTTTGGATGAGGGGCTTTCCATGTAGTGGAGTCCCCATAAATTTTTACACAGTTGTATCAAGGATGCACGAGCAATTGGGCTTTGTAATCTATTCGGAAGAACTGGGGTTAAACCTGTCTCGAAGATTGCCAGATCATTGCAGTGTTTACCAGTCGAGATGTTGGCAATAAAGGAAGTGGCTGACTGGTTGAGTTGCAATGTCTTGTCTACAACCGAAGTCAACAGTCAAACCGCGTTCAAGTCCCTGGAGTCAATGTTTCTGAAAACAAGATCTGCCCTTAACTGCCGCAAGATCTGCCCTTAACTTCCAGGGCACAGAGGCATTCTAGGGAATTGCAAAGCCAATGAGCTAACAAGTCTGGGAACAACTTACTGGGTCCAACGGAATTGGAAAGTGTTGGTATGCCTCTAGAAACTCGCAAGCAAAATCTTTTGTTCTGCAACCGAGACTATTCAGAGATGGGCACATGGATCTTCTCTTAATCAAAAGCACACAAGTGAGCTAAAATCGCTTCCAAACGGAGATATTTCGACAGTGGTTGCTGTAATTACCAGACTCTGTCTAATAAAAATCTATGCCTAATCGTAGTTCTGTTAAAATATTTAGCTACTGCTATTTTTTTTGTGAATTTTTAAGAAAAACATGTCTCCTTTTAGTAGTTGGTCACATTAATTCCCTTCAAAACCAATGTGTGTGAAGATAAATACGTATATAACTAGCAAAGACACAAACCATTTATTTTCACACATTTTTTCGGCGCAGTCCTTAATAATGCTTTTTCTTTATAAAATGATTTGTTGTTGCGACTAGATCCCCTTTTATGGACATAAGTGTTTCTAAAGGTACTCCTCGAATTAATCACACTGTTTAACTATTTTTCCTCTACATTTCTAGAGAGGATTTGGTCCACTGTGAGCAAACGGAAAGACCTGCGTCAATAAAATTTATAGGAATTATTACTTTTGGACTCTACTACAACCCCTCACTGACAGAATGTTTAAAATCCTTTTTGGGGTTCTGTTATTCCATTTTTTATGCCTTTAAATTTCTGGAGAGGATTAGGCCCACTGTAAGCAAACGGAAAGACCTGCGCCAATAAAATTTATAGGAATTACTAATATTGGTCTCCACTATGATTCCTCATTCACAGAATATTTCAAATCCTTTTTGGGCCTTGGTTAATCCATTTCTTGTGCCTTTAAATTTCTTGAGAGGATTTGGCCCACTGTAAGCAAACGGAAAGACCTGCGTCAAAAAAATTTATAGGAATTACTTCTATTGGACTCTACTACGATTCCTCATTCACAGAATATTTAAAATCCTTTTTGGGCTTTGGTTATTCCATTTTTTGTGACTTAAAATTTCTGGAGAGGATTAGGCCCACTGTAAGCAAACGGAAAGACCTGAGCCAATAAAATTTATAGGAATTACTTCTATTGGACTCTACTACAATTCCTCATTCACAGAATATTTAAAATCCTTTTTGGGCTTTGGTTATTCCATTTTTTGTGACTTAAAATTTCTGGAGAGGATTAGGCCCACTGTAAGCAAACGGAAAGACCTGCGTCAATAAAATTTATAGGAATTACTAATATTGGTCTCCACTATGATTCCTCATTCACAGAATATTTCAAATCCTTTTTGGGCCTTGGTTAATCCATTTCTTGTGCCTTTAAATTTCTTGAGAGGATTTGGCCCACTGTAAGCAAACGGAAAGACCTGCGTCAATAAAATTTATAGGAATTACTTCTATTGGACTCTACTACGATTCCTCATTCACAGAATATTTAAAATCCTTTTTGGGCTTTGGTTATTCCATTTTTTGTGACTTAAAATTTCTGGAGAGGATTAGGCCCACTGTTAGCAAACGGAAAGACCTGCGCCAATAAAATTTATAGGAATTACTTCTATTGGACTCTACTACAATTCCTCATTCACAGAATATTTAAAATCCTTTTTGGGCTTTGGTTATTCCATTTTTTGTGACTTAAAATTTCTGGAGAGGATTACGCCCACTGTAAGCAAACGGAAAGACCTGCGTCAATAAAATTTATAGGAATTACTAATATTGGTCTCTACTATGATTCCTCATTCACAGAATATTTCAAATCCTTTTTGGGCCTTGGTTAATCCATTTCTTGTGCCTTTAAATTTCTTGAGAGGATTTGGCCCACTGTAAGCAAACGGAAAGACCTGCGTCAATAAAATTTATAGGAAATACTTCTATTGGACTCTACTACGATTCATCATTCACAGAATATTTAAAATCCTTTTTGGGCTTTGGTTATTCCATTTTTTGTGACTTAAAATTTCTGGAGAGGATTAGGCCCACTGTAAGCAAACGGAAAGACCTGCGCCAATAAAATTTATAGGAATTACTTCTATTGGACTCTACTACGATTCCTCATTCAAAGAATATTTAAAATCCTTTTTGGGCTTTGGTCGTTGCATTTTTTGTGCTTTACATTTACATTTTTTGGAACTTTACTTTTCTGGAGAGGATTTGGTCCACTGTGAGCAAACGGAAAGACCTGCGTCAATAAAATTTATAGGAATTACTTCTACTGGACTCTACTACGATTCCTCATTCACAGAATATTTAAAATCCTTTTTGGGCTTTGGTTATTCCATTTTTTGTGACTTAAAATTTCTGGAGAGGATTACGCCCACTGTAAGCAAACGGAAAGACCTGCGCCAATAAAATTTATAGGAATTACTTCTATTGGACTCTTCTACAATTCCTCATTCACAGAATATTTAAAATCCCTTTTGGGCTTTGGTTATTCCATTTTTTGTGACTTAAAATTTCTGGAGAGGATTAGGCCCACTGTAAGCAAACGGAAAGACCTGCGTCAATAAAATTTATAGGAATTACTAATATTGGTCTCCACTATGATTCCTCATTCACAGAATATTTCAAATCCTTTTTGGGCCTTGGTTAATCAATTTCTTGTGCCTTTAAATTTCTTGAGAGGATTTGGCCCACTGTAAGCAAACGGAAAGACCTGCGTCAATAAAATTTATAGGAATTACTTCTATTGGACTCTACTACGATTCCTCATTCACAGAATATTTAAAATCCTTTTTGGGCTTTGGTTATTCCATTTTTTGTGACTTAAAATTTCTGGAGAGGATTAGGCCCACTGTAAGCAAACGGAAAGACCTGCGCCAATAAAATTTATAGGAATTACTTCTATTGGACTCTACTACGATTCCTCATTCACAGAATATTTAAAATCCTTTTTGGAAAAGGAAAGACCTGCGCCAATAAAATTTATAGGAATCACTTCTATTGGACTCTACTACGATTCCTCATTCAAAGAGTATTTAAAATCCTTTTTGGGCTTTGGTCGTTGCATTTTTTGTGCTTTACATTTACATTTTTTGGAACTTTACTTTTCTGGAGAGGATTTGGTCCACTGTGAGCAAACGGAAAGACCTGCGTCAATAAAATTTATAGGAATTACTTCTATTGGACTCTACTACGATTCCTCATTCACAGAATATTTAAAATCCTTTTTGGGCTTTGGGTATTCCATTTTTTGTGACTTAAAATTTCTGGGGAGGATTAGGCCCACTGTAAGCAAACGGAAAGACCATTTCCGGAAAGACCGTTTCCGTTTGCTTACAGTGGGCCTAATCCTCTCCAGAAATTTTAAGTCACAAAAAATGGAATAACCAAAGCCCAAAAAGGATTTTAAATATTCTGTGAATGAGGAATCGTAGTAGAGTCCAATAGAAGTAATTCCTATAAATTTTATTGGCGCAGGTCTTTCCGTTTGCTTACAGTGGGCCTAATCCTCTCCAGAAATTTTAAGTCACAAAAATGGAATAACCAAAGCCCAAAAAGGATTTTAAATATTCTGTGAATGAGGAATTGTAGTAGAGTCCAATAGAAGTAATTCCTATAAATTTTATTGGCGCAGGTCTTTCCGTTTGCTTACAGTGGGCCTAATCCTCTCCAGAAATTTTAAGTCACAAAAAATGGAATAACCAAAGCCCAAAAAGGATTTTAAATATTCTGTGAATGAGGAATTGTAGTAGAGTCCAATAGAAGTAATTCCTATAAATTTTATTGGCGCAGGTCTTTCCGTTTGCTTACAGTGGGCCTAATCCTCTCCAGAAATTTTAAGTCACAAAAAATGGAATAACCAAAGCCCAAAAAGGATTTTAAATATTCTGTGAATGAGGAATCGTAGTAGAGTCCAGTAGAAGTAATTCCTATAAATTTTATTGACGCAGGTCTTTCCGTTTGCTCACAGTGGACCAAATCCTCTCCAGAAAAGTAAAGTTCCAAAAAATGTAAATGTAAAGCACAAAAAATGCAACGACCAAAGCCCAAAAAGGATTTTAAATATTCTTTGAATGAGGAATCATAGTAGAGTCCAATAGAAGTAATTCCTATAAATTTTATTGGCGCAGGTCTTTCCGTTTGCTTACAGTGGGCCTAATCCTCTCCAGAAATTTTAAGTCACAAAAAATGGAATAACCAAAGCCAAAAAGGATTTTAAATATTCTGTGAATGAGGAATCGTAGTAGAGTCCAATAGAAGTAATTCCTATAAATTTTATTGACGCAGGTCTTTCCGTTTGCTTACAGTGGGCCAAATCCTCTCAAGAAATTTAAAGGCACAAGAAATGGGTTAACCAAGGCCCAAAAAGGATTTGAAATATTCTGTGAATGAGGAATCGTAGTAGAGTCCAATAGAAGTAATTCCTATAAATTTTATTGGCGCAGGTCTTTCCGTTTGCTTACAGTGGGCCTAATCCTCTCCAGAAATTTTAAGTCACAAAAAATGGAATAACCAAAGCCCAAAAAGGATTTTAAATATTCTGTGAATGAGGAATTGTAGTAGAGTCCAATAGAAGTAATTCCTATAAATTTTATTGGCGCAGGTCTTTCCGTTTGCTTACAGTGGGCCTAATCCTCTCTAGAAATTTTAAGTCACAAAAAATGGAATAACCAAAGCCCAAAAAGGATTTTAAATATTCTGTGAATGAGGAATCGTAGTAGAGTCCAATAGAAGTAATTCCTATAAATTTTATTGGCGCAGGTCTTTCCGTTTGCTTACAGTGGGCCTAATACTCTCCAGAAATTTTAAGTCACAAAAAATGGAATAACCAAAGCCCAAAAAGGATTTTAAATATTCTGTGAATGAGGAATCGTAGTAGAGTTCAATAGAAGTAATTCCTATAAATTTTATTGGCGCAGGTCTTTCCGTTTGCTTACAGTGGGCCTAATCCTCTCCAGAAATTTTAAGTCACAAAAAATGGAATAACCAAAGCCCAAAAAGGATTTTAAATATTCTGTGAATGAGGAATCGTAGTAGAGTCCAGTAGAAGTAATTCCTATAAATTTTATTGACGCAGGTCTTTCCGTTTGCTCACAGTGGACCAAATCCTCTCCAGAAAAGTAAAGTTCCAAAAAATGTAAATGTAAAGCACAAAAAATGCAACGACCAAAGCCCAAAAAGGATTTTAAATATTCTGTGAATGAGGAATCGTAGTAGAGTCCAATAGAAGTAATTCCTATAAATTTTATTGGCGCAGGTCTTTCCGTTTGCTTACAGTGGGCCTAATCCTCTCCAGAAATTTTAAGTCACAAAAAATGGAATAACCAAAGCCCAAAAAGGATTTTAAATATTCTGTGAATGAGGAATCGTAGTAGAGTCCAGTAGAAGTAATTCCTATAAATTTTATTGGCGCAGGTCTTTCCGTTTGCTTACAGTGGGCCTAATCCTCTCCAGAAATTTTAAGTCACAAAAAATGGAATAACCAAAGCCCAAAAAGGATTTTAAATATTCTGTGAATGAGGAATTGTAGTAGAGTCCAATAGAAGTAATTCCTATAAATTTTATTGGCGCAGGTCTTTCCGTTTGCTTACAGTGGGCCTAATCCTCTCCAGAAATTTTAAGTCACAAAAAATGGAATAACCAAAGCCCAAAAAGGATTTGAAATATTCTGTGAATGAGGAATCATAGTGGAGACCAATATTAGTAATTCCTATAAATTTTATTGGCGCAGGTCTTTCCGTTTGCTTACAGTGGGCCTAATCCTCTCCAGAAATTTTAAGTCACAAAAAATGGAATAACCAAAGCCCAAAAAGGATTTTAAATATTCTATGAATGAGGAATCGTAGTAGAGTCCAATAGAAGTAATTCCCATAAATTTTATTGACGCAGGTCTTTCCGTTTGCTTACAGTGGCCAAATCCTCTCAAGAAATTTAAAGGCACAAGAAATGGATTAACCAAGGCCCAAAAAGGATTTGAAATATTCTGTGAATGAGGAATCATAGTGGAGACCAATATTAGTAATTCCTATAAATTTTATTGGCGCAGGTCTTTCCGTTTGCTTACAGTGGGCCTAATCCTCTCCAGAAATTTAAAGGCATAAAAAATGGAATAATAGAACCCCAAAAAGGATTTTAAACATTCTGTCAGTGAGGGGTTGTAGTAGAGTCCAAAAGTAATAATTCCTATAAATTTTATTGGCGCAGGTCTTTCCGTTTGCTTACAGTGGGCCTAATCCTCTCCAGAAATTTTAAGTCACAAAAAATGGAATAACCAAAGCCCAAAAAGGATTTTAAATATTCTGTGAATGAGGAATCGTAGTAGAGTCCAATAGAAGTAATTCCTATAAATTTTATTGACGCAGGTCTTTCCGTTTGCTTACAGTGGGCCAAATCCTCTCAAGAAATTTAAAGGCACAAGAAATGGATTAACCAAGGCCCAAAAAGGATTTGAAATATTCTGTGAATGAGGAATCATAGTGGAGACCAATATTAGTAATTCCTATAAATTTTATTGACGCAGGTCTTTCCGTTTGCTTACAGTGGGCCTAATCCTCTCCAGAAATTTTAAGTCACAAAAAATGGAATAACCAAAGCCCAAAAGGGATTTTAAATATTCTGTGAATGAGGAATTGTAGTAGAGTCCAATAGAAGTAATTCCTATAAATTTTATTGGCGCAGGTCTTTCCGTTTGCTTACAGTGGGCGTAATCCTCTCCAGAAATTTTAAGTCACAAAAAATGGAATAACCAAAGCCCAAAAAGGATTTTAAATATTCTGTGAATGAGGAATCGTAGTAGAGTCCAGTAGAAGTAATTCCTATAAATTTTATTGACGCAGGTCTTTCCGTTTGCTCACAGTGGACCAAATCCTCTCCAGAAAAGTAAAGTTCCAAAAAATGTAAATGTAAAGCACAAAAAATGCAACGACCAAAGCCCAAAAAGGATTTTAAATATTCTTTGAATGAGGAATCGTAGTAGAGTCCAATAGAAGTAATTCCTATAAATTTTATTGGCGCAGGTCTTTCCGTTTGCTTACAGTGGGCCTAATCCTCTCCAGAAATTTTAAGTCACAAAAAATGGAATAACCAAAGCCCAAAAAGGATTTTAAATATTCTGTGAATGATGAATCGTAGTAGAGTCCAATAGAAGTATTTCCTATAAATTTTATTGACGCAGGTCTTTCCGTTTGCTTACAGTGGGCCAAATCCTCTCAAGAAATTTAAAGGCACAAGAAATGGATTAACCAAGGCCCAAAAAGGATTTGAAATATTCTGTGAATGAGGAATCATAGTGGAGACCAATATTAGTAATTCCTATAAATTTTATTGACGCAGGTCTTTCCGTTTGCTTACAGTGGGCCTAATCCTCTCCAGAAATTTTAAGTCACAAAAAATGGAATAACCAAAGCCCAAAAAGGATTTTAAATATTCTGTGAATGAGGAATTGTAGTAGAGTCCAATAGAAGTAATTCCTATAAATTTTATTGGCGCAGGTCTTTCCGTTTGCTTACAGTGGGCCTAATCCTCTCCAGAAATTTTAAGTCACAAAAAATGGAATAACCAAAGCCCAAAAAGGATTTTAAATATTCTGTGAATGAGGAATCGTAGTAGAGTCCAATAGATGTAATTCCTATAAATTTTATTGACGCAGGTCTTTCCGTTTGCTTACAGTGGGCCAAATCCTCTCAAGAAATTTAAAGGCACAAGAAATGGATTAACCAAGGCCCAAAAAGGATTTGAAATATTCTGTGAATGAGGAATCATAGTGGAGACCAATATTAGTAATTCCTATAAATTTTATTGACGCAGGTCTTTCCGTTTGCTTACAGTGGGCCTAATCCTCTCCAGAAATTTTAAGTCACAAAAAATGGAATAACCCAAGCCCAAAAAGGATTTTAAATATTCTGTGAATGATGAATCGTAGTAGAGTCCAATAGAAGTATTTCCTATAAATTTTATTGACGCAGGTCTTTTCGTTTGCTTACAGTGGGCCAAATCCTCTCAAGAAATTTAAAGGCACAAGAAATGGATTAACCAAGGCCCAAAAAGGATTTGAAATATTCTGTGAATGAGGAATCATAGTGGAGACCAATATTAGTAATTCCTATAAATTTTATTGGCGCAGGTCTTTCCGTTTGCTTACAGTGGGCCTAATCCTCTCCAGAAATTTTAAGTCACAAAAAATGGAATAACCAAAGCCCAAAAAGGATTTTAAATATTCTATGAATGAGGAATCGTAGTAGAGTCCAATAGAAGTAATTCCCATAAATTTTATTGACGCAGGTCTTTCCGTTTGCTTACAGTGGCCAAATCCTCTCAAGAAATTTAAAGGCACAAGAAATGGATTAACCAAGGCCCAAAAAGGATTTGAAATATTCTGTGAATGAGGAATCATAGTGGAGACCAATATTAGTAATTCCTATAAATTTTATTGGCGCAGGTCTTTCCGTTTTCTTACAGTGGGCCTAATCCTCTCCAGAAATTTAAAGGCATAAAAAATGGAATAACAGAACCCCAAAAAGGATTTTAAACATTCTGTCAGTGTGGGGTTGTAGTAGAGTCCAAAAGTAATAATTCCTATAAATTTTATTGACGCAGGTCTTTCCGTTTGCTCACAGTGGACCAAATCCTCTCTAGAAATGTAGAGGAAAAATAGTTAAACAGTGTGATTAATTCGAGGAGTACCTTTAGAAACACTTATGTCCATAAAAGGGGTTCTAGTCGCAACAACAAATGATTTTATAAAGAAAAAGCATTATTAAGGACTGCGCCGAAAAAATGTGTGAAAATAAATGGTTTGTGTCTTTGCTAGTTATATACGTATTTATCTTCACACACATTCAAAACCAGCATTTAATCTTGAAAAATATTGTAAATACCAAAACTCTATTTGTTACAAATGCACATACACTAACAACTTATACTAGTAGCATATTTCAAAACAGTACTCATTTTTCAAACACCGGTGGGTTAAGACCGCTTTGGTGGAATGTAGGGGGGTTCATACTCTTAGATGAAGAATTATACAACGTAGTTAGGTTTTTTTTTCTATTTTTATATGTACTGAGGACTCAGTCCTTTACTCCATATTCGTTTACTCCATATTCGTTTTGAAACTGGAACTCAATTAAACTATATAGAATATAGAGTTAGAACTCACAATCAGTGGGTATATTTGGTTTTTTGTGATGGTAAAAATAGTAATATATAAAAATCATTCGTGCAGTTAATGCGTTGGTATGAATTTTAAAACAAAGTTTTTTTGACAGGACGTGAAGAAAGAAAAGTTATATTTTATTTGGTGTTTACCAGTGTGTCATCAATAAAGTGGGAAATGAGAAGAGCAGTGGTGTAGGGAACTAATGGTAAAGAAGACTTATTTTTTTTTAATATTTATCACGGCTAAATTATAACACAGATATGACTAAAATTTAACATATTTACTTGTTGTTGTCCCGAGAAGTTTGGTATTGTATTTGAGCAATATCAGTTCAGCGGTTCCAAAGTTATGAACGAAAAGGTAGATGTCTATGTGAGAAGTACCCTTACATCAGACAATTTCAGCTAGGCCCAACCCGCCTATCTTAAGTGTAGGTCTGTTAAGACGGCTTTAAGTAAGGTTGTCGTGATTGAGGATAATCTTCACAAAAAAAAAATATTTTTTGGCATCATACTTGGTCGTGGAAGTATCATCAATCCTTAATGCCCTAGCACGGACGCACAGACTAGGGACAACATGCTGGAAAGCAGGGCAATTAACTGGAAGATATGTGATGGTGAAGCAAGGAAAGTAGTTACAAGGGGCACTCCACAAAGGCGAATTATCTCTCCTCGTCCGTGGAATATTGTAATAAATGAGGTCCTCGAGTCACTCAACGAAATGGGTATCAAGGTGGTTGCCTACGCTGATGACGTTGTGATCCTAATAAAATGTAAGTTTTAACCAACGATTAGCGAACTCATGGAATCAGCGCTTAAGATACTCTCAACGTGGGCAAAGAACAACGGTCTGGGAGTTGATCCCGCCAAAACGAACTCGTCTTGTTCACAAAAAGGACTAAGATGTTCTTACCAAATTAAATGGAATCACTTTGGAACTATCTAATGAGGCGAAATTCCTGGGACTAATCCAGGACTCAAAGCTTTCCTGGAAATGAAATACAGAGGACAGGATGAAAAGTCGTTATGAGCTTTTTACACCTGCAGCAGAACTTTCGGAAGAAGGTGGGGTCAAAAACCGTATATTATACGCTGGATGTATGGTGCGATAATTAGACCAATACTTTCCTATGGTGCCCTTGCGTGGTGGAAAGCAGTGGATAAGAAATCATATCTCTGCAATCTACAGAATGTACAACGACTGGCGAGTGTGGGTATCACTTGTGTTTTTAGATCAGCACCCCAGGCCGGCCTGGAGGTGATACTAAACATTGAGCCCGTGGATATTTACGTAAAGACCACAGCAGTAAAATCGGCTCTCATGTCCCAAGAGAGCAACGCTCTTGGGGACACTCGACCATATTAAGTACGGTGGGCGGGACGGAACTAGAACAGAAAACCGACTATATCTCACCACAGACGAACTTTGACAGAGCCTTCGAAGTCCAAATACCAACTAGGGAAGACTAGGCGGAAAACTCTGTTATAACAGAGAATGCGATCTCAATCTTTACGGACGGATCGAAAATTGAGATGGGTTCGGGTTCGGGAGTGTACTCTGAATGCCTCGAAATAGGGGCCTCATTGAGACTTCCGGATAAGTGTAGTGTTTTCCAGGCTGAGGTACTTGCAATTGATAAAGCCGCGCAGATAATTATTACAAGGAACCTTCATCCTTGCGCCATTAACATTTTCGTGGATAGTCTCGCAGCTCTGAAGGCCTTAGAATTAAACACTGTAAAATCGGGAATCCTTAGACTTGTATACGATCCCTTCGTCGAATCAGTCAGCACACAGTTAAGCTAATCTAGGTCCCTGGACATAGTGGGGTCGCTGGAAACGAATTGGCTGATGAATGTGCGATAAAAGGCTCGGAATCGGTGGGGGAACGTGTAGAACTTGACATCTCGGTTCTATAGTGGAATTGATGAACGAAATTGATAGGGTATCTGAGAATAGAATGAAGGATAGGTGGATATCACTATCAACGTGCAGGATATCGCGAGGACAAAAAGTCGTCTTACTTTTGGCAAACGGGTGGTTAGCCTATTAGTGGGAGTACTTACAGGACACTGTATAATTGGCCAAACGGCCGTGCGTATGGGAATTCCTGATAGGGACTATTGTAGAAGTTGCGGGGAAGTGGAGGAGGAGGAGTCAGTGAAGCACTTGGTATGTAAATGTCCGTGCCTGATGAAAAGCTGTATTAAGCATTTGGGGAAAAGATTTTTCGATTACCTAGATTGCCTTAACGGTGTCTCATTGACATCTCTAGCAGAATATCATAGAGAATCGGGGTGGTAAGTAAAAAGTTTTTGTATCAGGGGGAGTAGGGAAATGACAATTAATGAAATCACAATGGGCTTTATAGACTCCGAGTAAATTTGGCAAATTAGCGGACGTCCATCCAACCTAAATTCAGAAAATTTTGGAATAATTAACAAAAACCAAAAAACAATTTTGAAAAAATTTGAAAAGCCTAGAAAAAATAGAATAGAAGCTCTTGAAACAACAAAAAAATGTATAGCAAAAGAAAAGTTGGAAAATTTTATTAAAAATACAGAAAAGATCGGAAAATTCAGAAAGGATTAGAAATGAATATCTAAATAGCTTCTTCCCGACGTCATAGGGTCCAGTCACACATAATAATTTTCTCATGAAGAAACATATTTTCTGAAGCGCCGTAAAATTTCACTGAAATGAAGAATTTTGTTAATAACTTCGCCCCAGCGCCATCTATCGGGTCCAAATTTGATCAGGAGACTTATTTTTGTTTAATAAATATATCTTGTAAATTTTACCCAAATTGTACCATTATTATAAAAAATAGAATTTTGACGACAACAGCGCCATCCATCGGGTCCAAATTTTTTTTGGAAAACCCATTTTTGTTTACTTATTATATTTTGTGAATTTCAGCCAAATCGTACAATAAATGTCAAACATTGAATTATTGAGACAACAGCGCCACCCATTGGGATTAAACATAAGGGAAACCTGGCTCCAGACTAAACTAATATATAGTCCAAGTTCGGTGTAAATCGGTCCAGCGGTTCTTTAGTTTTAGTAACATGTCGCCGCACATACGTTTTTATATATGAAACAAATTCTGAAAAATCAGAGAAGTCAAAAAAAGGAAAAAAGAGACGCTCTAAAAATATCAGATAAATTTTAGGACAATCTCAAAACATCCAGAAAAGTCAAAAATATTTAGCAAGAATATATGGAAAATTCGAAAAAAAAAATAGAAAAATTTTGTAAAATTTGGAAAAAAAAAATCAGAAAAAATCCGAAAAATTATTGAAAAATCTAAAACTTCTGGAAAAACAGTTTAAAAAAATTTTGGAAAATTTAAAAAAAAAATTAGCAAATTTAGGAAAATTAGGAAAATTAAAATTCCGAACATTTTAGGAAAAATCTGAAAAATTGTAGAGAGAAAACTCGAATTTGTACTGATTTTTTAATATTTTTTATACTTTTAGGACATTTTATTATTTCAAGAACCCTTTTAAAGAAATATTTCTATATTTAAAAAAAAAATGTAATGAAGAAATTTTTGTAACAGAAGCCTTTATACAAAAATAATTTTATTTTAACGCTTACAAACAATATTATAATCCTTTATATTGAAAGCAGCATAATAACAAATCATTAAAGAAAAGCACTGATAAGCGCCATGATAAACAAATCGTAAACAAAATTAAAAGAATAGTATATTTATGAATTCGTAGTTAATTTAAAAAGTTGTCCGTAAAGTTGTTTTTTAATGAATAAACATTTGTTTTACGAACTAATTTGTTTTTTGACTTTTAATGTGGATTATTCTTAAAATAATAAACACACAAAAACGAGTTTTCAGTAATTTCAAAAATGACTTTTATTGATTTCATTTAAATCCTTTAAAGAATTTTCATTACATCACTTTTATTAAAAATGTAATTCTGTAATTTTTAAAATAAATGGTTTATTTTTTTTATATGTATGTGTATGTAATAATATGTATGACAAATATTACCATATGTTTATTACAAACAAAAAGTTATTTTTTTGAAAAAAAAAAAATAAGTATTTTGTATTTTCTCTTTTGTTTATAATTCTAAACACGTAATTTATGTTGTTATTGTCGGCTTTGTTGTACTGTTGTTGTGGTTTTTATATAATTATGGTAATTCATAATTTTGTTTTTTTTTTTATATTTTTATTTACTTAACATTTAATTACATGAAAAATTACAAGAACAGCAGTAATAAAATATATATTACAATAATGACTTTCTTTGTAATCAAAGGGAAATGTCATAATTATTATAATTTTTTTATGTTTTGAATTTTTAACAATCACAAATATAATATATTTGATGTTTTTGATAAAAGAAACAGTAAAGAAAGAAAGGAAAAACTATATTTTTTAAGAAAAGTGAAGAATATAAATTTTATATAAATTTTTGTTTAGAAGAAAAATTAAGAAATATATATTAAAAAATTTGTTTACTGCCTTAAAGTATGCAGCAATTTTTGTTATTATAAAAGCACTAAAAGTAGGCAACAAAAAATTAAAAATTAAATTAAAAATAAAATTATTCCGAAAGTAAAAGGAAAAAAATGAGGAAAATTCTGAAAAAAAATATATTTCTGAATTTGTAGTAAATTTTTTATAGAAAAATGTTAACTCCGAATTTGAAGTAAATTTTCTATAGAAAAAGTTAACTCCGAATTTGTAGTAAATTTTCTATAGAAAATGTAACCTCCGAATTAAGAGTAAATTTTCTGTAGAAAATTTTAACTCCGAATTTCCAGAAAATTTTCTATAGAAAATGTAACTCCGAATTTGTAGTAAATTTTCTAAAGAAAATGTTAACACCGAATTTGTAGTAAATTTTTTATAGAAAATGTAACCTCCGAATAAAGAGTAAATTTTCTGTAGAAAATTTTAACTCCAAATTTCAAGAAAATTTTCTATAGAAAATATAACTCCGAATGTGTAGTAAATTTTCTATAGAAAATGTTAACTTCGAATTTGGAGAAAATTTTATATAGAAAATGTTAACTAACTCCGAATTTAGAGTAAATTTCTATGGAAAATGGAGTAAATTTTCTATAGAAAATGTTAACTGCGAATTTGGAGTAAAATTTTTTATAGAAAATATTAACTCCGAATTTGGAGTAAATTTTCTATAGAAAATGTTAACTCCGAATTAGGAGTAAATTTTCTATAGAAAATGTTAACTCCGAATTTGGAGTAAATTTTCTATAGAAAATGTTAACTCCGAATTTGAAGTAAATTTTATATAAAAAAAGTTAACTCCGAGTTTGGAGTAATTTTTCTATAGAAAATGTTAACTCCGAATAATGAATAAATTTCTTATTGAAAATGTTAACTCCGAATTTGTAGTAAATTTTCTATAGAAAATGTTAACTCAGAATTTGGAGTAAATTTTCTATAAAAAATGTTAACTCCGAATTTGTAGTAAATTTTCTATAGAAAATGTTAACTCCGAATTTGGAGTAAATTTTCTATAGAAAATGTTAACTCCGAATTTGGATTAAATTTTCTATAGAAAATGTTAACTCCGAATTTGGAGTAAATTTTCTATAGAAAATGTTAACTCCGAATTTGGAATAAATTTTCTATAGAAAATGTTAACTCCGAATTTGGAATAAATTTTCTATAGAAAATGTTAACTCCGAATTTGGAGTAAATTTTCTATAGAAAATGTTAACTCCGAATTTGGAGTAAATTTTCTATAGAAAATGTTAACTCCGAATTTGGAGTAAATTTTCTATAGAAAATGTTTACTCCGAATTTGGAGTAAATTTTCTATAGAAAATGTTTACTCCGAATTTGGAGTAAATTTTTTATAGAAAATGTTAACTCCGAATTTGGAGTAAATTTTCTATAGAAAATGTTAACTCCGAATTTAGAGTAAATTTTCTAAAGAAAATGTTAAATAGAAAATGTTAACTCCGAGATTGGAGTAAATTTTCTATAGAAAATGTTAACTCCGAATTTTGAGTAAATTTTCTATAGAAAATGTTAACTCCGAATTTGGAGAAAATTTTCTATAGAAAATGTTAACTCCGAATTTAGAGTAAATTTTCTTCTATAGAAAATGTTAACTCCGAATTTGAAGTAAATTTTCTATAGAAAATGTTAACTCCGAATTTGGAACAAATTTTTAATAGAAAATGTTAACTCCGAATTTGGAGTTAATTTTCTATAGAAAATGTTACTCCGAATTTGGAATAAATTTTCGTTTAAAAAATGCTAACTCCAAATTCGGAGAAAATTTTCTAAAAAAAATGTTAACTCCGAATTTGCAGTAAATTTTCTATAGAAAATGTTAACTCCGAATTTGTAGAAAATTTTCTATAGAAAATGTTAACTCCGAATTTGAAGTAAATTTTCTATAGAAAATGTTAACTCCGAATTAAGAGTAAATTTTCTGTAGAAAATTTTAACTCCGAATTTTGAGAAAATTTTCTATAATATGTTCGAATTTGGAGTAAATTTTCTATAAAAATGTTAACCTCGAATTTGTAGTAAATTTTCTATAGAAAATGTTAACTCCGAATTTGTAGTAAATTTTCTATAGCAAATGTTAACTCCGAAATTGTAGTAAATTTTCTATAGAAAATGTTAACTCCGAATTTGTAGTAAACTTTCTATAGAAAATGTTAACTCCGAATTTGTAGTAAATTTTCTATAGAAAATGTTAACTCCGAATTTGGAGAAAATTTTCTTTAGCAAATGTTAAATAAATTTTTTATAGAAAATGTTAACTCCGAATTTGGAGTAAATTTTCTATCGAAAATTTTTCACTCCGAATTTGAAGTAAATTTGATATAGAAAATGTTAACCCCGAATTTGTAGTAAATTTTCTATAGAAAATGCTAACTCCGAATTAAGAGTAAATTTTCTGTAGAAAATTTTAACTCCGAATTTTGAGAAAATTTTCTATAAAATGTTCGAATTTGGAGTAAATTTTCTATAGAAAATGTTAACTCCGAATTTGAAGTAAATTTTCTATAGAAAATGTTAACTCCGAATTTGGAGTAAATTTTCTATAGAAAATGTTAACTCCGAATTTGGAGTAAATTTTCTATAGAAAATGTTAACTCTGAATTTGGAGTAAATTTTCTATAGAAAATGTTAACTCCGAATTTGGAGTAAATTTTCTATAGAAAATGTTAACTCCGAATTTGGATTAAATTTTCTATAGAAAATGTTAACTCCGAATTTGGAGTAAATTTTCTATAGAAAATGTTAACTCCGAATTTGGAATAAATTTTCTATAGAAAATGTTAACTCCGAATTTGGAATAAATTTTCTATAGAAAATGTTAACTCCGAATTTGGAGTAAATTTTCTATAGAAAATGTTAACTCCGAATTTGGAGTAAATTTTCTATAGAAAATGTTTACTCCGAATTTGGAGTAAATTTTCTATAGAAAATGTTTACTCCGAATTTGGAGTAAATTTTTTATAGAAAATGTTAACTCCGAATTTGGAGTAAATTTTCTATAGAAAATGTTAACTCCGAATTTAGAGTAAATTTTCTAAAGAAAATGTTAAATAGAAAATGTTAACTCCGAGATTGGAGTAAATTTTCTATAGAAAATGTTAACTCCGAATTTTGAGTAAATTTTCTATAGAAAATGTTAACTCCGAATTTGGAGAAAATTTTCTATAGAAAATGTTAACTCCGAATTTAGAGTAAATTTTCTTCTATAGAAAATGTTAACTCCGAATTTGAAGTAAATTTTCTATAGAAAATGTTAACTCCGAATTTGGAACAAATTTTTAATAGAAAATGTTAACTCCGAATTTGGAGTTAATTTTCTATAGAAAATGTTACTCCGAATTTGGAATAAATTTTCGTTTAAAAAATGCTAACTCCAAATTCGGAGAAAATTTTCTAAAAAAAATGTTAACTCCGAATTTGCAGTAAATTTTCTATAGAAAATGTTAACTCCGAATTTGTAGAAAATTTTCTATAGAAAATGTTAACTCCGAATTTGAAGTAAATTTTCTATAGAAAATGTTAACTCCGAATTAAGAGTAAATTTTCTGTAGAAAATTTTAACTCCGAATTTTGAGAAAATTTTCTATAATATGTTCGAATTTGGAGTAAATTTTCTATAAAAATGTTAACCTCGAATTTGTAGTAAATTTTCTATAGAAAATGTTAACTCCGAATTTGTAGTAAATTTTCTATAGCAAATGTTAACTCCGAAATTGTAGTAAATTTTCTATAGAAAATGTTAACTCCGAATTTGTAGTAAACTTTCTATAGAAAATGTTAACTCCGAATTTGTAGTAAATTTTCTATAGAAAATGTTAACTCCGAATTTGGAGAAAATTTTCTTTAGCAAATGTTAAATAAATTTTTTATAGAAAATGTTAACTCCGAATTTGGAGTAAATTTTCTATCGAAAATTTTTCACTCCGAATTTGAAGTAAATTTGATATAGAAAATGTTAACCCCGAATTTGTAGTAAATTTTCTATAGAAAATGCTAACTCCGAATTAAGAGTAAATTTTCTGTAGAAAATTTTAACTCCGAATTTTGAGAAAATTTTCTATAAAATGTTCGAATTTGGAGTAAATTTTCTATAGAAAATGTTAACTCCGAATTTGAAGTAAATTTTCTATAGAAAATGTTAACTCCGAATTTGGAGTAAATTTTCTATAGAAAATGTTAACTCCGAATTTGGAGTAAATTTTCTATAGAAAATGTTAACTCTGAATTTGGAGTAAATTTTCTATAGAAAATGTTAACTCCGAATTTGGAGTAAATTTTCTATAGAAAATGTTAACTCCGAATTTGGAGTAAATTTTCTATAGAAAATGTTAACTCCGAATTTGGAGTAAATTTTCTATAGAAAATGTTAACTCCGAATTTGGAGTAAATTTTCTGTAGAAATTGTTAATTTCGAATTTGCAGTAAATTTTCTGATAAAAATGTTAACTCCGAATTGGGAGAAAATTTTCTTTAGCAAATGTTAACTCCAAATTTGGAGTAAATTTTTTATAACTAATAATTTTTTGTTGCCTACTGTTATTGCTGTTATTAAAACAATAATTGCTGCCTACTTTTAGGCATAAACAAAATTTTAGTAAAATTTAAATAAAAAGAAATCTTTTCTTTAAATTTTTCTATAAAAATATCGTTCTTAAAACATTTTAAATTAACTAATTTGATATTCTTGCCTTTCTTTCATAATTGTTTAAATAGCCCCCCCCTCCCAAAAAAAAAAAAAAAAAACAAAATCTTATTTGTTTTATTTTCCTACTCCTTAAAAATAATTGTTCAAATAAGAACATTTCCTTTTTTATACATAATTGTTAAAAATACCTTTTTTTTGTCTGTTATAGCAAAATTTTTTTTTTTTTTTTTATTCTTTTTTTAAATTATCAATGCTCATTAGCCATGCATCGTTTGGTTAAATGGGGAGTATAATAATGAAGAAAAACCCGTAGCAAAAAAAAAAAAAAAACAAATAAAAGTAAAATAAACCTCAAACTGCTGCTTAAAAGGACATTGACGGCATACGACCGAGAGGTATGCAACAAATTTTTTGTTTTTCTTTTATTACTAATACCAACACATTCATATAACCACTTACACCCTTAAACACACACCTACAATATATGAAACAAGAAATGACATCACACAAGTAAATATTTCAATAAAAAAAAGCGAAAAAATTATACAAATACAAACATACCAAAAAACAAACACAAATACTAACAGAAGATTGAACACATGGGTGTCATCATACATACGAATAGCCAAAATAACAAAAAAATATAACGCTAAAATGAAAAATAATGGTCACAGGAAATTGAATTTTGGTATAAAATAAAAATAATGCATAGAAAAACATAGAAAACTAGCATAAAAGAAAAAAAATTATATTAAAATTGAACAATAAAAGTAAAAAAAATTGGCCGGAAAAGAGGAAAAAAATTAAATTTTTGTGAGAAATATATTAACACGAGTGGGTTCTTTAAAAAATATAAATCAGCAGAAAAGTTAGCTGAAAATATATCGTCTTTAAGCCACAAGAATCTAAGAATTTTCTATATGAAAAATGTCTCAAAATCTAAAAATTTTTCTATTTAAAAAATTGGTCAGAATCTGAGAATTTTTCTATATGAAAAATGTCTCAGAATCCAAAAATTTTTCTGTATGAAATATGTCTCGGAATCTGAATATTTTTCTATATGAAAAATGTCTCAGAATTTGAAAATTTTTCTATATGAAAAATGTTTAAAAATCTGAGAATTTCCTAAATGAAAAATGTCTCAGATTCTCAGAATTTTTCTATATGAAAAATGTCTCAGAATCGAAGAATTTTTCTATACGAAAAATGTCTCAGAGTTTGAGAGTTTCTCTGTACAAAATATATCTCAGACTTTGAGAGTTTCTCTGTATAAAAACAATCTCAGAATCTGAGATTTTTTCTACATAAAAAATGTCTCTGTAACTAAGCATTTTTTCGTATGAAAAATGTCTCGGAATCTGAGAATGTTTCTACATGAAAAATGTCTCAGATTCTGAGAATATTTCTATACGAAAAATGTCTCAGAATCTGTGAATTTTTCTACATGAAATAAGTCTCAGAATCTGGGATTTTCTATATGAAAAATGTCTCAGAATCTGAGATTTTTTCTATATGAAAAAAAATCTCAAAATTTGAGAATTTTTCTATATAAAAAGACTCTACAAATGTCTCAGAATCTGAGAATTTTTCTATATTGAAAATATTTTAGAATCTGAAAATTTTTCTACACAAAAAATGTTTCAGAATATTATTCTTAACAAAATGTCTCAGATTCTCAGAATTTTTCCATATGAAAAATGTCTCAGAATCGAAGAATTTTTCTATATGAAATAAGTCTCAGAATTCTGTATAAAAAATGTGTCAGAATCTGAGAATTTTTCTATATTAAAAATGTCTAAGAATCTTAGAGTTTTTTATATAAAAATATCTTAGAGTCTAAAAATTAATTTTTATGAGAAAAATGTCTCAGAATCTGAGAATTTTTCGATATGAAAAATGTTTTAGAATTTGAAAATTTTTCTTTCTGAAAAATGTCTCAGAGTCTGAGAATTTTCTTATATAAAACAAGTAAGAAAATTATAGTCGGTCAAGACCGACCATATAATACCCTACACCAGAGTTTCCCGGAAAATGGGTCCCAAGTTCAAACATGGACTGATTAGATTTATATTTTGTCAAATCATAATAAGTGTAAAAAGCACTCACAAATCAAATTTGAGTGGAATAGGCCTCTTTTTGTTGACAATAAACCGCTTCAACTGAATATCGGGCGAAATTTTCACATGGGACCTAAGTCCAAAAATGGTCCGATGATAATCAAATTTGATAAGGTTATTAAAGTACGCGTTTAACATACACAAACAGAATTTTAATTAAATATTTTCTATTTTCATGAAATTTGAGAGATTTATGTGAAAATCGGGAAGGTGGTTTGTATGGGGGCTACAAGAAGAAATGATCCGATTCCTTCAAAATTCGGAATGGTGATTTGTGAGGACAAAACGTTTACGTGCCAAATTTCGAAACGAAACCTATTATAGTACGGTTATTAGAGTCATTTGATCCAAAACTAAAGAGGACCTTTGTATGGGGGCTAGGTCTAAATATGGACCGATTTTTTCCAATTTCAATAGGCTTCGTCCTTGCTAAAGAGGCTTAAGTTTCAAATTTCAAGTCAATTGGTTCAAAATTACGACCTGTATACACGATACATTTACATGGACAGACAGACGGACATCGCTAAATCGACTCAAAAAGTGATTCTGAGTCGATCGGTATACTTGAATGTGGGTCTAGGACCAATATTTCGGGTAGTTACAAACATCAGCACAAACTCATTATACCCTGTACCACAGTGTGGTGTAGGGTATAATTACGAGCTTTTTTGTAATTTTACAAGCTTTTAACCAATAAAATTGTAAATTTACAACTTTTTTGGCGCAATAAAACTTACAAGGAATTTTCGGGAATTCACTAATTTTTTTTTTTTGTAAAATTATCTTGGAAATTTGTAAAATTACAAAAAAAATTTAAAATTACAAAAAAAAGTAAATTTCGATTGAAAATTTTTGGTTAAGAAACAAGAAAAACTGCCAAATTTTGGTAAAATGGGATTACGAGACTTTTTCTAGTAATTTTACATGTTTTTTTTGTGTGTAAAAATTTAAAATGCTTTAATTCGGCCGCTGTTGAGGTATACGAACAGAATTGGATTGGTATTTCAACAAGAACAAACATATTTTTTTACTCCAAAAATTTATTCGCGATTTTTTTTTTTTTGGCAAAAATTTTTTTTCCGCGGAAATTTTTTTTCAACAATTTTTTTTTTCCAAAAAACTAACTAAACAATTTTTTTTTTACCCGAAACATTTATTTTTGCCAATTTTTTTACCAAAATTTTTGATTGGCAAAAGTACACTTTACAGGGCCCACAAAATCTGTGAAAAAATTGCCATCCCCTTAGAATACTAAAAAAACAAACCGAAATTAAAATTTAAGGGGCCTGAAAACATCAAAATTTTTAATTTTTAACACATAAAAAAACTAAGCTCGTAAATCCCGCAATAAAAAAAAAAAACTTTATTTTGCGGAGAGGGTGGGAGATCCTGTCATGCATAGCCGAAGGCCGGCTTTGCAGAAAAACTTTTATTTTTTTGATTAATTACAAAGCCCCACAAAAAATATGATCTGACATAGAAAGCAGACTAACCAAATCTTAGGCCCGTACCAATGAAAAACAAAAACTATGGCCCTTACCACAAGAAAACAAAAAGTCTATTTTAACAAAAGTTTTATTTTAAATTTCAAATTTTCTATACATTTTTTGAAAGTCGATTTTAAAAACAAAAACGATTTGTATGGAAATAAAATTAAAAGCTCATTGTAAATTTATTTTATTTTCTTGTGGTAAGGCTGTATATTTTAACAAAAGTTTTATTTTAAATTTCAAATTTCCCACAGATTTTTTGAAGTCGATTTTAAAAAACAAAACCAAATTGTATGGAAATAGAATTTAAAGTCAATTTTAAATTTAATTTATTTTTCTTTGGTAAGGCTGTTTAAGTATTTCGACCCCCTGAACTCGAATCTGCCATTAAAAAAATTTTATCGCTGGGTTTCCTATAATTTTTAGGGATATAAAGAGCACATGCCAGATTTCTTTGAAATTTATAAAAAAACGAGTATAAAAGTTAAATTCGACTTGGCCGAATCTATGAATACCCTACACAATGCCATTTTTAAAAGATAGTCAATTTTTTAATGTAAAAAACTTAGCAATTTTGATTAGAAATATTTTATTTTGAGTAAAAAACTTTTTTTTTGTCATTTTTGTAAAAAAAAAAATAATAATTTACTATTTTTTTTTTGGGTGTAAATTTTTTTTTGAGTGTATTTTTTTTAGTGTAAAAATATTTCTGAGTGACAAAAATACTTTGTAAAGTAATTTTGTGGCCAATCATTGTTTTTAAACCTTTTTTTTTAAATCGCGTTTTTCAACACATGAATTTTACGTGAAACCAATCTGAAATTCGGGGTTTTGCTTAGAACTTTTGGACCACTGCACTGTGGCCGAAATCACTGATCTAGCGGTCAAAATTAAAAAATTAAGATCGATAAATGTTTTTGCACTGCATCGTTTACCTATACTTTACAGAAAAAATTTACGTTTTTACTTTTGTTTTTCTTTCAATATTCGCACAGCTGTAAGCTGTCAAATATACATTTTCTGCAGCAAGTGTATTAAAGGAATTTGGGGCCTAATTACTCAGTGAGTTTTTCTTGACACTTTTAAGTCAATTGTTTATTCATTTTGAGCCAAAAAATTTTAATTGAAAGTAAAAGGTATGTTTTAACTAAAAAATAAATGTTTGTGGCCTGTGTGTATCTAGTTTATTATAAGTGCATTAAAGAAGTTGACATTTGTGATATAAACAAAAGCTTCATGGACTGCAACTTTTGAAATTCGATCGTATTCGGTCCAATTCCTGTTTTGTTTATCATTTTAAGTTATTTTTGTTGTGACGTTTCAGTATGGCGTGCTAGTTCGTGCAAGTTGTTCGGTTTTTTAGGGTCCATCTGCCTGTCCAAATAAACAGTATAAACGCGATACAGACCACAATTTTCAATCGATTTGGCTAAAATTTCAAATTTAAGATTTTTTATCGAAAGAACAAAACCTATTAAATTTTTGACAAAATCGGTCCATGTTATCCCATAGCCCCCAAAAACCCTAAAAATAGTATTTTAACAAATATCCTCTTGAAATTCGACTGTTAAATGTTTTTTGTAGCCATAAATAATCACTCTTAATTTTAACGGAATCGGAACATTTCAACTTCTAGTCCTCATACAGACCACCCTCCCGATATTCACATAAATTTCCCAAACTACATAAAAACACTAAAATAAATAAATATGGTTAAAAATTAAATTCTTTATAAGTTTTATAATCACAAATATGCATTTGTCTTTATTATTTTACATTTCCAAATTAAGCGCCGCTAGATTGGGTGTTTCGGCTACTGTGCACTAGACCGATTTGGCTGAGATTTGAAACGAACCGGGACAGAGGAACGACAAATATATATGCCAGACTGTAATCTTCCAAGAAAAGTCTGCAAAGTGAAACTACCAGATTTCTTTAAAATGTAAACACAAAATAGAGAAGAAAAATAAGATCGACCTGTCTAAGCGGAATCGAGTTAGAGAGGTGATAATATAAAAAGATTCGATAAATTCGATTTTTTTAAATTTTTTAAAAATTTCAAAGAAATCTGGATGAACTCTTTGGGGAATTTTCTTGTAAAAATTACAGGAAAACCCAACGATAGATTTTTTTTTTTATAAATTTCAAGAAATCTGGAATGGTTGCTTTGAGAAACTTCCTTGTAAGATTATATTTTTTTTGCTGGCAGATTCTAATTCAGGAGGTCGAAATTCATTAAGATTTGTTGGTCTGGTTTCTGGGTCAGAATCCTTTTTTTGTACAGAGAAAACAGTTTAATTGTGCCAGCCGAATTTAGAGCCAACTGCATTACCACAACCGAAATTTTCGGTTGTGATTAGCGAAATTTATTTGAACCAACAGAAGTTAAATTTTCAAAGCAAATTTTTGTTATCGCAACCGAAATTTTTGGTTGTTGTTATTAAACTACACTGCTCTAAATTCGGCTGGCACAACTAACAGTTCTCTCTGTGTGTGGGGCTGTGTTATCTTTAAATTGAGTACCCACACATACCAGCAGGGGACTACGAGCATCAGCCCCCTTAATTTTATTTATTTTTTTATTCTAAATATTTTTTTAATTTTTGAGTGCACCAAAAAACTTCACTTTTGCCTTTTTTCGCGGATTTTTTTCACAAAATTTTTTTCAACAACTTCTTTTTCCAAAAAAAAAGTTTTGTTTAATAAGATATTTTACATTGTGTAGGGTGTAAAATTCGGCAAGGTCGAATTTAACTTTTTTACTTATTTTTTTTTTAATTATATCATTTTGGCCCCACATAATAATCATAAGGGTTAATAAAAAGGTATAAAATTTCTTGGCAAAACTTATAGTCAAAAGTGTAAGAAAAATACACAAAAAACAAAAAAAAATCACGTGCTTCCGTTACGTTAATAAAATATTGAAAATTCATTTAAATTTAATATTACGTGTTTTAAAGAGAAATAAATTTGGAAAACAATAAATTTTCTATAAACTTCGATAAATTTAACATAAAAATTAATAAAAAACCAGCAACTTTTTTTGTGTAAAAGACAAACTTCAAAAAAAGTGGAGTATTTTGGAGTTTTTTTCTAGGACTTTTTAGGATTTTTTTTGGGTTGTTTTTATAATGAAGAGAGTTTGGTACATAACACAATTTTTTTTTTAAATTTTTAGCAAAATTTTTTTCACTACTTTTTCTTTAATTTATTAAAAAAACTTGCACTTTTTTTATTAATTTAATATATTTTTTAAATAATTTATTTTTTATTCACCTTTTTAATTTTTTTTTTTATTAAAAAAATTTCTTTAAACAAAAAATCATTAAACCAAGAATTTTTTTCTCTATAAATTATTTTTCACTATGGTTTCCGCCGTTTTGTTTCTATATATTTTTTTTAATTTTTCTTCTAAAAATTTCTTAATTTACCGTTATTATAACCGAACATTACAGCGCACGACTCAAAACTGCATTTGACCAAAATATCTGTATAGTCTTTAAAAAAAATATAATATTCTTGTTACTCTTTTCCATTTACCGTTTCTTTTAATTGAGTATATTTTTTAGTAAAAAAATGTGTGTTTTTTGCTCAGTCTATCAATGAATGAGCAAACAAAAAATAACAAACTACAACAATTTTCTTTGAAAATTCAGCATGATAAAGAACAAGAATTATGGCAAAACATGCGCTGTAGTTATGTTTTTGTTTTGCTAATTTGTTAAAATGGACATCAGAAATATGTATAAAAAAAAGAAAAACAGCAACAACCATAAATACATAGTAACAAAAATAACAACGACGAAGAGATCTAACGATGTGTCACATACACTAACAACAATAGGGGAGTAAAGCCAGCGTTGCCAGGTACTTTTTTCCGTTGTCCCCAAAAATATAACAAAATATTCCCAAAAATCCCCAAACTTAAAAAAAATCGTTTTTTTAATTACACAAAAAAAAAAATTCTTAATTTTTTAAAAAATAATTTATTAGTGGTAATTTTATAATTTTATTTCGTAGATTTAGCAATTAAAAAATACCCCAAAATCCCCAAAACGCATAAATAAACGGTGTTTGGCAATTTTAATATACATTTTACAGCCGAAAAATGCAAGTTTTGCTGAATGAGCTTCGTAAAAGAGTGGTTATTACTAAAACTATTTTTAAAAACCGTTGATTTTATTTAATTTAGCTTGTTGTATTATATAGATTTAATTTCGAATATCCCCAAAAAATCCCAAAAACTATTTTGGAAATCCCCATTAAAATCCCCAATCCCCAAATGAGATTTGTTGTCCTTTTTTCTAGCATGAAATCCCCAACTTTGGGGATAAATCCCCAAGTCTGGCAGCCCTGAGTAAAGCACCCCCATTTTAACAAAGAACAAAAGAGAGACCAAAACAAAGAGATTGAGAGAAATTAAACTCTTTTACAACAATAATACAAATCAGATGTTTTATAGGAAACAAAACAGAAAAAAACAACAAAAATTATTGCTATAAATAGTAAAATTTTGCTATAATGTTTAGGACAAAAGAAAATTTTGATTTAAATTACACGGAAACTGAGAATTTTTCTACAGGAAAAGTATCAAAGAATGTTAATTATTTTTAAATGGAATGTTTTCCATTTTTCTCATTTTTTTTTTTTCTATAGAAAAATTCTAAAATTTTTTCATATAGAAAAGTTCAAAGAAAAAAATTTCAGATTATTTCCTTTTCTTTTTCAATGTCTATTTTTCCTCTTCTTTTCCCCTCTTTCCTTCTTTCCTCTTCTTTCCTCTTTCCTCTTCTTGCCTCTTCTTTCCTTTCTTTTTTTTCATTTTCTTTTTTTTTCTTTTGAATTCGGTTTGGGGGTGGGAAATTTGCTTTACCCCCCCCCCCCCCTCGTGGATCCGCGCCTGAAATAAAGTGTCTGTCTAATCTGCAGTAAAATCTTCTGAAAATGTGCCGAGTTTAAATCATAAGGGAAATCTGTTGATTGCAGAAGACTCTGCTTGCTGATATTTATACCTTGGCAGGTACAATAGGGTGGACCAAATTAAAAATTTTTTTTTTTTCAAAATCGTCGGATTTTGTATACTTGCCTTTTAGGGTCAACTATTCCGATCGGAGCCTACAAATTCTTAAAGTTCCAAGTTATCTTAATAAGCCTGAGAGATCTTTCGCAGAAAGTAGTCAGAAAACTATTAAACTTCTGACAGACATTTTCCGGGTTGCAAGAACGAGGTGAAAAGAGGTTCTTCCTTGGGTAACCTTTCACCAAATGCAATTCCGATAAATAAACTCATTAGAATAATGGTGGACGAACGTTAGATAACGTGGGAGGTCCGTTCCTTCAAGCTCTACAAATCGGCATGACCTGATGGGATTTTTCCGGCATTTTTCTTGAAGGAGTCTCTCGAGATAATCATGCCATTGCTGCTGCGTATCTTTATGGGCAGCATGGCATTGGGGTAAAAATCCTTTGAATAAATGGAGGTAAGAGTAACCCCAAAGCGGGAAAGATAAACCACAATACCGGAAAGTATCACAGGCCTATTGGAAAGACGGGTAGATGTTTATGTGAGAAGTACTGTTACATCAGACAATTTCGGCGAGGCCCATTACTCATATTTTAAGGGTAGGTCTGTTGAGACGGCTTTAAGTTAAAGAGTATGTTTTGGCATCATTCTTGGACGTGGAAAGTACGTTTAACAATGTTAAAATATCAACAATTCTTAATGCCCTACAAAATACAGGTACGGACACACAGATAACTCTACGGACAAGCAGAACAATTTACTCGAAGATAGGTGATGGTAAAACAAGGAAAGTCATTACAAGGGGCAGTCCACAAGGGGGAATGATCTGTGGTATCTTGTAGTCACTCAACGGAATGGGTATCAAGGTGGTTGCCTACTATAATAACGTTGTGATCATTTTCAAAGGTAAGTTTTTTAGCGAACTCATGGAATCAGCGCTTAAGATACTCTCGACGTGGGCAAAGGACAACGGTCTGGGAGTAAGCCCCGTCACACCCGATTTCGCCGTGTTCACAAAAAGGACTAAGACAGGTTTGTTCTTCCCAAATTAGATGGAATCACCCTGTAACTATCTAATAAGACGAAATACCTGGGATGATCCCTGACTTAAAGTTTTCTTGCAAAAGGAATACAGAGGAAAGGATGTGCTTTTTACACCTGCAGGAAAACTTTCGGAAAAGGTGGGGTGTAAAACCGTATATTATACACTGGATGTATGGTGCGATAATTAGACCAATACTGTCCTATGGTGCCCTTGTGTGGTGGAGAACAGTTAATAAGAAATCATATCACTTGAACCTATAGATTGTAGAAAGACTGGCGTTTGTGGGTATCACTGGTGCTGTTAGATAGGCCACTAGGCCGACCTCGAAGCTATACTAAACATCTAGCCCGTGGACATCTACTTTAAGAGCAGAACAGCAAATTTGGCTTTTAGGTTAAGAGAGTCGCAAATGATTAAGCAACGCTCTTATGTACACTCGTGCATATTTTGTACGGTGGATGGGACAGAACTGGAACAGAAACCCGACTATATCCTACCACAGACGAACTTTGACAGAACCTTCAAAGTCCAAATACCAACTAGAGAAGACTGAGAGGAAAACTCTATACGGACGGATCGAAAATGGAGATGGGAACGGGTTCGAAAGTATACTCTGAATGCCTCGAAATCAGGGCCTCATTGATACCACCGGACAAGTGTAGTGTTTTCCAGGCTGAGGTACTTGCAATTGATAAAGCCGCGCAGATGATTACGCCATTAACATTTTCGTGGACAGTCTTGCAGCTCTGAAGAATATTTGGCGGTCGTTTTCTAAAAGTCAAGAGCTACAAAAGCGCTCTCGGACTTTTGTCGTGATGACAGTATTTACCAAGAAATGTGTATTTTTAAAATTTCGGTAATGCCAAATTTATGATTCAAAATCAGAGTCGCTATATAGTACTTTCTTTGGCAAAAGTCATTCGTTCCGCTCTATCTCGCTTAGTTTTTGAGATACGCCATTTTGAATTTTTAATTCCAACCGTTATAAACCGGTTTGTCTGAAACTTAAAATATATGTATATAAAAGAGTTGATTTTAAGGTTAGGGTTGATTTTAAGGTTGCCCCCTTATGAAACAATGTGGACCTTCGAGAAAATACTGATAACTCCCGAACTAACAGGAATATCATCTAGAGCAATAATACGTATCGACTTAAATTGAATAAAGATTATTTTGTATTCATTTGAATGTCGTAGGTTTATGTCTTCACATAAATACCCCCAAAATGTAAAAATTTTCGTGAAAATATATATTTTTTTTATGCGGAACATTGCCTCAGAATCTGAGATTTTTTTTACAGGAAAAATGTCTCAGAATCTGAAAATTTTTCTATAGGAAAAATGTCTTAGAATCTGAGAATTTTTTCTGTTCGGAAAAATTTGCTTCAGAATCTGAAAATTTTTTTATAGGAAAAATTGCTTAGAGAATTAACAGAACAACCACGGCACTATTTATATTTTTTTTATCATTACTGTTTCTCTCGATCTCTCTCTCTTTTCACGTTAGTGTTGCGGCATTTTAATAAAAAATCTGTATTTGTTCATTCATCAACACACGGCCAGTGATGCCAACTTAATGACATTGACATAAAGTTGATAGCGATTTTATTTCATAAAATTACGATTTTTTTTAAATTAGCGACAATTTTAGGTGTCGTCGTCCACCGTCATTGTTTTGATCAACGCACGGCGTAAAAGTTTCAATGCAATTTATTATTGTAATTTTGAAAACGCGACACGTTGCATTTTACAAAATTATAGGGTTAATTTTCCTTAGAAATGTTGTCATCACTGTTTTCATTTTATAAATTATTTAATTATTTGCTCTCTGCACTCTTCTCATTTTTCCTTAAATAACCTTGCTGAGATCAGCCTTTAAAAGTATAATTAAATTTGTGTGCTGTTTTTGTTATCAGGCATAATTATTGTTAATGATATTAACCTGATGACTGCCTTTTGTTTCAAATTATAAAATAGTAGTACTTTGTTTATAGTTTTCATTTAATAACCTTCATTTGTAGTAAATGTTAAGTAGTTTAAGTTTTTCATTCTGTTTGTGACATTTAGAAATATTGGTTAAGGATTAAAGTAAAATTTTTTGTAAGAAAACTCAGTGAAAATCTCTTATAAAAACAATGTAAAAGTGCATTATTCTAACTTGTTTACTACAACCACGTAATTTAAATAAATTTTAGTAAGGATTACGCGAAAAAATTGTACAAATATATGCGAGTTTACTTAACTACTGCTAATCCATCTTTAATCAATGAATACCTTAATGCATTTCATGAAAAACTTCATAAAACGTTTTAAAATTTTAAAAACATGTTCTACGAATATTTTTATTATTTCCAGGTGTGTTTTCATTGAAAGGAACTTTAATGGCAAGAGTTTCATTGATGAAATGAAAACTGGCTTCGGTTAGAACCGTGAGTCATTTTTTATTAAGTTAATGTAAATTTTCATTATTTTCACGAAGTTTTTTTCGATTTTATTTTTTGTTTAAAATATTTAAAAAAATCTTATTTTATTAATAAAATAAAAAATAAAAAAACAAAAAACACTTAATAAAAAAAATGGCAAAGTGTATTTTTCTAACTTGTTTACAACAATCACTTAATTTAAATAAAATTTCAGTGACGGTTAAAACGTTTTTAAATTTTAAAAACATGTTCACACGATTATTTTTATAATTTCCATATAAATTTTCATTGAAAGGAACTTTAATGGCAACTTTTTCATTGATCAAATGAAAACTGGCTTCGGTTAAAACCATGAGTCGTTATACCCTACACCACTATGTGGTACAGGGTATATTGAGTTTGTGCTGATGTTTGTAACTACTCGAAATAATGGTCCTAGACATACCTTCAAGTATACCGATCGAATCAGAATTACTTTTTGAGTCGATTTAGCGATGTCCGTCCGTCCGTCTGTCCATCCGTCCGTCTGTCCATCTATCGGTTTAAGCACGATACAGGTCGCAATTTTTAATCCATTGACTTGAAATTTAAAACTTAAGCATCTATTGGTCCAAGGACGAAGCCTATTGAAATTGGAGAACATCGGTCCATGTTAAGACCTAGCCCTAGGGTTGCCAGACGGCCTGGATTTTCCAGTTATTTTGGGTCAGGTCCAGTTTCCAGCTAAAATATATTTTTTCCAGTTAAAAAATAATTTCTTTAATTTTAATATTTTTTTTTTAAATATTATAATATATCCAATTTTAACTGGCCACCTAGATTTACAGATCTGACCACATCGGACTTATTTTGAAGGGGTTATTTGAAAAGAAAATGTTTATGTTGACGAACTCACCATTTCGAGATGCTCGAAAAAGTAATAGAAATTCCAAAAACGTCACATTTTTCCGTGGCCAATAGAGTCGGCCATTTAATTGTGTGGTGGTACAAAATTAAAATATGCATCGCATACATATTTGTATGGGTCCAGTTATTTTTTCAAATTCCTGCTGAAAATTTTCCATTGTCCAGTTATTTGACTTCAAGTATATGGCAACCCTACCACCTAGCCCCCATAGAAACGCCACCTTTGGATTCGGCCTAATGACTCTAATGACCGTATTATAATAGATATCGCTTTGAAATTTAGCAGGTAATGAAATTGTGTATGCATGAATCATCATTCCAAATTTCAAAGGAATCGGATCAGTCCTTCTAGTAGGAAGGACGGACCACCCTCCCGATATTCACAAAATTCCCTCAAAATTCATAAAAATGAAAATATTTGATAAAAATTTTATTTTTAGGTGTTAAACGTTACCTAATCAAATCGGAATATAATTGGACCATTTTTGGACTAAGTCCCCCTCATAAAAATTTCGACCGATATTCAGTTAAATCGGTATATTGACAAAAAAAAATAAACCAATTCCACTAAAATTTGATATGTATGTGTTTTCTACACTAAATAAAGATCTTACAAAAGACAGATCCAATCGGTCCATGTTTGGACTTGGGATCCATTTTCCGGAAAACACTGGTGTAGGGTATCATATGGTCGGGCTTGACCGACTATAACTTTCTTACTTGTTTTTCATTAAGTTAATATAAATTTTCAATACTTTCAGGAAGCTTTTCTTTTTTCAGTGTATTGAGTTTCAGCGAAATCGGTTAAAAGTCGAAATGGAATAATTTTTAATTCGTGACTTTTTGTGTATTATTTTGATAAAGCAATTAAAGCCAAAAAATATTTTTGTCACTCAAAAACAATTTGCTCATCAAAAAAAGTTTTTTTTTCCTCAAAAATGTTTTTTTCATTAAAAAAGTTTTTTTTTACTAAAATTTCTTTTGTTTAAAATATTTTTTTTACAAAAAAAAAAAAATAAAAAATTTAGAAAAAATAAAAAAAAAAAATTTTGACAAAATGTTTTTGTCACTCAAAAATAATTTGCTTTAAGTTTTTCCCCTTAAAATAATTTTTTTTTTATCCAAAAAAAAATTTTTACAAAAAAAAATATTTTGTTTCAAAAAAAAAAAAAAAAAAAAAAACAACATTTTTTTTACAAAAAAAAAAAAATTTAAAAACTCAAAAAATTTCTTTTCACAATGGCTAGATTCGGCCAAACCTTAAATAACAATTTTCCTTTAAATTGTATTATAAAATTTTAAAGTGCATCATTGCCACTGACTGGGAGAGTCAGCATTTCTATATTACTCTATGACGTTAAAGTTATAGCAGAGGCAGTGTTTAGTGTTTAATAGTTTTAATATTCTACAACATTATAGGACGCCTTCACAATTTGAAAAACAACTAACTTGTTGTTGCTATTTTTAGTATATGTGCACGTTTGTGCATGTTTCATACAAGTTTTTCTCTTGTTGTTGCTGTTAATTTTCTTTGTTTTTATATATATTTTTTTTGTAGATATTTTGAAGTCGTAACTTATACATGTCATTATTTGTTGTGTCTACTGACGTCAGTTGTTAAGTGTACGAAAGCAAAAGGATTTAAGTTCTTTATAACAATCATTCTTATACGCACACATAAACCGACACACACAAAGAAAAAAAACATAAAGAAAGGAAACGGAAGTACGTATTTTAAAGGATTTTTTTTTCACTTTATTTTTCAATTTAAAAATGAGTTATGGCTTAAAGTTTTTACGGTTTTAAATAAAGGAGATAAACGGAAAGTAAAAATAGAAATTTATGGTACTCAAAAATATAACTTTTTTTTGCTAATCTTAACCAAAATGTTGATTTTTTTACATTGAAAAAAAATCTTCGTGAAAGTAATGAAAATTGACATAAGCATAATGAAATATGAATCACGGCTTTCATTTGATCTATGAAACTGGTGTCATTAAAGTTCCTTTCAATTAAAATTTACATCAAAATAATGAAAATATTCGTAGAACTTGTTTGAAACGTTTTATGAAGTTTTTCATGAAATGTATTAAAGTATTTAATGATTTAATGAGGAATAAAATTGCAGCCCTTATTTAAAATTAATGAAAATTTTCATTAATAACAGTTTTTGGTAAGTCACGTGTAACCGTCACTGAAATTTTATTTAATTTACGTGATTGTAGAAGACAAGTAAGAAAAATACACTTTGACACTTTTTTATGGGTTACACTTAGTTTTCTTACACAAAATTTTACACTAAAATAAAATCTTCGTGAAAATAATGAAAATTGACATAAGCTTAATGAAAAATGACTCACGTTTTCAACCGAAGACAGGTTTCATTTGATCAATGAAACTGGTGTTAGTTATTAAAGCTCCATTCAATGAAAACTTACATGGAAATAATGCAAATATTCGTATAACTTGTTTTAAACTTTTCATAACGTTTTTCAGGAAATGTATGAACGATTTCAATGATTTATTGTGGAATAAAATTGCAACCCTTAATTGAAATTAATGAAAATGTTCATTAATAACAATTTTTGGTGAGTCACGTGTAACCGTTACTGAAATTTTATTTAATTTACGTGATTGTAGTATACAAGGTAGAAAAAATACACTTTAATCTAACCTTAAAGTGTAATACTTACAAGGGAAGTATCTCAACCCTTATGAACCGATTTGCATGAAATGTAACATATATATAAAAGAGACAATTCTAAGGTTGGGGTGTCTCGGCTTATCGGCCATATCGGGAATTTAGGGGTTCAAAACATGGGTCAAAAAAATTCAAAAAAATCGTTTTTTGGATTTTTTAGCCATTTCCTTCTAAGAAACTATATGATGTTTACATATGAGAAGAAAGTTTTTTTTAATGCCTATCCAACGGTGGCATAACTTTTTAAAAGTTTGGCTTTGTTAAATACTTTTTTCATGAAAAAGTATAAATTTTGGATGGTATTTATAATAAGACATATCCCAACGAAGTCCATATGAATATGAAATAATCTTTATTAAATTTAAGTCGACACGTATTTTTGCCCCAGAGGATATTCCTGTTAGTTCGGGAGTTATCGAAATTTTCCCGAAGGTCCACATTGTTTCATAAGGGGACAACGAAATTTTGAAACACTGATATGGCCGATAAGCCGAGACACTCCAACCTTAAAATCGTCTCTTTAATATATATTTTAAGTTTCAGGCAAATCGGTTCATAAGGGTTGAGATACTTCCCTTGTTAGTAAAATCACAAAATAATATAAAACAGCGCGAGTTTTAGTAAATTTAAAATCTATAATGTACGTTTCGTTTTAGTATAAAAAATCACAAATTAGACAAGTTAGATGAGTCACGTGTAACCGTCACTGAAATTTTATTTAATTTACGTGATTGTAGTAGACAAGTAAGAAAACTACACTTTGACATTTTTTTATGGGTTACACTGAAACTGGTGTTATTAAAGCTCCATTCAATGAAAACTTACCTGGAAATAATGCAAATATTCGTAGAACTTGTTTTAAACTTTTCATAACGTTTTTCAGGAAATGTATGAACGATTTCAATGATTTATTGTGGAATAAAATTGCAACCCTTAATTGAAATTAATGAAAATGTTCATTAATAACAATTTTTGGTGAGTCACGTGTAACCGTTACTGAAATTTTATTTAATTTACGTGATTGTAGTATACAAGGTAGAAAAAATACACTTTAATCTAACCTTAAAGTGTAATACTTAGTAAAATCACAAAATAATATAAAACAGCGCGAATTTTAGTAAATTTAAAATCTATAATGTACGTTTCGTTTTAGTATAAAAAATCACAAAATAAACAAGTTAGATGAGTAACGTGTAACCGTCACTGAAATTTTATTTAATTTACGTGATTGTAGTAGACAAGTAAGAAAACTACACTTTGACATTTTTTTATGGGTTACACTGAAACTGGTGTTATTAAAGCTCCATTCAATGAAAACTTATATGGAAATAATGAAAATATTCTTGGAAACTGTTTTAAACTTTTCATAACGTTTTTCAGGAAATGTATGAACGATTTTAATGATGTATTGTAAAATAAAATTGCAACCCTTAATTGAAATTAATGAAAAATTTCATTAATAAAAAATTTTAGTGAGTCTCGTGAGTCTCGTGTAACTGAAATTTTATTTAATTTACGTGATTGTAGTATACAAGGTAGAAAAAATACACTTTAATCCAACCTTAAAGTGCAAGACTTAGTAAAATCACAAAATAATATAAAACAGCGCGAATTTTAGTAAATTTAAAATCTATAACGTACGTTTCGTTACACACAAAATAAAAAATAAACAAGTTAGAAAAATACTCTTTTACATTTTTTTTTTCACTTACAAGGGAAGTCTCCCTAGTGTCAACCGCGGATCTTTATGAAATTGGTTTTATTTTGTAGATCAGAAAAAATAAAGGGACACGTATTTTTTTTTAGCGGCCCAAATTCATATTTAGGGGGTAAAACGGAGGGGGGGAAGACAAGGCCATTTTTCAGTTTTTTTTTCGTTTATCTCCTATATTATGCAAATAAACCTAGTCAAGTTACATACCAAATGAAAGGTCTTTGGAAAACCTATCTACGTGTGCTAAGAACGTGTCCAAACATGCACAACTTTTCGTCATATTGAGTAAAGGACCAAAATATTAGGGCATTTTTGTTAATAAGTGGAAAAATATTAACTTATTTCGTTGTTAGCACCACGAGATAGGTATTTTTAATACCTTTAATCTGATACCACACATGCCTATATTAATTTTGTTTAAATAGGCATAAATCGTAAAAAACTGAGAACGGTTAATTTCCCCCATACACCATTAAAAAAAATACGTTAGTAGATTTACTAATTTTTTTTGCTAATGCTAGTTAGCTAACTTTTAGCAAATTTTTAGTTGAGATTAGCATGTTAGCAAAAAATTCTTGTAAACTTCATTTAGCACATTAGCAATTTTAAACAAACGTTGAACTAATTTCTTTTGCTAAGATTTGAAATTGAGTTGACAACATTTTTACAAGATTTTTTGCTAACATTAGCAAAAATAAATGGTAAATTTTTTTTTATACCCTCCAACTACAGTATGGGGGTATACTCACTTTGTCATTCCGTGTGTAACGCATCAAAATATCGGTCTAGGACCCCTTAAAGTATATATATTTATGATCAGTGATCGATTCTAAGACATTCTAGCGATGTCCGTCCGTCCGTCTGTCCGTCCGTCCGTCCGTCCGTCTGTCCGTCTGTAGTTAACACGATGCAGTCCAAAATAAAAGAGCTAGACTCCCGACATTTGGCACGAATATGTCTTATGTTCATAGGTAGGTTAAGTTCGGAAATGAGCAAAATCGGACCAGGGGGAAAAAAGTTCCCCCTTGAAGAACTAAACCAACCTCTGAAAAATACCATATTTTTACATGATTTTTTGTGTTTTTGTTTAACAAATGCAACATTTGTATGCCACAAAAAGTTCAAAGTCCTGCATTTGGACCCAGAGAATTAGAAAATGTCGTTTTTCGGCCCGCCCCCTTTTATGGGCGTGGAATAAAACATTTTTTTTTAAATAATGATAATCTTGTATTTCTTTAGTGCAAAAAGCATAAGAATTAATTTTTAAACACAAATTCGAGGGAAAATTTGCCCCCCCCCCCTCAATTACTACAAGCGACCCCCTGACCCCCCCCCCCCCCCAGAAAAAAGTAAAACGCCCCTGCATTTTTTTTTTTTTTTTTGCATGTTGGAGGGTATACAAGATTCGGCACAGCCGAATTTAACACTCTTACTTGTTTATTTTCAGAAAACTTAAAATGGCTCTATCTCGGAAACTAAGCCAGATTGAGCAAAATGGAGGGCATTTTTGGTTCTTAGAATCTCCATACTTTCGCGGGTCCTCTTCACATGTGTGGACCCTAATGGGCCCTAACTTTGGATACAAAAAAGTTAGCATTCCCGAAAATTTTAAAATGCTCATATCTCGGTAAATATTGCCGACACAACAAAAAGTCCAAAAGCATTTTTGTAGCTCTCAATACGTAAAACAAGACCGCAAAATAGTCAAAAGCTCTCCGAGTAATATTTTTGAAGTTATCGAGTTCCTATAATTACGTATCTCAAAAACTAAGCAAGGTAGAGCGAAACGGACACAAATTTTGGATCAAAAACTATGACGATTTTTAAGGAACCCAACTAGGTCTAGGCCCATCGGGGTCTGGACCTATCGGGTCCGAACCCAATGGGGTCCTCAAATGTGTAAAAAAAAAAATTTTTGTTAACTAATTATTGGCAAAACATTTTTGCTAACTTTAGCAAAAAAAATTGTGGGTTCAAAATCAGCAAATTTTCTTGTAGGTTTACAAGCTTTTTTTTGCTAACATTACAGTTTTTTTTTTGAGTGTACAAATCGACCCCACCTAAAAATAAGTTTGGGCCGCTAAAAAAAAATACGTGTCGAATTAATTTTCGTTCTTAACAACATATCCAAATTTCATGAAGATCGGAGGGTGACACCAGGGAGACTTCCCTTGTTAGTTTTCTCACACAAAATTTTACTATATTCTTAAATTTTAATACATTAGTAACATTTTGAAAAATTGTATAAAGATTTCAGCGATTTCATAAAGGAAGAATCAGCAGTATGTCAGGGGTGATTCTATTTTGCCAACTAGGGTACACTCAAAATCATTTGCAGGCAAAAACAAATGAAAAACATGTTTAAAACAAGTGATAAAACATTTTAAAACCATCCCAGTAATTATTGATTTGTTTTAACAAACACTAACATTTATTTTTTACTGTTAATAAAATTTTGTTAAATAACTAACATTGAACATTAAAAAATAACGTCACTTTTATTTTTTTTTACCAACAAATTCAAAAAAAAAATAACCTACGAAAACATTAAAAATTAATGATTGTTGTGTTATTTTTACTAACAAATTAAAAAAAAATTACCTACGAAAACATTAAAAAATAATAATTTCGTAGGTTATTTTTACAATTTTTCTATTGAATAAATAAATAATAATATTTTGGGGAATCGATCCCGCAATAAACTACATTCTGGCCAGAAACTCTACTCTACCCATCGTGCCAAAGTCACTTGATACAAACATGTTTTTATATTTCTATAAATAATTTTTTGAATTTTTTTTTTTTTACAAAAAAATAACCCACACAAGTAGGTAAAAACTAATGATTTTTCTTTAAAAATGCCAACAATTAAAAAAAAATAACGTACAGAAATCATTAAAAATTAAAGAAGAATCACTTATTTTTACTTACAGAACAAAAATAAATGACTTTGAAAATTGAATGCTAATGAAAGTCTTTATTTTTTATGTTGTTATTTTTGAAACAAAGAACAAAAATAGTCATTTGAAAAAACTGAACATTAAACAAATGGTTTTTCTTTTAAAAACGACAAAACGTACAACTTTTTAAATAAACTACAAACAGTTAATGACATAATATTTTTAGCGTAGTAATAAATTTTATAAAGTGACAAAAAAAAATTAAAAATTTTGATTAGAAATATTTTATTTCGAGTAAAAAACTTTTTTTTAGTAACTTTTGAAAAAAAAATTTACAAAAATTTTTTTTGATTGAAATTTTTTTTTTTGAGTGTAAAATTTTTTTCGAGTGTAATTTTTTTTCAGTGTAAAAATATTTCTCAGTGGCAAAAATACTTTGTAAAATATTTTTCTGACTTACCAATGTTTATAAAGCTTTTTTTTAAACATGTAAATTTAAGGTGAAAATTAATCTGAAAATTATGGTTTTCTTAATAACTTTTAAACCACTGCACAGTGGCCGAAACATCCAATCTAGCGGCGCAATGCATATTTGTGATTATAAAACTTATAAAGAATTTAATTTTTAACCGTATTTATTTATTTCAGTGTTTTTATGTATTTTGGGTAATTTATGTGAATATCGGGAGAGTGGTCTGTATGAGGACTAGATGTTAAAATGTTCCGATTCCGTTAAAATTTAGAGTGATTATTAGTGTCCGCCCAAATGTTCGGCTTCGGCTTCGGCCAAAAAGCACTATTCGGCCACAATTTTGCCGAATAGGCCGAATAGCGAATAATTGTATAATATTTGTGCTCACGTGTTGAAAAACACACTAAACTAACTTTGAATCACATTAGTAAGCCACAAAAACATTTTACTAATTGTAAGTGTTTTTGCAACTAAAAACATTTTTTTTTTTTTAATATTCGGCTTCGGTTTTGCCGAATAGTGAAAATTTGGCCGAATATTCGGCTTCGGCCAAAAAAGGTGTATTCGGTCGGACACTAGTGATTATTTATGGCTACAAAAACATTAACCAGTCGAATTTCAAGAGGATATTTGTTAAAATACCATTGTTAGGGCTTTTAAGTAAAACTGGAAGGGGAAATTAACATGGGGGCTATGGGATAACATGGACCGATTTCGTCAAGAATTTTATAGGTTTTGTTCTTTCGATAAAAAATCTTAAAGTTCAAATTTTAGCCAAATCGATTGAAAATTGTGGTCTGTATCGCGTTTTTACTGTTTATTTGGACAGGCAGATGGACCCTAAAAATCCGAACAACTTGCGCGAACTAGCACGCCATACTGAAACGTCACAGCAAGAATAACCCCAAAAAATAAAGAAAACAGGAATTGGACCGAATACGATCGAATTTCAAAAGTTGCAGTCCATGAAACTATAGTTTATATCACAAATGTCAACTTCTATAATGCACTAATAATAAACTAGATACACACAGGCCACAAACATTTGTTTTTCAGTTAAAACATACCTTTTACTTTCAATTAAAACTTTTTGGCTCAAAATGTATAAACAATTGACTTAAAAGTGTCACGAAAAACTCACTGAGTAATTAGGCCCCAAATTTCTTTAATACACTGCAGAAAATGTATATTTGACAGCTTACAGCTGTGCGAATATTGAAAGCAAAACAAAAGTAAAAACTTAAATTTTTTCTGTAAAGTATAGTTAAACGATGCAGTGCAAAAACATTTATCGATCTTAATTTTTTAATTTTGACTTAAGCGCCGCTAGATCAGTGATTTCGGCCACAGTGCACTAGACCGATTTGGCTGAAATTCAATACCAAACAGACCAGGGGAACGACAAAAATATATGTTAAGCTTCAGCTACCACAGTATTATCCTTCGAAAGTTAGTGTGTTTCGAAAGTTAGTGTGTTTAAAAAGTAAATTCACAAAAACACCCTCCCGAATTTCGCTATTTTGCTTATAACTTTTGAATCACTAGACCGATTTTGCTGGATTTTCAATACAAACCTACCTAGGTAAATGCTAAACATATATGACAAACTTCAGCAGTCTCAGTAAAGTCTTTCAAAAGTTAGCGTGTTTTCCACAGACAGGTAGACAGACACGTTATTTTTATACCCTACACCACTATGTGGTACAGGGTATATTGAGCTTGTGCTGATGTTTGCAACTACCCGAAATATTGTTCCTAGACATAACTTCAAGTATACCGATCGACTCTGAATTACTTTTTGAGTCGATTTAGCAATGTCCGTCCGTCTGTCCATCTATCGGTTTAAGCACGATACAGGTCGCAATTTTCAATCAATTGACTTGAAATTTAAAAATTAAGCATCTTTTGGCCCAAGGACGAAGCCTATTGAAATTGGAGAACATCGTTCCATGTAAAGACCTAGCCGCCATACAAACGGCCCCTTTGGATTCGGCTTAATGACTCTAATGACCGTATTATAATAGATATCGCTTTAGCAGGTAATCAAATTTTGTATGCATGAATCATCCTTCCAAATTTCAAAGGAATCGGATCAGTCCTTCTGGTAGTCCCCATACAAGCCACCCTCCCGATATTCACATAATTCCCTCAAAAATTCATAAAAATGAAAATATTTGATAAAAATTTTATTTTTAGGTGTTAAACGTCTACTTTAGTTACCTAATCAAATCGGAATATAATTGGACCATTTTTGGACTAAGTCCCCCTCATAAAAATGTCGACCGATATTCAGTTAAATCGGTATATTGACAAAAAAAATAAACCAATTCCACTAAAATTTTACCTGTGTGTGTTTTCTACACTAAATAAATTTCTAACAAAAGACAGATCCAATCGGTCCATGTTTGGACTTGGGACCCATTTTCGGTGTTCGAAAACACTGCTGTAGGGTATCATATGGTCGGGCTTGACCGACTATAACTTTCTTACTTGTTTAAATATTCACTAAAAACTTTAAACTTTGATCGGGGGTCACCATGGGTTAAAATGGTCTGATTTGGCTGAAATTAAGTTTAAATAATAGTTTGTCTCAATCTCTATGAAATCGTTAATGAAAAAAGATTGCGATTTTTTTCAAATCCGCCATTTCTGGATTTTTGCTAAAAAAAATAAATTTTTGGAAAAAAATAGACCGATTTTAGAAAATTTTTTGATATTTGTATTCACACACAAAAAAAAAAAAAAAACAGTGATCGACTTTCATAGTATTTATGAATAAATTCATAAAATTTATTAACTTGTTCATAGTATTTATGAATAAATCATAACATGTGAAATATAGAACTATTAAAATTTTTTTCATAAATACTATGAAAAAGTTTATAAATATTATGAAAAAGTTAATAAATTTTATGAATTTGTTCATAAATACTATGAAAGTCGTTCATTGGAAATTTTTTTTTGTGTGCAGCATGTCAATATTAATAAAAATATTGTATTTCAAGATAATTTTTTTTTTATTTTTCAAAAATTCAAAATTTTAGTGGAAATTTTCCAAAAACCGAAAACTTTGATTTAAAGCCGACACGGTTTCAAATGATCGGATTTAGCTCAAATTAAGTTTAAATGAAAGATTGTCTCAAGCTCTATAAAAGGGTCAAGAAAAAGAAAAAAAAATCAAAAATTCAATACTTTGGCATCCGCCACGGGTTAATGTAATGCAATTGGCCTCAAATCTGTACCACATAAGTTTTAGGCCTAGTATAATAAAAATTTTCAGGAAATTCAAAATCTAAAGATTTTGAAAAGATTTTTTAAAATCCGCGCAGCCGTTTTCCCCAATTTCTCTTTGTTAAAATATGTCAATAAGTTGTTAAATTTTTTTTTTCTTCAAAAATTTTTAAATTTGAAAACATTTTTCAATAATATAAATTCTAAAATTTAACTACAATTTTTCTATAAAAATTATCCTACAAACTTTTATTTTGTTTCTGTAACATTTTCTTTGCAAATTAAAATTTGCCTCAATAAATTCTAGTTATTTGACAATAATTGATATTTGAAGAGAAATCAAAAGGTAAATTTCTTTTACATACTTTTTGAGTGAAACAAGATGAAGTCAAACAACTACAAGAAATAAACAGAAAACCAATTAATGTGTTGGCTTTAGCTACTACAGAATATGGAAATAGCACAATTGGATATGACTTTACATATCAGTATTGTAATTTCAAATCTCCTTGATAAAACAACACCCTCAACTTGGGATGGATAAACGAAATTTTTCTAATTTAGTACTAAAGCTTAACCAACAAAAAAGTACTTTTTTGAAATAAAAGGTACTAACAAATATTTATTTTCTAAAAAATATCTTACATTGATGAGATACGAAAGCAAAATTTATTAGAGTCTTTGATTTTGTAATGTTTATCCAGTAAAAAATCAGCAAATTTTGGAAAATTCTTTTTAGATTTTATAAAACCTAAAATTAAAAACATTTGGTAATAAAAATGTTATAAATCAGTAGTGGAGGTAATGCAATATTTTGAATAGTACACTCAAAAAAATCCGTTAGTAGATTTACTAATTTTTTTTTGCTAACGCTAGTTAGCTAACTTTTAGCAAAATTTTAGTTGAGATTAGCATGTTAGCAAAAAATTCTTGTAAACTTCATTTAGCACATTAGCAATTTTAAACAAACTTTGAACTAATTTCTTTTGCTAAATTTGAAATTGAGTTGACTACATTTTTACAAGATTTTTTGCTAATATTAGCAAAATAAATGGTAAATTTTTTTTTATTTTCAGAAAACTTAAAATGGCTCTATCTCGGAAACTAAGCCAGATAGAGCAAAATGGAGGCCATTTTTGGTTCTTAGAATCTCCATAGTATCGCCGGTCCTCTTCACATGTGTGGACCCTAATGGGCCCTAACTTTGGATCCAAAAAAGTTAGCATTCCCGAAAATTTTAAAATGCTCATATCTCGGTAAATATTGCCGACACAACAAAAAGTCCAAAAGCATTTTTGTAGCTCTCAACACGTAGAACAAGACCGCAAAATAGTCAAAAGCTCTGCGAGTAATATTTTTGAAGTTATCGAGTTTTTTAATTCTCAAGACCCCAGTGGTCCCCTATAATCACGTATCTCAAAAACTAAGCAAGGTAGAGCGAAACGGACACAAATTTTGGATCAAAAACTATGACGATTTTTAAGGAACCCAACTAGGTCTAGGCCAATCGGGGTCTGGACCTATCGGGTCCGAACCCAATGGGGTCCTCAGATGTGTATAAACTAAGTTCAAAAAAAAAATATTTAGTTAACTAATTATTGGCAAAACATTTTTGCTAACTTTAGCAAAAAAATTGTGGGTTCGAAATCAGCAAATTTTCTTGTAGGTTTACAAGCTTTTTTTGCTAACATTACAGTTTTTTTTTTTTGAGTGTAGGAATGTACTAAAAAAAGTACTAAAAAAGTACTTTAAAAAGGTACTAAAAAATTCCAAAAAAAGTACTTAAAAATGTTATAAAAAACTAACTTTTCCATCCCTGCCATACAAGCATAGAAAAGATTAGAAGGTACGCAGTGTTGTATTTGATGTATTTTCCAATATGGTGGCAAAATGCTTGTTCTTCCTCATCTCACACGTATTTAATATCAAATTAGATTCTTTGTTTATAAAAAATGGAATTTGTCTTTCATTTAATTAAATTTATTATTTATTTTGCTTTATTTAACGTTTTTTTAAAGAAAATACGCACTATTGATAGTTTAAAAACTTTTTGTTTCTCTTTTGTTTTTTGCTTTGTTGTTGTTCTCCTTTATGTTGCATTGTTTTTATTAAACGTCAAAAGTTACATAATGTGCTGTCACTAATACTTATTCAAGCGAAATACGACTCTGTTACACTTCTATTTTTTTCTACCCGAGTAAAAAAAAATTGTATGGTAAAACATGTTATCTTATAAAATTATATATAATTTATTGGATCTGATTTTGCTAAATTTCATCCGAAAATTGGCCGCGCCAAAGTTATCTCATAACATCTTATAATATATGAAGTTACAGTTTAATATTTTATTGTATGTGATTTCATCCGGAAATTGGCCGCGCCAAAGTTATCCAAAATTATCTATTATCATGATTTTGTATTAAATTTGATATAATATGATGTAATTTCATCCGGAAATTGGCCGCGCCAAAGTTATCTTAAAATATCCAATATCATGATTTTATATTAAATTGGATATTATATAATGTAATTTCATCCGAAATTTGGCCGCGCCAAAGTTATCTTATAATATCTGATATCTTGATTTTATAAAAAAATTATTAGATATATTTTTATCCAAAAAATGTTTCTGTTTTTAGATTTATTTTTAGATATAATAATGTCAAACTGAAAATAAATAAAAAAAAAAACTTCGAACGGACGGGGATTAGAACTACAAGTCTTCCGTTTTGTAATCGCAATCTCTACCCTCTAGACCAGCGGACGTTGTTAGCAAATAACAACTTTAAAAGACTTAGTTTTTAATAAATTGATCGTATCTAATTATATCAAATTGATCTAACATATAGTAATATATGATTATATCCAATTAAATATGATATTCACTTGCACACAATTTTCAAAAAGACTTAGAAAATTTTTGATAAAATTTGAAAAAAAAAAAAAAAAATTGGAATGATGTACAGCGCTATTAGGGGCCTCCATGGTAAGCTTAAACAATAATTTTAATGTAGCGGTATGCCTTATTTCCAAGTCATAGGCTTCCAAAGTGAAAAAAGACTTTGGCTTATAAATTTGAAATTTTTCATGTTATCAGGAAATCAGAATTAGATTTGAGATCGGGTTCCAAAAATCATTGATAATTTGATAATTTAAACCAAATATAGCTATTATTAACTATATAAATGCAATATAAATTTTTAAAAATGATTGCAAAAATTCAAAAAGTAAAATTTTTTAAGTTCTAAAAAAACAAATGCAATAAAAAAGTGTTTTCTATTTAAAAAAAAAAAATAAAAAAATATATTTTTTTCTGGAATCGAACTCGGGTTCCCAAAAATAATAGTTAATTTTATAATAAATTAAATACAGTTATATATAACTATATAACAGCAATATAATTTTTTAAAAATAATTGCAAAAATTCAAAAAAAGAAAAATTTTTAGTTCTAAAAAAAATAAATGCAATAAAAAAGTGTTTTCTATTTAAAAAAAATAAAAAAAAATATATTTTTTTTCTGGAATCGAACTCGGGTTCCCAAAAATTATAGATAATTTTATAATAAATCAAATATAGTTATATATAACTGTATAAAAGAAAAATAATTTTTTTAAAATGATTGCAAAAATTCCAAAAATTAAAATTTGTTAGTTCTAAAAAAATTAAACGCAATAAAAAAGTGTTTTCTATTTAAAAAAAAATAAAAAAAGCCTTTTTTTTTCTTGACTGGGCCGGGAATCGTACTCGGGTTCCCAAAAATCATATGTAATCTTATATGATACAATAAAAAGTTTTGTATAACCATATATGTTGACACACAAAAATAAATTTTGAAATACTGGCATATATAATTATATATGGCTAGTTGTTTGGTCAAAATAATATTTTTTTTATACATGATTATATCAAAATATATATTCCATTACATATGCGACCATTTATAAATATATATTGAGTTTAGACGAAATTTGCGTATATATAGTACCATACAAACATAGATATGTTATCGTTGAAGACACATATAATTATATCTATTATTTTTGTTGGAAATTTTTTTAGTATGGAACCATATATAGTTTTAAATGGTATTATATTAGTCATATATAATTATACATAAATTGATACTGGATTTTTTGTTTAGTAAAGTCCTATACATATTTAGATATAAAGTCACGTATAATAATGTATGAAATCGGATTAAGTTTTATGTGCAACGTATGATTACATCTACCATTTATATTAATATATTATGAACAATATAGTTAGATATGATTTTATATGACATCATTTAAAAAAATTGGAAAATTTCAAAGTGAGATATAATTTTATACTTTGACTCATATAGTTGTATATGGTTATATGAAAACATATAAAATAATATACATTTATATAAATTCCTTTTTACTCGGGTATGCATACAAGCCATCAACATTATTATTACTTTTTCTATAAAGGGTCTCCGTAGCGTATAAGTGTTTTTAATTTACAATTTCAAACAAATAACACTCATACGCCATGTAAGACAAGTTAAAGAGTTTTTAAAGTTTTCTCAAAAACAGAAATTGAGAGATTTTTTTGTATTAAAGCTATTTTTGTACCTGAGAGCAGACGTTAATACATTGGTTGCTAAATTTAGCACCTTCTGTTGTAATTTAGAACCCAAATTTTAAAAATGGGTGCTTAATAATTTCACTGGTTTACAGAGATTTTTATACACGACATTTTGCATTAATTTTCCATGTAAAATTTCCAACGTTTTAAAAGTAGAAAAATTTTCGAGATATTGCAAACTTTTAAAATTTTAAAATTTTTAAACAGTGGTTTTACTTAAATTATCTCAGGACCAAATTGGTGGATTTCAAAATTTCAGTCCCTTTACCCTTTCAAAGTGCTTGCGACAATCTTTCATTTAAACCAAATTATGGCCAAATCCGATAATTTGAATCTGTGACACCCTTTGATCTAATTTTTGCTTTTTTACAAAATTTTCACCAAAAACTCTCAAATTTTATCGAAGGGCGCCATGGGTTAAAATTGTCTTATTTGGCTCAAATTAAGTTTAAATGAAAGTTTGTCTTCAGCTCTATAAAATAGTCAACGAAAACGAAATTTTGAGATTTTTTTAAAAAAAATTTCTTGAATGTAGGAAAAACCGCCATTTTCGATTTATTTTTACTAAATTTCAAATGGCGATAACTCGAAAACCGCTTGACTGATTTCAGATATTTTTTAATATTCAGCATGCTAAAATTATGGTCGAATGATACAACAAATGCGAGAAAGAACAAGAAATACAAAAAAATAAAAACAAAACAAAAAAAAACAACAATATTGCCAACTTTTATTTTCAAAATAACTCGCCCAAATAGCTAAAAAACGCCCAAACAAATGTAAAACCGCTTCATTCGAGCAAAAACTAATAAAATTGGCAACACTGTTAACATTTTATTCTGGAAATGTCAATTTCAAGTTGAAAATTTTTATATTTTTTTTTGACAGTCACTGCAAAATTATCGATAACACACGTATATTTTTTGACGTTTTAAGTTTTTTCATAATATTGTCATACTCTTTACACTTGGCCAGTTTTCCTATCTATATATATAAAAGAGTAATGTGACTGACTGACTGACTGACTGACTTATTGACTGATTCATCATCGCCCAGCCCAAACCGCTGAAGCTAGAGACCTGAAATTTGGACTGTATGTTCAGCTCCCGGAATATAGATCCACTAAGGCTGGATTTTTGTCAATGTTGATTCTAAGGGGGTAAAAAGGGTAAAAAACTGTACTTTTGGTACTTTTTATATCTCCTGAAATAATAGTCACAGAGACTTGAAATTTGGACTGCATGTTCACCTCCCGGAACATAGATCCACTAAGGCGGGACTTTTGTCAGTGTTGATTCTAAGGGGGTAAAAAGGGTAAAAAACTGTACTTTTGGTACTTTTTATATCTCCTGAAATAATGGTCATAGAGACTTGAAATTTGGACTGTATGTTCACATCCTGGAATATAGATCCAGTAAGACTGAATTTTTGCCAATGTTGATTCTAGGGGGGTAAAAAGGGTAAAAAATTGTACTTTTGGTACCTTTTATATTTCGTTAAAAAATTGTCACAGAGACTTGAAATTTGGACTGTATGTTTACCTCCCGGAATATAGATCCCCTAAGGCTGGATTTTTGCCAGTGATGATTCTAAGGGGGTAAAAAGGGTAAAAATCTGTACTTTTGGTACATTTTATATTTCCTTAAATAATGGTCCTAGAAACTTGAAATTTGCAATGTCGGTTTACCTCCCGGAAAAAATATTCACTATGGCTGGGTTTTTGTCAATGTTGATTCTACGGAGGTAAAATGTGTAAAAAAGTGTACTTTTGGTACTTTTTTTTTATTTACTGAAATAATGGTCAATCAAACTTGAAATTTGGATTGTAGGATCCTTTAGTGAAATTAAACATTCTGGAACAAGTACTTTTCGAAAGTTCTGTACAGTTTATAAAAAGTACCTTTTATAAAAAGTACCTTTTATAAAAAGTACCTTTTATAAAAAGTACCTTTTATAAAAAGTACCTTTTATAAAAAGTACCTTTTATAAAAAGTACCTTTTATAAAAAGTACCTTTTATAAAAAGTACCTTTTATAAAAAGTACCTTTTATAAAAAGTGCCTTTTATAAAAAGTACCTTTTATAAAAAGTACCTTTTATAAAAAGTACCTTTTATAAAAAGTACCTTTTATAAAAAGTACCTTTTATAAAAAGTACCTTTTATAAAAAGTACCTTTTATAAAAAGTACCTTTTATAAAAAGTACCTTTTATAAAAAGTACCTTTTATAAAAAGTACCTTTTATAAAAAGTACCTTTTATAAAAAGTACCTTTTATAAAAAGTACCTTTTATAAAAAGTACCTTTTATAAAAAGTACCTTTCATAAAAAGTACCTTTTATAAAAAGTACCTTTTATAAAAAGTACCTTTTATAAAAAGTACCTTTTTTAAAAAGTACCTTTTATAAAAAGTACCTTTTATAAAAAGTACCTTTTATAAAAAGTACCTTTTATAAAAAGTACCTTTTATAAAAAGTACCTTTTATAAAAAGTACCTTTTATAAAAAGTACCTTTTATAAAAAGTACCTTTTATAAAAAGTACCTTTTATAAAAAGTAACTTTTATAAAAAGTACCTTTTATAAAAAGTACCTTTTATAAAAAGTACCTTTTATTAACAGTACATTTTATAAAAAGTACCTTTTATAAAAAGTACTTTTTATAAAAAGTACCTTTTATAAAAAGTACCTGTTATAAAAAGTACCTTTTATAAAAAGTACCTTTTATAAAAAGTACCTTTTATTAAAAATACCGGAAGTACACTTTTTGGTACTTTTTTATACACTATAAAGTGTATTTTCGGTACCTTTGATATTTGTTGACATAATGGTTTTAGAAACTTAAAATTAGGAATGTAAAATCCTTTTTGTACTTTTAATATTTGCTAAAACAATGATACTAGAAAATTGAAATATGCAAAAGAGTATCCCTCGGCGAAGAATAAAACATTCTAGAAGTAGTTCGTTTTGGAAATTGCGTTTCTAACGGGGGTAAGAAATAATTCCTATAATAATGAAAAAGTGTAAGTTTTGGTTATTCTTATATTTCTTGAAATAATGGTTCAGAAACTTGATATTTTAAATAAAGGATCACCTAGCACAAAAAAAACAGTTTTCGAAAAATTAAATTTTAAGGGCAAATGGTTATTTTTACTATCTAACTATTAAACTTAAAGCCCCAAAAATAACACCCAAGAAAAGGACATATTTTAAAATTTAAAATTTTAGAACGGGAAACGAAGTGGAATAGAGTAGGGAACAATATGGAATGATACCTTTTACTCAAATTTTTCGTATTTTTTACTCCATATTTTTTCTCTCTATATGTTTTTTCACTCAAACTAATTTTTATTCCAATTTCTTTATTGACTGAAATATTTATTCACTCAAAATCCAAAGTCCCGATATAAGGGCTCGAAAATTATTCAAATTTTATTGTTAAAATTATTCATTAAAATATTATTTTATGAAAGACTTCAACGTGCACAAGTAAATAAAACAAAGACTACGTAGGGGAATTTTCTTGAAATCGGTAGAGTAGTTCTTATCCTTCTATTATTCGGTATTCAATACAACCGGTAACGAAGTACCGGGATGGTAAGCTAGTGAAAATATATTTGCACTGTTCTCCAAAATATAAAAAATACAAAAACTAGAAAGTATCATAACACCTTTAATAAAAGTAATGTATCGTATTTTTTAATTTTATAATTTTCCAAAAATCTCAAATGTTTGTGAAAATTTTCTAAAAAGAATGCAAAACTTTGATTTCAAGTAAAAACGCGGATTTCAAGTAATTTGATTTTTTTAATTAAAAAAAAAAATAAGTTACAATCAAAAAACTTTACAAGTAAACAAAATTTGAGCAAATGAGTGTAAAATTTTTTTGAGTGTAATTTTTTTTTGAGTGTACAATTTTTTTTCAAGTGACAAAAACTCTGAAAAAATTTGTTAAAAGTTCAAATTCCTTCACTCAAAAAATTATGTCGTTAACTGTTTGTAGTTTATTAAAAAAAGTTTTACGTTTTGTTGTTTTTTAAAGAAAACCCATTTGTTTGGTGTTCAGTTTTTTTTTTAATGACTATTTCTGTTCGTTGTTTCAAAAATAACAACATAAAAAATAAAGACTTTGGACGCTGTTCCAAAAAAAAGAGGTTAAAAAAAAAATGTGAAAGTGAAAGTTTCCGAATTTTTCTGGTGTTCTAGATTTCACTTCCGAATTTTTTTTTTCGTTTTGTTTCACATAAATAAAGTTTGGTGAAAGTTAAACGAATGCACTTTTTTCCTAATAGTTTTTCAATTTTTTGTTATTTTATTTCAACTTTGAATGAAAACGTGAACAATCAAAAAACAAACTCGATTTCATGTGATTCGGAAATTTTCATGTGAAATGAAAAGTTGTGAAAGACAGAACAGAGGCCTTTTATTAGCATTCAATTTTTAAAGTCATTTATTTTTGTTCTGTAAGTAAAAATAATTGATTCTTCTTTAATTTTTAATGATTTGTGTACGTTATTTTTTTTTTTTCTAAATTGTTGGCATTTTTTAAAGAGAAATCATTAGTTTTTACCTATTTGTGTGGGTTATTTTTTTGTAGAAAAAAATTCAAAAAAAAAATTTATAGAAATATAAAAACATGTTTGTATCAAGTGACATTGGCACGATGGGTAGAGTGTCTGGCCAGAAAGTAGTTGATTGTGGGATCGATTCCCTAAAATTTTATTAAAATTTTTTAAAAAACAATTCATTAGAAAAATTGTAAAAAATAACCTACGAAATCATTAATTTATAATGTTTTCGTAGGTAATTTTTTGAATTTGTTGGTAAAATTAACACAACAATCATTAATTTTTAATGATTTTGTGGGTTATTTTTTTCGAATTTGTTGATGTCAATGTTTGTTAAAACAAATGAATAATTACTGGAATGGTTTTCAATTGTTTTATCACTTGTTTTAAATGTGTTTTTCATTTGTTTTTGCCTGTAGAATATTTTGAGTGTTGAAATCCTCGAATCTCAAATAGCTCAAAAAAACAAATCAATACTGGGGGATGCCCTAACATTTTTTAAAATTTAATTTTAAGGATGTTTTAAATAAATGGCATTTAAAAAATAGGAAGTTTTGGGAGTTTATTAAAATTTTCAGAAACTTAAAAATCGTACATTTTTGATGAGTATCACCTTAGATTCACGAGTTGAAAACCACGAGTTAAAAAATAAAATTAAAGAGTGTTTTTCTCACTCCAAAAACTTTTTACACTCAAAAAAATTAAGTTTTTTAAGCAAAATAGTTTTTTTTTAGTCAACATTTTTATAAAAATTCCATTGAGTGCTAGCAGAATACCAAAAAAAAAAGCTCATAAGTCATACTCGCGTGAGTATGAGTTAAAAGTTACTTACACGCCCATCTCTAGTTTATATTTAGAAAAAAAAAAAAACTTTCCTAACAATTTTTCCATTTAACCGTATTTGGGAATTATATTTATGTTTACACAGCATGCATTTGTGTGTGGGTAGTTTGTGTTTGTATTCGTAAATAAAATATTAAATGGAACATTTTGGCGTCAATGAGTCTGGGCAGCTGTTTTTTTTTAGTTTTTTTTTTTTTCACCTCAGAAAAAAACTACAAAAAAAATGGAAAATATATTTTCTTTTTTTCTGATGTTTAGTGAACTTGTTACTTGTGGGAATGACGACTAACTTCTGACTCATGTTGGATGAATATATGTATGTATGTCTCGAGATGGTATTGAACTTTTGTTATTCCACACACACTCACACAGGAAAACAAAACAAAAAAAAATATAATAAAACTAAATAAAATATGAAAACAATATTCAAAGAACAAGGACATACATTAATGTCTCACAGTGTTGCCAGTTTAGGGGTTTTGTCCCCAAATAGGGGATTTTTTTTGGAAATTGGGGATGAAAAATTTGATTTGGGGATCCGGGGATTTCATGGGGATGACACTGATTTTTTCGGGGATTTTTAGGGTATGAAATATTTTAGATAAACAAGTGTTTTTTAAATACATTAATCATAAAATAATGTTAAAATCGGTAAAATTAACTCTACTTTATTTTTGATAAAGCATACAAAAAAACCTCAAACGTAGGAATAATGTGACATTTATATAGAAAAAACTAACATTTTATATGGTTTCTGTCAAAACCTGGATGTAGTGGTATCATGTTATCATGCTTTTATTTTTCTTTAAACCAAATTGTAAATTTTCATACATTTTCTATAGTAGGTATATCATTTAAATCTATTATAGAAAATTTCCAAAATTCACTATTTTTTTCTGTAGAAAAACGTCTAAAAGTACATCAATTGAAAATACTGGTCTTTACAACTTTTTAAATTCTTAATAAGCAATACAACGTTTTAGATACCTATTCCGGAGTTAGTATTTATAAAAATGTAAGGGGTTTTACGGCAATATGTATATTAAACCTTAAAAGAATTTTCGTTGTTTTTTTTTTAAAGGGTACAAACAATTTCTTAGGGCCGATGACTTACGTTTGCTGAGAAAACTTTTGAGGGAATTCAAGATATAAAACAAGATTAAATTAAATTTGGACCAATAAAGTACTTTATCGCTGGTGTGTAAATTAAAAATTCGTGAGTTATCCATCCGTGATAAAACATTTCCGTTGCTTTTGAATTTTATCATAATAATTATCGAAAAATTGGCGGCTTCAAACGATGTGCTAATCGCTCAACACGCAAAATACACTTACACTTTTTAGCCAAGTTTCTGTGTAAAATACCAGCAAGTGTTTGTACGTAAGTTAACCACGTTTTTGTTCTAAAAAATTGGCTAAATTACTCAAAAGCACTTAATGGGTTGCAAGTGTTTTTTGCGTTTAGTAAATTTTGAAAAAAATTTTTTTGGGGATTTTTGGGGATGAGAAATTTTAATTTGGGGATGGCATCCAAAAAAAAACTGGCGACCCTGATGTCTCTAAACAAATACAAAGAAAATTACTTTATAAAACAACGCGATATATGTATGGACATAAGAGCACCCATGAAATACACAGGAAAGTCAAAAGTGTTCATTGAGTGCTTTTTTTCCGCTCCCCGCTCAATTTCTGGTAGATTGGGAGTTAAAAATAATATCCGTGGTTAGGTTGCAAGTGGCTGCTGACGCTTTACGTCGGCACACATAGATTCAAAGGTCCGTTGTTTTACCACGGGACAGTAATAAGGCTCCCCTACTACACCATTTACAGATTTAATTCGAAAAAGATCCAAATAGAATCATCGAAAGAAGATTCTACTTGTAATTCGAAAATTCCATTTGTAATTCCAAAAATCCATTTGTAATTCGAAGATTCCAATTGTAATTTTTGAAATTATAATTGATCTTTTTCGAATTACAATTGATCTCTTTTGAATTACAATTAATCTTTTCGAATTACAATTGATGTTTTTCGAATTACAATTAATCTTTTTTGAATTACAATTGATCTTTTTCGAATTACAATTGATCTTTTTCGAATTACAATTGATGTTTTTCGAATTGCGATTGATCGTTTTCGAATTACAATTGAAATTTTTCGAATTATAATTAATCTTTTTCGAATAACAATTGATCTTTTACGAATTACAAGAATTTTCGAATTACAATTGATCTTTTTCGAATTACAATTGATCTATTTCGAATTACAATTGATCTTTTTTGAACTACGAATTATAATAAATCTTTTTCGAATTACTATTGATCTTTTCCGAATTACAATTGATCTTTTTGGAATGAAAATTGATCTTTTTCGAATTACAATTGATATTTTTCGAATTACAGTTGATTTATTTCGAATTACAATTAATTTCTTTTGAATTACAATTGATCTTTTTCGAACTAAAAATGGAATGTTCGAATAACAAATGGAATTTCCGAATTACAAATGGAATTTTCAAATTACAAGTAGAATCTTAGAGTTGTAAATGGAATCTTCGAATTACTAATAGAATTTTCCAATTACAATTGATGTTTTTCAAATTAAATCTGTAAATAGTGTAGTCTCTGTCGTTCATCGGTTATGCAATTCCCCGGAATGTCTCTGTTCCCTGTGACCCATATGAGTCGTATGGTGATCCATATGAGTCTTATGGTAAAGACATGCGACAGTTAAGGGCAGATCTTGTTTTCAGAAACATTGAATCCAGGGATTTGACCGCGGCTTGACTGTCGCAATAGATGTTGACTACGACTGTAGACAAGACATTGCAACTCAACCAGTTAGCCACTTTTTTTATTGCCCACATCTCTGCCTGGTAAACACTGCAATGATCTGGCAATCTTCAAGACAGGCTCAACCCAAGCGCTTCTGAATAGACTCCAAAGCCCACTTGTTCGTGTAGCTTCAATCCATCTGTTTAAAAATTTATAGAGGCTCCACTACCCAGAATGCCCCTCATCAAAGACTCCCTGTATGGTATCATAGTAGTAAAGTGGCGTCTTAAAAGGCTCATAAAGGGAGCACAGTCCACATTTTGTGGTAATGCTATCATTTTCAAGATCTTGCTATGGCCACAATCGCTGCTCTTCCACTAACAAGGGAAGTCTCCCTCGTGTCACCCTCTGATCTTCATGAAATTTGGATATGTTGTTAAGAACGAAAATTAAATCGACACGTATTTTTTTTTTAGCGGCCCAAACTCAATTTTAGGGGGGGTCCATTTGTATGGGGGAAATTGACCTTTTTCAGTTTTTTTCGATTTACGCCTATTTAAACAAAATAATATAGGCATGTGTGGTATCAGATTAAAGGTATTAAAAATACCTATATCGTGGTGATAACAACGGTTCAAAGAAGTTAATATTTTTCCACTTATTAACAAAAATGTCCTAAAAATTTTGTATTTTACTTAATATGACGAAAAGTTGTGCATGTTTGGACACGTTCTTAGCACACGTAGATAGGTTTTACAAAGACCTTTCATTTGGTATGTTAACATGACTAGGTTTCTTTGCATAATATAGGAGATAAACGAAAAAAACTGAAAAATGGCCTTGTCTTCCCCCTCCTTTTTACCCCCTAAAAATGAATTTGGGCCGCTAAAAAAAAATACGTGTCCCTTTATTTTTTCTGATCTACAAAATAAAACCAATTCCATAAAGATCTGCGGGTGACACTAGGGAGACTTCACTTGTAAAATAGAAAGGGTTGTCCTTCCTAAATTAGATGCAAGCATCCTGGAACTATCTGATGAGGCGAAATATCTGGGTGTGTTGCTTGACTCAAAGCTGTCTTGGAAAAGGAAAGCTTTCGAAAGAAGGTGGGGTCTAAAACCATATATTATCCATTGGATATATGTTCTGATAGTTTAACCAATACTTATCTGTGGTGTCCTTGTGTAGTGGAGAGCAGTGGATAAGAAATCATATCTCTGCAACCTACAGAAGGTACAACGACTGGCGAGTGTGGGTATCACTGGCGCTATTAGATAGGCACCCATGACGGCCTGGAGGTGAAACAAAACATTCAGCCCATGGATATTTATATCAAGGGCACAGTATCAAAATCGACTCCCTGATTAAGACAGTCGCAAATGCTTAAGCTACCTCTTGCGTACACTCTAGTATATACGGTGGGTGGACGGAACTGGAACAGAAAACGGATTATGTCTCACAACATACGAACTTTGACAGAACCTTCGAAGTCCAAATAACAACAACGGAAGACTGGGCGGAAATCTCTGTTATAACAGAGAATGCAATGTCAATCTTTACGGACGGATCGGAAATGGGAGCAGTGTCCGGTAATTACAGCAACTGCCGTCGAAATCTCTCCTCTTGCAAGCGATATCTACTAAATTGTGTGCTTCTGATTAAAAGCCAAATCTGTCGTGTGGTCTATTCGTGTGCCTATCTTTGATTAGTCTTCGTCGTGGAATAGAGCCTTATATTTTGCTTGCAAGTTTTTAGAGGTATACCAACACATTCAAATTCCGTTGGAACCTGCAAAGTAGTTCCCAGTCATGCAAGCTCATCGGCTTTCTCCCTGAAATGTTTTTTCCCCTGGGACCCATATGAGTCGTTCGTCGTTTCATTTAAAGACGTGTGGCAGTTAAGGGCAGATTTTGTTTTCAGAACATTGACTCCAGGGACTTGACCGCGGTTTGACTGTCGCAGTAGATGTAGACTTTGGTTGTCGACAAGACATGGTAACTCAACCAGTCAGCCTCCAGAGCTCCAGTGATACACATCGACGCCATTCTTTGTACCTTCGTGATAAAGACACAGTTCCCTTTTGTCTCTAAGCCTGGCCTCCAGGGTATTGGATGCAGAACTGGACGCACCACTGATAAATTAATCCAGTGAAGGACTCTAGGGCTAAAGCCCCATCGTTTTCCAATGGCTCTTTTATAGAAATATAAAGCAATCGTTGCTTTTCTCACCCGTTCCTCTATAATACGCCTGAAATTCAACTTCCTATCTCGAAATTTATCTAGGATACTTGGCTCCATCTGAAAAGGCGATTCCAGTGCCGAGCAAAAGCAGGAATCTTATTTTTCCTTGTAAACAACACAAGTTCTGTTTTACTTGGATAAACTACCAGACCACTGTCTCTTGCCCAGTTTGACATGGTGACATCCTCATAATGTGCGACAACACGAAAACCACGTGCTTCTAGAGAGAGTATCATTAAATTCAGTTCGATGTTCTTAAGAACAGTCGAAGGAAGCAGCGAAAGAACACCTCCCTGTGATGTACCCTTATTGACAAATAGAGCTACGACAGACGCTCCCAATTTAGACGTTATTCGTCTATTGACACGTTATACGTGCTTCACCACACAATGTCACTATTATGGAATCTGGAATGGCATTATTAATAAAAGCCCCCTCTATAAAAGAAAGGCCACCACAGTGTACTACTTTACCGAAAGCGATCTCTCGATGGTACCAACGAGCTCGTGAAGAGCTGTTTCCGTTGATCAACCCTTGCTGATCTATCGGAACTGTGTGAGAGTTTTTCCCAGCCTTCGGGATAAACCTGACTCTGGTATCCCTTAAATTTTAAAGAAATATACAACCAGTTTATGCCTGCTGTGTAGAGATTATACAACTAAGAGGCTTATAGTCCAACCCTAGCAGCATCTCAGCCGGTATTCTACTATCTGGTCTAGGGGATTTATAGGGCCTGAAGCTTTTAATCGCCACGATAAATGTTTTCATATTTATTTTATCCATCAGAGCGCTTCAAAGCTTGAAACGGCGTCAAGGAATTGCCCGGAAAATGCGTGTTGCAAAGGAGATCCTTTAGGTCTAAAAGTCGAGGATTACTGGCCTATTTTCATCCGATAGTACAAATTTTGGCACGGATATTATTTTTAACGCCCAATTTACCGGAAATTGCACGGGGAGCGGAAAAAATAGCCCATTTGTATTTATGGGTGCTTTAATGCACATTTAAAATGGAAAGGGAAAACTTAATATGAGATTCAATTTTGAAAAAAATGTTAGTGTGAACCAAAAATGGAAGGAAATGGAATAATTTGTTTAACGAATTTAAGGAGTTTTTGTTTAAGAGTGAAAGAAATTGTGTTTTTTTTATATAAAATATTATAGATTTAGGGCGGATTACTCAATGAAAAGTTAGCTGCTAACTGCCGATTTAAATTTAACGGAGAGTTATTTTATAACGGAGCATTAAGTAATCCAGCCTTAAAAAAAAATATAAAATAAAATATTCAAATGTATAGGAGACCCCTTAGGAAGTGGAGACAGTGCTAAGGTATGTTTGGAAAAAATGTTAAAGGGCGAAAATTAATGGTGGTCAGATTTACATTTTATCCTTCTAGGGGCGACTGCGGGAAAGTTGTGGGGCTTTTTGTAGATTTGAGTCAAAAACGACCATTCTGAAGATACAGAGTCGACTTCATGAGCTTTTTAGAGTGCCTAAACAAGTTCTGATTGTGTTGGTATGATCCCAAGAATGGTTTATATGGAGTTCACACTACAGAATTTGTACTCGTTTAAGCCACTTGTTTAAAAAAGTAAACAAAATCGTTCACACTACATTTTGCGTGTTTAACGCTGAGTGTTTAATACGGCGTTCACACTTGCTGTTTTGAATTGTTCAAGAGTGAGATGTTTAAAAAAGTCTTTGTTCTGTGTCCATTACGTTTTTATTCTGCTACTGGTGTTTTGTTGAACAACTTGTTTAAGGTCGCTAGTGTGAACGCCGTATAACGTTTATAAATAAACGCACATAACCTAATTCTGAAAAAAATTGCAAAAATATTTCTTAAACCCTTTAAAACTTTGGCGGATCACAAGATATTTAATTTTTTGATAACATTTACATAACACCACTACATGGAACACCTTTTTATTGACTCATCCCAAGTAAATAGGAAGATTTTTCTGTTTTTTGTTCCGGACCTGTCCGAAGCTGTTTGCATATTTATACTTCGATGGAAGGGAAAATTCACTATTAATGCAGCTTTTCCAATATAATTATAAATAAAACACACACTTTTTTTCTGATTTTCTGTATTTTTTGTTAGTTTTTTAAATATTTATAATTTTTCAATTTTCCAATGTTTTGCTACGAAAATGGAGGACCGATACAGAAGCTGGTTGCTATGAATTTTTTTTTTTTGGCATAGAATAAAGAAAAATTAAAAGGAAATATACCGAACCCTGCCTTTGAAATGTTTTGCGAAATGTTCAACAGGGAAACAAGTCGAATTTAATTGTTTAGCTAAACAACCAAATGTATGGGAGAACAAGTCAAATTTTGATTGTTTAGCGCTTAAACGCTCATGAGATGTTTAAAGTCGATAGTGTGAACTCCATATTAGTTTTACCGCCGCTACAATTTTTGCCAAATATTGTAAGTTAAAATTTACGAGGCCCTGAAAGTTATTTTGAAAAATGTCTGAAATAAACAGTATTTTTCTATATTTTTTCAAATAAAAGTCTAGAAAAAATATTTTTTGCAATAAAATGTTAATAATAGTCAAATTCTTTATTTGTTGCAGTATAATTTATCCTTCGCTTTTTTTAAATTTCAATTTAACGTTAAGTGTGGTGAATTTCTTTTTTCCCACCTCAGTAAATAATCACATTATTTTAAATCCACCCTGTTTTTCTCATAGAGAAATGAATTTTTAGCCCACCCTGTTTTTCTTAATATAGACAATGCTGCCAACTCTAACGATTTATCTTCATTTTGATGATTTTTGAAGTCAAATTTACTAAAATTACGATTATCTTTTTATTTTCCTGCGAACAAAAATTATGATTTTTTTAAATGAGAAAAAGATGATAAACTATTTAAAAAAAATCTAATTTTGTAAGCCAAGTTTTTGTAGTTCATTTTGGTGCAAACGCATGAAAAGATAAAAATTCAACAGAAAAAACTTCTATTTTATAATTGAAAAATTAATAAGTTTGTTATTGAAAGTGGTAAGTTTTTGTCCAATATTTCGGATAGTTTAAAACATCAGCACAAACTCATTGTACCCTCCACCACGGAGTGATGTAGTGTAAAAGCCGTTTAGACGATTAGTATTTCGGGAAGTATGTCTTTTCGGAGTAAGTTCAATATTTGATCCGCTTGTCAAATTATTTTCTGAACAATTTCAAATAGGAAAACCATCCGTATGTCATATTATTAAAATTTATATATTCTGGCTGTTTTTATCCAAAAAAAAATTGACAGATCGTTTTACAAGTCTGCTGATCTAAACACTGTTGCCAAGTGTTTAGATCAGCAGGAAAATTTTAAATTTTCCCCGCTAAATTAATTTCTAGCGCTTTTTTCGTGAAATTTAGAGGTTTTTGGTTAAAAATAGTTGGCAACAGTGGATCTAATCTAGTCAGTATTAACACTTTTAGTATTTATTAGCGTATTTATGTCATAACGATTTTTTATTTTAAACATGACAATTTAAACGTTTTTTTTTTAATTGACGATTTCTTCAAAAAAAAGTTGACAGCACTGCCTGCAGCTTGTTTCATAAAAACATTTTTCTTGTAACAGCTGTTCAGCAAATTCAGTATTTAATGTCATTTTTATGTAACACCCTGTCTAGCCGTTCGCATATTTTTTGCGGTCGGTGTGCTTTTTTTATTAGTCTACCGAAAATTTAATAATTCTATATAATTAAATAAACAAATTCATATAAAATTTATTTAAAAACCTTCTTTAGCTTAACATAATGTCGGATTATATGAAGATTTTTAATTAACTTTGCTAATTAACGTAAAAAAAGTGTTTAAAAAATTTTTTATCGAAAATTTTCTCTGAATCCACACACCAACAAAAGTAGCAGCAAAACGACGAATCAACACTACACAAGCGAGGTAAGAATGAAACCAACAAAAAAAATAGAAACGTCAAAAAATTTTGACATTTTTAGCATGGTGAATTTCTAATGGTGGAAACATGAGGTGAAAAAACTCGGAAGAAAGAGATGCCAGATTGGGTGTATAAGCTATGTTGTTTAAAAATGTATACAGAAACATGTTGATATTGAACATGTTTTTGGGTAATTTAAACAGGAATGGTGAATTTTGTTAAATTAGAGTAAAAACACTGTTGCCAATTCGGGGGCTTTCTTAGTAAATTTAGCGCTTTTTTGTTTGGACTTAGTGTTTCTTCACAATACAGCAGCAAGCAGCAGACAGCAAAATTTTTACATGTATTTTGTTGTTGCCGCAACAACAAAATACATGTAAAAATTTTGCTGTCTGCTGCTTGCTGCTGTATTGTGAAGAAACACTTAGCGGAGGAAAATATGTTTTAACGGAAAAATCTACACGCAAAAAACACTTATAGCCAATTTTTTTTTGGCTTACCAAGTGCTTTTGCGTAATTTAGCCAATTTTTTAAAACAAAAACTTTTTTCAGTTACGCAAAAGTCTTGGTAAGTTGTAATTTTACTAAAAAAAATGGCTAATAAGTGTTTTATTTTGCGTGTAGGGAGAATTTTAAATTTGTGCCAAGTGTGAACTCCGCAGAAGTCAATTTCCAGAGAAAAAAGAAATTTGGCTGTTTTCAGCGATTTTTGCTCCGTAATTTAGCGGAAAAGTTTTTTAAATTTCTTAATTTCTTTTTATCGGTTTGTTGCGTTTTTACAGGTTAGTTTAGTTATACATGGGGGACTTTTCTACTTCTGGTCCAAGTTTGCGAATTTTACCAAAATCTGACCATATGGCATTAAAGTGACATTTATTTCTTCAACTTTTCCCAAAGTGTCCTGGCAAATTTGTATTCTATTTGTTATTCTAGACCTAATCGGCCAATCGGATTAAATTAACCCGTGGCGCCCGGCTATCAAAGATTTGCATTTTTGAAAATTTAAAAATAAAAACTAAAAAAAATATATGTACATCATTATAATAATTTTGATACACTAAACACGAATTTAAAAAAAAAAAATAAATAAAATCGGTAGAACGGTTTTTAAAATATCGCTATTTGAAATTTGAAAAAAATTCCTACGTTTAAGATTTTTTTTTTAAATCTCAAAATTTCTTAGCTTTGACATTTTCATACACACAAAAAAAAAATTTTAAAATTGTGCACGTTTTAGGGATAATACAACCTATAAAGTGGTTTTGGATAATTTACCTAAGTTTTTTAGAGCAAAAACTTTGGTAAGTTATCCAAAACCGCTTTATAGGTTGTAATTAATCCAAAAACTGGCACAATGTTTTTACTTTTTTTTTGGTTTTTAGAGCTTGAGACAAACTTTCATTTAAAATTAATTTGAGCCAAATCCGATTATTTTGACCCGTGGCGCCATTCGATCAAAGTTTTTAATTATTTAAAGGTTTTTTTTTTAATTTCTTAAACGTAGAAAAAAAACGCTTCGTTTGGAAATTTTTTGACAAATCTCAAATGGCGATATCTCGAAAACCGCTAAACCGATTTCAGAAACTTTTTAATATTCAGCATGACAAAATTACAAAAAATAATTAATCACAAAATAATTTTTTTTTTATTTTTTAAATCCAAAATAATGGTGGAAATTTTTCAAAAATTTAAAACTTTGATCGAGTGCGTCACAAGTTAAAATGATAAGATTTGGCTCAAATTAAGAAAGATTGTTTCAAGCTCTATAAAATGGTCAAGGAAAAGAAATTTTGAAAATTGTTTTTTTAAAAATTTCTTCAACGTAGGAAAAAAACGTATTTTTCCAAATTCAAATAGCGATATCTCGAAAACCGTTCGATCGATTTTAATTTTTGTGATATTTTATTTTAATGCGCTGATTAAAATTAATAAATTAAGATTTATCCAAGACCTGCATATTTTTAAAATTTTTTACAATCCAAAAAAAATCGTGGAAGTTTTTCAAGAATCCAAAACTTTAATCGAAGGGCTCCGAGGTTTAAAATGATCGGATTTGGCTCAAATAAAGTATTAATTAAAAACTGTCACAAGCTCTATGAAAAGGATAAGGGAAAGAATTTTTTAGATTTTTTTTTTTAAATTCTTAAACATAGAAAAAAAAACTGTAATTTTTTGACAAATTCAAATAGCAAAATCTCGGAAACTGTTCGATCGACTTTTTATTTCTTTTGTATTCTCATCAAAATAAATATGGGGGTTTTCGTGTCAACTGACACAACTTTTGAAACCGATGTCTTCCGATCGGGATGAAATTTGCACCAAGGTTAGCCCTATTGGATAGTAGTTCAGACACAATTTTTCAACGAGATCGGTCAAGAACTCTCTGAGTTAGAGGGGGTCGAAATTTGACATTTTGGCCAAAGAGGTGTTGATTCTCATCCATGTAACTTCTTACCTATTGTTTTTAGCAAAATGTGTCCCAAAGAGTTTAGATAGATATTTCTTCAGTCTTTCGAAAAAAAAATATAAAAAAAATAAAAAAAAATTGTTGGATTTTTTTTCTTAAAAATCCAAAACTTTTTTGACTTTTTCCTCAAATTGGGCCCTTTTTTTTTTTTTGATTCAAAAGAAAGCTTAGGTGATTTCCTTTAAGAGCTTAGTGGGATGCGAATGGGATATCTATGAAAAAATTTTTTTTTTTTAACTTTGGAACACAAAAAACGGTTCTTCAATTTGCACTATTATGCGTGCAATTTGCACTATTAGGCGTGCAGCCAAAAAATGGAGGCGGTGGGGAGGGGCCATATGGCCCCTCATTGGGGTCAAAGTTGGGCGTAAAGAGGTAAAAATCCTCAAAAAACCCCAAAAACTCCCTTAGAATTCCCCTGGAGGGGTGCAATGTGAGACCGACCTCCAATAATTTTCTGCCCCCAACATTTTTCTTGAACACACCTTACCCCTATTTCCACTTCCTAAGGGGGCTCCCATACAAAATGACATTTTTACAAAATTTGCTCCTACCGCTCTAACTGTCCATAGGGTGCCCCTAGAGAAGTAAAATGTATGACCGACCCCCAATATTTCTTCAACTCCAACATTTTCTCAGAATATACCTGCCCTTTATTGTCAACTCTTAAGGGGGTCCCCATACATTTTTTCTATTTTTTTATTAGTTTTTAAAAATACATGTTTTTATAATGTATGGGAGCCCCTTAAGGAGTGGAGATAGGGTGTTATGATGTTCGGACAAAATGTTGGTAACTAAAAAATAATGGGGGTTTGTCGTAACTTTTGCCTCTCTAGGAGGCACGGTAGGGGCGGTAGGAGCTGGTTTAATAAAACAAATTTATAAAAAATAAAAGAAATGTATGGGGACCACCTTAAGGGTTAAAGATACATTGTAGGTATGTTTGCAAAAAATTTTGGAATTAATAAAATAATGGAGGTCGGTCATACATTTGGCCCCACTAGGGGCACTTTAGGGTAAGTTAGAATGGTAGGATCAATTTTTTTTAAAATGTTTTGTATGGGAGCCCCCTTAGGAAGTGGAAAACGGGGTAAGGTATGTTCAAGAAAAATGTTGGGGGTAGAAAATTATTGGAGGTCGGTCTCACATTGTACCCCTCCAGGGGCATTTCTAGGGGAGTTTTGGGGCTTTTTGAGGATTTTTACCTCTTTACGCCCAACTTTGACCCCAATGAGGGGCCATATGGCCCCTCCCCGCCGCCCCCATTTTTTGGCTCGTGCTTTCTTTTTCGAACCTAAAAAAATTAGAGGCTATCGCGGATCGAAATCGAAAACTGGTTAGCTATCCCACGCCTAATAGTTCAAATTGAAGAACCGTTTTTTGTGTTACAAAGTTAAAAAAAAAATTGTCATAGATATCCCACTCGCATCCCACTAAGCGACCCCACAGCTCTTAAAGGAAATCACCTAAGCTTTCTTTTGAAATAAAAAAAAAGAGCCCAATTTGAGGAAAAAGTCAAAAAAGTTTTGGATTTTTAAGAAAAAAATCCAAAATTTTTCTTTTTTTTTATATATATTTTTTTTCGAAAGACTGAAGAAATAGCTATCTAAACTCTTTGGGACACATTTTGCTAAAAACAATAGGTAAGAAGTTACATGGATGAGAATCAACACCTCTTTGGCCAAAATGTCAATTTTCGACCCCCTCTAACTCAGAGAGTTCTTGACCGATCTCGTTGAAAAATTGTTTCTGAACTACTATCCAATAGGACTAACCTTGGTGCAAATTTCATCCCGATCGGAATACATCGGTTTCAAAAGTTGTGTCAGTTGACACGAAAACCCCCATATATTTTTAAATTTTTTTTTTTAATTGTTTTAAAATTCCTAAACTTTGATTAGCGGGAGACACGGGATAATTTAAGCCGATTGGCCTCAAATTTGTACTACAAGCGTTTTAGACCTAGGAGAATAAAAATTTGTACGGACATTCAAATTCCTAAGAAAAACTTGTTTACATTACAAACAAATATTCAGGGCATATTCTTACTTACTTCAACTTTTCAACTCATTTTGTACCCTCTAACCATATAGTGGTTAGAGGGTACAAAAATGAAGTCTTAGTTTTTAACTTAATTTTTGTATTTTATTTATTTTACAGTCCTTTAGCTAAATCCTTTTAACTCTCCGGCAATGTCTTCTGCACCTGCTTCCTCCACCAAAACCGAAATAAAATATGTTACCGAAGTGCCTAGTAGCTTAAAACAATTGGCCCGTTTAGTAGTACGTGGCTTTTATACCATTGAAGATGCTCTAATTATCGACATGCTGGTACGTAATCCTTGTATGAAAGAAGATGACATTGCGGAACTGTTACGATTTGAAAAGAAACAAATGCGTGCACGCATCTCAACATTGCGTAATGATAAATTTATACAAATACGACTGAAAATGGAAACGGGACCAGATGGAAAGGCACAAAAAGTCAATTATTATTTTATCAATTATAAAACATTTGTAAATGTGGTGAAATATAAATTGGACTTGATGCGTAAACGTATGGAAACGGAAGAACGAGATGCAACAAGTAGAGCCAGTTTTAAATGTACCAATTGTAATAAGACTTTTACGGATTTGGAAGCAGATCAATTGTTTGATTTTACCACACAAGAGTTTCGTTGCACCTTTTGTGGCAGTACAGTGGAGGAGGATAGTTCGGCAATGCCAAAAAAAGATTCACGTTTAATGTTGGCCAGATTTAATGAACAATTACAACCATTGTATGATCTTCTTAGAGAAGTGGAAGGTATTAAATTAGCACCTGAAATATTAGAACCAGAGCCAGTGGATATTGATACAATAAGAGGGTAATTATTAAAAATAGAATATAGTTTTCTTTAAAAAAATACATTATCTAATTTCTTTTGCAGTCTTAACAAACCCCTTAACCAAAGAGGTGAGGGTCAAATGTGGTCTGGTGAAGCTACACGTAATCAAGGTTTTGCTGTTGAAGAGACACGTGTAGACATAAACATTGGAGGAGATGATATGCCTGAAACTGTGGCCGAACGTAAAGCCAGACCTATATGGATGACGGAGAGTACTGTCATTACTGAAGACAATACCGACAATACAGATGCCATATTAAATGAAGCGGCAACAAATTCCCAACAATTCGGTCTAACAGGCTCATCAACCTCTACGTCTTCTAATAGTCATCGTAGAAAAGAACAAGAAGATATAATGGCTGTTTTGCTGCAACATGAAAAACAGCCTGGACAAAAAGAAAATCATTTGAAGGGTATGAAATCCAATGCAAATTCAAGTGACTCAAGTGATGATGACAATGATATAGAAAATGCCAAAATTCGTAAGATATTTTTCGTTTTATTTGAGTTTTCAAATATTTTTTTAATAATTCTACTTCGTTTTTAAAGCCAAAGCCGATTTTAATAATTTTATTAATTCGGAATCTGAAGAAGAAGCTGATGATGATGTACCTTCTGTTTTGGTTGCTGGCCGTCCTCATCCAATTGATCAAATCAAAGATGATTTAATTGCCCAAATGTCTCAACAGGAAAAAGAAAATTATATACATGTCTATCAACAACATTATAGTCATATATATGACTAAAAAAATAAGACAAACAAATTTATCTTTTCCATTATATTAGTGTGAATTATATATGTATAATGTTTTTTTTTTTCTTTTCTATATTATTTTAAAAGAAACTATTTCTCCCATATACCTAAACTTTAATTTTCATTAATTATTTGCTCATTTAGCAATCGTTAAACAATTTATATAAAAAAAGTAAAATTTAAATAAATTTTGTGAGTAAAGTATTGTTTAAATTTTTTTAATCTCATAAGGTTTTTATAGAAGAATATTTTAGGATTTTAAACGTTTAGAAAAAATTTAAATTTTTCTCAGTTCCGGAAAAAAATTTAGAAAACTTAAGTCACGGACAAAAAAAGCTTGACAATGTTTTTGTGCTTTCAATAAAGGAAGGTAATTAAAAATGCTTTTAGGAAAAAAATAAAAAATCAAAATCTAAAAAAATTTAGTTCGGAAAATTTTTTAGGCCCTTTGGATACGTGTGACATGCGTTCCTTGCCGCCAGTGTAGCCCGTATAGTTTTAACCATTTTTCATATAGAAAGTATCAGATTTTGAGACATTTTTCATATAGAAAAAGTCTCAGATTCTGAGACATTTTTCATATAGAAAAAGTCTCAGATTCTGAGACATTTTTCATATAGAAAAAGTCTCAGATTCTGAGACATTTTTCATATAGAAAATGTCTCAGATTCTGAGACATTTTTCATATAGAAAAAGTCTCAGATTCTGAGACATTTTTCATATAGAAAAAGTCTCAGATTCTGAGACATTTTTCATATAGAAAAGGTCTCAGATTCTGAGACATTTTTTATATAGAAAAAGTCCCAGATTCTGAGACATTTTTCGTATAGAAAAAGTCCCAGATTCTGAGACATTTTTAATATAGAAAAAGTCTCAGATTCTAAGACATTTTTCATATAGAAAAAGTCTCAGATTGTGAGACATTTTTCATATAGAAAAAGTCTCAGATTCTGAGACATTTTTCATATAGAAAAAGTCTCAGATTCTGAGACATTTTTCATATAGAAAAGGTCTCAGATTCTGAGACATTTTTTATATAGAAAAAGTCCCAGATTCTGAGACATTTTTCGTATAGAAAAAGTCCCAGATTCTGATACATTTTTCGTATAGAAAAAGTCTCAGATTCTGAGACCATTTTCAAATAGAAAAAGTCTCAGATTCTGAGACATTTTTCATATAGAAAAAGTCTCAGATTCTGAGACATTTCTCATATAGAAAAAGTCCCAGATTCTTAGACATTTTTCATACAGAAAAAGTCTCAGATTCTGAGAAATTTTTCATATAGAAAAAGGTCTCAGATTCTGAGACATTTTTCATATAGAAAAAGTCTCAGACTCTGAGACATTTTTCGTATAGAAAAAGTCTCAGATTCTGAGATCTTTTTCAAATAGAAAAAGTCTCAGATTCTGAGACATTTTTCAAATAGAAAAAGTCTCAGATTTTTTTTCATACAGAAAAAGTCTCAGATTCTGAGACATTTTTCATACAGAAAAAGTCTCAGATTCTGAGACATTTTTCATACAGAAAAAGTCTCAGATTCTGAGACATTTTTCATATAGAAAAAGTCTCAGATTCTGAGACATTTTTCATATAGAAAAATTCTGAGACATTTTTCATATAGAGAAATTCTCAGATTCTGAGACATTTTTCATATAGAAAAATTCTCAGATTCTGAGACTTTTTTCATATAGAGAAATTCTCAGATTCTGAGACATTTTTCATATAGAAAAAGTCTCAGATTCTGAGACATTTTTCATATAGAAAAAGCCTCCAATTCTGAGCCATTTTTTATACAGAAAAAGTCTCAGATTCTGAGACATTTTTCATACAGAAAAAGTCTCAGATTTTTGGGCAGTTTTTATATAGAAAAAGTTTCAGATTTGAAGACATTTTTCCTAGACCATGTCACAGATTCTGAGACATTTTTCCTGTAGAAAATGTCTTAGATTTTGAGACAAAATTTCAGATTCTGAGACATTTTTCATATAGAAAAAAATCTCAGATTCTCCGACATTTTTTCTATAGAAATAGTCTCAGATTCTGTGAAATTTTTCCTTTACAAAAGGTCTTAGATTCTAAAACATTTTTTCTGTCGAAAAAGTTTTCATATAGAACAAGTAAGAAAGTTATGGTCGGTCAAGACCTGCCATATAATACCCTACACCAGTGTTTCCCGGAAAATGGGTCCCAAGTTCAAACATGGACCGATTTGATGTTTCTTTTGTCAAATCTTTAATAAGTGTAAAAAACACTCACAAACCAAATTTGAGTGAAAAATGGTTCCATTTGTGGCCACTAAACCGATTTAGCTGAATATCGGCCGAAATTTTCATATGGAGCCTAAGTCCAAAAATGGTCCAAATATAATCAGACTTTATGTTATTAAAGTACGCGTTAAGCACACACAAACAAAATTGTAATAAAAAATTTTCTATTTTCGTGAAATTTGAGAGATTTATGTGAATATCGGGAAGGTGGTTTGTATGGGGGCCATACACGTATCCAGGATTGTTTTTTCAGGGCCTTACAACAACAAAAAAATGTTGTTGTTCTTTTCGTGAGATTTGTGTTTTTAAACCAGAGGTGCCCAAAAAGAGAATTTTTTTTGTTTTTTACGCTCTCTGTTGTTAGTTTCGTTGTCGTTCATATTGTGTGCGTGTGTCTTCGTTGATCTCTAACGAGTGTTTGGCAGACATGAGCTCAAATGTACTCCCTTCTTCGCTGACACCAAATCATTCGCTTCAGAGTACACTACTTTTAGAGTACAGTGTTTGGGAATGAGAATGTTTACTATGATGCTAAACAGCAAATTAAAAAATTTGCTGTGCTTTTTTAAACGAACGCGCAACATGTCGTGTTTGAACGATTAGAATGTAAACAAACCATCGTTTTTAGAATATCAAACATAGTAGAGATCTAAAAATTACACCGTGTATTAGAATTTTTTTTATATACACTGATCATTTAGAATGTTTTATAAAAAAAAATGTAGAAAAAATATTACAAATATGGGGGTAGCAAAAAAAAAAGCGTTTTGTATGTAAGAGAAAATATGTATGTATGTATGTTTTGTAGAAAAAAATAAGTAGTATGTATGTACAAAAAAAGGTTTTATATGAAAGATATTATAGTGGATTGAAAAAAAAAATGATTTTCTACATGCGTTAGCGTATTATGAAAGTTAAAACATTAAGGGGGACGGAACAAAAATGCTTAATTTTAAAAGACAAAATATATTAGGCTGAACCAAAAAAAATAAATTTAAGGAAAATTGACTTCACTATGTGAATAATATTAGGATAAATTAAAATAACCATCTATATGAGAAGACATATCAAGATAGATTATTTCTTTTATTTTATGTAATATGGCGTTTTTTAAATTGGAAAACACAAACATATGGCTTAACTAACAAAAACTTATGAGTAGGGATGAGATTTCCATGCAAATGCATGTTTTTTGTCGATAGTCTAAAAACGATATCGATCAATTATCTTTCCGAATCAAGAAATTTGAGTAAAAATGGCATCGATTTGTTTTTGCATATTTTTGCATATTTTGGTTTTAAATGCATATTTTGTGCATATTTCCAACTTTTAAGTGCATATTTTTGCATATTTTGGCATAAATTAGCAAAAACACAAATCGAAATTTATTTGTTTCGAAAACTATTTTAAATTTTAAAAATTTATTTTGGAAATAAGAAAAATTATTTTTTTTCTTAAAATTTTTTTTTTATAGATTGTATTAATTTCTAAAAAATCTTGCTAATATAAAGTTTTAAATGTTACTATTTAAACCCGGCGTTACTTTTTGCTTTTTATGAAATTTTTCCTATGAAAACAAGATTTTTATTGCACACATTTTATTTTTTAGTGCATATTTTTAGGTTTTTTAGTGCATATTTTGAATTTTTTACCGCATATTTTAAGCGCATATTTTCGATTCTTTAGTGCATAAAAATCTCATCCCTACTTATGAGCAAAAAAATATTGGCCTGATCAAAATATGTATTATAAGGTTGGATAAAAAAATGGAAAAATTTAAGAATAAAAAAAAAAAACAAAATCGTTATGCTATATAATTAATTATCCCATTTCGATCCTCTGTTCGATTTTTCGAACAGTAGAGAACATCTTTTTCCAAAAAATATTTTTGTATGAATGAGGCGGAATTTCGGGTAAATATGATTAGGAATGTTAAGTCTCATCTTTCTGCAATTAAAAAAATATCCCCGTTTTTTTTATTAACCATTACATTTATAATGTTTTTTTAGTTCGCCCCAATATTTTCCTTTATATAAGAATTCTTTCCAGCAGCAAAACGATATTTTTTTAATGCTCTTTTTTTATTAAAAAAATTATTCTATTCACACGCTTCAGAGTACAGTATTTCCAAATTATTTGTTGTCTGTGTGCTCCTTTTTTTGTCTGTAAATTTTTTTTTTGTCTGGAAATTTTTTTTTATTTTTTTCTTGTTTTGCAAAAAAAATATTTTTAATTAGTTTTTTGCTGAAAATATAAAAATATAAAATAAAAAATAACATTTTTTTTTTTAAATTTTTTTACAGAAAAAAAAATGTTTACAATAAAAACAAATTTTAGTAATCTCCAAATTAAACTAATATTTTAAGCAAAAAAAGTATAATTTGCGTCACCCTAATGCACATACAAAAGAAATAGACAAACTTTTGATACATTCGGCGTAGACAAAAAAAAATTGTATTCGGTCACACACTATATACTTCATCATTATAGGCCCTTACATTTTCCGCCACAAAACAAAACAATTTTTACCACATTTTACATTATTTTTCGAAATAGAAAAATATTTTTTTAATCCACCATAATATTTATTTTCATGTATTAATTTTTTTTTATCCACTCTTATTAATATATTAATTTTCCCCGTAATTATTTTTTATTTACCTCTTCATTTATTCTACATAACAAAATGTTTATTTTAATTCGCACTTGCATACATACATATATTTTTTTTAAAAAAGAATTCCCCTAAATAGCCAAACAATATATTTTTTTTTTTATAAAAATCATTCTAAGTACACGCTTCAGAGTACAGTATTTTCAAATCATTGGCTCTCTATGTACTCCCTCGTTGGTTCATTCGTGTTACGAATGTCGTAACCACAGTACAGACTAGTATGCAAACACTGGTGCTAATTGCGTACTTTCCAATATGGTGGTATGGTTTTTAGTACAGAATGATCATCGCTGCCTAGTATATGTGTGCCTGTACATGTGAGCTTTTGTGCATGTATTTATGATGTTTGTTTACGTTTTGTATGAAACGTCAAAAGTTACACCGTGTGCTGTCACTAATACTTACACCCATCAGATGCAACTCTGTGATACTACTACTCATGTACTGTGGTCGTAACACTAGTGTGTGTAGCTTTCTCATGCACTGTGAGCATAGAATGAAAAACTCATTCGTTTTGAACGCTAAGAATAGAATATTGTCCACATTCTAAATTTTTTAGAATGTCTCTAATACCCAATTCACACCTAAGGTGAAATCTCGTTCGAACGAGATTTCGATCATATGGTTGTGTATAAAATGATACAGACCATATGATCGAAATCTCGTTCGAACGAGATTTCACCTCAGGTGTGAATAGGGTTTAAACGCATTTTAACACCATCCGTGCACATGTCTGGTGTTTGGGCACCATTGTTTTAAACACATATCGCTCATTTACTTGCATAGTGTCATAACTCAAAAAATGTGATTTTTGAGTTAATAATGCAGCATTTTTCGTTATATCATGCTTTATATTGTGTCAAAAATTTGTATTTATATCTTGAAAACTCATCATTTGAGAAGAAAATACGTAATTATTACATTTTCTATGTACCGGCCATTTTCAATGAACAATCAGTTTCAATTGTAAACTTTTAACGCGTTTTCTGCAAAATGAAACATTTTGAGTTATGACACTATACAAGTAAGTGAGCGATATGAAAAAAAAAAATAAAAATTGTTGTTGTTGTTGGGTCCCCCTCTAAATACGTCGTTGATGGGGCTATAAGATCTGATCCGATTCCTTTGAAATTCGGAATTGGAATTGGTGATTTGTGAATATAAAATACGTTTACTTGTCAAATTTCGAACGGATATCTTTTATAATACGGGAATTGGAGTCATTTGAAGCAAAATTAAAGAGGATCTTTGTATGGGGACTGGATCTAAACATGGACCGAATTTTCAATAGGCTTCGTCCTTGGGCCAAGAGAGGCTTGAGTTTAAAATTTCAAGTAAATTGATTAAAAATTGCGACCTGTATCGTGTTAACACCGTTTACATGGACAGACGAACGGACATCGCTAGATCAACTCAAAAAGTGATTCCGAGTCGATCGGTATACTTAAAAGTAGGTCTAGGACCAATATTTCGGGTAGTTACAAACATCAGCACAAACTTATTATACCCTTACCACAGTGAGGTGTAGGGTATAAAAACTCTCAGATTCTGAGAAATTTGTTCCTTAAATAAAATTCTATGATTCTGATCAGGGTCGCCAGTTTTTTTTTGGATGCGATCCCCAACTTTAAATTTCTCATCCCCAAAAAAAAATTCTTAAAATTTACTACACGAAAAAAAAAACTTGCAACCCATCAAGTGCTTTTGAGTAATTTAGCCAATTTTTCAGAACAAAAACTTGGTTAACTTACGCTCAAACACTTGGTTGGTTGTATTTTACACAGAAACTTGGTTAAAAAGTGTAAGTGTATTTTGCGTGTTGAGCGATTAGCACATCATGACTTTTTTTACAGAAAAAACTAGTGAATTTTGTAAGTTTTCTATAATAGATTTAAAGGATATACTATAGAAAATGTATGAAAATCTACAATTTGGTTTAAAGAAAAAGAAAAGCATGATAACATGATACCACTACGATCCAGATTTTGACATACACATAAACAAATTATTTTTTTTCTTTATAAATCTCACATAATTCCTACGTTTGCAGTTTTTTTGGATGCGTTAATGTCAAAAGCAAATAAAGTGGAGGTCATTTTACCAATTTTATCATTATTTTATGATTGATGTATTCAAAAAACAATTGTTTATCTAAAATATTTCATCCCCTAAAAATCCCCGAAAAAATCAGTGTCATCCCCGTGAAATCCCCAGATCCCCAAATCAAATTTTTCATCCCCAATTTCCAAAAAAAATCCCCTATTTGGGGACAAAACCCCTAAACTGGCAACACTGATTCTGATACATTTTTCGTATAGAAAAAATATTAGTTTCATTCTTTTGCTAAATAAACTCTTTTTCTAGCCTTTTCTAGTCTGTGGCCAATGTTTTGCCAGTATATTTTTTTTTTGTACCGTTGGCTATTTCTAACTGTGTGGTAACGGTGACCGTGGTATCGTTTTTTTTTTAACCGTTACATTTTAAATTTCATGATATTAAATAGCAATTTTTGTTTAATTCCAGTGTTATTTTTAGCGATTTTTCTAATTAAGCGGATTTTCGCAAAAAATCAGTTAGCGTCAGTGTTTGTCGTCGTTGGCTTTTTATTCTGTTTAGCACTTACCTTTTACACTTCCTTTTCCGCCAAAAAATTTTCATTCTTTTATACAGGCAACATTGACTATAGCAACAATTAAAAAACTTATTTAACCATTTTTTAACTCTTTTTTCTTTTCTTCACTATATTTCTTTGCATTTTCTTTTCTTCATTATATTAAGCAATCAGCTTTTAGAAAAAACACATCTTTTTATATTCTTAAAATTGCACAACAAACGACTAAACACAAAGAAATAAAAAAACACAAATGGCCGATTGCAATTTTTTATGCATTTTTTTTACACACTCTTGCTCATTTCATAAAACACTTCAGAATGACTGTAAAATTCTAACAAAACAACGAAACGCAGTCGCAATTTAACACAACACAATATTTCGAAATAATTAAACATTTTATTAAGTATTTAAAAGCAAAATAATTAAATTCCGGCGAAAAAGTTAACAAATTGACGCTTCCGAAGAAAACTAGACTTAAAAAATGTTGCAGATAAATACATTGACAATGTATTTGTAACTGTCACATTTTGAATTTCAACATGCTATGTATAGCAACATTTCCCAGCAACATTGTTGTTAATAAACTATTGGATATGTTTAACTTTCTTACAATATGGCATCACTTTAAATTCTCTCAACATTTTGGTGAATTTCTAAATATAGTTAGTTGTCAATTCTCATTCATTGAAAAAAGAAACGAAGAAACGTAAAAACTAAATTTTGTCAATTTTTTTTTTTATTTTTAATATAAATTTAACGAAAGAATTATGCGGTTGCTTATTAAAATTATATCGCAAAAACACATAAATCAATAAAGAAAAAAATGATTTAAGTAAAAAAAGTTTTAAGTAAATGATACAACAAATAAAGCCGGAAATCTAAAAAAAAGTCATACTAGAAATAATGGTGTCCGTGATTTTATGTTATATGAGAATTTAACAACAAAAGCAAAAGAAATTTAAGAAGAAAACATGTTAACCGCAATTAAATAATTAAAAAAAACAACAACAATTACTAGAAATTCTAAGTACAAATATACAAAAAATCAAGTTTATTAAAGAAATTGTCAGAAATTGTTTAATGATGAGCTTAATCTAAAAAAAAAATTAAAAAGAAATTTTCTTTACAATTGTGTGTTGTTGTTGTTGCTATTAAACTAGAGTTCTTGCTTCTACATATTTTTGCTACTAGTCGTTTTCGTTTGCTGACCAGTCAATGTTTTAAATTGACCCCGTAATTATTAAAATAAAAGTGCTGCTCACATTTGTTATTATTGCTGTTGCTATTATTATCGTTGTTGTAGTTGTTATTAGTGTGTAATTAGGCTGTGTATGTCAATATTTACATTTCCCAACGTAATAATAATTGAACTTCCTTCAAAATAGTGTTCGTGTTTCTATTTGAGACGTGCTTGCTTTTGCTTTATTCTAAATATCAAAATAATCGCATTGATTAAAACGTTAAGACTTCAAAATGAGACCAAAAGTTGACAAGGATTTACTGCCTATGAAGGCTCATTATTTTCTATTCAACGCTGGTAAGTTGAAAAAAATAATATTTTTTATTAATCATTTATAATATGTACAAAGTCTAATCATTATTTACCGATATAATTACAATTAAAATTCATAAACGTAGCGTATTTTCTAAGAAAAAAAGGGGAGACAATTTTCCCTTAGAAAACAATTTTTATAGAAAAAGTCTCAGATTCTGAGACATTTTTTCTATATAAAAAAAGTCTCAGATTCTGAGACATTTTTTCTATATAAAAAAAGTCTCAGATTCTGAGACATTTTTTCTATATAAAAAAAGTCTCAGATTCTGAGACATTTTTTCTATATAAAAAAAGTCTCAGATTCTGAGACATTTTTTCTATATAAAAAAAGTCTCAGATTCTGAGACATTTTTTCTATATAAAAAAAGTCTCAGATTCTGAGTCATTTTTTCTATATAAAAAAGTCTCAGATTCTGAGACATTTTTTCTATATAAAAAAAAGTCTCAGATTCTGAGACATTTTTTCTATATAAAAAAAGTCTCAGATTCTGAGACATATTTTCTATATAGAAAAAGTCTCAGATTCTGAGACATTTTTTCTATATAAAAAAAGTCTCAGATTCTGAGACATTTTTTCTATATAAAAAAAGTCTCAGATTCTGAGACATTTTTTCTATATAAAAAAAGTCTCAGATTCTGAGACATTTTTTCTATATAAAAAAAGTCTCAGATTCTGAGACATTTTTTCTATATAAAAAAAGTCTCAGATTCTGAGACATTTTTTCTATATAAAAAAAGTCTCAGATTCTGAGACATTTTTTCTATATAAAAAAAGTCTCAGATTCTGAGACATTTTTTCTATATAAAAAAAGTCTCAGATTCTGAGACATTTTTTCTATATAAAAAAAGTCTCAGATTCTGAGACATTTTTTCTATATAAAAAAAGTCTCAGATTCTGAGACATTTTTTCTATATAAAAAAAGTCTCAGATTCTGAGACATTTTTTCTATATAAAAAAAGTCTCAGATTCTGAGACATTTTTTCTATATAAAAAAAGTCTCAGATTCTGAGACATTTTTTCTATATAAAAAAAGTCTCAGATTCTGAGACATTTTTTCTATATAAAAAAAGTCTCAGATTCTGAGACATTTTTTCTATATAAAAAAAGTCTCAGATTCTGAGACATTTTTTCTATATAAAAAAAGTCTCAGATTCTGAGACATTTTTTCTATATAAAAAAAGTCTCAGATTCTGAGACATTTTTTCTATATAAAAAAAGTCTCAGATTCTGAGACATTTTTTCTATATAAAAAAAGTCTCAGATTCTGAGACATTTTTCTATATAAAAAAAGTCTCAGATTCTGAGACATTTTTTCTATATAAAAAAAGTCTCAGATTCTGAGACATTTTTTCTATATAAAAAAAGTCTCAGATTCTGAGACATTTTTTCTATATAAAAAAAGTCTCAGATTCTGAGACATTTTTTCTATATAAAAAAAGTCTCAGATTCTGAGACATTTTTTCTATATAAAAAAAGTCTCAGATTCTGAGACATTTTTTCTATATAAAAAAAGTCTCAGATTCTGAGACATTTTTTCTATATAAAAAAAAGTCTCAGATTCTGAGACATTTTTTCTATATAAAAAAAGTCTCAGATTCTGAGACATTTTTTCTATATAAAAAAAGTCTCAGATTCTGAGACATTTTTTCTATATAAAAAAAGTCTCAGATTCTGAGACATTTTTTCTATATAAAAAAAGTCTCAGATTCTGAGACATTTTTTCTATATAAAAAAAGTCTCAGATTCTGAGACATTTTTTCTATATAAAAAAAGTCTCAGATTCTGAGACATTTTTTCTATATAAAAAAAGTCTCAGATTCTGAGACATTTTTTCTATATAAAAAAAGTCTCAGATTCTGAGACATTTTTTCTATATAAAAAAAGTCTCAGATTCTGAGACATTTTTTCTATATAAAAAAAGTCTCAGATTCTGAGACATTTTTTCTATATAAAAAAAGTCTCAGATTCTGAGACATTTTTTCTATATAAAAAAAGTTTCAGATTCAGAGACATTTTTTCTATATAAAAAAAGTCTCAGATTCTGAGACATTTTTTCTATATAAAAAAAGTCTCAGATTCTTAGACATTTTTTCTATATAAAAAAAGTCTCAGATTCTGAGACATTTTTTCTATATAAAAAAAGTCTCAGATTCTGAGACATTTTTTCTATATAAAAAAAGTCTCAGATTCTGAGACATTTTTTCTATATAAAAAAAGTCTCAGATTCTGAGACATTTTTTCTATATAAAATAATTCTCAGATTGTGGGCCTTTCTACACCCTACATACACCACTCTTTGGTACAGGGCATTATGAGTTTGTGATGATGTTTGTAACTACCCGAAATATTGGTGCTAGGCCTACCTTAAAGTATACGGATAGACAAGGGTGTGAAGTTAGCTACCCAAAAATAGATACCTTCCACAAAAATGTTAACATCCTAACAGTAGCTGTTATTTAACATTGTGAAGTTAGCTACCCAAAGATAGATACCTTCCTTTAAGAAATCGGTGACAAATTTGAAAATAAATATATATAGAATATATACCGATATCTGGCCAATGTATTAAATGTACCTAAAAATTATTTTCACATTAGCTGACCAAAATCTTAAAAAAAAAATGAAGGGGCAACATTTCTAAGCGAGATTTTTAAGCAATGGCTTAGAAATTGTATGCATGCCAAAAAGTACACCATTGCCAACACAGTTTTATTAATATAATTTTTTTTTAATTTCCCCAAGTAAAAAGGAAATGACCAAAATTGTCAAAATAAAAACAGAAGGGGTTACCTTCCCTGGTGGGATATTTAAGCAATAGCTCATAGATTTTATGTATGCCAAAATTTACACCATTGTCCACACAGTTTTCGAGAAATCAATTTTTTAAAAAATGTCTTGAAATTTTCATCCAAGTACACAGGTCAAAGTAAATGACCAAAATTGTCAAAACAAAAACAGAAGGGGTAACGTTCCCCGGTGGGATATTTAGGCAATAGCTCATAGATTTTATGTATGCCAAAATTTACACCATTGTCCACACAGTTTTCGAGAAATCAATTTTTTAACAAAGTCTTGGAATTTTCAGCCAAGTACATAGGCCAAAGTAAATGACCAAAATTGTCAAAACAAAAACAGAAGGGGTTACGTTCCCCGGTGGGATATTTAGGCAATGGATCATAGATTCTATGTATGCCAAAATTTACACCATTGTCCACACAGTTTTCGAGAAATCAATTTTTAAAAAAAAAGTCTTGGAATTTTCAGCCAAGCACATAGGCCAAAGTAAATGACCAAAATTGTCAAAACAAAAAAAAAAAGGGGTTACCTTCCTCGGTGGGATATTTAGGCAATAGATCATAGATTCTATGTATGCCAAAATTTACACCACTGTCCACACAGTTTTCGAGAAATCAATTTTTAAAAAAAAGTCTTGGAATTTTCAGCCAAGTACATAGGCCAAAGTAAATGACCAAAATTGTCAAAACAAAAACAGAAGGGGTTACCTTCCCCAGTGGGATATTTAGGCAATAGATCATAGATTCTATGTATGCCAAAATTTACACCATTGTCCACACAGTTTTCGAGAAATCAATTTTTTTAAAAAAGTCTTGGAATTTTCAGCCAAGTACATAGGCCAAAGTAAATGACCAAAATTGTCAAAACAAAAACAGAAGGGGTTACGTTCCCTATTAGAATATTTAGGCAATAGCTTATAGATTTTATGTATGCCAAAATTTACACCATTGTCCACACAGTTTTCGAGAAATCAATTTTTTTAAAAAAGTCTTGTAATTTTCACCCAAGTACATAGGTCAAAGTAAATGACCAAAATTATCAAAACAAAAGCAGAAGGGGTTACCTTCCCTGATGGGATATTTAGGCAATAGCTCATAGATTTAATGTATGTCAAAATTTACACCATTGTCCACACAGTTTTCGAGAAATCAATTTTTTAAAAAAAATTCCTTTAAATTTTACCCAAGTACATAGGCCAAAGTAAATGACCAAAATTGTCAAAACAAAAACAGAAGGGGTTACCTTCCCTAGTGGGATATTTAGGCAATAGATCATAGATTCTATGTATGCCAAAATTAACACCATTGTCCACACAGTTTTCGAGAAATCAATTTTTTTAAAAATGTCTTGAAATTTTCATCCAAGTACACAGGTCAAAGTAAATGACCAAAATTGTCAAAACAAAAACAGAAGGGGTTACGTTCCCTGGTGGGATATTTAGGCAATAGATCATAGATTTTATGTACGCTAAAATTTACACCATTGTCCACACAGTTTTCGAGAAATAAATTTTTTAAAAAAATTCCTTTAAATTTTTCCCAAGTACATAGGCCAAAATAAATGACCAAAATTGTAAAAAAAAAAAAACAGAAGGGGTTACGTTACCTGGTGCGATATTTAGGCAATAGATCACAGATTCTATGTATGCAAAAATTTACACCAGTGTCCACACAGTTTTCGAGAAATCAATTTTTTAAAAAAAGTCTTGAAATTTTCATCCAAGTTCACAGGTCAAAGTAAATGACCAAAATTAACAAAACAAAAACAGAAGGGGTTACGTTCCCTGGTGGGATATTTAGGCAATAGATCACAGATTCTATGTATGCCAAAATTTACACCATTGTCTACACAGTTTTCGAGAAATCAATTTTTTAGAAAAAGTCTTGTAATTTTACCCAAGTACATAGGCCAAAGTAAATAACCAAAATTAACAAAACAAAAACAGACGGGGTTACGTTCCCTGGTGGGATATTTAGGCAATAGATCACAGATTCTATGTATGCCAAAATTTACACCATTGTCCACACAGTTTTCGAGAAATCAATTTTTTTGAAAGTCTTGTAATTTTACACAAGTACATAGGTCAAAGTAAATGACAAAAATTGTCAAAACAAAAACAGAAGGGGTTACCTTCCCTGGTGGGATATTTAGGCAATAGATCATAGATTTTATGTACGCTAAAATTTACACCATTGTCCACACAGTTTTCGAGAAATCAATTTTTTAAAAAAATTCCTTTAAAAAAATTCCTTTAAATTTTACCCAAGTACATAGGCCAAAGTAAATGACCAAAATTGTCAAAACAAAAACAGAAGGGGTTACGTTCCCTGGTGGGATATTTAGGCAATAGCTCATAGATTTAATGTATGCTAAAATTTACACCATTGTCCACACAGTTTTCGAGAAATCAATTTTTTAAAAAAAGTCTTGTAATTTTCACCCAAGTACATAGGTCAAAGTAAATGACCAAAATTGTCAAAACAAAAACAGAAGGGGTTACCTTCCCTGGTGGGATATTTAGGCAATAGCTCATAGATTTAATGTATGTCAAAATTTACACCATTGTCCACACAGTTTTCGAGAAATCAATTTTTTAAAAAAATTCCTTTAAATTTTACCCAAGTACATAGGCCAAAGTAAATGACCAAAATTGTCAAAACAAAAACAGAAGGGGTTACCTTCCCTAGTGGGATATTTAGGCAATAGATCATAGATTCTATGTATGCCAAAATTAACACCATTGTCCACACAGTTTTCGAGAAATCAATTTTTTTAAAAATGTCTTGACCAAAATTGTCAAAACAAAAACAGAAGGGGTTACGTTCCCTGGTGGGATATTTAGGCAATAGATCATAGATTTTATGTACGCTAAAATTTACACCATTGTCCACACAGTTTTCGAGAAATAAATTTTTTAAAAAAATTCCTTTAAATTTTTCCCAAGTACATAGGCCAAAATAAATGACCAAAATTGTCAAAAAAAAAAAAAAAAACAGAAGGGGTTACGTTCCCTGGTGCGATATTTAGGCAATAGATCACAGATTCTACACAGTTTTCGAGAAATCAATTTTTTAAAAAATGTCTTGAAATTTTCATCCAAGTACACAGGTCAAAGTAAATGACCAAAATTGTCAAAACAAAAACAGAAGGGGTAACGTTCCCCGGTGGGATATTTAGGCAATAGCTCATAGATTTTATGTATGCCAAAATTTACACCATTGTCCACACAGTTTTCGAGAAATCAATTTTTTAACAAAGTCTTGGAATTTTCAGCCAAGTACATAGGCCAAAGTAAATGACCAAAATTGTCAAAACAAAAACAGAAGGGGTTACGTTCCCCGGTGGGATATTTAGGCAATGGATCATAGATTCTATGTATGCCAAAATTTACACCATTGTCCACACAGTTTTCGAGAAATCAATTTTTAAAAAAAAAGTCTTGGAATTTTCAGCCAAGCACATAGGCCAAAGTAAATGACCAAAATTGTCAAAACAAAAAAAAAAGGGGTTACCTTCCTCGGTGGGATATTTAGGCAATAGATCATAGATTCTATGTATGCCAAAATTTACACCACTGTCCACACAGTTTTCGAGAAATCAATTTTTAAAAAAAAGTCTTGGAATTTTCAGCCAAGTACATAGGCCAAAGTAAATGACCAAAATTGTCAAAACAAAAACAGAAGGGGTTACCTTCCCCAGTGGGATATTTAGGCAATAGATCATAGATTCTATGTATGCCAAAATTTACACCATTGTCCACACAGTTTTCGAGAAATCAATTTTTTTAAAAAAGTCTTGGAATTTTCAGCCAAGTACATAGGCCAAAGTAAATGACCAAAATTGTCAAAACAAAAACAGAAGGGGTTACGTTCCCTATTAGAATATTTAGGCAATAGCTTATAGATTTTATGTATGCCAAAATTTACACCATTGTCCACACAGTTTTCGAGAAATCAATTTTTTTAAAAAAGTCTTGTAATTTTCACCCAAGTACATAGGTCAAAGTAAATGACCAAAATTATCAAAACAAAAACAGAAGGGGTTACCTTCCCTGATGGGATATTTAGGCAATAGCTCATAGATTTAATGTATGTCAAAATTTACACCATTGTCCACACAGTTTTCGAGAAATCAATTTTTTAAAAAAAATTCCTTTAAATTTTACCCAAGTACATAGGCCAAAGTAAATGACCAAAATTGTCAAAACAAAAACAGAAGGGGTTACCTTCCCTAGTGGGATATTTAGGCAATAGATCATAGATTCTATGTATGCCAAAATTAACACCATTGTCCACACAGTTTTCGAGAAATCAATTTTTTTAAAAATGTCTTGAAATTTTCATCCAAGTACACAGGTCAAAGTAAATGACCAAAATTGTCAAAACAAAAACAGAAGGGGTTACGTTCCCTGGTGGGATATTTAGGCAATAGATCATAGATTTTATGTACGCTAAAATTTACACCATTGTCCACACAGTTTTCGAGAAATAAATTTTTTAAAAAAATTCCTTTAAATTTTTCCCAAGTACATAGGCCAAAATAAATGACCAAAATTGTAAAAAAAAAAAAAACAGAAGGGGTTACGTTACCTGGTGCGATATTTAGGCAATAGATCACAGATTCTATGTATGCAAAAATTTACACCAGTGTCCACACAGTTTTCGAGAAATCAATTTTTTAAAAAAAGTCTTGAAATTTTCATCCAAGTTCACAGGTCAAAGTAAATGACCAAAATTAACAAAACAAAAACAGAAGGGGTTACGTTCCCTGGTGGGATATTTAGGCAATAGATCACAGATTCTATGTATGCCAAAATTTACACCATTGTCTACACAGTTTTCGAGAAATCAATTTTTTAGAAAAAGTCTTGTAATTTTACCCAAGTACATAGGCCAAAGTAAATAACCAAAATTAACAAAACAAAAACAGACGGGGTTACGTTCCCTGGTGGGATATTTAGGCAATAGATCACAGATTCTATGTATGCCAAAATTTACACCATTGTCCACACAGTTTTCGAGAAATCAATTTTTTTGAAAGTCTTGTAATTTTACACAAGTACATAGGTCAAAGTAAATGACCAAAATTGTCAAAACAAAAACAGAAGGGGTTACCTTCCCTGGTGGGATATTTAGGCAATAGATCATAGATTTTATGTACGCTAAAATTTACACCATTGTCCACACAGTTTTCGAGAAATCAATTTTTTAAAAAAATTCCTTTAAAAAAATTCCTTTAAATTTTACCCAAGTACATAGGCCAAAGTAAATGACCAAAATTGTCAAAACAAAAACAGAAGGGGTTACGTTCCCTAATGGGATATTTAGGCAATAGCTCATAGATTTAATGTATGCTAAAATTTACACCATTGTCCACACAGTTTTCGAGAAATCAATTTTTTAAAAAAAGTCTTGTAATTTTCACCCAAGTACATAGGTCAAAGTAAATGACCAAAATTGTCAAAACAAAAACAGAAGGGGTTACCTTCCCTGGTGGGATATTTAGGCAATAGCTCATAGATTTAATGTATGTCAAAATTTACACCATTGTCCACACAGTTTTCGAGAAATCAATTTTTTAAAAAAATTCCTTTAAATTTTACCCAAGTACATAGGCCAAAGTAAATGACCAAAATTGTCAAAACAAAAACAGAAGGGGTTACCTTCCCTAGTGGGATATTTAGGCAATAGATCATAGATTCTATGTATGCCAAAATTAACACCATTGTCCACACAGTTTTCGAGAAATCAATTTTTTTAAAAATGTCTTGACCAAAATTGTCAAAACAAAAACAGAAGGGGTTACGTTCCCTGGTGGGATATTTAGGCAATAGATCATAGATTTTATGTACGCTAAAATTTACACCATTGTCCACACAGTTTTCGAGAAATAAATTTTTTAAAAAAATTCCTTTAAATTTTTCCCAAGTACATAGGCCAAAATAAATGACCAAAATTGTCAAAAAAAAAAAAAAAAAACAGAAGGGGTTACGTTCCCTGGTGCGATATTTAGGCAATAGATCACAGATTCTATGTATGCAAAAATTTACACCAGTGTCCACACAGTTTTCGAGAAATCAATTTTTTAAAAAAAGTCTTGAAATTTTCATCCAAGTTCATAGGTCAAGGTAAATGACCAAAATTAACAAAACAAAAACAGAAGGGGTTACGTTCCCTGGTGGGATATTTAGGCAATAGATCACAGATTCTATGTATGCCAAAATTTACACCATTGTCCACACAGTTTTCAAGAAATCAATTTTTTAAAAAATGTCTTGAAATTTTCATCCAAGTACATAGGCCAAAGTAAATAACCAAAATTAACAAAACAAAAACAGAAGGGGTTACGTTCCCTGGTGGAATATTTAGGCAATAGCTCATAGATTTAATGTATGCCAAAATTTACACCATTGTCCACACAGTTTTCGAGAAATCAATTTTTTAAAAAAATTCCTTTAAATTTTACCCAAGTACATAGGCCAAAGTAAATGACCAAAATTTTCAAAACAAAAACAGAAGGGGTTACCTTCCCTAGTGGGATATTTAGGCAATAGATCATAGATTCTATGTATGCCAAATTTAACACCATTGTCCACACAGTTTTCGAGAAATCAATTTTTTAAGAAATGTCTTGAAATTTTCATCCAAGTTCACAGGTCAAAGTAAATGACCAAAATTAACAAAACAAAAACAGAAGGGGTTACGTTCCCTGGTGGGATATTTAGGCAATAGATCACAGATTCTATGTATGCCAAAATTTACACCATTGTCCACACAGTTTTCGAGAAATCAATTTTTTAGAAAAAGTCTTGTAATTTTACCCAAGTACATAGGCCAAAGTAAATAACCAAAATTAACAAAACAAAAACAGAAGGGGTTACGTTCCCTGGTGGGATATTTAGGCAATAGATCACAGATTCTATGTATGCCAAAATTTACACCATTGTCCACACAGTTTTCGAGAAATCAATTTTTTAAAAAATGTCTTGAAATTTTCATCTAAGTACATAGGCCAAAGTAAATAACCAAAATTAACAAAACAAAAACAGAAGGGGTTACGTTCCCTGGTAGGATATTTAAGCAATAGCTCATAGATTTTATGTATGCCAAAATTTACACCATTGTCCACACAGTTTTCGAGAAATTTTGTTTTGACAATTTTTTTTGTTTTGACAATTTTGGTCATTTACTTTGGCCTATGTACTTGGCTGAAAATTCCAAGACTTTTTTTTAAAAATTGATTTCTCGAAAACTGTGTGGACAGTGGTGTAAATTTTGGCATACATAGAATCTATGATCTATTGCCTAAATATCCCACCGAGGAAGGTAACCCCTTTTTTTTTGTTTTGACAATTTTGGTCATTTACTTTGGCCTATGTGCTTGGCTGAAAATTCCAAGACTTTTTTTTTAAAAATTGATTTCTCGAAAACTGTGTGGACAATGCACTATAGGAAATTTTACCCTTTTTTTGGCCAAAATTATTTACAGCCAAACGGCTGGACCGATTTGACTGATTTTTTTTATTTGACTTTTGGAAGACTCTTTAGAGCGAGGGAGTGACTCTTAAAGGTTTTCATACACTCAAAAAAAAAAAATTAGTAAAGTTACCTAAAAAATTACCTAATAATTAGTTCCAAACAGGGTTCCCGGGTTATAAGTTGCCGCATCTAAGATTTTTTAGATCCTTGATAGTTTATATGGTTTTCTAAATTGTTTTTACAATATTTTTTTTTTGAGTGTACACTAACTTTCGAAGATAACAGTAGAAATTTATTTTAACAATGTTAAGAAGTGTCAAACAAATCTACTTTTTAATAAGGATTTTATTCAAAAATTTTATTTTTGAGTTCCAAGTCGTCAACTACATTTCAAAATGCCACTACGGGCAGCCGTAGATGATGCAAGAGCTAGGGGCTCAACTTCCCTATTTAGATCTTTAGAGATTTCTGCTGTAACTCGTATTTTTGTTCTCGCAGATTTTGACAAAAAAAGTTAATTGCGGTCGCCCAGGTTTCGATTTAGTGGAGGCAGGCTGCGTTTCAAGTTTTTTTTAGCCAAGTATTGCCTTTAAGCCAAACAGCATGCTGTCTTTCAAAAATTTTCAAACTCCTACAACTTTTAATCCTTTTCATATTTATATTTGAACAAAATATTCTTAATTCCTCCTTTATATATTGTTTAAAGTTTTCGAAACATTCACTCTCAGCAATGTATGAAAAGAAATGGTCAGAAATAGCGGCTCCTTATCCACCTCTGCTTTATTTCTCTCGCCATGTATTAAATAACTCTGAATTTGGCACTCAGTAGTCACCTGGAAAAATGGGTATAAAAAAAAAGTTTGCACATATCCGACCTTGAAATTTTTTAAATTCGGAAGGTAATTGATTGTCCTAGAGAACTTTTATGGTTTTATAGCTAACATATGCTATCATTTTTTTTTAAGTCAAAATAAAATTCCAATTCATACTTCAATATGTTCATCTTAAGGTCACTTCAATTTTTCCAATAAAATCGATCTAATAGATGAGTTCACCAACATTTCACTATTTATCATTAAAGTACTCACCTTTGACATTATTTTCCATTTTTTAGTTTTTAAAAACTATAAATTCTTAATATAAAAACTTTTGTTAGAAGCTATCACAAAATTCGCTGCTCTCAATCGTCATTTTATAACTAAGTAAGAAATTGCAAGAAAAACTACTGATAAAGTGACAGTACATCAATTCTGTCGAAAAATTGAGAAAGAATTGTTTACTTTGTTAAGTTTTTTTTATATTAATGTGAAAAAAAATAATGTTTGCAAAAATTTTAATTTTGACTTTTGGCCAAAAAATGGGTAAAATTTCCTATAGTGCAATGGTGTAAATTTTGGCATACATAGAATCTATGATCCATTGCCTAAATATCCCACCGGGGAACGTAACCCCTTCTGTTTTTGTTTTGACAATTTTGGTCATTTACTTTGGCCTATGTACTTGGCTGAAAATTCCAAGACTTTGTTAAAAAATTGATTTCTCGAAAACTGTGTGGACAATGGTGTAAATTTTGGCATACATAAAATCTATGAGCTATTGCCTAAATATCCCACCGGGGAACGTTACCCCTTCTGTTTTTGTTTTGACAATTTTGGTCATTTACTTTGACCTGTGTACTTGGATGAAAGTTTCAAGACATTTTTTAAAAAATTGATTTCTCGAAAACTGTGTGGACAATGGTGTAAATTTTGGCATACATAAAATCTATGAGCTATTGCTTAAATATCCCACCAGGGAAGGTAACCCCTTCTGTTTTTATTTTGACAATTTTGGTCATTTCCTTTTTACTTGGGGAAATTAAAAAAAAATTATATTAATAAAACTGTGTTGGCAATGGTGTACTTTTTGGCATGCATACAATTTCTAAGCCATTGCTTAAAAATCTCGCTTAGAAATGTTGCCCCTTCATTTTTTTTTTAAGATTTTGGTCAGCTAATGTGAAAATAATTTTTAGGTACATTTAATACATTGGCCAGATATCGGTATATATTCTATATATATTTATTTTCAAATTTGTCACCGATTTCTTAAAGGAAGGTATCTATCTTTGGGTAGCTAACTTCACAATGTTAAATAACAGCTACTGTTAGGATGTTAACATTTTTGTGGAAGGTATCTATTTTTGGGTAGCTAACTTCACACCCTTCGGATAGACTTGGAATTATTTTTTGAGTCGATTTAGCAATGTCAGTCCGTCTGTCTATGTAAACGGTTTAAGCACGATACTTAAGCATCTTTTGAACCATGACTCTAATAACCGTATTATAATAGGTACATTAATCCAAATTTCAAAGAATCGAATTAGTCCTTCTACCGATATTCAAATAATTCCCTTAAAATTCATGGAAATTCGAAATATTTTATTAAAGTTTAGTTTGTATGTGTTAATCGTGTACTACGGTAACTTAATCGAATATGAATATAATTGGACCATTTTTGGACTTGTCCTTATATAAAAATTTCGCCAGATGTTTGTTAAATCGGTTGGCAAAGTCAATTCCACTCCAATTTTGTAATGTTTTTTTTACACTAAAAGAAAGGTGGATTAAATCGGTCATGTTTGAACTTGAGACCCATTTTCCGAAAATCACTGGTTTAGGGTATCATATTGTCGATCATATTGATCGACTACAATTTTCTTACTTTTACATTTTTTCTATATAGAAAAAGTCTTAGACTCTGCGACAATTTTTCTATATAGAAAAATCACAGATTCTCTTTCTATCTACGCCAATGATTTCTACTTCTACCCACTGCACAAACATTTCTGTATTATATTTGTATTGTTTCTACCCCTCCCTAGTTTCAATTATGCCGCCTCCTTATTTATTGTTTTCTTCTAACTGGCTTATCACTGTTAAGTTTAACTAAATTGTCCCCAATATGTGTTTGTTGTTTTAAATTGCAATAATTAATTTGAAAGCAACTGATAAGAGTAATGTGTATTAAAATAATGACTATAGAAAAAAAATGTGGGAGTAAATTACGTAAACTATTATTAAATTTAAGATATTAAAAAAAAATCCACTAAAATGTAAATTCAGCTAGGTTAATACCATATTCAGCGATCTTAATTTGAAATTATATTAAAAACAAGTGAGAAAATTATAGTCGGTCAAGACTGATTAGATCTATATTTTGTCAAATCTTTAATAAATGTAAAAAGCACTCACTAATCAAATTTGAGTGGAATAGGCTTCTTTTTGTTGACAAGAAACCGCTTCAACTGAATATCGGGCGAAATTTTCACATGGGACCTAAGTCCAAAAATGGTCCGATGATAATCAGATTTGATAACGTTATCAAAGTACGCGTTTAACATACACAAACTAAATATTAATTAAATATTTTTTATTTTCATGAAATGTGAGAGATTTATGTGAAAATCGGGAAGGTGTTTGTATGGGGGCTACAAGAAGAACTGATCCGATTTCTTTAAAATTCGGAATGGTGACTTGTGTCGACGAAACTTGATTACCTGCCAAATTTCCAAAGGATACCTATTAAAATGCGGCTATTAGAGTCATTTGAGTCAAAACTAAAGAGGACCTTTTTATGGGGGCTAGGTCTAAATATGGACCGATTTTTTTCAATTTCAATAGGCTTCGTGCTTGGGCCAAAAGAGGCTTAAGTTTCAAATTTTAAGTCAATTGATTAAAAATTGCGACCTGTATCGTGTTTACACCGTTTACATGGACAGACGGACGGACGGACAGACGGACGGACATCGCTAAATCGGCTCAAAAAGTGATTCTAAATCGATCGGTATACTTAAAAGTGGGTCTAGGACCAATATTTCGTGAGTTACAAACATCAGCACAAACTCATTATACCCTGTACCACAGTGTGGTGTAGGGTATAATAAAATATGCTAAATAGCATATTTGGCTAGCGGAATAACTTATTTAGCTAGCAGAAAAGCCTATTTAGCTAGGTAAACAACTTATTCAATTTGCTGAATATCGTCGCTGAATTATCCATTCAGCTAACTGAATAGCATTACATAACAAAAAATCGGGGTTTTAAAAATTTGATTTTTATCTAACCTAGTTTGTTTACCTTGCTAAATAGTTTATTCCGCTAGCTAAATGGTGTTATTATATTCAGCTAGCCAAAAATCATATTCAGCTTGCTAAATATTATATTCACCTATCTAAATATCATATTCACCTATCTAAATATCGTATTCAGCTAGCTAAATATCATATTCAGCTAGCCAAAAATCATATTCAGCTAGACAAATATCATATTCAGCTAGCTAAATATCATATTCAACTAGCTAAATACCATATTCAGCTAGCTAAATATCATATTCATCTAGCTAAATATCATATTCAGCTGGATAAATATAATTTAGATAGCTAAATATCATGTTCAGCTAACTAAATATCATATTCATCTAGCTTAATATCATGTTCATCTAGCTAAATGATATTTATCATATTCAGCTAGCTAAATACCATATTCAGCCATCTAAATATCATATTCAGCCATCTAAATATCATATTCAGCCAGCTTAATATCATATTCAGCCAGCTAAATATCATTTAGCTAGCTAAATATCATGTACAGCCAGGGATGGAAAATCGGAATTTTGAAATGGTACTGGAGCTCAACCAAAAAAGTACTTTTTCGCTCTCGACGGTACTAAAAAAAATTAAAGTCCAGTTTCAGTACGACAAACGCCGTTCGCCTGCGACGAATAAGAAGGAACTAGGCATAATTCAATATAAAAGTTCTTAAATTGAGGACATCCTTATTCATTTATTTATTTTTTTTTGAGAAAACTTTAATAAAGGTTGGCTAAAATCAAAAATTTCATTTATTTGAAGCTTTTGAAACATTTTTCCAATGAAAATCGTTCGATTTTCGGATTTTCTTTTTAAATTTGGTTGAAAAATATATGAAATCGACTGGTATAGAAAAGGTACTAAATCAGTCGCGGGGGTACTACGGTATTTTTGAGAGTAAAAAAGTACTGAAAAAAGTACTAAAGTACTAACTTTTCCATCCCTGTGTACAGCTAAATAAATATCATATTCATCTAGCTTAATATCATGTTCAGCTAGCTAAATATCATATTCAGCTAGCTATAAATCAAATTCAGCTAGCTACCGCATTTGATATAAATTAAGAGTCTGTTATTTATTTAGCTAAATTAATTATTTAGCTAGCTGAATAGCTTATTCAGCATTATTAATCATTACAAAATTTTAGCTGAATAACAATTTTGTTTGTTACGACTTAAAATTCACTTAAAAATTTAACTATTCCTAAACCAATTGAACAATCATGATCTTTATTTAATTGATTTTTGCACAACAAATATTCTTTTTTATAAGGGTTCATGTTGAAAAAATGCAGAAGAAAAATTGAATTTCTAAAAATTATAGAATGTCTATAATTTTTAGAAATTCAATTGTTCTTCTGCATTTTTTCAACTTGAACCCTTATAACAAATATAATCAGAGCCCGTGCTCGATCTGTACTTACAGAAAAATCAAATAAATATTCTTTTTGTTGTCATCTTGTATAACCATGAAAGTTTATTGAACTAAATTTTACACTGCGGGTTAGCCCTAACTTTACATTGTTTAGTAAACATTAAAGTTTATTATTATACTTTTAAATTGTAGTTATCTGTGCAAACATGTATGAAAGCTGCATTATAATGCAATTAATTTCAATGATTAATTTTACAAATGAACTACATACTATATGTATTCTCTGTTCTAAATACTAGACATTCATAGCCCTCCATCTCTCACTTAGAATACTTCCCGTGTTTTCACTCTGTTTAAATTGTTTATTTTTATACCCTCCAATTAGTGGTAGAGGGTATATATTTGTTTGTCATGGAGTTTGTGACGAATTGAAATATCGGTCTGGGACCCCATAAAATATATACACATAACACTACAGAACATGTTGAAAAAAACTTGATACGACTGGGACGTGACCTTACACAGTTAATTGCAATTGTTCTAGTGATCACAAATCTGGTCTCTAAACTTTTATATCACATCAGGTTTTTAAGAAAATTGAGGTCAAAGTTCAAAAATTGCCGTTTTCGTCATTTTTGAGAACTTATAGCGTATGAAACCGATGTAATATCGACTTAAAAATAAGTCGAGGGTAAAGCTTAAACATTGCTTTTAAGGACGCTGAACTCATTTGGTCAATCAAGTTAACCCTTAGGGCACCAATTGTCTCTCAATGAAAAAAAAACCTTATACGAATGGAACGCCACCTTATACACATGATTACAATTATTCTCTTGGTCACAAATCCGGCCTTCAAATTTTTCCATTACATCAGGTTTTTGAGAAATTTGTAATACAAAAAAATCGCGTTTTCGGACATATTTGACAACTCATAGCGGATAAACCCGATGTGCTGACGACTTAAAAATAAGCCTCAAACATTACTCTTTAAGATGTATAAATCATTTGAGCAGTCGCTTTAACCGTTTGAGCACCAATTGTCCTTCAATAAGGTATTTTCCCCCAAAAATGTTTTTTTTTTAATAAGATATCATTAAAAGACAATTGGTGCCCAAAGGGTTAAGGCGACTGACCAAATGAGTTCTGCATCTTAAAGAGCAATGTTTAAGCTTTACCCTCGACTTTTTTTAAGTCCCTATCACACCGGGTTCATGGTTCATCGGTTCTATGGGTTTCCAAAAATGTCCAAAATGATGATTTTTGTACTTTGACCTCAATTATCTCAAAAACCTGATGTGATGGTAAAGTTTGGAGACCGGATTTTTAACCAGCAGAACTTTTGTAATAAAGTGTATAAGGTTGCGTCACAGTCAGAGCTTCGAAGGATTTCATTCCTTAATTCGATTTGCCATTCTGAATGAAATTTTAGTGATTGCATTCCCCAATCACATTTAAGCGAATTGAATGAATTCGCTTTAGACTCATTCGATTTATAAATAGCGAATGCATTCGATTTATTTTTCATTCGACTTTCAAAAATTGAATGCATTCGATTTTTTTTCATTCGACTTTTAAAAATCGAATGCATTCACTTGCGAATGCAATCGATTTTCTTTTCATTCAATTTGAAAAATCGAATGGCTTATTCATTCATTGCATAAAAAACTTAAAAAAACTAACCAAAATAGAGCAAAACGCAGCCAATTTTTTGCCCATAGTATCGCCAACACTTAACACTTTTTGTCGTGTAGGCAGTTGATATGTGCATTTTTAAAATTTTCGGGAACACACATTTTTTTTTGGATTCAAAATTAGGGACCATTAGGGCCATCGTATGTAAAGAGAGCCGGCGATACTATAAACCAAAATTTGGCTCCGTTTTGGTATATCTATTAAAAAAATCGATTGCATTCGCAGTGGAATGATAAAACATCGAATGCATTCGATTTCTAAATCGAATGAACAAGAAATCGAATGCATTAATTTTTTTCTATTCAATCGAATGAATTCCAAGGACTGCATTCATTGTTGATTTATGAAATCGAATGCATTCACTGATTATGAAAATTGAATTGATTTTTTTGAGAATTCATTCGAAAAGGATTTCATTCTTCGAAGCTCTGGTCACAGTCGCATTTTCCATGCTTAGTAGTGTTATTAATCAGTGATTGATTTTAAGACGCCCGTCTGTTAAAATGGCGATCACGACCAAAGTGTTTACTTGTTATTCCCCTGAGAAGTTTTTCATTGCATTTGAGCAATATATTCCACATAACCTAAAAAATACAAAATGTTTTAATTTGACTGCTGGTAAAAATATGTGAACAGAATTGGATACCAAATGGTATTTAAACGATTAAATGGTTTTTTACATAAAAAAATTTTTTTTTTGTCAAAAAAAGAATTTTTGTGAAATTTTTTATAAAAAAAAAATTGCAAAAATTGTTTTTCACAAAATTTTTTTTGTTAAAATTAATTTCTTTTACCAATTATAACAAAATTTTTTTCACAAAGTTTTTTGCATTAAAATTTTTTATATTGTGGAGGGTATCAATATATTCGGCAAGGCCGAATCTTGTTTTCTTTCCATTGTATGCATTATAATTTTTTTTACTTAGCATATTTATAAGATAATATTTATTTAAAAAGATAACATTAACTTTTTAATCATTTACATTTAGAATTCATAATTTTATTTTACTACTTTTCTTATAGTTTCATTTCAGTTTCATTATTTTAATCAGTTATTTACTTTATGTTTATAATTTATAATAATGTTACATTTGATTTGATGTACTTTAATTTTTTTCTTTTTAGAACTCATGATGGTTAATCTAGCATATTTGTTTTATTTTTTTTAGGTACTGCACCTGTTGTACCATTTATGCCAACATTGGCTAAACAACTGGGTTATTCCAGTGTGGTTGTGGGAACAATGTATACAATATTGCCTATAATAGGCATGTTAGCAAAACCATTAGTTGGCTTTATATCTGATCGGTAAGTTTAGAAATATTTAGGATTAATTGTAAAATTTTTTATAGTCAAAAACGAACCTTGGTCGTTAATATATTTTACGCCCCCTTTTGTGGGCGTTATATACAAAAAGTCATAAAATTGCTGCAAATCCGCACTTTTGTTAGTTGAAAAAATTTTCCTCTTTTTTTCTTCCAATTCTTTGAATTTTTCAAGTTCTTTATTGAGCCATAGTTTTAATTTTTTTTTAAATAAAATTAATTTAAAAATGTTCCCATTTTCATTTCAGTTATCAACGTCATCGTATGTTATTTATTATATCTGAAATTATTACCGCTGTGGCCTTTTTTCTCATCATGTTTACACCTGCCATACCAAAAAATGCTCCTATCGTTGATTTCCATTGTCATGCTGGCGTTACTGATTTACGCTATTGTTCTGAATTTGATAAATGTACAAATAATGATTTACAGCAACACTATAATCAAACACTGACATGTAAACTTCATTGTCAAGCCCAACCCTATATGTGGGATATTATATGTCAAGATTGGCTTAATTCTACGAATTGTGGTCCAAATACCGCAAGCTCAATGGATATTATAGCTAATGTTGATATGTCTGATATACAGGTGGAAAACAACTGTATGTTCTTTATGATACCACAAACTAAGGGTCAAATAAATGGACAGAATGTTTCCATGTATTGTCCCAAAGATAAACAATATTTTAATGCTTCATGTACGCTAGATTGTAACGATGATTATTTGGACAGTCAACTTGGATTGAGCCCAGTTATAAATAATAATGCTGCCTTTGGTTTATATCAATTTTGGTGGTTCTTTTCAATGTTAATTATATCATGGATTGGTATGGCGGCCGTTGTTAGTATTGGTGATGCTATTTGTTTTAGTATCCTAGGAGAACGTGCTCATTTATATGGCAAACAACGTTTATATGGTTCAATTGGTTGGGGTATATTTGCCATAATATCGGGAGTTTTAGTGGATAAAATGTCGACGGGTGTTGATAAAGATTACACCATAGTATTTTGGATGACAGCTGTTATTATAGGATTGGATGTTGTTGCTTCATTAAAGTTGAGGGTAAGTATAAGGGACTAGTTAAGATAATTTTTACAGAAGTATAATCAGGTTGGAAGACAACCTTTTCCGAAAGAAAAGTTCTCAGATTCTGAGACAGTTTTTCTACAGATTTTTTTTTAGTTCTAAAAAATGTTTTCCGAATAAAATTTATAAGATTTTGAAAAAATAATTTTGGAGAATTTTTCAGATTAGGACACAAAAATATTTTTCATATAGAAAAATTCACCATTACAAGTTGGACCCCACAATGGGCGCCATTTAGTTGATCAGATACTTTCGTGTTCTAACCCATTTTTGTATAGACAAATTCTTAGATCCTCTGACAATTTTTGTCTCTGTTTCTGAAACCTCTTATTCAGTTTCTAGAGCCTTTATTTTTTTTTATTGAAACAAAAAGTGGTATTACAAGGTTTTGTTTCTTAAGACTTCAACTAGTTCAATAATTAGATAGATAGTAGTTTTCTTCCAGATGGTTTTTTAGTTTAAGGTTGTGTATGTCTAAAGCCTTCATAACTACAGTAAGGCGGTATACTGAGGAAACCCAGCAGACCTACTGGAAAATTACACGGATACTTTCTACACGGATGGATCCAGTAACTCGAATGGCGCTGGGTCTGGCTGGTATTTTGACGATGCGACCAAATGCTATATTGCTATGGGAAAAATGGCTACAGTATTTCAGACTGAAATATTTTCTATTTTGGACGTAGCGATCTGGATAATTAGGAACAGATGGAGTAATAGGAGAATCAGTATTTGCAGTGACAGCCAAGCTGCGCTCATTGCACTTGAATCTCCAGTCACTTCATCCAAAATTGTCCAGGAATGTAGACGCAGACTCAATGAGGTCTCATGTGATAATAGCGTCAGTCTTCTGTGGGTTCCGGGTCATAGGGGAATACGGGGAAACGAGATTGCCGATTCTTTGGCAAATCTTGGCTCTGATACAATTCCTTACAATCCGGAACCTCAAATTGGTATTGGCTTGACATGTCTGATGCGTTGGATCATCTCTCATATGAAAGAAACTTTCATGGAAAGATGGTCAAATGAGTTGGCATGCAAGAATACCAAACATTTTGTGATTAAGCCAGACAAGAAAGTGGCTAACTATCTACTCAGCTTCAGTCGAATAGACTGTCGCAGACTTACTGGCTTAATTACGGGACACAATGCCTGTGCTCGTCATATGACGAGATTAGGTGTCTTATAAGACCCATTATGCGTGGCTTGTCTTGAGGATGATGACACAACTGAACATTACGTCTGTTGTTGTCCAGCGTTCTCAAGGGCTAGACTGCGGATATTGGGTTCTGATATTCTGGGTTCTGACACCGTCCATGGACTCCCCTTGTCTGATTTTCTCAAGTTTGTGAAAGCAACTGAGAAATTCTGAACAAGCACTTTTCTTTCTTTTTCTTCTCAACCTTTTATCACCCTTACTTAATCTTTCTTTTCAGGGTACGGTACAATGGACTATTTTAAGTCTGAGCGCTATGGACTTGCCTAGAAAATTTACTTATTTTTTAGGCTTGTACAACCCACCCTCAACTCAACTCAACAAGGGGGTATACTCACTTTGTCGTTCCGTGTGTAGAGCATCGAACGATCTGTCAGGGGACCCCACAACGTATATACATTGTTGATGCATGATAGATTTTAAGACCTATGAATTTCCGTTCGCATGTCCATGTAAAGAGCGTTTCAGTCAAAAAAATTCACAATTACAAGTGTGCCCCACGGTGGGCGCCATTTGCAATGGTGAGTTTCTTTTGAATTTTGTATCTTTTAGTTGATCAGGTATTCTTTTTCTCAGTTTCCAAAACTTTTTGCTTCAGTTTTTGAAGCCTTCAATGGTGACGATCTTTTGAAAACAAGGTTGGGTTATGAGTAACATTAAAATTTTTTATATATTTTTTAAGAATATTCTCCTATTCTAAGATATTTTTGTAAGACACCTTCTTAGATCCTTAGACATTTTTTGTCCCAGTTTCTGAAACCTTTTGTCTCAGTTTTTAAGACTTCATAACTACAATCTGAGGAATAAGTCCGTAAATGTGGAAAATTGGACCTTGGAAAAAGTTCCTCCTTTAAAAACTAAACCAACCTCTAAAAATCATTTTTTTTGTATTTTTTGTTAAACAAATTAAGCATTTTTGTGATAGAAAAAATCAAAGACCAGCTGTTGGACCTAAGGAATTACAATATGCCGTTGTTTTGTAATCATGATATTTTTTTTATAGAAAAATTCTTAGAATCTGAGGACATTTTCTGCACTTTTTAGAATGAAAGAAATTTTTTGTTCGAAAAATTCTTATTCTCTAATCCGTATTTGTGTAAAAAAACTTTGATATTGAAAAATTTTTCGTATAAAAAACATTCTTTATTTATGCCCCACGTTGGGCGCCATTTTTTAATACCATACTTGGGACCTGACATTACTTTTGTATGAAAAAACAATGCCAATGCCTGCTATTTTCAGTCCTCAGGTCCCAATTATGGTAAATAAAAGACAAATATCAAAGTGTTTTTAATTTCCAATTTTATTAATACCATGCTCCTTTTTTCTAGCACACTCAAACCCATTTATCACCCAATATTCTTAAAGATGTTGGACAAATGTTCCTTTCCGTACGCTGTGTTGTCTTCTTTATATGGTGCATTTTTATTGGTCTGGGTACTGCTCTTATCTGGAACTTCCTGTTTTGGCATTTAGAAGAATTAGCTGGCTGTGATGAAACTTCCATGAAAACACTGCAGGGTGCTGTTATGGCTATACAATGTTTTTGTGGTGAATTACCATTTTTCTTTTTCTCTGGTTGGATATTAAAGAAAATTGGACATGTTAATGCTATGAGCCTGGTGCTATTTGGTTTTGGTGTACGTTTTATATTATATTCCATGTTACAAGATCCATGGTATGTTTTGCCCATAGAATTGCTAAATGGTATAACATTTGGTTTATTCTATGCTACAATGGCATCATATGCTAGCATAGTAGCGCCACCTGGAACAGAAACAACAATGCAGGTGGGTTTTAAAATAACAACAACAAAATTGTTTAAACTTTAATTCTTATTTTTTTTTTCTTCCAGGGCCTTGTTGGTGCTATTTTTGAGGGTATTGGTGTTTCTATGGGTAGTTTTATTGGTGGTTTATTATTTGAATCTGTTGGCCCTGGCCATACATTTGAAATTTTTGGTGTTTCTGCTTTTATAGCTTTTGTTGTTCATGTCTGTTTGCAAATGTATTTGCAACGTCATCATTCTAGTACTGATAGTGATAATGGTAAGCAAATTCCTACAGACCATGTAAATGATTCCTTAAATATTAAAGATGATACCAGCGATAATCATATTACTAATTCAAATACCAATGAAACTTTAGTACACAATACAAATGACCAAACAAAATTTACTAATGTGGATTTAAATTCATAAAAAAAAGTAAAAAAACACAAACAAAAAAGACCAAATTTTTAAATATGAGGCATTTATTATACTACATACAGTAGAATATTAATTTTCAAATAAATATAAGCTGGCATTAACTTAATTTTAGATTTTTTTTTTAATTTTTGAAGTAAATGCAGGAACAGAACAAGCACTGCACGGGGTCGGTTTCCAATTAGAATGTAAATTATTTTTTCATACCGGCGCCGGCCACCGGTTTTATCTGTCAAATCGTATGGAAAAAATCGTGCTGGGATTGTTCTGTTCCTAATCTTAATTAGGAAAATTCAAATTTGTTCATTTTTGACCTTAAATTTGTATACTTCTGTTCGAAGTTTTAGTTAAATAAAATTAATAAAAATTTTGATAAACTTTAAAAAAAAAATCAAAATCAATTTGAATATTTCGATGTTAACCCCCTAATTTTGTAAAACGCAACGCGCCGCGTTGTCAAAATTTCTGTGTAATTTGTTTTTGTTACAACAACAAATTCTATTAAAATTTTGAAAACGCGGCGCGTTGCTTTTTACAAAATTAGGCCATAAGAAAAAAAATTTATAAAAATTGTTTTAAAAAAATTGTTCCTTTATTTAACATTATCTAAACCGATTTTATCTAAACTGATTTTATCTAAACCTTTATTATATAAAAAAGATTTTTTTTACATTTAGGTCAAGTTTTTAGGATCAGATTTGTTCTAGCATTACTTAGATTTTATTAAAAGTTTTGTCGGAACTGCCTAATCCGAGTACTTTAAATTAAGTATGTACTTTAAAATAAGTTTAAACTTAATCAACATCCTAAAAACTCGGCCTTTTCCGCATCTTTTAAAATTTGTTTATCAATGTTCTACTGTAATTTATTTTTTGTTGATTTGGCAGTTATTTTTTTTTTTTTATATTTGCCAACTTTGTTGTAACTTTAAGACATTTAATATAAATATTTTTTTATTGTTCAATACATTTTTATACCATAATAAATTTTTAACACATTTTTAAACAGAAAAAAAAAACTTTTATAATGTACAATAACCACTTTCAGTTTTTATCAATTGATATACAATACAATGTTGGATATTGTAAAGTAGAGAATTCCAGCTGTAATTGGATTCTTTTATATACAAAATAAAATTCTAGAGACTGTCTAGATTGGAAAAATGTCGAAGATTCTGAGACATTTTTCCTTTAGAAAAATTCAGACATTTTCTATAGGAAAAATGTCGCAGAATCTGAGACATTTTCTATAAGAAAAATGTCGCAGAATCTGAGACATTTTCTATAAGAATAATGTAGAAAAATCTGATACATTTTCTATAAGAAAAATGTCGCAGACTCTGACACATTTTCTATAAGAAAAATGTCACAGAATCTGAAACTTTTTCTATAGGGAAAATGTCGCAGAATCTGAGACTTTTTCTATAGGAAAAATGTCGCAGAATGTGATACTTTTTCTATAGCAAAATTTCGAAGAATCTGAGACTTTTTCTATAAGAAAAATGTCGCAGAATCTGAGACATTTTCTAAAAGAAAAATGTCGCAGAATCTGACACATGTTCTATAAGAAAAATGTCGCAGAATCTGAGACTTTTTCTATAGGAAAAATGTCGCAGAATCTGAGACTTTTTCTATAGGAAAAATGTCGCAGAATCTGAGACTTTTTCTATGGGAAAAATGTCACAGAATCTCAAACTTTTTCCATATAGGAAAAATTTTGCAGAATCTGAAACTTTTTTTATAGGAAAAATGTCGCAGAATTTGAGACTTTTTTCTATAGGATAAATGTCGCAGAATCTGAGACTTTTTTCTATAGGAAAAATGTCGCAGAATATGAGACTTTGTAGAAAAATCTGATACATTTTCTATAAGAAAAATGTCGCACACTCTGACACATTTTCTATAAGAAAAATGTCACAGAATCTGAAACTTTTTCTATAGGGAAAATGTCGCAGAATCTGAGACTTTTTCTATAGGAAAAATGTCGCAGAATGTGATACTTTTTCTATAGCAAAATTTCGAAGAATCTGAGACTTTTTCTATAAGAAAAATGTCGCAGAATCTGAGACATTTTCTAAAAGAAAAATGTCGCAGAATCTGACACATGTTCTATAAGAAAAATGTCGCAGAATCTGAGACTTTTTCTATAGGAAAAATGTCGCAGAATCTGAGACTTTTTCTATAGGAAAAATGTCGCAGAATCTGAGACTTTTTCTATGGGAAAAATGTCACAGAATCTCAAACTTTTTCCATATAGGAAAAATTTTGCAGAATCTGAAACTTTTTTTACAGGAAAAATGTCGCAGAATTTGAGACTTTTTTCTATAGGATAAATGTCGCAGAATCTGAGACTTTTTTCTATAGGAAAAATGTCGCAGAATATGAGACTTTTTTTATACGAAAAATTTCGCAGAATCTGAGACTTTTTCTAAAGAAAAAAATTCTCAGAATCTGAGACTTTTCTAAAGGAAAAATGTCTCAGAATCTAAAACTTTTTCTATAGGAAAAATATCTCAAATTCTAAGATATTTTTCCTATTGGAAACATGTCTCAGAATCTGAGACATGTCTCAGATTCTGAGACATTTTCCTATAGGAAAAATATCTTAGAATTTGAGACTTTTTCTATATGGAATTTCGGAGAATGTCGAGACTTTTTCTATAAGAAAAATTTTGCAGAATCTGAGACTTTTTCTATAGGAAAAATGTCGCAGAATCTGAGACTCGGACATAGAAGAAAAGTCTAAAGCTTTTTCTATAGGAAAAATGTCTCAGAATCTAAGACTTTTTCTAAAGAAAAAATTTCTCAGAATCTGAGACTTTTCTATAGGAAAAATGTCTCAGAATCTGAAACTTTTTTATAGGAAAAATATCTCAGAATCTAAGATTTTTTCTATTGGAAACATGTCTCAGAATCTGAGACATGTCTCAGATATAGGAAAAATGTCTTAGAATTTGAGACTTTTTCTATATGGAATTTCGGAGAATGTCGAGACTTTTTCTATAAGAAAAATTTTGCAGAATCTGAGACTTTTTCTATAGGAAAAATGTCGCAGAATCTGAGACTTTTGCCATGTCTCAGAATCTGGGACTTTTTCTATAGGAAAAATGTCTCACAATCGGAGACTTCTTCTATAGAAAAAGAGTCGCAGAAGCTGAGACATTTTCTATAAGAAAAATGTCTCAGAATCTAAGACTTTTTCTATAGAAAAATGTTTCAGAATGTGAGACTCTGTCTATAGGAAAAATGTCTCAGAATCTGAAACTTTTTTTATAACAAAAATGTTTTATAATCTAAAATTTTTTCTAAAAAAAATGTCGCAAAATCTGATACTTTTCTATAGGAAAAATGTCGCAGAATCTGAGACTTTTTTTTATAGAAAAAATGTCGCAGAATCTCAGACTTGCTTTTCCCCAGAATATGAGAATTTGTCTTTAGAAAAAATTTCGGAAAATCTCAAATTTGATTTGTCTTTAAAAATCTATCCTTTCGCTCTAAAACAAAAATTAAAATATTAACATATTTTGCTCTCATTTAACTATCTTTCTCTTTTATAAATGTTTTAATTTTAATTGCTTTGTTAAAAAAAAACGTAACTAACATTTTTTTTTATTTTTCTTTCTAACCAATTTTTTTAGGAACAGTTAAATATTTAGCGCCTACTGATGCCATGCATATGCTTAACGATCGAGAATATATAATAACGTAGAGATTTGCTGTAATTTTCTATATGTGTGTTTTTGTTAATAATTATTTATTTTGGGTTTAATTTCACAATCTTCCAAAAAAGAAACCTTTCAGCAAAATGTCTTAAAGTGTTGTTTACGAAAAAGATAATTTAATTTTCAAAAATAACAAAAAAAATTTATTTGGAAGATTGTGCAAATCAATACCTTAATGAGTAGTTATATTTAAATGTAGACATTTTTATTTTCTTTTTAATATTATTATTAATATTTTTTCTAATATTATTATTAATTGAGAACAAAAATTGTTTGTTATATTTTAAGATTGTTTTACTCTTAATACTTACATTTAAATAAGCATGTTGTTATTTATTGAGAACAAACATTGATTGTAATTTCTTAGTAATTACTTAAAATCTTATAACTAAAACAGCATGTTATTAATTTATTGAGAACAAATATTGATTTATAATCTTAAAAGTTATTTAGAAAACAAACAAACAACAAAAGCATGTTTAATTATATTTGAACGAATTTCTGTTTTAAACAAAAATCATTAAAAACTGCATGTATAACTTGTCATTTAAAAAAGTATTTTTTTAATTTTCTCTTAATTTAAGCATGTTTAAATATTATTAATTATTATTTTTTATTAATAAGACCAAAGTTTTTTAGTATAAAGTAATTTATATTTTCGATAATGTTTTCCGTAAATATATATTTTTTTAGATATAAATATAAAAAAGTAAAACAATAATATATAATGATAGTACTTTTTTTATAAAAGTTAAACTTAAAGTCTTCTTTTAAAAATTATTGTTGTTTACCAATTAAAGATTCTTCCTGCTGCTGTTTTTGTAATTTACGCTGTAATTCTTTTTCTTTGCACGTTTGTATATTTATGGCTCTTTTCTAGAATTAAATAATAAAATTATATTTTTATTTTTTATTAATAACAAATAAAGTTTAAAAAAAAAAAATTTAATTCAAAATCTGGTTTTAAGCATGAGTTTTTTTATTCACTCAAAGATTTAGGTTTTATACTTGTTTAATTTCGAATTAAAATTTCAATTTACCTTTAATATTTTTGTACGTTGATAAACACTTTGCATTTGTTTTTTAATTTTTAATAATTTTTCTCTATACAATTTAACATTGTTCATCTGTAAGACAATAAAAAAATGATTAAATTATTTTTTTACACTATTGGGGCTTATCGATATTTCAAAACAAATATCTTTGATTATGATAAGATTATTAAAGCCATTTCTATTATTTGCCAATTAATGGTTTGATAGCAATACTTTGTAACAAAGTATTTAAATAATATAATGATAAAAATCTTGGTATACTGCTAATCTAATAAATTTGATAACACTATCAAATAGTTAACTAAATTTCGGCTGGTAATTATAATTTACTATATTAAACTGTCAAGAGTTTGGAAATTTTGTTTATAATTTATAATTACTAAATTGAAAAATATTTTTATACCCTGCTGTTAGTAGTAGAGGATATTTAAAAGATTTTTACCCAGTTTATAACGCCTTGGTTCATGATTTCCAATTGATGACGATCTAATTGTAAGTATGCTTGTCTTTTTGTCTGTCTGTTAAAAAGGCTCAGATTCTATAATACTTTTTCTACCCAAAAAGTATCTGATTTTTTAAAAGAAATGTCCGATTCAGATTTTAAGACATTGTTTCCTTAGAAAATCAGATTTTGAGACATTTTTGAGTCTACGATTCTGAAACATTATTATATCATCCAACCACTGCAGTTTTGGAGGATATTGCATTAAAATATCGTTCCATAAAGTCTATATAATTTTATCCGTGAGCTGTTCCAAGACATTCTTTGAATCTCCGTCTAACCAAAAGAGTTAGACCTTTGAAATTTGACACGAATATGTGTTAGGGTCACATCCTTGTTAAGTTTGTAAATGGGAAAAATTCGACATTTTTCCTATAGAAAAAGTCTCAGATTCTGCGACATCTTTCCTATAGAAAAAGTCTCAGATTCTGCGACATTTTTCCTATAGAAAAAGTCTCAGATTCTGCGACATTTTTCCTATAGAAAAAGTCTCAGATTCTGCGACATTTTTCCTATAGAAAAAGTCTCAGATTCAGCGACATTTTTCCTATGGAAAAAGTCTCAGATTCTGCGACATTTTTCCTATAGAAAAAGTCTTAGATTCTGCGACATTTTTCCTATAGAAAAAGTCTCAGATTCTGCGACATTTTTCCTATAGAAAAAGTCTCAGATTCTGCGACATTTTTTCTTAGAAAAAGTCTCAGATTCTGCGACATTTTTCCTATAGAAAAAGTCTCAGATTCTGCGACATGTTTCCTATAGAAAAAGTCTCAGATTCTGCGACATTTTTCCTATAGAAAAAGTCTCAGATTCTGCGACTTTTTTCCTATAGAAAAAGTCTCAGATTCTGCGACATTTTTCCTATAGAAAAAGTCTCAGATTCTGCGACATTTTTCCTATAGAAAAAGTCTCAGATACTGCGACATTTTTCCTATAGAAAGTCTCAGATTCTGCGACATTTTTCCTTTAGAAAAAGTCTCAGATTCTGTGACATTTTTCCTATAGAAAAAGTTTCAGATTCTGCGACATTTTTTCTATAGAAAAAGTCTCAGATTCTGCGACATTTTTTCTATAGAAAAAGTCTCAGATTCTGCGACATTTTTTCTATAGAAAAAGTCTCAGATTCTGCGACATTTTTTCTATAGAAAAAGTCTCAGATTCTGCGACATTTTTTCTATAGAAAAAGTCTCAGATTCTGCGACATTTTTCCTATAGAAAAAGTCTCAGATTCTGCGACATTTTTCGTATAGAAAAAGTCTCAGATTCTGCAACATTTTTCTTATAGAAAAAGTATCAGATTCGGCGACATTTTTCCTATAGAAAAAGTCTCCGATTCTGCGACATTTTTCCTATAGAAAAAGTCTCAGATTCTGCGACATTTTTCCTATAGAAAAAGTCTCAGATTCTGCGACATTTTTCCTATAGAAAAAGTTTCAGATTCTGCGACATTTTTCCTATAGAAAAAGTCTCAGATTCTGCGACATTTTTCCTATAGAAAAAGTCTCAGATTCTGCGACATTTTTCCTATAGAAAAAGTCTCAGATTCTGCGACATTTTTCCTATAGAAAAAGTCTCAGATTCTGCGACATTTTTCCTATAGAAAAAGTCTCAGATTCTGCGACATTTTTCCTATAGAAAAAGTCTCTGATTCTGCGACATTTTTCCTATAGAAAAAGTCTCAGATTCTGCGACATTTTTCCTATAGAAAAAGTCTCAGATTCTGCGACATTTTTTCTTATAGAAAAAGTCTCAGATTCTGCAAAAATTCTTTCTATAGAAAAGGTCTCAGATTCTGCGACATTTTTCCTAAAGAAAAAGTCTCAGATTCTGGGACAGTTTTCTAAAAGAAAAATTCTCAGATTCTGCGATATTTTTCCTATAGAAAAAGTTTCAGATTCTGCGACATTTTTACTATAGAAAAAGTTTCAGATTCTGCGACATTTTTCCTATAGAAAAATTATTAGATTCTGGGACCTTTTTTCTATAGAGAAATTCTTAGCGACAAATTTTCTAACAGAAAATTTCTAAGATTTTTTCTTTAAAAAAATTAGTAATTTTCAGGATGTTTTTCGAAGAATAATTCCAGATTCAGAGGATTTTTTATGTTTTCCTTTTGCTATTTTTTATATTCTTTAGAAATACATTGAAACTTACCATATCTTGCAGTTTAGCCACTTCAGCATTGTCCAATTTAAATTTTTCCGTCGATAAATCAATATAGATTTTATTTTGTTTTTGACTAAAAGAAAATGATAATATTAATTATTATTTAAAAAAATATAAATTAAACTTAACCCACATTAATTCCCTTAGTTGTACTTTAGCTTTTGCTATAGGTGGAGCAAATGATTCTAGTAAACCGGTGGTAAGTTGTAAAGAAGCTAAGGAGGTTTCTGGCATTGGAACAATAGCTTTCGTTGTTTCTGTTTCATTTTTAGTAGAATAATTAATATTATTATTTAAATTTGTTGCTGAAATGTTAGATTCGGTTAAATCTAATTCGTCTATGGTAGCTAAGGGTTCTAATGTAGTTGATTCCAGCTCTAAGGTAGTAGGTCTTAATGCTTCCACGTTTTCAAGAGTACTAAATGCGGACAAATCATCAATTATACTACAAATGGATTTTGAAAAGAAAAAAGTTAAATAAAGTTTATTTAAAGATTATAAAATACAAAGTATTTTAGTGTGTTATCTTTATAAAAGATTTATTAAATTTGTTTTAATTTATGGCAAGTATACAATGTATAATAGATTATGTTTACGGGTTTATATACGACTTACCTATTGAAATTATTACTTTTCAACATTTTAATAACAGATTTTTAAAAAAAAAACTAATACAAATTTAACAAAAAAAATTAACAATTTAACAAATATTTAGAAAGTTTATAAAAATAAAACGTAAACAAATGCAATAAAATATAAACAGCTGTTTTAGACAGCTGATACAGAAAACTCACCACACGAGTTGATAAATAAAAACGAAAACATGTTGATAGCAACATGTTTTTTTGTGTTGCTTATATACATGTATATGTTTTTCACCTAAAATCAAGTTTAGTTCCATTTTTTTATATAGTTCGTTCGGTCGCTTTCGGTCTCTTAATTTCCGGGTGGTTCAAAAAAATGTATACCGGTACCGAAATAGCAATACCGGAACCACTATAAGAAAAAAAATGTTTTGTGATAATTTGCGCATGTGTATCGGGTTTTTCTTAAATGGTTTTTGTTAATTTACGGTCATTTATCACGGTCATAGTGTTTTTTTATAATAAGAAAATGTGTGCAAGAAAAAAAGCAGAAAAAAATTGCATTTGGCGGGTTTTTTATTTTCTTTTGTTAAGTCATTTGTTGTGCTTTAAAATATAAAGAAATAAATAAAAGTTCTTTTTTGCTTAATATAATGAAAAGAAAATGCAAAATTGCATTCAATAAAGTGTTAAAAATGTTCAATTAGTTAAAATTTCGCTTTATACCTAATTGTTGTTGTTGGTTGCATAAAATAATAAGAAAAATATTAACGGAAAAGGAAGTGCATAAATGGTAAGTGCTAAGAAATTTTATTTCCATCACCCAAACAAAAATTGTAATAAAAAATAACAAGCGTTCACACTAGGGTTCCTAAAATCTCAGACTATTTCAATTCCCGGCAGAGCGTTTAAAAAAAAAAACTAATTCCCGGGAGTTGTTCTAGTTATCACAAATCTGGTCGCCAAACTTTTTCGTCACATCAGGTTTTTGAAAAAATTGAGGACAAAGTTTGAAAAATCGTCGTTTAGGGGATTTTTGACATCTAAAATCGGATGAACCCGATGTGACAGCGTCTTACATGTAAGTCAAGGGTAAAGCTTAAACATTGCTCTTAGGGATGCTAACCTCTTCTTCTTTTTCTGTGGTGTAGCAATGCTACACCTTGTCCACGAATTGACGGATAAAAAGGTGACCGGAGACACGAAGTCTATATGCCACCTTTGTGGGGTTTTAGTTTTTGTAGGGTTTTAACACGTTGGAAACTCCGGACACAATACGACCATTTCCCTCACAATGGAAGAGTGAAACGACGCTTCCTTAACACGTGCGTGTGTTTGAGTATGGTTAGACACCGTTGTCTAACGGTACTCGCGGAGAAATAACCAATACTAACGACCGACAAACACAAACACGTTTCTAAATTTATAAAATAATTTCAGCGACGAATAGATGCTTCTCCGACGCGATCTCGATTAAGACTCGGATGCTAACCTCATTTGATCAGTCGCCTTAACTATTGGGGCACAACTACAAACGAAATTTCAATCAAATACCTATTACCTTTTTATCAATTTCGCGAGATTCCATTTCTAATTCAAAGATTCATTCGAAAATTCAAAGTTTCTACTTGTAATTCGAAGATTCTATTTGTAATTGGAAGATTTCATTTGTGATTCGAAGATTCCAATTGTAATTCAAAAAAGATCAATGGGAATTAGGTTGATATTTTTCGAACTACAATTGGAATCATCGAATTACAAATAGAATCTTCGAATTACAATTATAATCTTCGAATTACAAGTATAATCTTCGAATTACAAATTGAATCTTCCAATTACAAATGGAATCTTCGAATTACAAATGAAATCTTCGAATTACAAATGGAATCTTCGAATTACAAATGGAATCTTCGAATTTCAAATGGAATCTTCGAATTACAAGTAGAATCTTTGAATTACAATTGATCTCTTACGAATTATATTTGTAAATAGTGTAGTGTCATTCCTATAAAATTTGGAATGATGATTTATGAATACAAAGTTCGTTTACCAGTCAAATTTCGATTATAATGCAGCTATTAGCCAAATTTAAAGTCGACGTTTGTATGGGGGCTAGGTCTAAATATCGACTGATGTTTTCCATTTTCAATAGGCTTTGTTCTTGTGTTTAAATTTTAAATTTCAGGTCAATCGATTGACAGACGGACGAACAGACATCGCTAAATCGACTCAAATAGTGATTCTAAAGTCCTATTAATATATTTGCAGCTTGGTGTAGGCTTTTTCGATGGTAAGAAACATTTTTTTGTACTAAAAAAAATTTTCTTACGATGAAATTCGGAGCCATTCTTCCCACCGAAAAATTTTAGAAAAATATGTCGCATGGAAAAATTTTCAAATTAAGAGGCATCATTCGCATAGAAAACTTCTTAGTTTTTGAGTTTTTTTCTTTTAAACAATTTTCACAATCTAAAAACTTTTTTCTTAGAAAAACAGATATTTTTCTACCTGAAATTAAAACTAGTAAGAAAGTTATAGTCGGTCAATAACGACCATATAATACCCTACACCAGTGTTTTCCGAAAAATGGGTCCCATGTCCAAACATGGACCGATTGGGTCTATCTTTTGTTAGATCTTTAATTAGTGTAGAAAACACACACAGAGAAAATTTTAGTGGAATTGGCTTATTTTTGTTTCCAATAGACCGATTTAAACTTAATATCGGTCGAAATTTTTATAAAGGGGACCAAGTCAAAAAGTGATCTGAATATATTCAGATAAAAGTAAAATATCAAAGTACAACTTTAGCACCTAAAAACAAAATTTTAATCAAATCTTTGAAACTTTCATGAATTTTGAGAGATTAATGTGAATATCGGGAGGGTGGTTTGTATGGGGACTACAAGAGGAACTGGTCCGATTCCTTTGAAATTTAGAATGATAATTTGTGAATACAAAAAACGATTACCTACCAAATTTCGAAAGGATACCTGTTATAAGACAGCAATAAGAGTCACTTGAGTCAAATTAAAGGGACGTTTGTATGGGGGCTAGGTCTAAACATGGACCGATTTTTCCCAATTTCAATAGGCTTCGTCCTTTGGGCAAAAGAAGCTTAAGTTTTAAATTTCATCCAAATCGGTTGATAATTGCGAGCTGTATCGTGTTTACAACTTTTACATGGACGGACAGACAGACGGACGGACGGACATCGCTAAATCGACGCAAAAGTTATTCTGAGCCGATTGGTATACTTAAAGGTGGGTCTAGGACCAATATTTCGAGTAGTTACAAACATCAGCACAAACTCATTATACCCTGTACCACAGATTTCGTTAGAAAACGTTAAGATTCTGAAACATTTTCTGAGACATTTTTCTTATTGAAATATACAGTGGTTCTGAAAAATTTTCCTATAGAAAAAGTATGAGATTCTGAGACAATTTTCCTATAGAAAAAGTATCAGATTCTGAGACTTAGAAAAAATTTTAGATTTTGAGACATTTTTCATAAAGTAAAAGTCTCAGAAATTTTTACTTCAGACATTTTATTAAAGGGAAAAAGTTTTAGGCTCTTATTCATAATACTTATAACAGACTTATTGTAGGTTTATTTGACAATTATTCCTGCAATATCTGTCAAATAAACCTACTTTAAATATATTTCAGGTTTTATGAATAACCACATTAGACTTTTACTATGAAAAAAGTATATTTTCTGAAAAAAATTTTATATTCTCAGTTATTTGTTTCTAAAGAAAAAGGCACAGATTCTGATACATCTTTTTATAGAAAAATTCTAAAACTTTTCCTATAGAAACATTCTCATAGTTTTAGTATAGAAAAATGTTCACAGTTCTTCCATAGAAAAATTAAAAAATCCGAGACTTTTTCGTCTATAGAAAATTTCTCAGATTCCGTGAAATTTTTTCAGAAAAATGTTGTGATTCCTAGCCAATTTTCGTTGGAAAAAATTTTGAGATTATTTCCTTTTCTGTTTCTCTCGCTCTTTGATTTTTCTTCTTAGATTTTTCTATAGAAAAATTCTTCGATTTTCCTATACAAAAATTATCAGATTTAAAAAAAAAAGTTGAGATTCCAAGACAATAAAAAAAAATAATCTAAAAGTAGTCATTATTTCCTTTACTAATTTTTGTTGGTCATTTTTGCAAGACTTAATTGACACGTGATTCGAAATTTGTTAGATTATATTGTCAAGACTATTAAGCAATCATAAAAACCCTATACTACAAGTAGCAAAGGGAATTTAAATGGCAAATCTCTAATGTTCAAACAAAAATATTAATGCATATTTAACTTTATGTTCATTGAAAATTAGAAGAAGAAAATTTTACAATCCCTTAGTTATATCACGATCGTAAAATAACCAACAAAAAACTATTAAAAATATATTTACATACATTATATTCTCCATTGGACAACACTATATGCAGGTTGTTGTTGTATATGCGGTTTGTCATTTAAATTCCCTTTGCTACTTGTAGTATAGGGTTTTTATATTTCCTAAAAAGTCTTGACAATGGAATCTGACAAAGTCCGAAACACATGTCGACTAACAATAAGTCTTGCAAAAATGATTAACATAAATAAATTTAAAAACAGAAACAAATGTTTGAAAATTATTGTATCAGAATATCATGGACCTCAAGCTCGAATAAACCTACTCAAAATAAAATATTTAAAAAAATTTTATTTTTTAATAAAAATAGTCCGAATTTTTACTTATTTTAATACCATTCGATTTCAAATTCTGTTCGCATACTTCAGTCACCCAGCAGCCAAATTAAAGCATTTTGTATTTTAGGTTATGGTGAATTTAAAAAAAATTACGAAGAGTCCTTACATTTTTGTTCTGAACTTTTAACCCGCTAAACCAATATTGCTTAAATGCAAAAAAAAAAATCACAATTTTTATGTTTATAATAATTTTATATATTTTTCATCTTTTGTTTGTTTGTTAAAAAAAATTATATTTACTATAAAAAAAAATTAACTAAAAATTGAATAGTTATGAATATGTGAAAAAAAGCTAACGAAAAAAACAAACTTATTTAATAATTTAAAACAATTATATTTAATAACTTAATATATACTAAGGAAAAAATTAATTCAAATTAAGTCCCAATTTTATATACATAACTAAACTTACAAAATATTACAAATTTGAGAAAAATTTAATGCATTACAAAAACAAGCTTTTTATAATAAAACAAAAAAACAGATTCTATAGAGCGGAAGTTCGTTCGGGCATTTGTTTTAGAACATTTGTTTTAATAATTTTGAATTACTCGTATAAATTTTAACCTTTTTTAAAATCTAATATATCATCAATATCAACAATTTTCGTTGTTGTTTTGCCTTCATCATCTTTTTCCAATTCAGCACGAGTACAACGACCACAACAAGCAGCCGATGGCTTATTTTCACATTCACCTAAGGCCGGGGGCTTAAAATTAGGAGTCCATGGACCTAAACTGCCAGTAGCATAGAAATCCATAGGATAGGAATCTTGTTTGGGCGCCACGTTGTGGGGAGTATATTCAATATCACCTAAGACTACAGATAATTCATAAGGATTTAATAATGGTTTGTTAAAAGCTGAACCCCAATCTATAGATAAACGTGGACAGGCTATTTGTACAAAAGCATCAATATCTTCAAATAATGCTAGTTTCTCAGGAAAAATTTCCGATAGTAAAATAGTGGTGCATTCAAAACCTTTGGCAAGTATACGTTTTTCGAGAAACTTGTGAACTCTGGAACTACCCTGTCTACCCAAAGTGCCAAGTATGATGCCAATTTTTTTAGCTTTTGTAGCCTTTTCAATTTCAGAATAACGCATAGTTTGCATAGTTTTATGATCATATTCTTCAATGGTGAATTTCTTTTCATAGGGATCATATTTATAAGCCTGAAAAGGAAAACAGAAATTATGTTAAATAAGGGACTGTTTTAAAAAAAAAATTCTATTAATTAAAATTACCTTTAACTTTGGATTTGCTATCATAGCTGATTCTAAATGAAATCTTCCATCTCCCAAATATATAATCAATTTTGCAGTTTCCGGTAGAGTAGGAGAAGTACAACCTAATATCTCTCCCGGACTTAAAGGTTTAGCTTGTGGTACTATCACATCATAACCGGCAGCTTTAAGTTCTGTTGAAGCTGACTGCAGTGTTGTGACAAATTGTATAGTACTTACTAAAGCCATTTGACCATCTTCTGGTTTAAAATTTAACTTAACCGAATCCAAAAAATGTAAAGGATCAATTTTTATATCCACAAATATATACAAAACTTTAATGCCTTCTGTTTGATCGACTGGTATTAAACAACTATGACCATAGTGTACTAACAATTCAGCTCCTAATGCTTTAGCGGTATAATCGTCAACACAACAAGCGCCATAAGTAACATCACCCATTATTACAGTATCGGCATCGGTAAATCGTTCTATAATATCACTAATAACCATGGCATACATTAGCAATCCCTCGGGTAATTGTAATGCAACACGTTTTGCTTTTATCTCCTTAATACGCCATATTGTTTTATATATTTCAAAATTATAATTAGAGGGCAAACGTTCAATAGCCTTTTGCAGCAGAGGATCATCGAGTAAAGTCTGAGGTATACGATTTAGACGGGCTTTGGGTTTAAATACTTTTTTTGGTTTAGCTCTTACTATCACAACATCTGTACTGGTAGATGGATCGGATATAATGGTTTGTGGAGAAGCGCTGGTTATGGTAGCATTTGGTTGGACTATGTCCAACATTTTGAATAAGCTGAAAAGGAAAAGAATATTCGGTTAAGTGTTTGTTTTATGAACAGAAAAAAGGTGATATTAATACAGTAGTAAAAAAATATTCTGAAAATCAGAGGGCACCCACCGATTTTCCTGAAAGTTGCATATGGGAAAAAGAGGATAAAAATAATAGTTACCAGTTTTTTCATAGCTGCCAAAATGTGAGATTTTTTCACATTTCTTTAGAAGAAACTGTATGAACAAATTTATACAGATCGAAAGGTTTTTTGAAGGCCAATCTAATGGCGTATCGATCGTTTCCAAATTTTGTTCAGTCATTGTTTTCAAAAATGTAAAAACTGGGGTGAATTTTAAGATGGAGATGTGTCTATTAAAATTAAGCTGAATTTATTGAAAATTAAACTGAATTTCTTCGAGTTCGGCGTTTATTCAGATTTTTCCGAAAGGCCATATTTTTTGATAAGGTGACAACCCTTTTTATACCCTCCAACCACAGTATGGGGTATACTCACTTTGTCATTCCGTGTGCAACGCATCGAAATATCGGTCGGGGACCCCATAATGTATATATATTATTGATCAGTGATCGATTCTAAGACATTCTAGCGATGTCCGTCTGTCCGTCCGTCTGTGGAGGACACGATACATTCCAAAATAAAAGAGCTAGACTCCTGAAATTAGGCACGAATATGTCTAATGGTCATAGGCTGGTTAAGTTCGGAGATGGGCAAAATCAGACCACGGGGGAAAAAGTTCCCCCTTTACGAACTAAACCAACCTCTGAAAAAACGCTATTTTTTATAGATTTTTTGTACTTTTGCTTAGCAAACGAAACATTTTTTATGTCAGAAGAAGTACAAAATCCTGTAGTTAGATCCAGGAAGGTTATCTCCCACCACAGAACCCCCCCCCCCCCCCACCAAAAAAAAGACGCCTCTTTTTCTTTTTTAACGTGTTGGAGGGTATACAAAATTTGGCAGAGCCGAATTTAACCCTCTCACTTGTTAAATTTGAGATAAGGCAGCAAAAAAAAAAAAGGTAACTCTTATTTTTCTTCCCATATTCGCGTTTTAGGACAATCGGTGGGTTCCCTTTGCAAGATCTCCCTTGTGTGTTCCAAATATTAACCGTTTGATCACCACTTTACCAATATGATACCATCCAAGGAGTCTTAGATGAGGGGCATTTCGGATAGATCAAAGCTACACGAACAAGTGGGCTTTAAAGTCTATTCGGAAGAGCTTGTATTGAGCTTAGCTCGAAGATTGCCAGATCATTTCATTGTTTACCAGACAGAGGTGCTGGCAATAAAAGAAGTGGCTGACTGGTTGAGTTGCAATGTCTTGTCTACAACCGCAGTCAACATCTATTCTGACAGTCGAGCCGTGGTCAAGTCCCTGTAGTCAATGTTTCTGAAAACAAGATCTGGCCATAACTGGCCTTCTCTTAATCATATGCGCACAAGTAAGCTGATATCGCTTCCGAAAGAATAGATTTTAACGGTGGTTGCTGAAATTACCGGCCACTGTCTTAAAGATAAGCACGCAGAGCGGTAAAATGTGCCGCGAAATAGCTTTTGCCGGAGTTGCATGGATGAGGAGGAGTTGGAAATTATCGAACACTTTATTTGCCATTGTCCGGCACTTTCTGGTGAGACTTTGTTCACTGGGATCTAGAGAGCTGCACGATATTTCTAATTTGTAGAAACTTTCGACTCGAAAGTCAAAATTCAATATCTTAGGAGTTTAATAAAGAGCTCATATTGGTTTAACGGCAGGGACTAGTAGGAGAACCTATTGCAGTCCCCTGGTATCAAAACGGACCTCAGAGTCTATGTGTGCTGTCGTAAAACGTCAGTTTTTTCTAACTTTTAGGAATAAATGAGTATGAAATGTCGCGTCTGTTTATTCTGTACAAAAGGTGGCATATTTTTTTGGTATCAATAAGACTAAAAACCAGTGTTGCCACCAATGGAATTGGAAATTACACACAAAATTATCCAAAATCTCACAAATTACACAAAATTTTTTATTTTGTCATTTCGTTTGTAACCCCTTGTCTACACCTGATTTTTTGGTGGTAATAAGCAATAACGTATGCAAAATGAACAAAAAAAACCGCTTTGCGTCTATTTTAATGAATTCTAAACAAAGATGGCGTACGATTTTGATACTTAATTGCAGCCGTAGTTGCTAAGAAAAATTGCCAGGCAATTATTGCTATAAAAATGTTGGCGTTATGTCTGTTGTGGACACTAAAATATCAATATATTGGTCAGAGAGCCCTTAAAGTATATTTACATTATTGATCCTTGATCGATTCTAAGACATTCTCTGAATGTTCGTCCGTCCGGCTGTTTAAAACATACTGCAGTCCATAATAAAAAAATCTAGACTCCTGAAGATTGGCACGAATTTGTCTCTTGGTCATAGGTAGGCTAAGTTCGTAAATGGGCAAAATCGGTTCAGGTGGACAAATGTTTCCCCTTGAAAAACTAAACCAACCTCTGCAAAACGACATTTTTTTAATAATTTTTTTTTTATATTTTTGTTCAACAAATGAAACAATTTTCAGTCCGCCTCCTTTTGTAGGCGTGGATAAAAAAATAATTTTAATAATTGTAATAATTAAATGCAAAAATCATTATAAATAAACTTGCCAATATTTATCGCGTGGGAAAAAATTTTCAGATTTGGGAATAGGGTTCTCCAGAACAATTTTTAATTTAAAAAATTTTAGAGCGTTGTTTTTCGACATCTAAGTCACGAAGAAAATTAAGGCTTTAATGGTCCAAATATGCATGTTCGTCATTAATTATCTTGTATTTGGTAATAAAATTTTTTAAAGTCAATGTTGTCAATGATTTTTAAGCCAAAAATGGCGATAAAATGATAAAAAAAGTTGGAACTTTATTGAGGTAAAATTACACAAAAATTACACAAAAAATATCATTATCCAAAAATTATCCAAGGATTTTGAAATTGTCCCACTTTTGGATAATTATCCAGAAAGTGGCAACACTGCTAAAAACTCCTAGATTCCTAAAAAAAATCGAAGACTCAAATCCTGGCAACCCTAATTTAAAATATATAAACACAACACAATTGTGAATTAACATGTTGCAATGTAATTATGTGCGAAAAGGATGCATTAACCCTTACTGAAACATGTATGATCAAACAAAAATGTTCTATCAAACCAAAATTAAGTCATAATTAAAATCTTATATACTCTTTGATTAAAATACAAATTTAATGACTGAATTAAGTTGTTTTTAAACAATTTTTTGTTTTCAGATTTTTTACATTAAAATAAACAAAGACAAATGAGAACACCTTGAACAAGTATATTAACTTGACTCACCTTTTGTTTGTTGTTTTTGTATTTGGCCAATAATCAAATGTCACACACAAATAAATATAAACGGTCGGTTTGAAAGTAATTTCCTGATTACAGTTTTTTATTAAATAAACTTTCGATTTAATTAAATATATACGCACAGCAATTTAAAACAGCTGCTGTTCTTAATTAATGTTAAAGATATTTTGCTATAAATTCAAATAAATATGTAGATTAGCAAATTGAAAAACCACTTCAGTAAGCACTTCTTTTGTTTGATTTTAAAATAGAGATTGCAAATGTTTAGCTATCGCTATCAATTTTTATTATAATTTTTCAGAATTTTTTATTTAGTCGAATTTTATGATTTTTTTTCTTAAAACACCTCCTTGTCTGACAATTATATTTTTGGTAATGACGACCTATGACGACACAACATCACTTCTAAACTTCTTAATTCTTTATGTATGCTTTGGGCTTCTCTATGCTTGCATTATTTTTAATGTTGTTGTTGTTATTACTTGTGTTGCCTTTTGTTTTTTGTGTGTTGTTTTTGTTGTATGTGTTACTTTGAGTTTTATTTAACTTATGTGGCTGCCATTAACATTGTCTCGTTAGTCACGTATACCACTATGTATTAAAATATTAAACCGCTTTGATTTTTTTTAATGCTCAATTTTTTAACTTTTTAGGAATTTTTTTATTGTTTAAACAATTTAATTTGTTAACCTGTTGCTTTGTTTAAACACTTTTATTATCTAATAGTATTTTATAAATAAATCTATGCTAGCAAACGTGCAATTAAACTTTTTGTAGAAATCAGCACGTTTCGTTTGTTGATTTTTAGTTTGACAGTTGGTTTGATGATTAGGAAATGTCATTGATAAGAATTAATAACAGAGTTGGCAAAATATACTAACGGAAAATAGTGTTGCCATTTATGAAAAAATTGTGGCATTTAAAAAAGAAGGGTACTGCCAGGTTAAACTTTTTTTTAATAAAACGGTTAAAACCGAGTCACAATTGGTTCGATAGACCACATTCACAAATCGTTTTTGTAAGAAAACAACCACAAAAGTTATCGATTTTTTTATTTTTTTTTCTAACATCTGCTTCAATATCCAGATAATTAGCACCAAAAAATAAAGGAGTATATGGCCGCTGTTCCAAAAAAAGTAATTCACATAAATGTGAAAATGAAAATTTCCGAAATTTTTTGGTGTTCTAGATTTCACATCCGAATTTCATTTTCGTTTTGTTTCACATAAATAACATTTGCTGAAAGTAAAACGAATGCATTTCTTTCCTTATAATTTTTTAAATTTAAATTATTCGATTTCAACTTCAAATGAAAACGTAATCAACAAAACACCAAACTTGATTTCATGTGATTCGGAAATTTTCATGTGAATTGAAAAGTTGTGGAATACAGAACAGAGGCCTATAATTTTTTTTTTACCACTTTCGAAAAGCAATTTTGAGGCTGCTTAAGTTTGGCATACATATTTGTTGTTCCCCTGGTCTAATTGGCATTGAATTTCAGCAAAATTGGTTCAGTGGTTCAAAAGTTATTAAGAAAACTGTGAATTTCAGATTGGTTATACCTTAAATTCACGTTTTGAAAACCCGTTGAACAATCTTAAAAAAACATTAATGGCATTATTTTGTAAAACGCAACGCGCCGCGTTGTCAAAATTTCAATACCATTTGTTGTTGTAACAAAAACAAATTACACAGAAATTTTAACAACGCGGCGCGTTGCGTTTTACAAAATTGGGGGCAAGTCAGAATAATATTTTACAACGAAATTTTGTCACTCAAAAATATTTTTACACTAAAAAAAATTTTGTAAATTTTTTTTTTCAAAAATGACTAAAAAAAGGTTTTTACTCAAAATAAAATATTTCTTATCAAAATTTTTTTTCACGTTAGAAAATAAAGTATCACTTCCAAAGGGTATTGTGGAGGGTATTCATGGACTCGGCCAAGTCGAATTTAACTTTTGAACTTGTTTTTTTATGGCACTGCTAAAAAAAGCGCCGCGGAAGTAATAAAAAAATATTAAAATCCAGACACAAACAAACGGGACGGAACTGGAACAGAGAACCGACTATATCTCACCACAGACGAACTTTGACAGAACCTTCGAAGTCCAAATACCGACTAGGGAAGACTGGGCGTTAAACTCTGTTATGACAGAGAATGCGATCTCAATCTTTACGGACGGATCAAAGATGGAGATGGGTACGGGTTCGGAAGTTTACTCTGAATGCCTCGAAATCGGGGTCTCAATGAGACTTCCGGATAAGTGTAGTGTTTTCCAGGCTGAGGTACTTGCAATTGATAAAACCGCGAAGATGATTATGACAAGGGACCTTCGTCCTTGAGTAATTAACATTTTCGTGGATAGTCTCGCAGCTCTGAAGGCCTTAGAATCAAATACTGTAAAATCGGGAATAGTTAGGAATTGTATACAATCCCTTCGTCGAATCAGTCAGCACACAATCAAGCTAATCTGGGTGCCTAGCCATAGTGGGGTCGCTGGGAACGAATTAGCTGATGAATGTGCGAGAAATGGCTCTGAGACGGTGGGGGAACGTGTAAAACCTGACGTCTCGGTTCCTATAGTGGAATTGATGAACGAAATCGATAGGATATCTGAGAATAAAGTGAAAGATAGGTGGATATCACTGACCACGTGCAGGATATCTAGAACCCTGTGGCCACTGCCAAATCCTAAGAGGACAAAAAGTCTTCTTACTTTTGGCAAACGGACGGTTAGCCTATTAGTAGGAGTACTTACAGGACACTTTATAATTGGCCAAATGGCCGTGTGTATGGGAATTTCAGATAGGGAAGTTGTGGGGAAGTGTAGGAAGAGGAGTCAGTGAAGCACTTGCTATGCGAATGTCCGGGCCTAATGAGAAGCCGCCTTAAGCATTTGGGGCAAAGATTTTTCGATGACCTGAATTGCTTAAGCGGTGTCTCATTGACGTCTCTAGCAGAATACCTCAGGAAAACGGGGTGGTTTTAAAAAGTAAAACTTTGTATCAGAGGGGGAGTAGGGAAATATGATTTGGGGAATCACAATGGGCCTTATGGCCTCCGAGTGAATTCGCCAAATGGCGAACGCCCATCCAACCTAACCTAATACACAAACAAGTAATTTGACGGACAAAATCGGCTGAAGATTGGCACGCCGATTAGCTGACTTATTTGCGCCGACCGGCTTGCTTCTCTGCACGGGAACGGTTTCCAATTAGAATTAAAATTACCACATATTAAAAACTGTTATTAATGTAGCAACAGGCTATTAGTTTTTATTATTTCACTTTTTCATAAAAAAAAGCGACGTTATTATTTGATTGCATCTGTTTTTCCAAAAAAAACGCTGTTTTCCCCGTTTTTCGTCATAAAACCCGTAATGCATTTAATGTGAATCGCATCGAAAATGTAGATGTTTTTATTTTACCTGAATTTATTTTTCTGAAAAATAATTATTTTTATACAAAAAAATTTAAAAAGAAAAAAAAATCGCAGGTAAGTATAGTACGAATAAATGCAAAAACTCAATTTAGATGAAATTTGTGCCGCAATATGATAAATAAAATAGTAAAAAATCTACAAAAAGTGTTACAAATGTGCGAACGCTACCTACTGAACGCTACCTATTGTTAGAACCTGAAAGTTTTTTTGTATTAGAAATTACTAGAGTCCGACCGAAACCAGTTTTCGAGGCCGAACCGAAACCGAACCGAATATTTGGCCGAAAAAGTAATATTCGGCCGAAACCGAACCGAAACCGAAACTTACAAAAAATTACCGCCTGGCATGAATAAAATTATTAAAAAGTTGTTAAAGATTAATATACAGCATATAATGCTTTTAATCCATAGGAATTGTTGTATTTTTGAAAAAAAAAAAATATGTTTTTTAAAAAACTTACAAAAAAATTGTATATTTCATTTGCAGATTAGGAGAAAATAATTTTTGAACTGAAACAGTTTTACATTTATTGCATAAACTTGTAGCATTTTCTTCAATTGAACTGAAGCAAGTGTAATGAAATACGAAATCAAAAAATTCAGCGATATTTTTACATATTTTTTAAAATACCAAAAAGTTTCGGTTTCGGCTAATATTCGGCCAAAATTTTCCCGAATACCGAATAGAGGCCGAAACCCCATTATTCGGCCGAAACCGAGACCGAAACCGAATATTCGGTCGGACTCTGGAAATTACTAAAATTTTGAGAATTTTTGTTTTCCCAAAAAAAGGGTATAGAATCTTAAAATGTTTTTAATATATTTCTCAGAATCTAAAATTTTTTGATAGAAAAAATGTCTTAAAACCTAAGAATATTTCTATAAAAACTTTTATATGAAAAAATCATTTAAAAAAATATTTTTTTATCGGCGACTTTTTTGGAATATAGAAATATCTTTTCTAAAGTAATATTATTTTCTTAAGAAAAATTTTCAGATTTTGAGAATCTAAAAACATTCCCACGCCCTATATCCACTCCCTAAGTAGGGAGTAAACAAATTGGGAAAATCTAAAAAAAAATTTCAAAGTGTCCGATTTGACATGGAATGCCCCATATGTATAACCTCTATCACTAATTGTAAGTGGAGGGTATAAAAACATACAAATCATTTAACTTTGCTAATACATATTTAATTTTCAAAGGAAAAACTATGTTATTCAAATGACACCGTTACAGAATGCTTTTTTTCAAACTTTAACACTACTTTCAGCCTCTGATACTTCAGCATCGTCCAAATCCTCTGTAATTAAGAAAAAAAATATTACAAAAAAACTTACAATAACTTCACAAATATAAATATAACACTTATTTCACCTACGCTTGTTGCCCGGTATTCGTCTTAATCTTTCCTGTTCTACGGCCGCAAAATATTCAGCTTCCGCTTGTTCACAAGCACTTTTGAAAGGGGCAATATTTACTTTACCATTTAACATAGTTAAGTCACCTTGTTCTTGTCCCTGATTTGTTTTAACTTTAAGCTTAATTTCTCTTGACTTAGCTTCCAATATTTTCTCACGACGATTTTCACGTTCAAACATCTTAGAAACATAAAACGACTCAAGTTATTTTTGTAAATAAGGCCAAATGTGTTAAAAAAAAACTTACCGCTGTTAGTAAAGGTTTATCATTTTTATTTGAAGTCACCATATTTTCAGATACTTCAATTAGAAATGTAGCTCCCAATTTACTGCCACAACTTACAAATTTACCATTTTCATTAGTGCGTACACAGTAGAGAGGCTCATCACAAACTTTAACGGTTAAAACAGGTTCATTTTGCTGTTGCAATAAATCCCAAGTATCTAAAACACCATCCATACGGGTAATAAAAAATTGAGAAACCCTTAAAACGAAAAAAAATTTCTATGAAAATGTTTGTTCATTGGATAGTTTAAAACATAGAGAAACATAGAGGCGAAGGTGAAAGAAAAAATAATATCACTATCTTTTTCTAATTTCTCACACGTACGTTGTCGATGTGAATTCACCACACAATACATGTTTACAAGTCGTACTTTGTCAACAAATACATGTATACAAGTTGTACTTTGACAACTCAATTTTTGACGCCTTCGCCTCTATGTTTCTCTATGGTTTAAAATAATGGCGTAGAAAGACAAATGGTACAATGGAAAATTTAAAGTTTGAGCGCCATGTACTCGGGATTTTTTTTTCACTTGTTTAACACACTCGCAACTTCACAGAAAAAAATTTAAACTAATTTTAATCAACAAAAACGCGGATTCAATTAATTTTTTTATTGAAATTCCTCCAATTAAAAAAATTGTTATACCAATCATCAAATTGTAGATGATTGCTTGAAATTTTTTTTTCAATCAAGCATTTTTCGATTTTGATAAAAAATTTGATCAATTTTTTATTTAAAGTCAATCAAAATAATGATTGACTTAACAAATGAATTGTAAGCTTATGACAAAATTATCAAAAAATGCATCTTTTTTGCTTTCCAATATGTTGCAAACAATAAAAAAAGTAAAAGCCGATTATTTTGTATATTTTTGAATTAAGGTGGAAGTACATAGGAACGAACTTGCTTTGCGTCCGGTTGTCAAAAAGGTAAAATTGCATAAATGAATGAAGCAAGTTACAATACAAAAGTTCAAAACGCATAGAACTCAAACATTTTTAAAAATATTCACCACTCTTTGCGTCTTGAAATTTTTTTGACAATTTTCTTTTGTATTGTTTTCGTTTTAAAATAAACAATATTTTTTTAATTAATTTATAGAAAAACTTAAAAAATATTAAAAATATAATTTTCCGGAATAAAAAAAACAGATTTTCGTCCAAAAACATGAAGATTTAGCAAGGCATTTATGGAATGATGCCGCATTCAACGCGCTTTCTATGTAACTTGAAGTTTTGAACGCATAGAAGGCAGAAAGAGGTGAGAACGTATCGAACGCAACGCACTCATATGTACTTCCACCTTTGAAAATTTGTAATTCGACAGTTAAAGAAAATAAAAAAAATTTCAATCAAAACATTGATTGATTCATTTAAATTTTGTTGATCAATAGATTTAATTGAACATTTTTAGTCGATAATTTTTTGTGTGTTGAGATTTGGAAAATTATTCAAGATCTAACGAATTTTCTAATATGAAAAATATCTCAAAATTCGATTAGGGTATTATTCTAGCTCAAGGCTCAAAAATATTTCTATTTATGATATTCTCATAAAAGATTATTTTTTAATTATTGCTTTAAAAAAGTTATAAAAAAGTTACTCATCTCATAGTATATCTGTACTGATCAGTCTCAAAATTTGTTCGAATCGTATTATAACCAGTGACGGTCCGTGAAGTTGTCACTGGGTGTTCTCTACTTATTTAAAATATCAAAATCCCTATTAATATTATAAATCTGATTGTTGGTTTGTCTGTCTGTCTGTCTTTCTGTCTGTCTGTCTGTCTGTCTGTTCCGCAATAAGTAAAGAACGGCTTAACCGATTTTCATGAAATTTTCACCACAGATAGTACTAACCGAGGCGGGAACTATAGGCCATAAGAGACCGCGATCGGACAAAGGGGCGTAAAATGCCACGCCCCTTTGTACCATGCTGAAGCTATATCTGCCTGTCCGGCAATAACAGAAAAACGGCTTAACCGATTTTCATGAAATTTTCACCCCAGATGGTATTAACCGAGGCGGGAACTATAGGCCATAAGCGACCGCGATCGGACAAAGGGGCGTAAAATGCCACGCCCCTTTGTACCATGCTGAAGCTATATCTGCCTGTTCCGCAATAAGTAAAGAACGGCTTAACCCATTTTCATGAAATTTTTACCACAGATAGTACTAACCGAGGCGGGAACTATAGGCCGTAAGCGACAGCGATCGGATAAAGGGGCGTAAAATGCCACGCCCCTTTGTACCATGCTGAAGCTATATCTGCCTGTCCGGCAATAACAGAAAAACGGCTTAACCGATTTTCATGAAATTTTCACCACAGATAGTATTAACCGAGGCGGGAACTATAGGCCATAAGCGACCGCCATCGGACAAAGGGGCGTAAAATGCCACGCCCCTTTGTACCATGCTGAAGACTGTTCTGCCTGTTCCGCAATAAGTAAAGAACGGCTTAACCCATTTTCATGAAATTTTCACCACAGATAGTACTAACCGAGGCGGGAACTATAGGCAGTAAGCGACAGCGATCGGACAAAGGGACGTAAAATGCCACGCCCCTTTGTACCATGCTGAAGCTGTATCTGCCTGTTCCGCAATAAGTAAAGAACGGCTTCACCCATTTTCATGAAATTTTCACCACAGATAGTACTAACCGAGGCGGAAACTATAGGCAGTAAGCGACAGCGATCGGACAAAGGGTCGTAAAATGCCACGCCCCTTTGTACCATGCTGAAGCTATATCTGCCTGTTCCGCAATAAGTAAAGAGCGGTTTAACCCATTTTCATGAAATTTTCACCACAGATAGTACTAACCGAGGCGGGAGCTATAGGCCATAAGCAACCGCGATCGGACAAAGGGGCGTAAAATGCCACGCCCCTTTGTACCATGTTAAAGCTATATCTGCCTGTCCGGCAACAACGGAAAAACGGCTGAATCGATTTTCATGAAATGTTCACCAGAGATAGAAAAATCCGCGATCGGAAAAAATGGGGGTAAAATGCCACGCCCCTTTGTACCATGCTGAAGCTATATCTGCCTGTTCCGCAATAAGTAAAGAACGGCTTAACCCATTTTCATGAAATTTTCACCACAGATAGTACTAACCGAGGCCGGAACTATAGGACATAAGAGACCGCGATCGAACAAAGGGGCGTAAAATGCCACGCCCCTTTGTACCATGTTAAAGCTATATCTGCCTGTCCGACAACAACAGAAAAACGGCTGAATCGATTTTCATGAAATTTTCACCAGAGATAGAAAAATCCGCGATCGGAAAAAATGGAGGTAAAATGCCACGCCCCTTTGTTTTATACAGAAACTATGTCTGCCTGTTCCGCAATCACTGAAAAGCGATTTTACCGATTTCACTGAAATTTTTACCACAGATAGTACTAACCGAGGCGGAAACTATAAGCCACAATAGAGGGCGATGGAAACAAGGGGCGTAAAATGTCACGCCCTTTTTTATTACACTGCAAGTTATTTCTTGCTTTTCCGCAATTACGCTTAAACGGCTGAGCTGTTTTTCATTAAATTTTCACCACAGATAGTATTAACCGAAGCAAAAACTATGAGCCACAATAGAGGGCGATCGAAAAAGAAGGCGTAAAATGGCACGCCCCTTTGTTTTACATTGAACGTTATTTCTTCCTGTTCCGTAATCACGCATAAACGGCTGAGCCGATTTTAGTGAAATTTTTACCAATGATAGTACTAACCGAAGAGAAAACTATAGATTATAAATAGAGCGCATTTGCACAAAGAGGCGGAAAATGTCACGCCTCTTTGACACGCCCCTTTGTACTATACTGAACGCTTTTCGGAATGTTCCGTAATCATGCTTAAACGACTATACCGATTTAAATAAAAAATAATATAGCACGCCCCTTTTTATTTTATTAGATTAGGTCTGTTCCTTAATAACACTTAAAGTACTAAGCCGATTGTAACAAAACATTTTCCAAAGACAGTACTAACAGAGGCGGGAACTTTAGTATGTATTAACTGCAACGTCTTTTGCAAGGTACTGAAAGTTTATTCTGCTTTTCCGTAATCACGCTTAAACGGCGAACCCGATGTTATTACAATTTTTACCACAGCTATTTAGTACTTATTGAGGCGGAAACTATAGACAATTTATTTTTGTCTGATCCGTACTGACGCGTTAACGGTGAAACAAATTTAAAAACAATTTTCACCATAGATGGTATTTACCGTGTCGATCGGGCCAAGGGGCTTAAAATGCAGCACCCCTTTGTATTACATTAAAAAATATTTTTTTCTGTATAATGGCACGCCACTTTGTAGGCAATATTAAACAGCGACTGATAAAAAGGCATATAATGGCACGCCTCTTTGTACTTTAGTGAGAGTTATGTCTGCCTGTTCCGCAAACGTGGAAAAACTGCTGAGCAAATTTAATTGCAACTTTTTTCACGAGCTAACCAATAGGGGACTATAGGTCACATGAGACCAAAATTTAACTAAATGCGTTAAATGCCACTCCCACTTGAACTTCAGTGAAAGTTATGTCTTTATTGAAGTTTTCACCACATAAAGTGCTAACCGAGGAGGGAACTGTAGGTTCCTTTTAAAAGCCATTAAAGAAATACATTAATAAATATTAAAGAAATACATTAATATTAGGATTGTTCCCATGACGGAGGAACACATACATACCATGTTCCCCACGCTGAGAAAAATAGAAAAAATCGACCAAACCTCAAGTCGCGAAGCAGTAATTAAACTGACTAATAAATAACTCATTGATTATATATGTTTTTCAACCCGGGCAACGCCGGGTGCAAAACAGCTAGTTATGTATATAATATATGTTTTTCTGGATGTAACACGTTCCCGTGATAGACAAGGTTCAGTTTTATTAGTTTTTGTTAACACGCAGCCAAAATTCTTTTTTGTGTTCCATTTATTTGCAAAATTATGTTTTTTGTTAATTGTCGATGTGGTGAGGCAACAAAATGACAATAAAATAGAATTTGGGCTGCATATTATTCAAAAATATACAAAACTAATAACATCGGATCTTTATCTATCTCGGGAACGCGTTAGGTCCAGGAAAACATGAATTTTATACTTAAATTGGCTGTTTTTAAAAATTAGAGAACACCCAATGACAACTTCACGGACCGTCACTGATTATAACCATTCATTAACTGAAATAAAAATCCCTCCCAACTTCGTCTAGCTACGTCATTTTTTTTTAACCATTATATAAATATTACTTGGTATAACTCCAGGCACCATCGGTTAACATTGCTCTACTGCTTTTAGTCCATATTATAGAACTTTCTCGACAATCCTCCGACCATATGCGTGCACACCAATCTCCCACGGTTAAAAAATTTTTAACAAATGCTGGATTACGCATTATAGCATATACCGGTCCTAAATGGCACATCATCTAAATTTTTAAATTTTTTAAAAAAATTTCAAAAAATTAAATTTGTTTTTTTACATACCCTAATTTGTATTTTTTCCATTGGTGTTTTTCCTTTACGATTACAACCAAATAACATGCCCATTTCTGTACCAGCCATAAATCTTGTTGGTATGGTAGTTTCATATTCTAACACCGAAACACCATATGATCTAGATAAATCCTGTTCATCACTTTTTATGGGATCCATTAACAGACGATCTAAAGGTTCATTTAATTTTCTAGTATCCCACCACAAAACCTGACCATCAGAACTTCCCGAAAAAAATTCAGTACCACTTTTAGAATTATTCCATAATACTGAGTTGACCGGTTCTCTATGACACACCTCTCGTTCGCTAATCGTAACCGGATATTTACCATATCTAGTATCCCAAGCTGCCACTTGACCATTATACATGCCACTTACTAAACTAGTGGGATCTTTTTGATTATATTCCAGGCACACACAGGGCACTTTAGGCTCTAAAGTTAAATATGGTTCATTGGGATTTTCAATTTCCCAAATATACGAATTACATTTCTGACCCGTTTTATCGCCCTGAAATTTCATATCACAATGACTTACAGCCATTTTTATACCACCATCGGGAGACCAAGATAAATGTGTTACCGGTACTTTAATAGGATTAGGATCTCGATAAACATTAACCGTTCGAGAACGACAGGGTTCCGGTAGTGGAGCCGGTTCTAAATCATCAAAATAATTTTCATAGATGTTAACGGCATTATTTTGATAAATATACTGTTCCATGGGTTTACACAAGTTCATAACTTGTGTTATATAATTTTCATCCTTTTCAATTTTCCTTTTATACCTAACCGTTTGTTCGGGATCATGCATATTAATATCCTTAGGCCAACCACCCTCATTGTGTGTTATACCCATATGTTTATAAGTGGCTCTTTCAGTATTTGCCACACTTAAGGACATTTGGTGTGCATATTGTGTATCACGATCTACAGGATTTTTCAAAACATAATTTTTAACCAAATCACGATTGGAGTTTTCCGAAAATATAACTTCATCCTTATTATCAAAAGAGACAGCACAACCAAAATTACGACGTTCTTTTTTATAAGAATATTCCATGTTTAGGAATTTAAAGAAATAAACGGTGAAATTTCAATGAATTAAAAAAGGATTTAAATGTTTATTTAATCAATAAACTAATTTTTACAGTGTAGTTGTCAATGGCAACGGTTTTTGTTAACCCTTAACTAAAAAGAGCCCAGAAGGGTTAATTTTAATAGCAATTTAAACATGACAATACTGTTGTGATATGGCAATGCCATGAATTAACCATTCAGATTGCCAATTCTGTTTCAGTGATAAATTTATCACTGAAAAAATATTGTCACTTTGCCTTTTAGTTTGCAATGAAGTAAACTGACATATTTTTTCATTCATACATTTTTCACAGAACCAGAATCGACCCCCTGCACTGTGGCCGAAATCACTGATCTAGCGGCGTTTTAGTCAAAATTAAAAAATTAAAACTGATAAATGTTTTGCACTGTATCGATTGCCTATACTTTACAGAGAAAATTAACGTTTTCACTTTTGTTTTTCTCTTAATATTCGCACAGCTGTAAGCTATCAAATATACATTTTCTGCAGCAAGTGTATAAAAGGAATTTGGCGCCTAATTACTCAGTGAGTTTTTCTTGACACTTTTAAGTCAATTGTTTACACATTTTGAGCCAAAAAGTTTTAATTGAAAGTAAAAGGTATGTTTTAACTAAAAAATAAATATATGTGGCCTGTGTGTATCTAGTTTATTATTAGTTCATTATAGGAGTTTACATTTGTGATATTAACTATAGTTTCATGGACTGTAACTTTTGAAATTCGATCGTATTCGGTCCAATTCCTGTTTTGTTTATTATTTTGGGTTATTTTTGTTGTGACGTTTCAGTATGGCGTGCTAGTTCGCGCAAGTTGCTCGGTTTTTTAGGGTCCATCTGCTGTCCAAATAAACAGTATAAACGCGATACATACCACAATTTTCAATCGATTTGGCTGAAATTTGAAATTTAAGTTTCTTTTATCGCAAGAACAAAACCTATTAAATTTTGACAAAATCAATCCATGTTAACCCATAGCCCCCATGTAAATGTCCTATTCAAGTTTTACTTAAATACCCCTAACAATAGTATTCAAGATATCCTCTTGAAATTCGACCAATAAATGTTTTTTATATTCATAAACAATCGCTCTAAATTTTAATGGAATCAGACCATTTTAATTTCTAGGCCTCATACAAACCACCCTCTCAATATTCACATAAATTTCCCAAAATACATAAAAATAAATAAATATTGTTTAAAAATTAATTCTTTTTAAATTTTATAATCGCAAATAAGCATTAGTCTTTATTATTTTACATTTCCGAATTAAGCGCCGCTAGATTGGCCATTTCGCCCACTGTGCCCTGGTATTTAAAGAAATAAACAGAGAAATTTCAGTGAATTAAAAAAGGATTTAAATGTTTATTTAATCAATAAAGTAATTTTTACAGTGTAGTTGTCAATGACAACGGTTTTTGCTAACACTTAACTAAAAAGAGCCCAGAAGGGTTAATTTTATAACAATTTAAACATGGCAATACTGTTGTGATATGACAATGCCATGAACTAATCATTCCAGTATTGCCATATTATATTTTGTGATCGTTGTAAAAAAAATAACGGTTTTTAAACATTTGCTAATCATATGTTTATTAAAAAAGTGACTCTTAAAAAATTTTTTTATTTAATTAAAAATCGTTAAACAAAATGTCTCATAAACAGGCATCTGAATTGATACCAAAAAAATTAATAGACTTACATCCTGAAATCACCAATGCCTTGGTAGTGGCCTTAGTTCTAACAAAAACGGAACCCAATGTGTTTCTCTCCAAAAATGATACCCAATACAAGGCGGTAATGAATTTTACTATACGTGACTCAACACATCACTTGGTAAATTGTAAATTTTGGGGTACTCGTGAAAAAGTTGAAGAATATAATGAAAAAATTAAATTAGGCGATATAGTAGATGTTATATGCCCAAAAATAATGACTATTAAAACGGATGCGAATGATGCCACACAACCACGCTATCAACCATTAGCCACACTGCCCATAACACTGGTATTAAATGATGGTCAAGGTTATATAGAAAAACATAATTATCATGATTTGGAAAATTATCAAGAATTAAAAAATTTATGGCGTCAATCTCATAAGCCACTGTATGCTGTTTTAAATCTAGCCGATGTTAAGTCATCATTTCAAGATTCCAAAGCCCAAACTACTCATACGGACTTTTTAGTTGTTGTGGGTCTTTTAAGGCCTATACGTGAACTGAAGAGTTCCAAAGATGGTAAACAACGTAAGTGTTTGGAATTGGTACTTTTTGATCAAAGTTTACCTAGTGGTATGATAATAACAATTTGGCATCAAGATTGGATTGAAAGGGCTCAACAATTTTGGCAACCCATGAAAACTATATTACACATGATTGACATTAAGGTGAACTATTCAGAATTTTATAAGGGATGTGTTTTGGGTTTTACCTCAAGAAGTTTAATTTATGAAAATCCTATGGGTCAAGAAACACAAATGTTGGGAAAATTTGTAGCCTCAGTGCCGAAAACATCTTTTGAGTTATTTGCACAATCAAATTCGGATGCTTTGCCAAAACGTGAGTATTTTTTTTTATTCTGAATAAATTCTGTGAGAAAATTTTTCAAGAAAAAATTTTTCTGGATCAAATATTTTTCCTTGTAAATATTTTTATATTCTAAAAAAATTTTTTCTATAGAAAATTTCTAAGATTGCGGGACATTTTTTCTATAGAAAAATTCTCAAATTTTTTTTTGTTGAGAAAACTTTTCTATAAAAAAATGCTCAGATTGTGAGAAAATTTTTTTTTTGTTGAAATATTCTAAGATTCTGAGAAATTTTTTCTGTAGACAAATTCTTAGACTCTCAGAAATTTTTTCTATAAAAAAATATTCAGATTTTGAGGAGTTTTTTTTCTTAGATTCTGAGAAATTTTTTCTATAGAAAAATTTTCAGATTTGTAGAAGTTTCTTCTATAGACAAATTCAAAAATTCTGAGAATTATTAGTTAGATTTTTTTCTATAGAAAAATTCCAGATTTTAAGAAGCTTTTCTATGGAAAAAAATCTTAGATTCTGAGAATTTTTCTGTAAAAAAACGACTAAAACGATTTAAAAAAAATCTATACAAAAATTCTCAGATTCTGAGATTTTTTTTACAAACAAATTCTCAGAATTTTTTCTTTAGAAAAATTCATAGATTCTGAGAAATTTTTTCTATAGAAAATTCTCAGATTCTATTAGAATCATTTTAAGAAGTTTATTTTATAGAAAAAATCTCAGATTCAGAAATATTTTATAACGAAAACTTCTTAGATTCTGAAAAATTATTTTTATAGAAAAATTCGAAGATTCTGGGAAGTTTTTTCTGCAGAAAAATTCTTAGATTATTGGAAAATTTTTTCTACAGAAAAGTTCTCAGATTTTTTAAAAACATTTTCTAAAGAAAAATTCTCAGATTCTGACAAATTTTTCTCTCAGATTCTAAAAATCTTTTTTAAGTATAGTTTAATACTCAGATAATTTTTTTTCTATAGAAAAATGTTCAGATTCTGAGTTTTTTTGTTTCTATAGAAAAATTCTCAGATTCTGAAAAATTTTTTCTTTAAAAAAAATTCTCCGATTCTGTGATTTTTTTTTATAGAAAAATTCTTAGAAATTTTTCTCATAGAAAATTCTTAATTTCTTATAGAAACATCTAAGATTCTGGGAAGTTTTTTTATAAAAAATATCTCAGATTCTGAGCATTTTTTTCTACAGAAAAACTCTCAGATTCTAAAAAAAAATCTATAGAAAAATTCTCAGTTTCTAAGAATTTTCTATAGATTTTTGTATAAAAAATTTTCAGATTCTGAGATTTTTTTAATAAAAATTTTTTTTTCTACAGAATTTTTTTTAGATTTTGAGAATTTTTGAGATTCTGAGAAATTTTTTTTATAGAAAAATTCTTAGATAAAGAGAAATTTTTTTCTATAGAAAAATTCTCAGATTTTGAAAAATTCTTAATTTATAATAGAAAAAATCTAAGATTCTGGAAAGTTTTTTTTTTATAAAAAATATCTCAGATTCTGAAAATTTTTTCTACAGAAAAACTCTTAGTTTCTAAAAAAAAATCTATAGAAAAATGCTCCGATTCTAATATTTTTAATTTTTTATTCTATAGATTTTTTTATAAAAAAAATATTTCAGATTCTGAGATTTTTTTCATAACAAAATTTTTTTCTACCGAAAATTTCTCAGATTTTGAGAATTTTTTTCTGTAGAAAAATGTTCTGATTCCGAGAAATTTCTTCCTAAATTCGCAGATTTTTAAAAATGTTTTCTTTTGGGAAATTGTTAGATTCTTAGATTTTTTTCTATAGAAAAAAGCTCAGATTCTGGGAAATTTTTTTCTAAAGAAAAATTCTCAGATTCTAAAAAAAAAAATTCTATAGAAAAATACTCAGATTCTGAGAAATTTTTCTCTCAGATTCTAAAAATCTTTTTATATGTATAGAATAATTCTCAGATAATTTTTTTCCTAAAGAAACATGTTCAGATTTTGATTTATTTTTTTTTTCTATAGAAGAATTCTCAGATTCTGAAAAAGCTCAGAGATTTTTTTTATAGAAAAATTCTCCGATTTTGAGAAATTTTTTCTTTATAAAAATTCTCAGATTCTGAGAAATTTTTTCTTTAGAAAAATTCTCAGATTCTGAGAAATTTTTTCTATAGAAAAATTATTAGATTCTTAGAAATTTTTCTTATTGAAAAAATCGAAGATTCTGGGAATTTTTTTTTATAGAAAAATATCTCAGATTCTGAGAATTTTTCGGTTGAAAAAAAAAATAATTTTCTATAGATTTTTGTATAAAAAAATTTTCAGATTTTGAGATTTTTTTTTTAACAATTTTTTTTTTTCTGCAGAAAATTTCTCAGATTCTGAGATTTTTTTTAAAAAAAAATTCTGCAGAAAATTTCTCAGATTCTGAGATTTTTTTCAAAAAAAAATTCTGCAGAAAATTTCTCAGATTCTGAGAATTTTTTCTGTAGAAAAATGTTCAGATTCTGAATTTTTTTTTTCCATTTTTTCTATAGAAAAATTCTCAGATTCTGAAAAAAATTGTATACAGAAATAATCTCAGTTAAAATTTTTTTTTATACAAAAATTTTCAGATTCTAAAATTAGAAATCTTTTTAGATTCTGAGAAATTTTTTTCTAAAGAAGAATTCTCACGATTCTAAAAAATTTTTTCTTTAGAAAAGTTCTCAGATTCTGAAATAAATTTTATATGGAAATAATCTCAGATAGACTTTTTTTCTATACAAAATTTTTCAGATTCTAAAATTAGAAATCTTTTTAAGTAGAATTTAAAAAATTTTCTATTGAAAAAAATTCTTAAATTCTGAGAAATTTCTTCTATAGAAAATATTCCTGTTCTGAGAAATTTTTTTTATAGATATATTTTTACATTTTGAAAATTCTGATAAAAAAATTTTCTATAGAAAAATTCTTTCAATAGAATTTTTTTACTATAGAAAAAATTCTATGATTCTGAGAAATTTTTTCTATAGAAAAACTTGTTGATTCAGAGAGTTTATTTTTCAGATTGTGAGAAATTTTTTCTATAGAAGAATTATCAGATACTGAGACATTTTTTGTAAAGAAAAATCTGAAAAAAAATTTTCTATTTTAAAATTTTTGAGATTCTATTTTTTTTTCTATAGAAAAATTCTTAAGATCTGAGAAATGTTTTTCAATAGAAAAAACTCCCAGATTCCGAGAATTTTGTTTTTATAGAAAATTCCTTAGATTTAGAGGATTTTTTTTTTGTATAGAAAAATTCTCAAAACTTTTTTCCTATAAAAAAAAAATTTTCAGATTCTGAGACAGTTTTTCTATAAACAAAAAAAAAATTATATTTTAAAATTTTTGAGATTCTAAATTTTTTTTCTATAGAAAAATTCTTAAGCTCTGAGAAATGTTTTTCAATAGAAAAACCTCCCAGGTTCCGAGAATTTTGTTTCTATAGAAAATTCCTTAGATTTAGAGGATTCTTTTTTTGTATAGAAAAATTCTCAAAACTTTTTTCCTCTAGAAAAATTCTCAGATTTTGAGAAACTTTTTTTCTATAAAAAAAAAATTTCAGATTCTGAGACAGTTTTTCTATAAACAAAAAATTTCAGATTCCAAATATAGCACAGTTTTTTTGATTTTTAAATTTCAAATATTATTTTTAGCGGATCAAATTCAAACAATTATGACAGTCCGTCAAATATATACTCGTGCCGAAGGTCAATTAAGTGATAGCTCCGAACAATTTACAGCCGTGTTATATGCCATGATAACACAATTTAATTTGGAATTACAAAGTATGGTTTTAAGTAAAAGATGGTAAGTTTTACAAACTTAAAAAATATCTATGTATTAACAAATCCTAATAATATTCAAAACTTAAATTTTTCATTTTTAGTAAATCCTGCAAACGTTTAATATTAAGTAATAAAACCGTATGCGAAACTGAACAGTGTCAACTAAACTATTCGTTTAACTATTCCGGTGAACATTTTGAATATTTTTTCAATATCAACATACACTTAGGTGATCAAACCGGAACTTTATTAGAAGCTCGTTTAACGGATTCTACAGCAAATCGTATTTTAGGTTTAACATGCTCAGAATATCAACAACTTACTGAAAAGGAATTGGAAAAACTTAAATGGTCTTTTTTAATGAATCATTTTGAGATAAAATTGCTGGTGAAAAAAGCCAACATGTTAAGACGTAAATTAGCGGTAATAATTATAGATATGAGAGCTATAGATTTAGATGAATTATCGAAAAATATATCAGTATTTTAAAATATTAATAAATGATATAATTTAATTAAAAAACCTCAAAGCAAATTTATTACAACAGAAATCCTAATTATTGTTGTAATATTTCTGTGTTGGGAGTTATTTCTCTTTCTGATATTGGTAAAGCTTCCTCTTCTTTTTCAGATATTTCAATTAAATCTTGATCACTTTCAAATTCTGTTCTCTCCATTACAAATACTCGTTCTTGTCTTTTCTTATCGACTTTTAAAATTTGATCTTGAAAATTGTTAAGTATTTCTATATATTGTAGATCTGAAGAAATTATATTTAAAAATTCATCTGGTTTATTAGGATCTAATGGATGATCGTCCTGGAGATCGGCTTCTAATATAGAGATTTCTTCAAGTAGGCGTTCTGCGGCAAGTCTTTTTAGTTTAACCTCTTCAACACGACCTTCTAAAAGTTTACAGCGTAATTGTTCACGTTCAAACATCTAGAAAAAAGAGGAAACAATATTTATAAAAAAAATTTAAATAGGTCTCAGAAGATGATAATTTGTCTATAGAAACGAATTCTCAATATGCGTTTTTTATCTTTGAAGTTAGGCAAAAAGAGGTTAAATCAAAAACGTTATTGCCTTTGCTATCAATACATTCCACATAACCTAAAAATAAACAACTAAGAAAGCTATATTCGGTTGTGCCGAATCTTTAAATACCCTCCAATGCACTACTGTTTCGCAGACGACATTTTTGGCCAAAATTCAATTTTCTCAAAATTGATTTTATAGAAAATCGTAAACATTTACAAACAACAGAAAACATATTATGTTTTTGTATACACTCATTTACCGTTCAAAAACAAATTTAGCTAAAATTAAAAAAAAGAATTTTTTTAATTTTTTCAATTATTTTTTTCAGTTTAAATACAAAAAATTTCTTAAAATATTATACATGGAAAACACACAAATTATAACAAATTTTCACAACAATTGTTGTTATAAAAAGTACCTTAAGGTACTTTTTATGAAGGTACTTTTTATAAAAGGTACTTTTTATAAAAGGTACTTTTTATAAAAGGTACTTTTTATAAAAGGTACTTTTTATAAAAGGTACTTTTTATAAAAGGTACTTTTTATAAAAGGTACTTTTTATAAAAGGTACTTTTTATAAAAGGTACTTTTTATAAAAGGTACTTTTTATAAAAGGTACTTTTTATAAAAGGTACTTTTTATAAAAGGTACTTTTTATAAAAGGTACTTTTTATAAAAGGTACTTTTTATAAAAGGTACTTTTTATAAAAGGTACTTTTTATAAAAGGTGCTTACTACTTTTTACAAAAGGTACTTTTTATAAAAGGTACTTTTTATAAAAGATACTTTTTATAAAAGGTTCTTTTTATAAAAGGTACTTTTTATAAAAGGTACTTTTTATAAAAAAGGTACTTTTTATAAAAGGTACTTTTTATAAAAGGTACCTTTTATAAAAGGTACTTTTTATAAAAGGTACTTTTTATAAAAGGTACTTTTTATAAAAGGTACTTTTTATAAAAGGTACTTTTTATAAAAGGTACTTTTTATAAAAGGTACTTTTTATAAAAGGTACTTTTTATAAAAGGTACTTTTTATAAAAGGTACTTTTTGAAAACGGTACAGAGATTTTGAAAAAAACTTGTTCCAGAATGTTTTATTTCACTAAAGGATCCTACATTCCAAATTTCAAGTTTGAATAACCATTATTTCAGTAAATAAAAAAAAAGTACCAAAAGGACTTTTTTTACCCATTTTACCCCCGTAGAATCAACATTGGCAAATCCCGAGCCTTAGTGAATATTTTTTCCGGGAGGTGAACCGACATTGCAAATTTCAATTTTCTAGTACCGTTATTTAAGGAAATATGAAATGTAACAAAATTACATATTTTTCCCCTATTAGAATCATCATTGGCAACAACCCAGCCTTAGGGGATTTATATTCCGGGAGTTGAACATACAGTCCAAATTTCAAGTCTATGTGACAATTTTTTGAGGAAATATAAAAGGTACCAAAAGTACAGATTTTTACCCTTTTTACCCCCTTAGAATCAACATTGACAATAATCCAGCCGTACTGGATCCATATTCCAGGATGTGAACACACTGTCCAAATTTCAAGTTTCTATGACCATTATTTCAGGAAATATAAAAAGCACCAAAAGTACAGCTTTTTACCATTTTTACCCCCTTAGAATAAACACTGGCAAAAATCCAGCCTTAATGGATCTATATTCCGTGAGGTGAACATACAGTCCAAATTTCAAGTCTCTATGATCATTATATTACGAGATTTAAAAAGTACCAAAAGTACAGTTTTTTACCCTTTTACCCCCTTAGAATCAACATTGGTAAAACTCCAGCCATAATGGATCTATATTGCGGGAGGTGAACCTACCGTCCAAATTTCAAGTCTCTAGCTTCAGCGGTTTGGGCTGGGCGATGATGAATGAGTATGCCAGTCAGTCAGTCACATTACTCTTTTATATATATAGATTTTCCGGATTTGGGCGACTTTTACCATAAAGTTTATTTCTGTCTTTTATTATTTAACAAAATTTATTTTTTTAAATGAAAATATTTTTTTATTAAGAAATCTGAACAAAATTGAATTTTGGCGATATTTTACATCCGATTTTGCGACAAAGACAAAAAAGTCTGGCAACCCCGTTAATATGACGAAGCAAAAAAACGGACACACACACATGCTATGTACCTAAAGATAACTATCAATGAAAAATTTTTAAGATATTTTTTTTATTATTTCTCAAAGAACTTTTTTCTTAAAGGACTTTTTTAAATTAAATTTAGATATTGTTTTACATATTTCAAAGCTTTTTTGTAAATATTTTTTCCCTTTTTCTCATTTTTTTTTCATTTCCGTTTTCTTTCTTATGTATCACACAAAATACGAGTTAATTTAGGGTTATGTTGAAAACAACTATGAGTTTTTTCAGAAATTCACTCATAACTTTTAAAATACTAAACCGATTTAAAAAAAAAATACATCAGTTTCTTCCTAGGAAAATTACACAACTTTTGATACCCCAAGCGTTTAAATCGGTTACGGATTATTGCCAAAAACGTGATTTCAACAGACAGACAGACGGACATCGCTAGATCGACTTAAAATCGATCTAGGAAAAGGATCATAGAAGTAAATAGGATCTCCAGAACTTCAAGTTCCTGATAATCACGTTGCTCAGCCTGCTCAGTCTGATCAGCTTGCTCAGCTTGCTCTCCCAAAACAGGGGTCTTGTGGACTGTCCACAGGGGCCTTGTGGACTGTCCACAAGACCCCAGAACATTAACCATTAAAGCGTTCAAAACAAAGAAATCGAAATTTGGCAAACATTTAAATAAATTTTCGATTTAAATTTTGAAAAAATGAGGAATATTAAGAAAAATTCCAAAAAAATTATTGAAAATACTAGGAAGAACCAAAAATGAATATTTATTTTCTTATTTTTGAAAATTTAAAAAATTTTCATTCTTTTTTATTTTTTTCCCCCATAAATATTCATTTTTGGTTCTTCTTAGTATTTTCAATAATTTTTTTGGAATTTTTCTTAATATTCCTCATTTTTTTAAAATTTAAATCGAAAATTTTTCAAAATGTTTGCCAAATTTCGATTTCTTTGTTTTGAACGCTTTAATGGTTAATGTTCAGGGGTCTTGTGGACAGTCCACAAGGCCCCTGTGGACAGTCCACAAGACCCCTGTTTTGGGAGAGCAAGCTGAGCAGACTGAGCAGGCTGAGCAACGTGATTATCAGGAACTTGAAGTTCTGGACATCCTATTTACTTCTATGATCCTTGTCTAGGATCGACTTAAAATCGATCTAGGATCATATATATACTTTTTGGGTTCCTAAACCAATATTTCAATGTGTTACATACGGAACGACAAACTTATATATACCCTCTATCACCAGAGTGGAGGGTATAAAAATGCTTTAATTCGGTTGCTTGTTGACATATTTGAACAGAATTGTATACGAAAGATATTAAGGCAAGTAGAAACATATTTTTTTGCCCCAAAATTTTTATTTTTCACCAAAAAAATTTAATAATTTTTCCGCGGAATACTTACCGCTGCCATTAATGCCTTATCCTTACTAGTGCTATGTTTTAAGGCAGCATCCAATTCCAATAACTGTATATCACCATTAGCTAAACAAACCGCTAAAAATTCCCCATCCGTACGAAATTTCACAAATAATATGGGTTCAGAAAATTTCATAGAAAATAAAGGTTTACGTTGATGTAATAAAAGATCCCAAAAATCTAATTCTCCTTTCTTATCGCCAGTTACAAACAAAGAACAACGCATTGTACTCCAAGTACCACATAATATTTGATGTTTCTTTTTAAACAAAAGTGTCGTAGGTGATTCTTTACATTCTTCGGACCATATTTTGGCACACCAATCACCGGTTATTAGGAAATTTTTAACAAAAAACGGATTTCTTTCTATTGTATGTATAGGACCACTAAATAAACGATAATTTCCGGCGGCGAAAATTTCCATGGGTGTCATACCTTTACGATTGGCCACAAAAACACTACCCATATCACTACCAATTGTAAAACGTACCGGTATAGTATATTCAAATTCCAAAACGGTAACACCATGAGCTCGAGCACGTGATTGTTCGTCGGTCATAGTGGGGTCTAGTAGAATTTCTTGTATTGGTTGATTTAAATTACGACCATCCCAATATTTAACGGAACCATCATATGAACCGGTATAAAATTCTGTATTAGTTTTAGAATGAACCCAACATACAGCCGGTACAGCTTCACGATGCGCTGCTTCTAAGGGACAAATATTTGAAGGCATTTCGCCAGAACGAGCATTCCATAAACATACTTTTCCTGATAATAAACCACCTGCTATCCAATTATCATCCTTTGGACAGAAAAATGTTTTTAATACTGCCTCAGCTGATTTAAAAATTACCAAAGGTTTTAAAGGATTTTCCAAGTCCCATATATAAAAATTATTAAATAATAGATTTTTAGCGGATTTTACTGAACTTCTAATATCACTTTTTTCTTTTTTATCTGAGTTATTATCCGTATCTTCTTTATCAGCTTTCCGACTCGTTGGTATATTAGTATGTAGTACCAAAAATTTTTGTAAATCACTTGGTGACCAATCTATTACAGATATTGGTCTTTTTGTTACCACCGGATCATGAAATATATTCTTTTGTCTAGCTTCAAAGGATGTTTTTAAATCTTTGTATACTTCTGGTGGTAAATCCTTAAAAAACTCTTGATATATATTAACGGTATTATTCATTTCACCCACTTCCCTTGATTGGTTAATCAAATTTGTAACCTGACTACCGTAATTATCTTCACGTTCGATTTTTTTTCTATGCCTTAGTGTAGATTCTTCATCATTTATATTCACTTCCTTTGGCCAACCACCCTCGTAATGATACATTCCACGTTCGTTGTAGCTAACATTTTCAGTTTCAATTACCGTATACGCCTTTTGATCACTTAGCTGTGTTCCAGTGTTGACGGGATTTCGTAAAATATAATTTAAACGCGATTTCTGACTCGGATTAATGCTAGCCATCAATTGTGTACGATCACTAAAAAGACACTGACGGCCGAAATGTTTTCTTTCGCGGGAATAAATGAATTGATTTGAGGTGTGCATGATTATCACGGAGTCCTTAAAAAAAGGTTTTTTATTAAAGGAGATTGGGGTGTTTTTAAATTATTTTGGATACCAGAAAATATTTTTGATATTTTCTTCAAGTTTGTTAATTTGTTTAAATATTGTTTTTTTGGAAATAGAAATAATACCGGGGGACTCATAACAATAAATCAAATAAAATTGAAACCGAAACTAGCAGATATTGATTTGATACACTTTTGCGTGAGTCAAAATCTCCCCACTTTATCATATAACTCACTTTTTTTGTCGATCATGCATTGTTCTCTAACTCTCTCATTGATTGGACCGATTTAGGTAATATTTTTTTTAAATGATCGCCATAGTCTAATTTAGGTCTTAGGGAAAGAAAAATTGACCACGCCTACTTTTAGGACAATTTTTTTCGTTCTATCAAAAATCGGAGAATGATTGAAACGATTTGCAAAATTTTTCTTTAATGTTCGTCATAGTCGTCCAACTACGGTTTTTACGGAATGAAAAATTAACCACGCCCACTTTTTTTTCAAATTTATCAAAACTCGGAGATCGGCTGAACTAATTTGGCTATTTTTTTTTTAAATTTCCGTCATAGTCCATTAAAGGTTTTTACGGAAAAAAAAATTACCGCGTCCATTTTTACGACCACTTTTTTCGATTTATCAAAAATCGGAGAAAGACTGGTCAGATTTGTCTTTTTTTTAATGATCGTTATTTAAGGCTTTTACGGAAAGAAAAAATTGGGCACGCCCACTTCTACCCCTACTTTTTTTTGATATATCTAAAATTGCAACACGGCTTAACCGATTTGGATATTTTTTTAAGAGCTCGTAATAGTCGACATAAGGTTTTTACGCCCATTTCTACACCAAATTTTTTCAAAATATCTAATCACTTGAGAAAGGCTGGACCGATTTAGCTATTTTTTTTTTTAAATGATCAACTTAGGCTGGATTACTACTCAATGCTCAGTTATAAAATAACTCTCCGTTAGGGTCGAACCAGAATCAAATGCGTAGCGCAAGACGTAAAAAAAAAAACAAAAACAAACACATCAAATTTGAAATTTTTACGTCCGTTTTATTTAGGTAACTCACATTTAAATATTAGAAACGAAAAATTATTGGGCGTTACGCCGTACGCGACGTAATTTGATTCAGGTTGGACGCTTAAATTTAACTTTTTCATACAAATTTTGCCATAAGGCTCCGTTAAATCGGCAGTTAGCAGCTAACTTTTCATTGAGTAATCCGCCCTTAGTCACACTAAGGATTGAAAAATTTTCCACGCCCACTTTTTTCGATATATCTAAAATCACAGAACGGAAAGATCAACAATTGTGAAAGTGTGTCAACAGGACATTTAATGGTGTTTTCTTTTCTGAAAAAAAAAATGTTTGCCATTTTAGGGTATACATTTTTAAAATGTTTAACTCACACCTTCAAAAAATTGCATTTTATTTGACTGGAATAGAACACAATATACCTCAATACTCTGCCCTGTATTTTTTTAACAGCTGTTTTGAGAAAACAACACAGAAAAAGTCACCTGTTGTATAAGGCAATTTCAACCCCGTGATTTTTTACGGGGTAAAAAGTGCAAATTTTTTGCACTTTATAGGGCAGACATTTTTAGAAAAGAACACGATATTCTTTATAAGGGTTGACATTTTTTTAGAAAAGAACACAAAAACATAATTTTTGGGGCAAAATGCAAAAAAAGGTACATTTTTTGCCAGAAAAGAAAACACCATAAGTCAATAATCGTTGGATTCAGTACCGTTTTAAACATTAGTGCCTAAGGGGCACGTGCCCAGGAGCTTGACCTCACGAAGGGCCCGAAAAGTCAATAAATTCGTTTTCAAGAAAAATGATGATCATATTTCCATTTTATTCTATTTTGTTTAAAGCATAAAACGTTTTTTAGAGCATTTTTTTGTGTAATTGGTTTTTATAGGAAAATTTAAAAATTTTTTCAGGGTCTGAGTCATTAAAAGTCGCAGATTCTGAAATATGTTTCGTATAAACAAATTATCAGATTCTGAGATTTTTTTTTGTATAGAAAAAGTATGAGATTCTGAGAAATTTTTCGTATAGAAAAAGTATGAGATTCTAAAAAATTTTTCGTATAGAAAAAGTCTCAGATTCTTAAGAACTTTTCGTGTAGAAATTGTCCCAGATTCTGAGACATTTTTCGTGTAGATTCTGAGACATTTTATAAAAAAGATACACAATTCTGTTTCATTTTTCGTCTAGAAAAGTCTTAGATTCTGAGACATATTTCGTATAGAAAAGGTTTCAGATTCTACGACAATTTTCGTATTAAAAATGTTTCAGATTTTAAGACACTTATCGTTTAGAAAAAGTTTAAAATTTTTCATATTAAAAGGGTACAAGATTTAAGGCATTTTTCGTATAGAATAGTTTCAGATCCCGAGACATTTTTCCTATAGAAAAGTCTCAAATTCTAAGACATTTTTCGTGTAGAAAAAAATCTCTGATTTTAAGACACTTTTCGTTTAGAAAAAGTCTCATAATTTTGAGACATTTTTCGTATAGAAAAAGTCTCGGATTCTGATGCATTTTTCGTGTAGATTCTGAGACATTTTTTGATTAAAAAAGGTACAAAATTCTTAGAAAAGTCTTAGATTCCGAGAAAAAGTCTGAGATTCTGAGACATTTTTCATATAGAAAAAGTCTCAGATGCTGAGTAATTTTTCGTAATATTGTGAGTCATTTTTCGTATAAAATAAGTCTCAGATTCTGAGACGGCCTTAAGACGGCCCTGGTTGGATTTTTGCATATTCGCCATTACTCTCAAATCTTGTTTGCGACTTATTCAAACGTGAAATTTGAATAAGTCGCAAACAAGATTTTTTTGATTTCAAATGTAAATCAAATCTCAGGTCGTTGTGTGATCAAAAGCAATTTTTTTTTTAATTTGGACAGGACAACGTCTGTCGGGTCCGCTAGTAAATCATATTATAAATGTTTGCCAGTTTGGAGGACTTGTACCTAAAACAGAGATTTGACACTCTTGATTGGAAATAAATTTTTGTGGATAGAGATCTGGGGGATTTAATAAAACTTGAGTGTTTTCTACCATTTTTGGAGGAGATTTTAGAAAAATTATTTGATCACTGAATAAAAACTATTGGGCCATTTTTTTAATTTTTAATGTTTGTACTTGGAAAATATCGACTTACAAGGGAAGTCTCCCTAGTGTCACCCGCGGATCTTTATGGAATTAGTTTTATTTTGTAGATCAGACAAAATAAAGGGACACGTATTTTTTAGCGGCCCAAATTCATATTTAGGGGGTAAAAAGGAGGGGGGAAGACAAGGCCATTTTTCAGTTTTTTCGTTTATCTCCTATATTATGCAAAGAAACCTAGTCGTGTTACATACCAAATGAAAGGTCTTTGGAAAACCTATTTACGTGTGCTAAGAACGTGTCCAAACATGCACAATTTTTCGTCATATTGAGTAAAATACCAAAATTTTAGGACATTTTTGTTAATAAGTCGAAAAATATTAACTTTTTTAGCCCGTTATTAGCACCATGAGATAGGTATTTTTAATACCTTTGATCTGATACCACACATGCCTATATTAATTTTGTTTAAATAGGCGTAAATCGTAAAAAACTGAAAAAGGTCAATTTCCCCCATACAAATCGACCACCCCCCCCCCCCCCCAAAAATGAGTTTGGGCCGCTAAAAAAAAATACGTGTCGAATAAATTTTCGTTCTTAACAACATATCCAAATTTCATGAAGAGCGGAGGGGACACCAGGGAGACTTCCCTTGTTAGAAATATTTTTAAAAAATGTTCTGAAAAATGTTCACAATTAATTTCATTTTCATGATCGAATCTCGTAGCATATTTATTAATCTGGACGCTATTAAGCTTCAATTAAAGCTTTATAAATAACATTTTTTTAAATAATACTCGTTTGAAATTATATAACCTTTAGTATTGTTAGCTCTGTCCTAAAGAAAAAAAAAATAAAACAATTTATTCAATCAAAACTATATTAGATCATTGATTTTTATTTTCATTTTTAATTTTTCATATAATTAATACAATAGATCCATAAATACTATATATTTGTAATTCTCTGTTTAAATTAATAATTATTTTTTAGTTTAGAGTTTTTATTTAAAAAGCCAGTTCTTTAAAAAGTTAATTTTTTGGGGGTTTTGTTGATAGCACAGTTAATGCAGAGTTGACACTAAATTATTTATATTCCTAAAAAAAAATCAGATAAATGGGATTTCTAAGAAAAAACGAAACATCTCTATGTCAACATCTCTACGAAACATCTCTATGTCAACAGGTCATTTGGTTGACAACGGGTCATTTGGTTGACACATTGCGGTTGTCACAACTACATTGTGGCCATCACAAACACATGGAGGTTGTTCAAAATTAAATTTGATTGTGGCAACCGAATGGTCGATTTGCATTTTTGTATTTTTTTGAATGATAAATATTTTTGAGGAAATGAAAAAAGATTTTAACTGGATATTTATTTTCGAACTTTCCCTGAAGATGCAATTCAAAGAATTGCGAAATATCAAACAAATAAGACCTCGAGCTTGAAAACTTATTGCTTTAAACATATTTTAAAAGAAGGTCGAATAAAAACAACATTCATAAATAAAATAAAATTTAACAAAATTTCCTCCAAATTTTCCTCCTTGTATTTAACATTATCATCCTTATCTTTAGCATTTAGTATTTTCTTAGAAGTTCAACTGGTCGTGGTTTTTTTCTTAAGTTTTATATAATCAATACTTATTTTCTAAACATACAATATTTTCAAGAACATCACATATATTATTCCCCAAATTTGGTGTATAAGTAAATGGAAATAAAAGGAAAAAAAAAAGATTTTTTGAAAAAATAAAATTGAAGACAAATTAATAAGTTTTGCTCAAAACTTAAGAAAGTATCAAACGGAGACAATGATTTAAAGAAAAGGTCTCAGATCTGCTACAATTTTTTCTATATAGAAAAAGTCTCAGATTCTGAGACATTTTTTCTATATAGAAAAAGTCTCAGATTCTGAGACATTTTTTCTATATAGAAAAAGTCTCAGATTCTGAAACAATTTTTCTATATAGAAAAATTCTCAGATTCTGAGACCTTCGGGAAAATTTTGATAACTTCCGAACAGGAATATCATCTAGGGCAAAAATACGGGTCGACTTAAATTTAATAAAGATTATTTCTTATTCATATGGATATCGTAGGTCTATGTCTTCACATAAGTACCCCCCAAAATTTACACATTTTCCTTAAAAAAATATTTAAAGAAGCCGAATTTTTACAAGGTTATGCCACCATTGGATAGGCATTAAAAAAATCTTTCTTCTCATATGAAAACATCATATAGTTTCTTAAAAAGAAATGGCTGAAAAATCCAAAAAACGATTTTTTCGCCATTTTTTTACCCATGTTTTGAACCCCTAAATCCCCGATATGGCCGATAAGCCGAGACACCCCAACCTAAGAATTGTCTCTTTGATATATATTTTAAGTTTCAGGCAAATCGATTCATAAGGGTTGAGATACTTCCCTTGTCAGATTCTGAGACATTTTTTCTATATAGAAAAAGTCTCAGACATTTTTTTATATAGAAAAAGTCAGATTCTGGAAAATTTTTTCTATATAGAAAAAGTTTCAGATGCTGAGAATTTAAGATGTAGAAAAAGTCTCTGATTCTGAGACATTTTTTCTTTATAGAAAAAGTCTCTAGAAAAAGTCTCTTCTAAAACATTTTTTCTATATACACTCAAAAAAATGCGTTAGTAGATTTACTAATTTTTTTTTGCTAACGCTAGTTAGCTAACTTTTAGCAAATTTTTAGTTGAGATTAGCATGTTAGCAAAAAATTCTTGTAAACTTCATTTAGCACATTAGCAATTTTAAACAAACTTTGAACTAATTTCTTTTGCTAAATTTGAAATTGAGTTGACTACATTTTTACAAGATTTTTTGCTAATATTAGCAAAATAAATGGTAAATTTTTTTTTATTTTCAGAAAACTTAAAATGGCGCTATCTCGGAAACTAAGCCAGATAGAGCAAAATGGAGGCCATTTTTGGTTCTTAGAATCTGCATAGTATCGCCAGTCTTCTTCACATGTGTGGACCCTAATGGGCCCTAACTTTGGATCCAAAAAAGTTAGCATTCCCGAAAATTTTAAAATGCTCATATCTCGGTAAATATTGCCGACACAACAAAAAGTCCAAGAGCGTTTTTGTAGCTCTCAACACGTAGAACAAGACCGCAAAATCGTCAAAAGCTCTCCGAGTAATATTTTTGAAGTTATGGAGTTTTTTAATTCTCAAGACCCCAGTGGTCCCCTATAATCACGTATCTCAAAAACTAAGCAAGGTAGAGCGAAACGGACACAAATTTTGGATCAAAAACTATGACGATTTTTAAGGAACCCAACTAGGTCTAGGCACATCGGGGTCTGGAACTATCGGGTCCGAACCCAATCAAAAAAAAAATATTTAGTTAACTAATTATTGGCAAAACATTTTTGCTAACTTTAGCAAAAAAATTGTGGGTTCAAAATCAGCAAATTTTCTTGTAGGTTTACAAGCTTTTTTTACTAACATTACAGTTTTTTTTTTGAGTGTAGGAAAAGTCTCACATTCTGAGACATTTTTTCTATATAGAAAAAGTCTCAGATTCTGAGACATTTTTTCTATATAGAAAAAGTCTCAGATTCTGAGACATTTTTTCTATATAGAAAAAGTCTCAGATTCTGAGACATTTTTTCTATATAGAAAAAGTCTCAGATTCTGAGACATTTTTTCTATATAGAAAAAGTCTCAGATTCTAAGACATTTTTTCTATATAGAAAAAGTCTCAGTCTCAGATTCTGAGACATTTTTTCTATATAGAAAAAGTCTCAGATTCTGAGACATTTTTTCTATATAGAAAAAGTCTCAGATTCTGAGACATTTTTTCTATATAGAAAAAGTCTCAGATTCTGAGACATTTTTTCTATATAGAAAAAGTCTCAGATTCTGAGACATTTTTTCTATATAGAAAAAGTCTCAGATTCTGAGACATTTTTTCTATATAGAAAGAGTCTCAGATTCTGAGACATTTTTTCTACAGAAAAACTCTGAGATTCTGCAACATTTTTTCTATATAGTAAAAGTCTCAGATTCTGAGACATTTTTTCTATATAGACTAGACTGGAAAAAGTCTCAGATTCTGCGATATTATTCTTATGGAAATAGTCTCAGATTCTGGGACATTTTTTCTATAGAAAATGTCTCAGATTCTGTGACATTTTTCCTATAGAAAAAGTCTCAGATTCTAAGAAAAAATTTCAGATTCTCCGACATTTGTTCCAACGAAAAAATTCTTAGATATTGAGACATTTTTTCTAACAAAATTTTCAGATTCGAAGACATTTTTTCTAAAAAAAAATTCTTAGATTCTGAGACAGTTTTTCTATAGAAAAATTATCAGATTCTGAGACACTTTTTCAATAGAAAAGTGTCTATAGAAAAAGTCTCAGATTCTGAGACATTTTTTCTATAGAAAAATTCTCAGATTCTGTAACATTTTTTTCTATAGATAAAGTCTCAGATTCTGCGACATTTTTCCTATAGAAAAAGTTTCACATTTTGCCACATTTTTTCTATAGAAAAAGTCTCAGATTCTGCAACATTTTACCTACAGAAAAAGTCCCAGATTCTGCGACATTTTTCCTATAGAAAAAGTCTCAGATTCTGCGATATTATTCTTATGAAAAAAGTCTCAGATTCTGCGACATATTTCCTATAGAAAAAGCCTTAGATTCTGAGACATTATTTCTATAGAAAAATTCTCAGATTCTGCGACATTTTTCCTATAGAAAAAATCTCACTTTCTGTGACATTTTTTCTAAAGAAAAATTTTCAGATTCTGAGAAATTTTTTTCTATAGAAAAATTCTCTGATTCTAAGATATTTTTTCTAAAAAAAAATTCTTAGATTTTGAGACATTTTTTTTCTATAGAAAATTCTCTGATTCTAAGATATTTTTTCTAAAGAAAAATTCTTAGATTCTAAGACATTTTTTTCTATAGAGAAATTCTCAAATTCTGAGAAAGTTTTAGATTTTAAACACAGATTTATAAGAGAAAATTTGGACTGAAACGCTAACTTAGCTCCGATTTGATACAATTTTCATAATCTGAATTGTTTTGCTATTGAAAATTTTTCAGAGTTTCCGACAATTTGGTAAATTTTAATTTTTGAAACTTCTGTTAATATACGTTGAGCTGTGTTTTATTTTGTTTATTAACAAATTTATGGGTTTAGTAATGATTAAATAATTATGATATATCAGACTTAAATCTAAAATAAAGATATTGAATTTCAATTAAAAACTATCATAAGTATTTATACGTTAGCAATTCCAGTTAAATGTTTAAATTCAGAAAGTCTTTAATCATAGAATTTCAAATTATTTATTTGTTAACAAATTCTAGGCAGATTTGTAGTTCAGTTGATATAATCAAATCTCAATTTTAGGATTTCTTTTCGCAAAATTTTAGAAAAAAATTTCAATTTCTTCTGGAATTCAACTAAATCATATTTTAACTTATGTATATAAAAAATAAATTGTTGATAAAAATTTAAATAAATATAATTTAATTTCTTTAGCTTTCAACACAATTGCCTTGTGGGTTTTCTCTCTTTTTTTCAATACATTAACAATATCACTTGGGAAAATTAAAGGTTTTTTTGTATTTGCAAAATAAATTTCACCTTAAATCACACTTTTTCCAATCAATCATACGTTTACTAACATTTGTTCTTTTTTTTACAAAAAACAAGCATTCATTCATTTAATTTTTTATCACCTTTTTAGCTTTAAAATAATAAAATCGTTTCGTTTAGTATTTAACATTTTACAAAAATTTACAATGAGAAAAATTTTAAAAATTGGGCCGGTGGTACTGGTTGAGTTAAAGCCAACTGACCACCCGCCTCTTCAAGTCTTTGTTTATAATCAGGACTCTGATCAACTATACAAGGATGACCATCTGAGGGCCAAAAGAGACAACAACAATAGCGACACAATGATAAAATCTCAGCAAATTGATAGTCATCATTAAGTCCATAGGTACGTCTTAGTTGATGATATAATTTTTTACCATCCTTAACACCATTTAAATGTTTGAGTTTGTTTAATTCTAAAATGGAATCAATTTGATTTTGAGTGAAATGGAAGCGAATTAATTCACGCCAAATACGTTGTTCATTAACCAATTTTGACATGATTTTCCAGGCATCAGCAGAGGCCTAAAAGAGAACAGAGAAAGAGAGAAAATTAAAAATAATTACTAAAAATTTATGAAATATATTCTATAGGGAATTTGTCTCAGACTCTAGGACTTTTTCTATTGAAAAATGTCTCAGAATCTGAAAACTTTTCTGTAGGAAAAATCTCTCAGAATTTGAGAATTTTTCTAAAGAAAAAATGACTCAGAATCTGAGAACTTTTGTATAGAAAAAATGTCTCAGAATCTGAGAATTTTTCTAAAGAAAAAATGTCTCAGAATCTGAGAATTTTTCTATAGAAAAAATTTCTCAGAATCTGAGAAATTTTCTATAGAAAAAATGTTTCAGAATCTGAGAATTTTTCTATAGGAAAAATGTCTCAGAATTCTGAGAATTTTTCTATGGAAAAAATGTCTCAGAATCTGAGAATTTTTCTATAGCAAAAATGTCTTAGAATCTGAGAATTTTTCTATAGAAAAAATGTCTTAGAATCTGAGAATTTTTCTATAGAAAAAATGTATCAAAATCTGAGAATTTTTCTATAGAAAAAATGTCTCAAAATCTGAGAATTTTTCTATAGAAAAAATGTGTCAGAATCTGAGAATTTTTCTATGGAAAAAATGTCTCAGAATCTGAGAATTTTTCTATACAAAAAATGTCTCAGAATTTGAGAATTTTTCTATAGAAAAAGTGTCTCAGAACCTGAGAATTTTTCTAGACTTAAAAGCCTCATAATCTGAGAATTTTTCTATAGGATAAAAGTCTCAGAATCTAAGAATTTTTCTATAGGAAAAATGTCTCAGAATCTGAGAATTTTTTTGAAGAAAAATGCCTTAAAATCTAAAAATTTTTCTATAGGCAAAATGTATCGAAATCTGAGAACTTTTCTATAGAAAAAATGTATCAGGATCTGAGAATTTTTCTGTGGGAAATATGTCTCAGAATCTGAGAATTTCCCTTTAGGAAAGTTGTCTCAAATCTAAGAATCAGATTTTTTTTAGGAATCTGAGAATTTTTCTATATTAAAAATGTTTAAAATTCTGAGAAATTTTATAGGAAAAATGTCTCAAATTCTGAGAATTTTTCTATAGGAAAAATGTCTTAAATTCAAAACCATTTCTACAGGAAAAATGTCTCAGAATCTAAGAATTATTCTACTGGAAAAATCTTTTAGAATCTCAGAGTTTTTGTGTAGACAAAATGTCTCAGAATCTGAGATTTGTTTTATAGGAAAAATGAATCTAAAAAATTCTTAAATTCCGAAACATTTTTTAGAAAACTTCTCAGATTCTGAGACCCTTTTTCTATAGAAAATTCTCAGATTCTGAGACATTTTTTCTATAGAAAAATTCTCAGATTCTGAAACATTTTTTCTATAGAAAAATTCTCGGATTCTGAGACATTTTTTCTATAGAAAAGTTCTCAGATTCTGAGGTAGTTTTGCTTAGAAAAATTCTCAGTTTCTAAGACATTTTTCCTTTAGAAAAACTCTAAAATTCTGAGACATTTTTTCTAAAGAAAAATTCTCAGATTCTGAGACATTTTTTCTATAGAAAAATTCTCAGATTCTGATACATTCTTTTTATAGAAAAATTCTCAAATTCTGAGACATTTTTTCTATAAAAAAATTCTCAGATTCAAAAAAATTTTCAATAGAAAAATTCTTAGACTCTGAGACATTATATTTTAGAACAATTCTCAGATTTTGAGACATTTTTTCTATAGAAAAATTCTCAGATTCTGAGACATTTTTTCTGTAGAAAAATTCTCAGATTCTGAGACATTTTTTCTATAGAAAAATTCTCAGATTCTGATACATTCTTTTTATAGAAAAATTCTCAAATTCTGAGACGTTTTTTCTATAAAAAAATTCTCAGATTCAGAAAAATTTTCAATAGAAAAATTCTTAGACTCTGAGACATTATATTTTAGAACAATTCTCAGATTTTGAGACATTTTTCCTATAGAAAAGTTTTCATATTCTGAGACATATTTCCCATAGAAAAATTATCAGATTTTGCGACATTTTTCCTATAGAAAAATTCTCAGATTCTGAGACATTTTTTCTATAGAAAATTTTTCAGATTCTGAGACAATTGTCCTATAGAAAAATTCTCAGATTCTGAAACATTTTTTTCTATAGAAAAATTTTCAGATTTTGAGACATTTTTCCTATAGAAAAAATCTCAGATTTTGAGACATTTTTCCTATAGAAAAATCTCAGATTCTGAGACAATTGTCCAATAGAAAAATTCTCAGATTATGAGACATTTTGTGGATAGAAAAATTCTCAGATTCTGAAACATTTTTTCGATAGAAAAATTCTCAGATTCTGCGAAATTTTTTCTATAGAAAAATTCTCAGATTCTGAGACTTTTTTTCTATAGAAAAATTTTCAGAATCTGAGACATTTTTTCTATAGAAAAATTCTCAGATTCTGAGACATTTTTTCTATAGAAAAATTCTCAGATTCTGAGACATTTTTGCTATAGAGAAATTCTCAGATTTTGCGACATTTTTCCTATAGAAAAATTCTCAGATTCTGAGACATTTTTTGGATAGAAAAATTATCAGATTCTGAGACATTTTTCCTATAGAAAAAATCTCAGATTTTGAGACATTTTTCCTATTGAAAAAATCTCAGATTCTGAGACAATTGTCCTATAGAAAAATTCTCAGATTCTGAGAAATTTTTTCTATAGAAAAATTCGCAGATTCTGAGACATTTTTTCTACAGAAAAATTCTCAGATTGTGAGACATTTTTTCTATAGAAAAATTTTCAGATTTTGAGACATTTTTTCTATAGAAAAATTCTCAGATTCTGAGACATTTTTTCTATAGAAAAATTCTCAGATTTTGAGACATTTTTCTATAGAAAAATTCTCAGATTCTGAGACATTTTTTCTATAGAAAAATTCTCAGATTCTGAGACATTTTTTCTATAGAAAAATTCTCAGATTCTGATATATTTTTTCTATAGAAAAATTCTCAGATTCTGAGAATTTTTTTTTATAGAAACATTTTAAGATACTGAGACATTTTTACTATAGAAAAATTCTTAGATTCAGAAAAATTTTTCTATAGAAAAATTCTTAGACTCTGAGACATTTTCTTGTAGAACAATTCTTATACTCTGAGACATTTTCTTTTAGAACAATTCTCAGATTTTGAGACATTTTTCCTATAGAAAAGTTTTCAGATTCTGAGACATATTTCCCATAGAAAAATTTTCAGATTCTGAGACATTTTTCCTATAGAAAAATTCTCAGATTCTGAGACATTTTTCCCATTGAAAAATTCTCAGATTCTGAGGCATTTTTGCTTAGAAAAATTCTCAGTCTCTAAGACATTTTTCCTATAGAAAAACTCTAAAATTCTGAGACATTTTTCCTATTGAAAAATTCTCAGATTATGAGACACTTTTTCTAAAGAAAAATTCTCAGGTTCTGAGATATTTGTTCTATAGAAAAATTCTCAGAATCTGAGACACTTTCTATAGAAAAATTCTCAGATTTAGAAACAATTTTTCTATGAAAAAAAAATATGTTGAAAAGTTCTACCAGCAAATCCACAAATTTATAAACTCACCTCTAAATCTCTATGATCACCAATACGAAGTATTATTTCTCTAATACATTCTTCGGGTAAATCATATAATTTTGGACGTATTTCTGGACCAGGCTATATAAACAAAAAGTATCGGTATGAATTCTTTTTCAATACAAAAATTTCCATCATTAACTCACCTCTCTAATTTCAATTTGACTAGCCACTTGTTGAATACGTTTTATAGTTTCAACATGTTCCTGCCACAGATTTGAACTACCCAATGGTTTACCCCAACATTTTTGATTCTCCTGATAGACAATATGTTGCAATTGTAATGATAGACCTCGTAAAACATTTAAATGTTGTTGACTGTCACTAACTGTTTCATGTTGTTAATTATTAATTGCCAACCGGAAATGAAACAAACAAAATGTCAGGTTATGTTGAAAAAATTAACGGAAATAACCTGTTAACACTGTAAAAAAAAACTTTATTAACTTACCATGCGATGCCACTTCTTCGACCATTTGTAACAACTGTTTCTGTGCGCTACCTGACAAATTGGCAATGCCTTTGTGAGCCACTAACAATCGTAGCAGTGCACAAATATAATGAAAACGTCTACGATCGCGTACTGAACTGCGGAAATCTAAGCGACGTACTGCTTCACCCAGTCCATTAAAACCGGCTATTTCTCTTGTACATCTAATGGTTATGTGGCAGTGCGGTGGTATAGTTTCCTCGTTGTTATCATCACTTTCATAGTTATCTTCGTTAGTGGATGGAAGTCTGCAAAAGTAAAACGACAACGGAAAGGTGAACAAGATTTATTAAATGATTTTGCGATTGCTTAATAAATGATTTTTAGTTTATTTAATTGCAATCTTTATAATATTTTTATGCTTTGCTATGGTTTTTTTAGTTTATCAAAATAATACAAAAATTAAGAAAGTTTTTTAGCTAAATTTATTGGAACGTATTAATTTTTTTTTAGAAAGTTAAATAATTTATTACAAAGAAAAATTTTAAGATAATCTATTTAGACAGTTTCAAATTAAAACTGTTTTAAATTTAACGAAAAGAGAATTTGTCCAACTGAAAATTTCTACGACTCCGAGGCATTTGTCGCATAGTTTATTTTTCTCTCAAAAAAATATTCAGAATATGAGACAGAAAAGTTTCGAGATTCTGAAACATTTTGTCTAAAGAAAAATTCTCAGATTCTGAGACATTTTTTCTATAAAAATATTCTCAGATTCTGAGACATTTTTTCTACAGAAAAATTCTCAGATTCTGAGACATTTTTTTTATAGAAAAATTCTCAGATTCTGAGACATTTTTTCTATAGAAAAATTCTCAGATTCTGAGACATTTTTTCTATAGAAAAATTCTTAGATTCTGAGACTTTTTTTCTTAAAAAAAATTCGCAGATTCTGAAACATTTTTTTTACCCAAATTCTCACATTCTGAAACATTTTTTTTATAGCAAAATTCTCAGATTCTGAAAAATTTTTTCTATAGCAAAATTCTTAGATTCTGAAACATTTTTTGTATATCAAAATTCATAGATTCTGGGTAATTTTTTCTATGAAAAAAATTTTTCTATAGAAAAATACACAGATTCTAAAGAAAAATTCTCAGATTCTGAAACATTTATTCTCTAGAAAAATTCTAAAATTCTGGGACATTTTTTCTCTAGAAAAATTCTCAGATTCTGAGACATTTTTTCTGTAGAAAAATTCTCAGATTCTGAGACATTTTTTCTATAGAAAATTGTCAGATTCTGAGACATTTTTTCTATAGAAAAATTCTTAGATTCTGAGAAATTTTTTCTATAAAAAAAATTCTTAGACTTGAGACGGTTTTTTTATATAAAAATTTTCAGATTCTGAGACAAATTTTCTATAGAAAAATTCTAAGATTCTGAGACATTTTTTCTATAGAAAAATTCTCAGATTCTAAGACATTTTTTCCATTGAAAAATTCTTAGATTCTGAGACATCTTTTTTATAGCAAAATTCTCAGATTCAGAGACATTTTTTCTGTAGAAAAATTCTCAGATTCTGAGACATTTTTTCTATAAGAAAGTGCTCAGATTCTGAGACATTTTTTCTATAGAAAAATTCTTAGATTCTGAGACATTTTTTCTAAAGAAAAATTCTCAGATTCTGAGACATTTTTTCTCAAGAAAAATTCTTAGATTCTGAGACATTTTTTCTAAAGAAAAATTCTCAGATTCTGAGACAATTTTTGTATAAGAAAGTGCTCGGATTCTAAGACATTTTTTCTATAGAAAAATTATCAGATTCTAAAACATTTTTTCTTTAAAAAAATTCTCAGATTCTGAGACATTTTTTCTATAGAAAAATTCTCAGATTCTGAGACATTTTTTCTATAGAAAAAAATTCTTAGATTCTGAGACATTTTTTCTATAGAAAAATTCAAATTTTTTCTATAGAAAAATTCTAATTTTTTCTACAGAAAAATTCTCAGATTCTAAGACATTTTTTCTATTAAAAAATTCTCTGATTCTGAGACATTTTCTCTATAGAAAAATTCTCAGATTCTGAGACATTTTTTCTATAGAAAAATTCTCAGATTCTGAGGCATTTTTTCTATAGAAAAATTCTCAGATTCTGAGACATTTTTTCTATAGAAAAATTCTCAGATTCTGAGACATTTTCTCTATAGAAAAATTCTTAGATTCTGAGACATTTTTTTCTATAGAAAAATTCTCAGATTCTGAGACATTTTTTCTATAGAAAATTTCTTAGATTCTGAGAATTCTTTCATAGAATACATTTAGAAACTGAACTTTTTTTAAATATCATCAAAACTTAAACATTTATTTTCCCTTATAAATTTTCTTAATTAATTTTATTTATTTTGAGATGCTGTTGAAAATCAAAATGAAAAGTTGATGCACAAAATATTTAAAAATAGCAAATTGTATGTATTCTGTTGTAAAGAGTATCATCTTCTTGAATATTGAGAAATTGCTTTATTATATAATGCATTCCAGCTCAAATGTCCCACTACACGCAAAAAAACACTTACACTTATTAGCCTAGCTTTTGTGTGAAATACAATCCACCAAGTGCTTTTGTGCAATTTAGCCAATTTTTTAGAACAAAAAAATTTCTGAATAAAAATCTTGTAGTCGCAGTCTGAACACAGCCGTAATAAACAACAATTTAAGTCTCGCGTCCGTTTAGTCTGTGTCTAAACCTTAAGTCACAGACTAATACAGACTCGACATAAGTGACAGGTGTCAAAAAAGTTGTCCTTAAGGCGTTATGATACTTGCTAGTTTTTGAATTTTTTATATTTTGGAGAACAGTGCAAATATATTTTCATAGGAAAACTGACCAAGTGTAAAGAGTATGACAATATCATGAAAAAACTTAAAACGTCAAAAAATATACATGTGTTATCGATAATTTTGCAGTGACTGTCAAAAAAAATATAAAAATTTTTAACTTTAAATTGACATTTCCAGAATAAAATGTTAACAGTGTTGCCAATTTTATTAGTTTTTGCTCGAATGAAGCGGTTTTACATTTTTTTGGTCGTTTTTTAGCTATTTTGGGCGAGTTATTTTGAAAATAAAAGTTGGCAATATTGTTTTTTTTTGTTTTGTTTTTATTTTATTGTATTTCTTGTTCTTTCTCGCATTTGTTGTTTCATTCGATCAATCCTAAAAAAATCTAATACAAAAACTAGCAAGTATCATACCACCTTTAACCATATGGTTAATTTTTTTCAAATTATTCTACGAATTAGGTTAGAAAGAGAAAGCTAATAAACCGCGTCATAAAAAAATAGATGCCAGATCGGTTTTTATTGTTTCACTCCCTCCTAAGTCGTAGAAAGTGTTGCCATGTTAGCTTAAAACCATAGAGTAAAAACAGTAAGAGGCATTATGGGTGAAAATCCTTTCCTTTTCGAAATTTGTTTTTTGGCCGTAAACTCTGATTATCTCGAGAGTGAAAACCAGAATACACACAAAAGGAAATCGAAGAAAAAAAAACCAACTAACGAATAAATTCAAAAGGAATCGAAGAAAAAATAAAAATAAACGAATACATTCAAAAGGAACAGAAGAAAAAACAGAAATTAAACAAATACATTCAAAAGGAACCGAAGAAACAAAGGAAAATAAACGAATACTTTCAAAAGGAACCGAAGAAAAAAAGTTTTCTTCCTTGAGATAATCGTAATTTATAAAAAGGTTTTCACAATACTTTTTCTCATAAAGCCTCTTACTGTTTTTACTCTATGCTTAAAACTTACTAAGAACCGCTCTGTTTTCTCCTAAAATAGTTAGTTTTTAGTTTTTCCATTTTTTGTCGAGTCTGTATATAGTCTGTGCTTAAGTGGTCCGGCTCATAGTGACATAGTAGGATAACAAATGGCGTTTGAAAAAGAAGTAAACAAAAACCATATGGTATTGTTTACGAAATTTTATCACAAATCGAAATGTGAGCGAAATGGAAGATACCAGTTTTACAGTGAGAATGCAGATTGTTTTTTGTCTCTCTTTGCTTTACGTTTGAACTTTAGTTTGGCATTGCCAGAATTTTCCAATTATCTTTAGTGATGCCAGATCTACAAAACGGTCGATGGATTACTTTATAACTTTGGTCCGGCTAGCATAAGGTTTCAAACAATTGTGCAGTTAAATGCGTTTAATCGTATATCGCTGCAAAATAAAATTTAATATATTGTTTTACTCTTATTGAGATCCGATATTGTTCTGTGTGGTTTTTAAAACTGTTTTAATTTCTTTCAAAAAAATTATAGTTTCCAAAAAGATTTCGTGTGTAATACTTCATATGTACTATTTGTGTCTCGGTATGAATTTACGATTCTATATACTAAATGCTGATACCAGCACATAGGAAAACTCCAAATATATCTTATGTTTTTTTTACTTAATCTTTTGAATAAAGAGAAAAAGAAAAACAATTCTTTTGTAAAAATATAGAAAAAAAAAACAACTAAGAAAATTATAGTCGGTCAAGACCAACCATATAATATACTACACCAGTGCTTTCGGCAAAATAGGTTCCAAGTCCAAACATGAGCCGATTGGATCTATCTTTCACAAATCTTTAATAAGTGTAAAAAACACTCACAAATCAAATTTGAGTGAAATACTTATGCATATTTTTGTTGCCCTTTAACTAAATATCGGGCCTAAGTCCAAAAATGGTTCGATTATAATTGGATTTGATTAGGTTATTAAAGTACGAGTTAAACATACACAAACAAAATTTTAATAAAGTATTTTCTATTTTCATGAAATTTAAAAGATTTATGTGAAAATCGGTAAGGTGGTTTGTATGGGAGCTATAAGAAAAACTGGTGCGATTCCTTTAAAATTTGGAATGGTAATTTGTGAATACAAAACACGTTTACTTGCCAAATTCCGAAAGGATATCTATTATAATACGGTAATTAGAGTCATTTGAGCCAAAATTAAAAAGGACCTTTGTATAGGGGCTAGGTCTAAACGTGGACCTATTTTGTTCAATTTCAATAAACTTCGTCCTTGGGTCAGGAGAGTCTTAAGTTTCAAATTTCAAGTCATTTAATTAAAAATTGCGACCTGTATCTTGTTAACACCGTTTACATTGACAGACAGACGGACAGATAACAAGACGGACAGACAGACAGACAGACGGACAAACAAACGGACGGAGAGACATCGCTAAATCGACTCAAAAAGTGATTCTGAGTGGATCGGTATGTCTGAAGGTTGGTCTAGGACTAATATTTCGTGTAGTTACAAATATCAGCACAAACTGTACCACAGAGTAGTATAGGGTATATAAAAATATATAAACCAAAAGGTAAATGAACGTTTGATGTCTTGACATAATGTCATTGAATGATTTATCTACATCATGTGGCTTTTTAAGCAAAAAATATAAAATAAATAACTTACTTACATTGTTATTTAAATAAATTCAAATTTAATTTAAAGATTTAAATATAGTATTTTAAAAATCAATTTCTAGCCAATTCCAATTCTAGCTAATTTCATTTTCTGTGGATGCTGCAGATGATAGAGATACAACGTATGAATTTTTTAAAAGGAAATTTTCTAAATACATGTTAAATGTATGAGTATTACACATTTAAGGTCATATGTTGGTAGTTTTGTTGGCTGGTTGTTGGTTGTAGTTTAATATTGCATATTCTCTATTATTTTGTCGTCAAAAACACCAACACATCAACTTGTCCAGTGTCCTTGTAGTATTTTTTTATTTTTTTAATATCCTTGATTACAAAATGTTTGTAAGAATATTAGGATGGTAATTATTTTGTGCTAATTTGTATGCCCTCCAACCACAGTAAACTCACTTTGTCATTCTGTGTGTAACACATCGAAATATCGGTCGGGAACCCCATAAATCATATATATTATTGATCCATGGTCGATTCTAAGACATTCTATTAATTTCCGTCAGTCGGTATATATATAACGCAGTCCAAAATAAAAAAGCAAGACTCCTGAATATATCTTATGATCGTCATCAGGTTCTTAAATGGAAAAAATCGGCACAGGGGAAAAACCCTTAAAGAACTAAACCAACCTGCGAACAACGTCACACTCTGTGGTACAGGGTATAATGAGTTTGTGCTGATGTTTGTAACTATTCGAAATTTTAGACCTAGACCCACTTTCAATCATACCGATCAAATCACTTTCTGAAACGATTTGGCGATGTCCGTCCGTCCGTATGTCCATATAAACGTTGTGAGCACGATACATGTCCCAAGTATTAATTAATTTTTATAAAACTTTAAACTTAAGCTTTCTTTGGCCCAAGGACGAAGCCTTCTGAAATTGAAAAAAAACCAGTCCATGTTTAGATCTAGCCTCCCTAAAAACGTTTCTTGTAGTCTCCATACAAGAAACGTCCTCCCGATATTCACATAAATCTCTCAAAATTCATGAAAATATGAAATATTTGATCAAAATTTAGTTTGTAGGTGTTAAACGTGTAATTTGATGGCCTTATCAATTCTAAATATAATTGGACCATTTTTGGACTTAGACCCATACAAAAATTTTGCCCGATATTCAGTAAAATCGGTCTATTGGCAACAAAAATAAGCCAATTTCACTCAAATTTTCTTTTTTAGTGTAGAACACTAATTAAAGATCTTTCGAAAGGTAGATACAATCGGTCTATATTTGTATTTGGGCCCATTTTTCGAAAAACACTGGTGTAGGGTATCATATGGTCGGTCTTGACCGATACAATTTTCTTACTTGTTTTAACATGGTTTTTCGTATTTTTGCTAAACTAATGAAACAGTTTTATAACAGAATAAGTTCAAAAAACTTCGCTTGGACCCAGGGGATTCGATAATGCAATTTTTTTCGGACCGCCCTCTTTTGGGGGCGTGGATATAAAGAATTAATTTAAATAATAAAATGGTTGTATTACTTAAGGTGTGTTTCCATCACCCCACAGACAAGGGAGGTCTTTCAGAGGGCACCCACCGATTGTCCTGAAACTTACATATGGGAAAAGGGAAGGAAAATAAGAGTTAACTGTTTTTTTCTAGCTGCCCAATCTCACATTTAGCTAGTCAAAGGGGATGGGGGAAATCGGGATTTTCTTATTTCTTGAAAAGAAACTATAGAACATTTTATACAGATCGAAAGATTTTTTGAAGGCCTATCGAATGGTGTATTGGCCGTGTCCAAATTTGGTTTCGTTAAGTCCATATTTTTAAAAATGTATAAAGTTGTTGGTACTTTATATGGTGAGGTATATACGTACGACCGCCAAAATCATACATAATATTCTCTATTAAAATTAAGCTGACCCGTATTTTAGCGTTTGGCGAAATTCCTGCTAGTTCGAATTTTAATTGAATTTCTCCGAAAGACCCCATTTTGTCATAAGGTGGAAACCTTTTTTAAAATTTGAGATTGGGCAGGTAAAGAAAAAACAGGTAACTCTTATTTTTCTTCCTTCATTCCCATATGCAAATTTTAGGACAATCGGTCGAAGACCTCCCTTGTGAGTCGTTGTATTTTCGATTATTTGTAAAAATGTGACCCTGACATTAAAATCGAGCGATGGAAAGATGTTTATGTCTTTTTTAAATAACCAGACTAAAGTTTATATAATTTGTTATATTTGTTCTTTAAATTAAACAAAATGTCGAGTTTAATTATTTTTTTCAATAACAATCAACTATTTACTGAAAGCCTAAAATTATGCTACAAAAATATCTAACTTTTTTTGGCTTGAAAATCGGAAAGTTGCGAACATTTATTTCATTATACTTTAGTTTAACCACATTTAAGGACTAAATGTGACCCCAGACGCCATTGGGTTCGGACCCCATGGGTCCAGACCCTGTTTTTTCGAGATCCCAATGAGTCCTTTAAGGGTCGCCATAGGTTTTGATCCCAAACTTTTGTTCGTTTAGTTTTAAAGATACGGAAATTATGGGCCTGATAGGGTCTTGAGAATCTTATTAACTAGATAACTCAAAAACTATTATTTGGGGTGCTTTTGTGTGTTAACATTTTTATGATCTCACTCCTTATTTACCGAGATATGTGCATATATAAAATCTCGGGAATGTCAAATTTAAGATCCGAAATTAGGGTCTTGAGACCCTGACAAATACGTAGAGCTAGGCTATTCCATAATTTCATTATCCTTTTCGCTCTATCTCGCTTAGTTTTCGAGATATCGCCATTTTGAATTTTTAACTAAATACTAAGAAGTACCACTTCTTAGAAGAGAAATACGAAGAAGTTATTTTTAGTAAATTTTAACTAAACTAGAACTAAATTGTGTGTAAACATATTTTTAAGAACTGTGTCTTAAAAATAAAGATAGGTTTCTTCTTCCTCGAAGCAACAACAATTTTGGATTCAGCAAATTTCACGTGATTGTACTCTAAAGTTCTTGAAGCTAAGAAAAAATATCGTTTCTTTCATTTCTCTGAAATTTTTACAAATTCCTTACAATAGTGATTTCCGCTATTGTACATAAATATATGTATTACGAAAATTGCCTTTCTTTTATCAGCTGTTATATTTTATGCAACAATTTGTTATAAATAATTATACGGATGCTGAGGCAAAAAGGACAACTGAAAAATAAAATGCAGCAACAATTGTGCTGTACATGACAAATGATAAAATATAATAGTGAAGAAAAAAACAACAAACAGAAATGAGGTGAAGGTTTCCTATAGTATGTTTCCTAAATACTCGTACAATATAGGATAAACATAAACTACTTGAATGGCATGATGGTGGTAAAATTGTTCGCATACACACCATATTATACATACTACAAACTTTACCTATAGAAATCGTAAAAATAACGACAACAATAGTTATAACTACACTGTAGCCCAGTATTTTATAAATATGAAACAATAATTCACTCTCAATGAGTGGATTTAGTCGATTTGCAATGTACCTTTCTCTAGAATTTGAATGTCCTCCAATTACTATAGGGGATCGTATTAACGTTGTCAGGACCCCATAATCCTTTATCGATTTTAAGACGATCTAGTAATTTTCGTCTGCTTTCTCAGCCAAAACCAAAAATATGAGTTAATTGTTACCTTCCAATTTCAATGTTCATTAATTTAACATAGCGATGTATTTGGAGGTAACCACTTTTTACCCCAAAAAGTAATGCTAATGGTAATTAGCATTAGCAAAGCTTATAATTTTTATTAAAGATAATGGAACAAATGATAGACTCATATTTGCGTAGAGTGATTGATTCGAGGTAGCTTTCGACTGGGCAACATGCATACAGCAAGGGTAGATCGAATCTGTTGGAAACCGTGTTTGAAACAAGGATTCCGGACAGGTCTGATTGCACGGAGGGTCCCGACATACCTGAGGAGACACTTGAGGTTTTCACTGATGACTCCAGAACAGATGGCCGAGTGGGGTTGGCGTTTTTATGAGTCAACTGGATTACAGACTCTCCTTTCGACTTCCGGACGACTGAGGAGACACTTGATATTTCCACTGAGGACTCGTTTGACCAGTGCTTCGTATTTAAGACCGAGATCATGATTAAAAACGGGATACGGATTGGATATCAGAAATATCTGTGTTTGCACCGACCACTAAGCGGTTATTATATCTCTGGCGGAAGTGACTACCACATCTAGAATTGTCCTAAAATGCCGTTCGAAACTGTCAATCATTTGGTTGCATATGAGTATAAATGGCAACTGTTTTGCCGATGAATTAGCCAGGTGGGGGACGACTATGTATATTATAATGAGATCGATCATACGCCTGGCATCCTGCTTAATGCGAGTAAGCGGCGGAGCTAAACATCGCTATTGCAGATCGCCAAAGACAGATGGCAACGTAAACCCACGTGCTCTAACACTAAAATGGTGTGGCCCTCGTACGGGTAAGATCATTCAACTGCCTCGGAACCAGCTACGTAACCTGGTTGCAGCCGTTACGGGGCACAGTGCACGATTTGGCGCACACGCATTTCATCTGTCAATGTCCGGATAAACTCGTTCATCCGGGACTTTGAGCGATTCAGCTTGGATCCCAGTGAGGCCACTTGAGCATACATTTCTTTCTATTCCTCTCATCTTTTCTTTGCTTTCTTTTATGGGTAACACAACGGGGCCATGTTTATTAGAGGACCCATGTGAGCTGACCAAAAGGCTGCCTACTTACTTAACCTAAAAGGCTGCCTACTTACCTACCCTAAAACAAATCCTCGAAAACAGCTCTTCATGAGCTCGTTGGTACTATCGAGAGATCGATTTCGGCAAAGGAGTACACTATGGTGGCCTTTCTTGATATAGGGGGGGCCTTTACTAATATCTTATCAGACTCGATAATTGTAAAACTCTCTCATTTAAGAGTGAAGCATGGAATCGTTTTAATGGTGAAAAATCTACTCGCCAATTGTCTTAACTGCAAGCGTCTATCATATATCGATTTGTCAACAGGGGCACACGACAGGGAGGGGTTCTTTCACCGCTTTTGGAACTTAGCACTGAATTCAATGCTGCTGTCTCTAAAAGCACGTGGCTGTCATGTGTTCGCATATGCTGACAATGTCGCGATAGCGGTAAAGGGAAAACACCTGCCACGCCTGTATGGGAAATTCTTCTGGGTTCTCTGAAAGATATTTGTAAATGGACAAGAGACTGTGGTCTGGGAGTTAAAGCAAGTTAAAGAAAAAAAAATCCTATTTCTCTAGACGGCACTGAAATTGCATTCTCAGATGAAGCCAAGTATCTTGGAGTATTTCTAAATGGAAAGTTAAATTTCAGGCGCAATATTGAGCAACGGGTAAGAAACGCAACGATTGCTTTACATGCCTGTAGAAGAGCCATTGGAAAACGATGGCGCTTTAGCTCTAGAGTCGTTTTCTAGATTTATAAAGCAGTGGTATGTCCAATTCTGTTGTGTGGAATTATTGTCTTTGGAGACAAAACGGAACTGTGTCTTTATTGCGAAAGTACAGAGAATGGCATCGATGTGCATCACTGGAGCTCTTCGTACTACACTAACGGCTGCATTTTCGGTATCAAATGGGTAGGCAGTATACGGCAACCTCTGCAATTCGATTTATTAGCACACAGCAATGGAGGAGCAACGATTGTGGCCATAGCGCGATCTTGAAAAAGATAATACCACAAAATGTGGACTGTGCTTCTTCTATGAGGCCCTTTGAGCGCCACTTAACCGCTATGATACCATCCAGGGAGTCTAGGACGAGGGGCATTCCGGGTAGTGGAGCATCTATAAATTTTAACACGAAAAATCGAAGCTACAATAACACCCAGTGGAGCTTGGGTGGAGCCTGTTTGACAGATCATTGCAGCATATTGACAGATCATTGCAGTATTTACCAGGCTGAGATGCTGGCAATAAAGGAAGTGTCTGACTGTTTGAGTTGCAATATCTTGTCTAAAACCGCAGTCAACATCTATTCCGACAGTCAAGCCGCTGTCAAGTCCCTGGTATCAATGATTCTAAAAAAAGAACTGCCCTTAACTGCCGAAAGTCTTAAAATGAGATGGGCAATCAGTTTGATATACGACTCATATGGGCTCCATGGCACAGAGACATTCCAGGGAATTGCAAAGACGATGAGCTTGCAAGACTAAGAACATCCTTATAGGTTCCAACGGAATTGGAATGTTTTGGATATAACTCTAGAAACTTGCAAGCGAATTCTACTGCAGTTTTCCGCGACGAAGACTAATCAGAGATGGGCACATGTATGGACGTGTGAGACTAGACGACAGATTTGGCCTTCTCCTAATCAGAAGCGCACAAGTCAACTGACATTGCTTCCAAGAAGAAAGCATGCTGAGCCGTTAAATGTTCCGTCAAATAACTTTTTCCAGAGTTGCATGGATGATGAGGAGTTGGAAACTATACATCACTTTATCTGCCATTGCCCGGCATTTTCTGCGCAGAGACTTGCTTTACTGGGATCTAGAAGGCTGCCCGATATTTCTGATTAAAAATCCTAACTTAAAAAACAACTAAAAATCATAAAAGCCCAATTGAAATTTAGAAAATTCCAATTGAAATTCCAAAATTTGGTATTTTCAAAATTTCAATGAAAACTTCCAATTGGAAATTGTGTAGTTCTTGTACTGCATAATTTTGTATGTACTATTTGGTGTCAGTCAGCTGAAAGAAAAAATATACATACTTATAAACCTTCATATTGTATAGAATAGAATATGTTCAAAACTGGGTCATACTCAATTTATGGTCAAAAGTAATATTGTGAAAAAAGCAAAAAATCAGAATACTAAAATAGAAGATTAAAGTTACTCTATAAAATGTACAATAAAAAGTTGCAAAATAATCTTCTCAAGAATTTTAAAAAAGCTAGGTACTTTTTATGCTATTTTTAGCAAAAGTAAATTTTAAAAAATTTTTAACATGAAACGCTTAATAAATTTCGTAAAAAAACTTTTGTAACCAAAATTTTGTTTACTTGACCTTTAATGTAAATAAAATGTTTGTAATAACGAAATTCACGTGCTTTTTTAAATTTTCAATTTAAAAACTTTTTCGAATATTGATAAGAAACACATGTGTTTAAATGTAATTCTTTTGTAACAAAAATATAAAACTGAAAAAAAAAAACTTTGTGGTTTTTCAAATGTATTTTATAGTATTTATAATTTTTTTTTACATATAGACTATTTTTATGTGTATAGTAGAGTAAAATGTTTTAAATTTAAGATTTCGTCAACTTTAATTATACCCTACACCACTATGTGGTACAGGGTATATTGAGTTTGTGCTGATGTTTGTAACTACCCGAAATATTGGTCCTAGACCTACCTTTAAGTATACCGATCGACTCAGAATTACTTTCTGAGTCGATTTAGCGATGTCCGTCCGTCCGTCCGTCTGTCCGTCCGTCCGTCCGTCCGTCCGTCCGTCTGTCCATCTATCGGTTTAAGCACGATACAGGTCGCAATTTTCAATCAATTGACTTGAAATTTGAAACTTAAGCATCTTTTGGACCAAGGACGAAGCCTATTGAAATTGGAGAAAATCGGTCCATGTTAAGACCTAGCCCCCATACAAACGCCCCCTTTGGATTCGGCTTAAATGACTCTTATAACCGTACTATAATAAGTATCGCTTTGAAATTTAGCAGGTAATCAAATTTTGTATGCACAAATCACCATTCCAAATTTCAAAGGAATCGGATAAGTCCTTCTGGTAGTCCCCATACAAACCGCCCTCCCGATATTCACATAATTCCCACAAAATTCATAAAAATGGAAATATTTGATAAAAATTTGTATTTTTAGGTGTTAAACGTGTACTTTAGTAACCTTATAAAATCGGAATATAATTGGACCATTTTTGGACTTAGTCCCCCATATAAAAATTTCGACCGATATTCAGTTAAATCGGTCTATTGACAAAAAAATAAACTTATTCCACTTAAATTTGATATGTGTGTGTTTTCTACACTAAATAAAAATCTAACAAAAGACAGATCCAATCGGTCTATGTTTGGACCTGGGACCCATTTTTCGGAAAACACTGGTGTAGGGTGTCATATGGTCGGTCTTGACCGACTATAACTTTCTTACTTGTTTTAATATTGCGTTGTTTAGACAGTTTATTTTTAAGAAAACCGGAAATACTTTTCCATAATTTAGAAAACATGTCATTTAAAGAATGTTTTAAAAAAAATGTGTAATTTTCCACAGTTTATATTTTTAGAAAACAGAATCATTAATTAAGTTAAACAAACAAATAACACACATTATGAAATTTAATTTGTGGAAAATTTTAACATTAATTACATATAAGTAGAGTTTTTGTTTTCCCGGACTTTAAAATTTTTCCGGAATAGCGGGCACTTTTTTACGATTTCCCGGGATCCTAGGAAGTCCAAGTCAAAAGGAAAATTAATAAAAAAAAAACTTTATTTTTGATGTTGAAATTGATGTAATTGCAAGAACAAAAATTTTAAAATCTTAAAATTCGAAAGAATATTAAATATTTAAAAATTAGTTGAATGGCGAAAGTTAACTCCCGAATAGAGCACAATGTAACTGTATAATTCTAATTAAAAATTAGAAAGCGCGCTCATAACATCAGGGCTATTAAAAAAACATGTGGTAATCATCTGGGAAGATTTCTAAAAGGAAAAGTTATCAAAACTTAACCAAAAATTGTCTTCAAAATCTGAGGGATTTTCTTATTCTGAAAACAGGGTTTTGTTATTTCTGCTCAACTGAAACGATTTTGTAGGTAAAATATTGACATGAAGGTGTTTGAAGACAGCTTAATTTCCTACACTATAACGACAATAGTTTAAGGTAGTTGTTTTTAACAGTTGTTTTACTGAAATACCAATATTTCCCATAGAAAAGAGATTTATTGTGGAAAAAAACAAAAAAACTTTGGCGTACTGATTTGAGTTCAGACAAAAATGGTCACCCTATCTATACACCAGTCGACAAAAAAATCCCCGCTGACCCTCCCTTTATAAAATTCCTGATATCTTCATACAATTTTTTACAATGTCCCCAAGGACAAGTCTGCAGTTAGTCAGCGGTTTTCTAAAAGAATTGATTTGTAAAATTCGGCTGTGCAGAAAAACAAAGTAATAGACTTTAAGTAATAAAATTTTATCATTATTTAAATACATTTTTAAAATCTACGCCCACAAAAAGGGCGGGTCTAAAAAACGACATTTTCTAAACCCCTGATTCTAAAAAGGAAGGGAAATTTTCGCCGTGAAAAACAGAGTACTAGGCCTTTAGTAATAAAATGTTACCATTGTGTAAATACATTTTTGAAATCTACGCCCACAAAAGGGGGCGGGTCTAAAAAACGACATTTTCTAAACCCTTGGGTCTAGCAAGAAACGTATCCCATAGTTTACACTCCGGTCGTTCTGCAATTTATATATGTCATTAATGACCCGTTCAGAAGATATTGAATTTTCAAATAAATACGGAGGTTGTTCCTTTACTGAAACTTAGGAACAGGCTAGAAAAATTTGGATTGCAGTTTTGGAATCAGGAGGTTCATTTTATATGAAAGGGCGAAATTATTGTTTTTATACCCTCCACTCAAGTGATAAAGGGTATATATAAGTTTGTCATTCCGTTTGTTACACATCGAAATATTGGTCTAGGACCCCATAAAGTATATATATTCATGATCCTCGATCGATTTTAAGTCGATCTAGCGATGTCCGTCCGTCCGTCTGTCTGTCCGTAGAAAACACGTTAACTTTTGAAAGACTTCACAGAGGCTACTGAAGTTTGGCATATATGTTGGCCATTTACCTGGTCAGGTTGGTATTGCAATCCAGCCAAATGGGTCCAGTGGTTCAAAAGTTATGAACAAATGAGTGAATTTCGGCAAGGGTTTTTCTGGAATTTACAAGATAAAACACACGGTAACTTTCGAACGGCAATTCTGAGGGTGCTGAAGTGTGCCACATATATTTGCCGTTCTTCTGGTCCGGTTCGTTTTAAATTTCAGCCAAATCGGTCCAGTGGTTCAAAAGTTATTAGCAAACCCGTAAATTTCAGATTAGTTTCACCTTAAATTCACGTGTTGAAAACCCGTTAAACATGTTTTAAAAACATTTGTAAGTCACAAAAATATTTTACAAGGTATTTTTGTCACTCAAAAATATTTTTACACTAAAACAAACAAAAAAATACACTCAAAAAAAATTTTACACTCAAAAAAAAATTTTACACTCAAAAAACAAATTAGTAAATTATTTTTTTTTTTTTTTAATTACTAAAAAAAAGTTTTTTACACAAAATAAAATATTTCTAATCAAAAATGTTATTTTTTCACGTTAGAAAATTTACTTTCACTTAAAAAGGGCATTGTGGAGGGTATTCATAGATTCGGCCAAGTCGAATTTTACTTTTCTACTTGTTTTTTTTTTTTAACTTTTTAACAGCGAATATCTCAAAAACGGTACATGCTAGAAAAAAATGGATGGCTGATTTGGATTTAGTCGGATATTTTACTGGGAGTCGAACAGTGTATTTTTTAGCAATAACTCGAAAACAAGATCAACTACGATTTTCGAGTTAACGATTTTCAAAGTTCAAAATAAAGAGGAGTGAAATGCCATTACCCGATTTGACATAACCTAAGCTTGCTTGAAAAGGGGTGTTTTCTACCGGTCCAATGCTACATTCTAGAGGGGTCAATAGTGAGATTGGCTCCATTTATAATTATGCCCCAATTTTTTTTTTTTAAACATACCGTTCCAAATAAATGTTGGAACGTAAAAAAATTAAATGTTGGAACGTAAAAACGGTAGAAACAGATAAATTAAACAAATTTAAAAAAAAAAATAAACCATCTTAAGATTGAAGATAGAGGGTAGGTATGTTCTAAGAAAATGTTTGAATTAACAAAAAAAAAATGTGGGTCGGTCATACATTTGACTGCTCAAAGGGCATTCTTAGGGCAGTTAGAGCGGTTAGAGCAAATTTATAAAAATATCATTTTGTATGACAGCCCCCTTAGGAATTTGAGATAGATAGAGTTTGTTCGAAAAAAATGTTTAGGGATAAAAATGAATGGAGGTCCCTATAGAATGCTCCATTAGAGCAGTAGAAGCTGATTTACAGATTGTAAAACTGCAATAATAAGTCATCAAAATATTAGAACCAGGGGATTACAAAATGTATTTTTTTTTTTAAATCGTATTATCTAAGTGCAAAAATCGTTATAAATCAATTTGACACAATTTATCGTGTGGAGAAGGTGTCTCCCGCCAAGCCCGCCGCCCAAAAAAAAAACGACTCACAACGGGTGACTAGTGTCACCCGCGGATCTTTATGGAATTGGTTTTATTTTGTAAATCAGAAAAAATAAAGGGACACGTATTTTTTTTAGCGGCTCAAATTCATATTTAGGGGGTAAAAAGGAGGGGGGAATTCAAGGCCATTTTTCAGTTTTTTTCGTTTATCTCCTATATTATGCAAAGAAACCTAGTCATGTTACATACCAAATGAAAGGTCTTTAGAAAACCTATCTACGTGTGCTAAGAACGTGTGCAAACCTGCACAACTTTTCGTCATATTGAGTAAAATACCACCAAAATTTTAGGGCATTTTTGTTAATAAGTCGAAATATATTAACTTCTTTGGCCCGTTGTTAGCACCATGAGATAGGTATTTTTAATAGCTTTAATCTGATACCACACATGCCTATATTAATTTTGTTTAAATAGGCGTAAATCTTAAAAAACTGAAAGAGGTCAATTTCCCCCATACAAATCGACCCTCTCTAAAAATGAGTTTGGGCCGCTAAAAAAAATACGTGTCGAATTAATTTTCGTTCTTAACAACATATCCAAATTTCATGAAGATCGGAGGGTGACACTAGGGAGACTTCCCTTGTCAGACAAAATTTAATTTTTATTTTATTTTTTTACATTTTCGAGGGTAAAGCAGTTGAATTTAACACATTCACTTCTTATTTATTTAACTTTCAAATACCGTTATTCATTTCGGTTGCCAACCTTGTGTCAATTTTTAAACTTTTATTAAAAAATATCGACAAGCAACCTCTAGCAAAGGTCAATCAAAATTAATAACAATTAAATTATAATAATTTACAACATGAATTTGAAAGATTACAAAAGTAAAACTATTTATAAACAATTAAAACATTATTTGTTATTGTATTAAAAAAAACACAAATGTCAAAAAACTATAGTAATAGATTACAAAATCATCAACCTGTAAACAATAGTAAATAAAATTAAAAATGAATAAATTTTATTTTTTTAACAAAAAAAAAACTTAATAAGAAATGATAAACGCATGAACCAGACTACAATTTTAAATGCCACAAATAAAAAAAAACTATTTCAAAAGTTAACACAAAAAGAAGGGTAAATAAAATAATCTATTGTAAAACAATAATTTCAGCAACGATTTCGTTATAGTTTTGAATTCACTGCACTCTGGGACGGCAAGGCCATTTTCTGTTAAGTTGGTAGACGACTTAATTTTTATAGAAATAAAATTGTTAACAAACTAGTCTTTTATGCAAACGTGACTTCTCCGCCCCAGTGTGCGCGTCTAAAATTTAAGTTACATTCACACTTTAAACAGGCCAAACAAAGAAATAAAATAAAATTAACTTTATGGTTGGTTGAATACACACCATTTTTAAACATTTTATAGCAAAAAAAGTGCATCCATACAAGCTTTATATATTGTAAAATCAAATTAAAAACAAACCAGAGAGATTGTAACAATCGGCTGTGCCGAAACTTAAATACCCTTCATCATAATTAAAAAAAAACAAAATTTCTTATAAAAATGGTTGAACATTTTACATAACCTAAAAATACAAAATGATTAAATTCGTCTCCATAGGCCGAATGTTTTCACCTGGTGTGAAACTTAGATGTGTGGAAATGCTGATCCACAGGATTTCCCCATACCTGGGAATCACCTTCTTTATCTATTTTGATTTTGAATTTAACTCCTTGTGGGTTAAATTCAATATCAATTCACACATTTTACACTTCGGGTTTTTATACAGAAGCCCAAACATGGAAACGACTTCATCGAAGGCTTCGACGCCCTTTCGGATACTATATCAAGAACCCTGGAGAGTTGTCCGCACACACTCAAAAAAAAAAAACTGTAATGTTAGCAAAAAAAGCTTGTAAACCTACAAGAAAATTTGCTGATTTTGAACCCACAATTTTTTTGCTAAAGTTAGCAAAAATGTTTTGCTAATAATTAGTTAACTAAATATTTTTTTTTGAACTCAGCTTATACACATCTGAGGACCCCATTGGGTTCGGACCCGATAGGTCCAGACCCCGATGGGCCTAGACCTAGTTGGGTTCCTTAAAAATCGTCATAGTTTTTGATCCAAAATTTGTGTCCGTTTCGCTCTACCTTGCTTAGTTTTTGAGATACGTGATTATAGGGGACCACTGGGGTCTTGAGAATTAAAAAACTCAATAACTTCAAAAATATTACTCGGAGAGCTTTTGACTATTTTGCGGTCTTGTTCTACATGTTGAGGGCTACAAAAACGCTTTTGGACTTTTTGTTGTGTCGGCAATATTTACAGAGATATGAGCATGTTAAAATTTTCGGGAATGCTAACTTCTTTGGATCCAAAGTTAGGGCCCATTAGCGTCCACACATGTGAAGAGGACCGGCGATACTATGGAGATTCTAAGAACCAAAAATGGCCTCCATTTTGCTCTATCTGGCTTAGTTTCCGAGATAGCGCCATTTTAAGTTTTCTGAAAATAAAAAAAAATTTACCATTTATTTTGCTAATATTAGCAAAAAATCTTGTAAAAATGTAGTCAACTCAATTTCAAGTTTAGCAAAAGAAATTAGTTCAAAGTTTGTTTAAAATTGCTAATGTGCTAAATGAAGTTTACAAGAATTTTTTGCTAACATGCTAATTTCAACTAAAAATTTGCTAAAAGTTAGCTAACTAGCGTTAGCAAAAAAAAATTAGTAAATCTACTAACGTATTTTTTTGAGTGCAGCAAAATTGTAGTTGCTGGGGATTTTAATGTACACAACTCGTCCTGGCTTCGCCATTCTAGCCAAACAACACCCGAGGGCCAATATGTTGAGCTTTTTTCCGCGCACAATCACCTAGCGCAGCACACATTGCGTGTATTGAGCACTCGGGGCACTCTTGACCTTTTTTTTACTTCACATCCCGAAAAGTATGAAGTGAGAACATTTGCACCCCTTGACAACACGGATAACAGTACCATTTCTGCATCCTTTTCATATTATATTCTTCGTAGCATCTCAAGACCAGCCCGGAAAGCAATCAATCACTACCCGTTCTTGAAAGAATATCGTATTTTATGCCTAAGATTTCCTTTCGAGCTCGAGCTGTCAAAAGAATTCTTGCAGATCTTAACGTGACTTTTTTAGTCACAGGGGCCGGATGGTGCTGAAAAAGTGTTCTTCGACGTTGGCGCGTCCAGTGGCACACCTTGATATACCCTCCACTTTAGTGATAGAGGGTATATATAAGTTTGTCATTCCGTTTGTAACACCTCGAAATATTGGTCTAGGCCCCTATAAAGAATATATATTCATGATCCTCGATCGATTTTAAGACGATCTAGCGATGTCCGTCCGTCCGTCCCTCTATCTGTCTGTTAAAAACACGCTAACTTTTGAAAGACTATACGAAGGCTCCTGAAGTTTGGCATATATGTTGGTCATTTACCTGGTCAGGTTGGATTTGCAATCCAGTGAAATCGGTGCAGTAGTTCAAAAGTTATGAGCAAAAAACTGAATTTCGGCAAGGGTTTTTCGTGAACTTACGAGATAAAAAACACGATAACTTTTAAAAGGCAATTTTGAGAATGCTAAAGCTTGGCATATATATTTACCGTTCCCCAGCCCTGGCTCGTGTTGAATTTCAGCCAAATCGGTTCAGTATTTCAAAAGTAATTAGCAGAACCGTGAATTTCAGATTAGTTTCACCTTTAATTCACGTGTTGAAAACCCGTTAAACATGTTTTAAAAACATTGGAAAGTCACAAAAATATTTTACAACGTATTTTTATCACTTAAAAATATTTTTACACTAAAAAAAATACACAAGAAAAAAATTTTACACTCAAAAAAAAGTTAGTAAATTATTTTTTTTTTCAAAAAGTACTTAAAAAAAAGTTTTTTTACACAAAATAAAATATTTTAATCAAAAATTTTATTTTTTTTTACGTTAGAAAATTTACTATCATTAAAAAAGGGCATTGTAGAGGGTATTCATAGATTAGGCCAAGTCGAATTTAGCTCTCCTACTTGTTAGCTCTTCGTATCTTGCGGAAGTTTTTCCCTCCCTAAAAAGGGTGCGGCTTCAAACCCTGACAATTACAGCCCAATTGCAATATCTTCTGCGCTTTCAAAGGGAACAGAATGCATGATTTATTTTCATCTTGTGAATTTTTTGGGGTCCAATTCACTTTTCAACGATTGACAGTATGTCTTTTGTGGTGGTCGTTCCACGGGGGACCTGTTACCATTTCGTTCCGAATGTTGGAGTCCACCGTTTTGGTCACAGTAAAGTCACAGACTAATACAGACTCGACATAAATGACAGCTGTCAAAAAAGTAATCCTTAACCACAGACTATAAACAGACTCGAAGTAGAGTTTTATGAGAAAAAATGGGGAAAAACTAAGCGGTTTTAGGAGAAAACAGAGCGGTTTTTAGTCCGTTTTACGCTAACATGGCAACACTTTCTACGACTTAGGAGTGAGTGAAACAACAAAAACCGATCTGGCATCTATTTTTCTTATGACGCGTTATATTAAGGGCAATTTACACGTTAACTACCCTTGACGACCCTTATCTCCTATTTCCCAGTATTAGTGATACGATTTGCCGGGTTTAAATAATTTTGTATGAAAAATTATTTGAATTTGACAATTGTTATCCTCCAATACTGGGAAATAGTAGATAAGGGTGGTCAAGGGTAGTTAACGTGTGAATTAAGCTTTAGTTTTCTCTTTCTAACCTAATTTGTAGAATAATTTGAAAATATTAACCATATGGTTCAGAACTAATTTTTTGACACCTGTCACTTATGTCGAGTCTGTATTAGTCTGTGCCTTAACCATATGTTTAATTTTTTTCAAATTATTCTACGAATTAGTTTAGAAAGAGAAAGCTAAAGCCAGATCGGTTTTTATTGTTTCACTCACTCCTAAGTCGTAGAAAGTGTTGCCATGTTAGCTGTTAACTAGCTAAAAACCGCACTGTTTTCTCCTAAAATCGCTTAGTTTTTCCCCATTTTTTGCTATTAAACTCTACTGTCGAGTCTGTATATAGTCTGTGGTAAAGTGGTGTCTCTTCATATTTCCAATACATTTTTTCGTGTGTGGCACGAAGCACTCGTGTTAAAACTTATTGTTTTTGTTATCGGTATATAAAATCTCGCGAATGTCAAATTTAAGCTATGTAGAGCTAGGTTTTTCCATATTTTTCTTTACAGTACTTTCTTACGAAAATTTCATCCGTTTCGCTTTATCTCGCTTAGGTTTCGAGATAGCGCCATTTTAAATTTTTAACTAAATTTTAAGAAGTACACTTCCCCAATTCTAAGAAAAAAAATACGATGAAGTCATTTTTAGTAAATTTTAACTAAACTTGAACTAAATTGTGTGTGCACATATTTTTAAGAAATATATCTTACAAATAACGATATGTTTCTTAGATTTGGATAAAAAATTTTTGGCAGTAAAATTTGTTTCCTTATCATAAAGAACTCCATTTAAAGAAAACTATGAACTATTTATAAGTAAATAAACCTAACTTTTTTCCACAAAGTTAAAAAATTTTTAATTTTTTATTTAAATTTAACTAAGTTTTAAGAAAATTCATGAACTATTTTTTTCGGTGTGTATTCTTTATGGGATCCAAAAACCGATATTTTGTTGTGTTACACACTGAATAAAAAAGTTAATATACCCATATTCGGTGTAGGGTATAACAAAGAAAGAAATAAAGTAATTTAGTAAAATGTGCAATTTTGTTGAAGAGCAGTTTGCATTGTATACTTGTTATTTGAACATTATTTTTATAGACAATTATTGAAAATCATTGGTTGTTGTATAAAAAATAATACCTGTTCATTGGTGATAATTTGTTTACAACAATTTTAAAGTAAGAAAGCGTAAATTTATCTATTATATATTTTAAATAATTTGGTATAATTAAGCTAAAAATAAAAATAAGTGAATATTATGAACTTTTCAAAATAAAAATTTACATAAATATTTGTAATATGTCTGTTACCCATACACAAAATATTCGCTATTTTTTGTTAGCTTAACCAATAAATTGTTATTACATAGGTACCTAAGTTTTTAAAATAAAAACTTAGGTAATTTATGCAAAAACATTTTAGCTGTTATAATTTACCTAAAAACTAGCACACTTTTTTTTGGGATCGAAAATGAATGATAACACAGCTCAACAAATCGAAGGTTTTTGGCTCCGGTTTGAAGTTTCATATAAAATTTTTAAAGATTTTGACTCGCTGATTCCAAATCTGTGCTCCAAATTTTTCCATCACGTCTAGAATTTTAATTATTCGCGGTTGAAAATACGAAAAAACGAGATTTTTGACTTTTTTGAAAGCCTGCAAAGCAGCCACTGGGTGGAATAAAAATCTGTTATAAAGCGTTAGAGTAGAATTGAACTATGATCTCAAATATATGATCAAAAAAATTTGAAGTTGTTGCATTTTTATTGGCCAAAAATGTATGCGATAATTATAAAAAAAATTGTTTTCTATGTTGGAGACCATAGACAAATTATACTTTTGCGCTTTATACCAGATTTGTATTCCACTGAATGGCTGCTGTGCAGGCTTTCAAATAGTGCAAAAATCGTCATTTTTCGCATTTTTAACCGTGAATAACTAAAAATCTGGACGTGATGGAAAAATTTGGAGTACAGATTTGGAATTAGGAGATCAAAGTCTACTAAAATTGATCACCAGAATTCAAACCGGAAAATGAGTGTTGAGCGGTGTAATCGTTTTTGACCAAACATAGAAGTTTATATATTTTGACTCTCTTTATAACTTCTCATCGATTAACAGCTATAATTTTTGTCTACTTTGGTATGTCTTACTTAGTACCCGAAATATTTTTTAATGGACCCATAACAACTCTAATTTTTTTAAGGATCAATTTTGAAGTACTTATATGTACTTTTTGATTGAAAAATTTTGATGTTTTTTAAATGGTTTATATTTTTATATCCTATATTTTAGTCAAATTATAATTTTTGTAACATTTATTATGCAGTTTGTTAAAATATGTAAAAATAAAAATTATGGGTGGCGTGCATCAAACAACAATATTACATCCCCACAAATTTAATATATGTACTATGTATTTGAAAATGTTGTAACTAACCTCTATATATTTGAAAAAGTAAATTTTTGATTGCATTCAATTAAATTTCAAATGGAACTTACATACATTTATTTGTGGTATACGGAAAACAATGGCATTTTTAAAGGAAAAAAATTTACAGACAAGTCGTCCATAAATAAAAACCAGAAAAACTGCAAATATTTATTACATGTTTGCCACTATGTTTGCTATAGCATGAGTCAATTTTTGCACCCACAAAAAAAAATTGAATAACCTGACTATACTTACAACAATGAGGCAATACTGAAATACTCGTAATAATCAAGGAAGTAAAAAAACCTATTTCCACAATTTTCTATTTTTATACCCTCCACTTAGTGATAGAGGGTATATATAAGTTTGTCATTCCGTTTGTAACTCATCGAAATATCGGTCTGGGACCCCAAAAAGTATATATATTCATGATGCCCGATCGATTTTAAGACATTCTAGCGATGTCCGTCTGTCCGTCTGTCCGTCTGTCCGTCTGTCCGTCTGTCCGTCTGTCCGTCTGTCCGTCTGTCTGTCTGTTGAAAATGCTCTCGCGGACAAAATATTGCACAGAGATGCCTGAAACTTAACATATATATTGGAAGTTCTCCCGAGAAGTTTGGTATTGCATTTGAGCGATATCGGTTCAGCGGTTCAAAAGTTATGAACGAAAATGTAAGAACACCTCAAAAATTTCAGTACATTCAACATAACCTAAAAATACAAAATGCTCTAATTCGGCTTCTGGTTGACATATGTGAACATAATTGAACATTAAATGTTATTTGAACAAGTACGAACATATTTTTTGACAAAAAAAGAAAAAAATCGCGGATTTTTTTTTTTACCAAAATTTTTTTTTCGCGGAAATTTTTTTTAAATTTTTTTTTTTTCAAAGTAATTTCCTTTTAAATAAAGTTTTTGAAATTGTGGAGGGTATCACTACATTCGGCAAGGCCGAATTTTACTTTTTTACTTGTTATATAATACAAATAGGGGTAAACTAATTAATAAATTACCCCCATTTTACTAAAATCTCAAAATTCATTGTAAAGTGGTGATAATTAACCTCATAGATATGCTTAATTTTAAATTTTTTGCTGGTTTCATATCCTTGCCTATAGGGGGCACTATAATTTATGCAATTATTGTTAAAAACTTGACATGATAACTCCTAAACGAAAACAGATTAAATGAAATTTTAAATTTTTGCTATTTTTGGGCACTTTTTAAAATGTCACATGGCAACCCTGGTAAAAAAATGCATTTTCAGCAAAATATGCACTAACAAATCGATGACATTTTAAAAGTCCTTAAAAATAGTTTATAAATTTTCCCACAATTAAGTAAAATTTAACTCAAAATTTGGAAATTGTTAGAAATCAATTTATACCCTGTTCTCACTTATAGCTAAAAACCATTTTTAGCAACATTTTTCGTTTTATGCTTAAAAACCGTTTTTATGACTCGTTTTACCATACATTTTTTTGTTGTAATATGTCAAAATAAAAATGTTTTTAGCTCGTTTTAAAATTAAAACGATTTAAAACGAGCGGAATTCCAGGGGTTGAATTGAGTATTTTTGAATGTTCAGCGTTTTTAAAGCATTTTATTAATATTGGCAACATTGTTTATTACTAAAATGTAAATAATACAAAAAAAAATCGTGCTATTTTTATCTTTAAACAATTCTTGAACATTATAAACAGTTATATGTATAATTAATGAATATAATTTTCATATTTAAATTTCGTTTGTTGTTGAAATGTGTACATGTTTATCAGCTGATAATGCAAATGTCAAAATAAAAACATAAAAACCAAAATAAAACGAGTGAAATTACGTGTGAACACTTTTTTTTTAATTAAAACAAATGTCGTTTAAAACCGTTTTTAGATGCTCGTGAGAACAGGGTATTAGATCATGTACTGCTAAGTAGTTCATAGTTTTCCTAACACATGGAAGAAATTATTACCGCAAAAAAAAATTCCCTAAATTTAAAATAGCGATAACACGAAAACTAAGCCAGATAGAGATATGTATCTCGAAAACTAAGTCAAAAAAAATAAATATTTTTTTTTTGTTTGGAACTTTCCGATTTTCAAGTCAAAAGATAAATCTAAAGACATTGCTCTAGAGGTGTAATATTTTTGTGTGTTAATATTGATCCTAAACGGCAACTATGTATTCCGAAATTCGAAAAAAAAAATCCACTTTAATGTATAAACATTATTAAGCTCAGAAGTAGATTTAATACCTTTTTTGGCTTCCCAGTTGGCAAAGTCCATGAGCCATTCTTGATGACGGCCCGCTAAAATGTCAGATGTCACACCTGTCATCCCCAAGAGATCTTAATATACCGAGTTGAGGACAGTTTCATATAAAATTTTAAAATGTCCTGAATCATAATCAGCAGTTGTCAGGGGTTTCTGACATTCCTATGACATTTCCCTAAAGTCGACATGTCGTCAAGGATTATCGACCTAGTTGGAGAAATAAAATCAATGCTTAAATACTGCTGAGTGTCCCTTTATGAAATTTATGACATCTTCATACAATTTTTCCAAGTGTCCCCAATGAAATGTCAGCACTTGGTCAGCAGTCACCAACAATTCGTTTAAACCACCGCTGACTCTTATATATATATATATTTTATCCTAGGGTTCCATGGTTCCAACCCTGCAGAATCCTAAGAGGACAAAAAGTCTTCTTACTTTTGGCAAACGGACGGTTAGCCTATTAATTGGAGTACTTAAAGGACACTGTATGATTGGCTAAATGGCCGTGCGTATGGGAATTTCTGATAGGGACTATTGTAGAAGCTGTGGGGAAGTGGAGGAAGAGGAGTCAGTGAAGCACTTGCTATGCGAATGTCCGGGTCTAATGAGGAGCCGCCTTAAGCATTTGGGGCAAAGATTTTTCGATGACCTGGACTGCCTAAGCGGTGTCTCATTGACGGCTCTAGCGGAATACCTCAGGGAAACGGGCTGGTTTAAAAAGTAGAACTTTGTATCAGAGGGGGAGAGGGGAAATATGATTAGGGGAATCACAATGGGCCTTATGGCCTCCGAGTGAACTCGCCAAATGGCGAGCGCCCATCCAACCTAACCTAACATAGGGCCACAAAATACTTCTTCCATTCTGATCTGTCTTCTGCCAAATTTTTTATTTCACGCCAGCTTTTTCGAGTTAATTGTATTTCACTTTCAAGCATCCTTCTCTAAGTATGAAATGGCCTTCCTGGTCGCCTACTGCCGTGTGGATTCCATTCAATTGCCATTCGTCCAATATCTTATTGTGGTCTTCTTAAGATATGACCCAACCAATTCCATTTTCTCTTGAGGATTTCACTTTGAATAGGTATCTGGTTTGTCCTTCTCCACAGCTCAGTGTTTGATATTGTTGCTGGCCAAAAAATGTGAAGGATTCTTCTTATGGACTTATTGACAAAAACCTGCAGGCTGTTAATCTGGCGTTGAGAAGTGTTCCAGGATTCACAACCATATAGAAGGGTGGATGTTACATTTGAGGAAAATAGCCGTAATTTTGTTTTTATTGAGTACTGAGAGGATCTCCATACGGGTTGTAGAGCTCCAAATGCCTGCTTAGCCTTATTTATACGACTTTTGATATCGTTATCAGATCCTCCAGAGGTCGAAATTATGTTTCCTAAGTAACAAAAGCTGATTACATCTTCTAATTTATTTTCGTTTATTTTGAGCTTTGTTGTATTGTTAGTGTTAATTCGCATTACTTTTGTTTTAGAAAAGTTGATCTTTAAATCGACTTTCATTCCCAATTCATGAATCATGTTGAGTTTGGTCGACATATCCTCAAAGTTATGTGAAAGTAAGCATATATCGTCTGCAAAGTCCAAATCCTCTAATCTACCCTGTAAGCTCCACGTAATACCTCTTCTCATAGTCGTTGCCTGTCGCATCACTGTATCTAAAACACAGTACATGAGTAGTAGGTTCACAGAGGTGCATTTGATGTGTGTAAGTATTAGTGACAGCAAACGGTGTAACTTTTGACGTTTCATACAAAACGTAAACAAACAACATAAATACATACACAAAAGCTCACACGTACAGGCACACTTACACTAGGCAGCGGTGATAATTCTGTACTAAAAATCATACCAACATATTGGAAAGTACGCAATTAGCATCAGTGTTTGCATACTAGTCTGTACTGTGGTCTAAAACGATATTAAATAGGAGTGGTGATAAAATGCAGCCTTGTCGTACACCAACATTTATGGGAAGATTTTCACCCAGTTGACCTTCGTGCAAGACTCAACAACAGGCAGAATCATATAGCTCTTTGATGAGTTCATTTATCTTTTACGGCACACCTGACCAACTCTTGACATGTCCAAAAAAAAAATTATTCGATAGCCCATACAAAACTATACAAGAACATACATTTTTGAGATAGTGGTGCATTACGTTTTAATTTGATAAATATTTAATCAAGGCAACTCGACACAAATTTGACAATTTTTCCAAAATTTGACTACTCCTCCTGAGTTTTATAAAAATTGAAAAACCAAAAAAGCAATTTTCTTAGTTCCTTTTAAAAAATTTTGAAAATAAAAACTTAACGAAACCGAATTCGGACACGACCTTTGAATATGCCTTCAAAAAACCTTTCGATCTGTATAAAATGTTCATATAGTTTCTTTGCAGAAATGTGAATAAACCTCAATGACGAAAAAATCCCGACTTTCCCCCTCCCCTTTGACCCGCTAAATGTCAGATTGCTCAGCTAAGAAAAAAACTGGTAACTATTTTTTTCCTCCTCTCTTTCTCATATGCAAGTTTCAGACAATCGGTGGGTACCCTCTGAAACACCTCCCATTGTAAGTGGAGGGTATAAAAATTAAAAAACTACAGTGGGCCAAAAAAAAAACTCGAATTATTTTTTTAAAACCCTTTGGAGGTTTTGGTCTACTAATGATATACTTTCATTTTTATTTGTCACATTCGAGATATACCTACTCGGTGAACCCAAATTTGTTGCACGGTGTTATATGCACTTGGGATCTATAAGATAAGCAGAAGTGACAGACATTTCTGGAGTGTACCCTAGTGTATCATAAAGGGAGTCATAAAAAATCAACCATATTGTACAGGAAAATGATATGATACTTGTTTAACTTTATGTCGTTCTTTTATTCTTTAAAATTTCTTTGTGTGCAATGTAATATCATTTATGTTTATTTTAATTTCATAAACAATTAAAAAATAAGAACACAATACCTACAAGTATTAGTTACCTGAAAAACAAAGAGAGAAGTATTAAAAAACATTTACTTACCGTTTACGTTTACCGCATTCAAGCACTTTTAATCTTTCCCAGCCTTCTTCAGTTTTGACCCAAGCTTCACCTGGTGAACGCCAATCTTTCGAAATGAATGGCATGCTTTTTGGATTGCTTTTTTTATTACTTTTTTTGTTGAAAACTTTTTTATTTTATTTTTAAAAGTTTCTTTTATTAATAACACAAAAAATGGATTTTAAATAGTTTAATATCACTTTTCTTTTTTAAATAATTTCGCAGTGTTATATTGATATGATTACAAAATATTTTTTTTTATAATTTAATAGGACGGTTAAGCACTCAAGTTTGTTTTATGTTAGTTTGATTTTTATATTGCTAATAAAAAAAAGAAATATTTAATTGTTAACAACTTTATTTCGCAAAAACACAATTTACATAAATTTAAAAAACAACAATTGAATTTTTTTTGAATTTTAATTGATCTAAATTGAAATTTTAAGTTTAAATTGATATTTTCTAATTAAAATTCATATTTTGTAAAATTTGAATTAATAATTTCTAACTCTCAATTTATGGGGCTATTCTAAAATTTTATTATTATAATAAGTGCTATTATTAGCAACCCAGAATTTTATTATAGATACCAAAAATTTCAACTCTAAAAAAAGCTTTATCAACTTTTTGTTGTTCTAAAACAATTTAATTTGAAATTTGAATTTAGACAACAAAATTTTATAAGCACAATAGCTGTATGGGTAGATAGGTGGTTTTGATATTTTGTTATTTTTGGGGGCATGGGTTCAAATCCCACCCATTTCTAACAAATATTTTTTTTTTTTTTTTATTACAAATATTATAATGCAGTTTTTTTTAATTTTTAAATTTCGCAATTTTTAAAAGATGCAAAAAAAAAATGATTTTTGCATCTTTTTTTTCTGAAATTATTATTATTGTATGGTTTTAATTGGCTATTTTTCTCGCAAAAAAAAAACATTATAATTGTCTTTAGAGGAAAAAAAATAATATTTTTTTTTAACTACACTTTTTTGCATGCAAAAAAAATTGCAATAATTTTTGTAATAATATGTTTCTTATTTTTGACTACAATAATGCGTATTTTGACAAATTGCGAAAACAATACGGAATTTTGACGAAAACAAAATGTTGGTTTCTTGTTATAAATGAAAAATATATTGTTATAGATGACAAAACTTGTTATAGACTGAAAAGTACATAACAATATTTTGTCATCTATAACAATATTTTTTTCATTTATAACAAGAAACCAACATTTTGTTTTCGTCAAAATTCCGTATTTTTTCGCAATTTGTCAAAATACGCATTATTGTAGCCAAAAATAAGAAACATATTATTACAAAAATTATTGCAATTTTTTTTGCATGCAAAAAAGTGTAGTTAAAAAAAAAATATTATTTTTTTTTCTCTAAAGACAATTATAATGTTTTTTTTTGCGAGAGAAATAGCCAATTAAAACCATACAATAATAATAATTTCAGAAAAAAAAGATGCAAAAATCAATTTTTTTTGCATCTTTTAAAAATTGCGAAATTTAAAAATTAAAAAAAACTGCATTATAATATTTGTAATAATAAAAAAATAAAAATTGGCAAAAAAAAAAAATATTTGTTAGAAATGGGTGGGATTTGAACCCATGCCCCCAAAAATAACAAAATATCAAAACCACCCATCTACCCATACAGCTATTGTGCTTATAAAATTTTGTTGTCTAAATTCAAATTTCAAATTAAATTGTTTTAGAACAACAAAAAGTTGATAAAGCTTTCTTTAGAGTTGAAATTTTTGGTATCTATAATAAAATTCTGGGTTGCTAATAAAAGCACTTATTATAATAATAAAATTTTAGAATAGCCCCATTAATCTCTAAATTTCAATAATTATCATATTAAATTCAAATGTTTGCTTTGATTCAATTGTCACAATTAAAAATATTTTTAAAGTAATCTCTTGAAATTTTGTTAACTTTTTCGGCATCGCAATTTATTCTCTGTTTGCTTATGGTAGTTTTTTTTTTTTTTAACTCTGAATCTAAATATTAAAATTTAAGCATTTCATTTAAAAATATACTCATTCTAAGTGTCTAAATATGTGTTCTCAATTGCTGAAAAGTCCTCAAAAACCGCTTTCGTAAAAAATATTTTTCTAGGGGACCTCAACTCAATATTTTAAGGCATGTCTTACATAAGGTAACCTTATCTAGGAGTCAGTCTGGATTTTCCTAAAAAATATATGATTTTTGCAAACAAAATTTAGCCTAAAAAACACTGAGCAGGCTATAGAAGACCCCCATAATTATAACATCGAAAAATCATTCACTCAGAAAATTATGTAAGTTACTACATGTAAGTTGTTTGTATATTTTACAGTAGTTAGTTGTTTTCAACTACAAAGTCAGTTGTTTTTGTATGAAAAATATCAAACAACTATTTCTGTTAGTTATTTTAAGTAGTTTTTTTGAATAACTAACAAAAAAGTACTGTGATGTAGTAACAGTTATTTAAAGTAGTTAATTTTATTTTTTTTATCTCTGAAAAATTTTCAAAGTTTTTTTCCAAAAAATAATAATAAATTTTCGTTTTTTTTATTTTTCACAACTTTAAAAAAAAAAAAAAAAAACTTGGAAACAATTTTGTCCTCAATTTTTTTTCTGAAAATTAAAAAAAAAAAAAAACTTGGAAAAAATTTTGTCCCCAATTTTTTTTCTGAAAATTTAAAAAAATCCAAAAAATAAAAATAAATTTTTGTTTTTTTATATTTTTCACAACTTAAAAAAAAAAAAAACTTGGAAAAAATTTGGTCTTCAATTTCTTTTTTTGAAAATTAAAAAAAAAAAAAAATATTAAATTGATTATTTTATTTTAACTACATATTAGTCGTTTTGACTACAAATGTTAGTAGTTTTTACTACATAAGTCAGTTGTTTTTTTGTCAGTTAAAATAACTTACATTGTTAGTTGATTTAACTGACAAACGTAGTTGGCCCCAAAACAACTAACAAAGTAGTTATTTTAACTGACATTTTCAGTTAATTTTACTAACATAATTTTTTGAGTGTTGCAGTCATTTATTGCCCTCAATACTTTATCTTTACCACTTGTATAATATAATTAAAGGAAATTAATCTATTATCAATCAATAATTCTTATTGATGACTAACATTTGCTGCATTTTAACGATCTGCCGTACCACTATGTTAATGTCAGGGTTGTCACACTCAGAAAATTATGTAAGTTACTACATGTTAGTTGTTTGTATATTTTACAGTAGTTAGTTGTTTTCAACTACAAAGTCAGTTGTTTTTGTATTAAAAATATCAAACAACTATTTCTGTTAGTTATTTTAAGTCGTTTTTTTGAACAACTAACAAAAAAGTACTGTGATGTAGTAACAGTTATTTAAAGTAGTTAATTTTATTTTTTTTATATCTGAAAAATTTTCAAAGTTTTTTTCCAAAAAATAACAAGTAGAAAAGTTAAATTCGACTTTGCCGAATCTATGAATACCCTCCACAATGCATTTTTTTAAAGGGTAGTACATTTTTTAACGTGAAAAAATTAACAATTTTGATTAGAAATATTTTATTTTGAGTAAAAAACTCTTTTTTGTCATTTAAAAAAAAAAAAAAAATTACTAATTTTTTTTTTGAGTGTAAAATTTTTTTCGAGTGTAATATTTTTTTTACTGTAAAAATATTTCTGAGTGAATGCACGTACGTTTGTACACAAAATATTCTCATTTTTGTAAAAAAATAAAAACAATTTTTTTTTTGTGTAAATTTTTTTTGAGTGTAAAATTTTTTTTGAGTGTAAAATTTTTTTTTAAGTGTAAAATTTTTTTCGAGTGTAATTTTTAAGTTACCAATGCTTTTAAAACTAAACAAGTATAAAAAGCATTGCTTTAAAATTAAACAAGTTTGAGAAGCATTGTTTAGTTACCACCAATGCTTTTAAAACTTGTAAAAACACGTGGCATTTTAGATGAAACTAATCTGAAATTCAGGGTTTTGCTTATAACTTTTGAACGACTGGACCGATTGAGCTGAAATTTAATACCAAATAGACCCGGGGTACGGCAAAGATACATGCCAAGCTTCAGTAGTCTCATTATTGTCTTTCGAAAGTTATCGTGTTTTTTATATCGTAAATTCGCGAAACACCCTTGCCGAAATTTACTCTTTTGCTCATAACTTTTGAACCACTGGACCGATTTGGCTGGATTGCAATACCAACCTGACCAGGTAAATGACAAACATATATGCCAAACTTCAGTAGCCTCTGTAAAGTCTTTCAAAAGTTATCGTGTTTTCTACGGACGGACAGACAGACAGACAGACGGACGGACGGACGGACATCGCTAGATCGACTTAAAATCGATCGAGGATCATAAATATATATACTTTATGGGGTCCTAGACCAATATTTCGAGGTGTTACAAACGGAATGACAAACTTATATATACCCTCTATCACTAGAGTGGAGGGTATAAAAATAAATTTTTAGTTAGTAGTTTTTACTACATAAGTCAGTTAAAGTAACTAACATTGCTGGTTGATTTAACTGAAAAAGTAGTTGACCCCAAAACAACTTAAAAAGTAGTTATTTTAACTGACATTTTCAGTTGATTTTACTAACATAATTTTTTGAGTGCATGTAAATTGATTCTTGCTAAATTTATATCCAGTTTCTCGATAACAAATTTCTATTTTCGTTTATCCAAATGACACAAGAAAATCAATTTGAGGTTCTGTATTGCGGATGTCATGTTAGTTGAACGAAAACGTACACACAAAAAATTATTGGCTAAAAATTTTCAATTAAATCTATTGATCAACAAAAATTCTTTTTTTATATTTGGCAACATATTGAAAAGCAAAAAGTATGAATTTTTTGATAATTTTGTCTTATGCTTACAATTCATTCGTTGAATCAATCATTATTTTGATTGACTATAAATAAAAAAATTGATAAAATTTTTGATCAAAATCGAAAAAATGTTTGATTGAAAAAATGTTCAATCAATCACCTACAATTTGATGATTGGTATAACAATTTACTTAATTGGAGGAATTTCAATAAAAAAATTGATTGAATCCGCGTTTTTGTTGATTGAAATTCGTTTAAAATTTTTTCTGTGAAAGAGTTGCCATATTTTCTTTATTGTTTCAGTTTCTACGATATTAATTGAAATGTCAAAAACAGACGAATAAAAAATATTCGTTTAGAGTTTTTTGTTTAAAATTTTACAAAAAAATAATAAAAATGTGAATTTATAACAAAAATACTGTAAATTTTTCTATAGGAATTTTGAATTTTTTTAAAGAAAAAATTTATCAGAATCTAAGACTTTTTCAATAGAAAAAATTACTCGGAATTTGAAACTTTTTCTATAGGAAAAATGTCTCTGAATCGGGGACTTTTTCTATAGCAAAAATGTCTCAGAACCTGAGATTTTTTCTAGAGAAAAAAAGTCTCAGATTCTGAGACTTCTTCTATAGCAAAAAAGTCTCAGAATCTGAGACTTTTTCTTTAGGAAAAATGTCTCAGAATCTGAGACTTTTTCTATAGGAAAAATGTTTCAGAATCTGAGACTTTTTCTATAGGAAAAATGTTTCAGAATCTGAGACTTTTTCTATAGGAAAAATGTCTCAGAATCTGAGACTTTTTCTATAGGAAAAATGTCTCAGAATCTGAGACTTTTTCTATAGGAAAAATGTCTCAGAATCTGAGACTTTTTCTATAGGAAAAATGTCTCAGAATCCGAGACTTTTGCAATAGGAAAAATGTCTCAGAATCTGAGACTTTTTCTATAGGAAAAATGTCTCAGAATCTGAGACTTTTCTATAGGAAAAATGTCTCAGAATCTGAGACTTTTTCTATAGGAAAATGTTTCAGACCCTGAGTAAATTTCTATAGGAAAAAATGTACCAGAAAATGTCTCAGAATCTTATCTCAGGTAGATCTCTATTGAAGTGTTTCAGAATAGATAGATCTCTATAGAAAAGTGTTTTGGTGTAGAAAGAACGTTTCACAATCTCAGACTTTTTCTGTAGAAAAAATATCTCAGAATCCGAGTATTTTTCTAAAGAAAAAGTTTTTAGTTGTGCGAATTTTTCCAATAGGAAAAAAAAACTCGGAGACTGGGAAAAAGTTTTTTTAATGCCGATCCAACGTTGGCATACCTTGTACAAATTTGGCTTCGTTTAATATTTTTTTTTCATGAAAATGTGTAAATTTTGGGGGTATTTATATGAAGACATGGACCTACGATATTTATATGAATAAGAAATAATCTTTATATATGCTCTAGACGATATTCCTGTTAGTTCGGGAGTTATTGAAATTTCCCCGTAGGTTTCATAAATTTTTAAACACTGATATGTACGATATATTTATTTACTGGGCTATTCATAATGAGTAAATTAAATCTAATGTAGGTTTATTTGACTGATATTGCATGAATATTTGTCAAATAAACCTACTTTAAGTACACTTTAAGTATTATGAATAAAGGCCTTAATATATATTTTAAGTTAAAACTTAAAATTTTTAAGTTTTAGGCAAATCGGTTATTGAAATTTTGAAACTTAATACTACCTCCGTCCCGAAATATTCCTAACATTTCTATAGTTTTTTTTGTCCCAAAATAAACTTTACATTTTATTAAGCAGTGTTTTATTTGAAATAATACAAGACAAAGTTAAAAAAACAATATTATACTAATCTCGTGTACTAAAATCGTAACAAAATTAATTAAAAATATTTGCAAGATGTCTCTTTTGCATCTATAATGCATTTATTAAAAACCGTTAAAAGCGTAAAATTTCTTATTTTATACGCCTCATTTTGTAATTATTTTCATCTTTTCGACCATAGTGGACACCATGCCTGTTTGTTACGTCGAAAACAAGTTGTCTCATTTATCTGGATGCAGTTTATTGAATCCATTTTGCACGTGAATTGAAAAATTGCAAAGCTATAAAGAATTTCTAAATTATTGATATATCCCGATATGTACTAACAAAAAAAACAAAGCTTTTTCAAAAAATCCTCCATAATCCCAGCCAAAATATAGAAATGTTAAGATTATTTTGGGACGGAGGTAGTAATAAATAAAAATCAAATGAAACTTAATTGTTTTGAAATTGAAATTTAGTTAGGTGGGATGTCCCCACATTACTCACGTCGGGGTCACCAGTTATAGAGGTGTAAATTAAAAGTCCTCTGTAGTTAAAGTTTTGATAACGAATGAAAATTTTATTAAAATTTTGAAACTTAAAAATAAATAAAAATCAAATGAAACTTGATTGTTTTGAAATTGAAATTTAGTTAAGTGGGATGTCCCCACAGATAAAATACCTCGGAGCCTCTGAATGTCACATAATTTTGAAATTTTTCTTTGAGCAAATGTCTCAAAAAACTTTTTGGATGAAACATGTCTCAAATCTGATATTTTTTTATTGGAAATTTTCCATTTCAGAATCTGGGACTTTTACTATCTGAAAAATGCTGTTGTACCTGCGACTTTTTTATAATCGTTTTTTTTTTCAAAATTTCCTTAAATGTTCATTTACGTGTTAACTACCCTTGACCACTCTTATCTACTATTTTCCAGTATTGGGGATACGATTTGACGGGTTCAAATAATTCCTACCCCGCCATTTTTCAAAATCGAAAAAAGGAAAATTCGCTACACCCTACTGTATGTATACCGGAAATAGGTAACCGTAACTGGCTTAAGTTTCTATTCCTAATCATTACTTTCTCATTTGAAAACATATTTCTTACGGCTGGTAACCCTATGATATCGTTATTTAGTATTTGTTTATATATGAGTTTATAGTTTTGTGTATAGACAGCTGATTTCTGCAAATTACGACGTTTATTATTTTTTCTCTCCATACATGGTTTATTTTTTTTTTTATTATTATTATTATTATTGTTTTTGTTGTGAACTGCAATATTTTCATTTTTTTCTATATACTTTAATTGCACCAAAAAAAAAAAAAAACTACAAAAAATAGAAAGGAAAATACATACATTACACAGTATGTAATAAGAAAAAAAAATACTAATAAAAATCTAAAGTGTTGAAATTTTAAGATTGATTTTCTTGGATTTTCTTTTGAGTTTTCTTAATTTAATGATTTTTTTTTCGTCACCTCTAATTAAAATTTCCCTTATGGAAAATAAATCTTTTAACAAAAACAAAGAAAAACTACATCGAACAAAGGAAAAATTGTATTGCGTAGATGGGTTTTATTGCAATTAAGATATTTTATTTAATTTTTTTTTTAATATTTACTTTTTTTTAATTAATTTTACATTAATTGTTACTTTTTAAAACAATTAAAAGTTTTGTTGCGTTTTTTTTAAATATACACTTTGGTTTTTATGTTAATTTCTTTTGTTTAACAAACACTTTAGTTTTTTTTTTGTTTTTTCAATATACTTAAGAGTGTGAGAAAAAAATTCAAACTTTAGTTAGCTGTTTTTCCGTTAAAGTTTTACTAACGTACACTTTCCGTTATCGAGCCAACTAAAAGACTAAAATCGAATAACGAATGTTAAACATGTTATAAAGTGGAAAAACAGAGAATATCAATATAGAGAAGAATAAATACATATTTATATTTGATCACAATGCAGCAGCAAGCAGCAAAAATTATAATTAAAAGCCAACCCAGCAAAACCTGTAAATTGGTAAGGGTTATATAAGGCATTACCATGTAATGCATAGCAAAAATATGCATTATTTACAATACATATAGAAAAATTCTCAGATTCTGAGTTATTTTTTCTATAGAAAAATTCTCAGATTCTGAGTTATTTTTTCTATAGAAAAATTCTCAGATTCTGAGTTTTTTTTTCTATAAAAATATTCTCAGATTCTGAGTTATTTTTTCTAAAAAAAAATTCTCAGATTCGGAAACATTTTTTCTATAGAAAAATTCTCAGATTCTGAGACATTTTTTCTTTAGAAAAATTCTCAGATTTTGAGACATTTTTTCTATAGAAAAATTCTCAGATTATGAGACATTCTTTCTAAAAAAACATTCTCAGATTCCGAGACATTTTTTCTAAAAAAAAATCCTCAGATTCTAATACATTTTTGCTGTAGGAATATTCTCAGATTCTTAGAGATTTTTTCTATAGAAAAATTTTCAGATTCTGAGACATTTTTTCTATAGAAAAATTCTTAGATTCTGAAACGTGTTTTCTATAGAAAAATTCTCAGTTTCTGAGACATTTTTTCTATAGAAAAATTCTCAGATATTGAGACATTTTTTCTATTTGAAAATTCTCACATTTTGTGACATTTTTCTGAGATTCTGAGACATTTTTTCTACAGAAAAATTCTTACATTCTGAGTCATTTTTTCTATACAAAATTTTCATATTCTGAGACATTTTTTCCACAGATAAATTCTCAGTTTCTGAGACCTTTTTTCTATAGACATTTTTTCTGTAAAAAAAATCTCAGATTCTGAAACATTTTTTCGATATAAAAGTTCTCAGAATAATTTTTTTAATTCTATAGAAAAAATTTCTCAGAATTTTCTGTGAAAAAAGGTTTCAGAATCTAGAATTTTATTTACAGAATAAAAAATCTCGGCTTAAGTTGAGTTTACTGGCATTGGTCGGATTGATCCCAAATTTACCAGAGATAGATCTTTTGATTACAAATCGAAAATAGTAGGTTGATTTTTGTCGGCGAGATCTGGTTCGCGAGTTATGTCGACTTGAAATTCGAATATTATAACTGGAAAAAGGCTAAATACACAAAAAAAACTTTATTTAGCGAAGCCGCTAAACTAATTTATGGAGTTTGTAATCCCTAAGCCCGGCCGCTACGCAGAAAAGCTTTTTTTACAAAAATTCTCAAAAAAAACAAAAAAAATTTTTTTTTTCTCAAAAAAAAAAAAAATGTTGCCCTTTTTTGGGTTAATATTTTTTTTTACCAAAATGATTGATATTTTAATTACCTTTCGAATGACACCAATATTTTTGAAATCGAACAATAAATAACGAAGTTATAAGCAAAAACCTTCAAGTCGAGATAACTCGCTAAATACGAGTCGCCGACAATTTTTTTTCGAAATCATCGCTAAAAGGGCTATTTTTTTTGACCAATGCCAGTAAACTCAACTTGTTCCAAAATAACTCGGAATCTGAGAATTTTTTGGGTGAAAAGATGACTCAGAGTTTAGGGATTTTTTTTAAGAAAACTGTCTCAGCCTTGACGAAATCGTGAAAAGCCCTAATATTTGTTACAAACTTCCGCACCCTGCTATAATGAAAATACAACTCTGTATTTAATACTGTTATCGTACTGTTACTTTAACAGTGACATTTACGTCATGTGATATATATACCGGACTGTCATTTTTGACAATCTCTACAACAACAAATTTCAACGAAAGTTAAAAAGCTCGTCATAATTTTTATTTATATTCTAAAATAAATTTATAAAATAATTTAATAATGGCAAATAAAAATAAATTAAATAGTTCTCCAGATGCAGCAGTATCTAAACAAAAACCTAGCAGACAAAGATCAGATGTAAGTGTTATATTCAAAATCAAATGGATTACAATTCACCAAATTCGGTTTTCTTTTCTATTTTAGGATGTCAAAGATTATAGCTCATTCAAAATAGTATTATTCTATTGTTCATTAATAGTATTTATGCCGGTTGGCACATTCTTCTGCAGTAAGGCCTTAGTTTTTGATCAATTATTTACCATGACTGAAATGAAAAGTAATATTTATTCAGCCGTGGCCGCAGTCATTGCCTTACATTTGGCACTGGGTTTGTATATTTATAAGGCCTATTTCGGTGGTGATTCCAGCGACAGGAAAAAGGCAGATTAAGCCTAAAGTAGTTTTGATGATTATTTTACTTAAATTAAGTGATTTTATACTAAAAAAAAGCATTTCATCTATCAATTCCATCATATTTTTTTGTTTTTGTTGTAGTAATTAATGTAATTAATCACATTTTCATTTTCCCAAAGAAAAAAAAAGTGTAAATAAAAATTGAATAAAGACATTTTTTTGTGTTTATAAAAAGAGAACACTCTACAAAAAATGAGATTAGTTTTATTTTTGTTTACATTTCTGTAATTTACATTTTAAAACGATGGCCGTTATTAAATGTTACACTAATTTACGACTTGCGTTATTTAACATACGTTTTGTTCATTGTCTTTTGATTATAAAATGTCTTAGAAATCCAAAAACAGTGTAATCTTCACCTTTACAACAAGTATATATTCCCATACTCTTAATACAATTGTTTATAAATTTGAAAAAAATGCGTTTATTTCGCATTTTAAAACAAAATTCGAAATTGTATAGTCAATTATTGGATCAAGTTCGTGAAAATAGTCCATCTTTTATTCAAAGTTTCTTTCCAACAAAGAAAATTTATAATTTGGGTGCTTGTTTTGAAATTGTAGATTTGGTAAGTTGATTTTTTCACCTTCTAAATAGGGGATGATTTTTTTTCATTGACCTAAATTACAAAAACACATGTTTTTAACATCGATGTTCTTGAAAACTGTGTTATTAAAAAAAACTGTTCCCGAGTAAAAAAAAATTGTATGGTAAAACATGTTATCTTATAAAATTATATATAATTTATTGGATCTGATTTTGCTAAATTTCATCCGAAAATTGGCCGCGCCAAAGTTATCTCATAACATCTTATAATATATGAAGTTACAGTTTAATATTTTATTGTATGTGATTTCATCCGGAAATTGGCCGCGCCAAAGTTATCCAAAATTATCTATTATCATGATTTTGTATTAAATTTGATATAATATGATGTAATTTCATCCGGAAATTGGCCGCGCCAAAGTTATCTTAAAATATCCAATATCATGATTTTATATTAAATTGGATATTATGTAATGTAATTTCATCCGAAATTTGGCCGCGCCAAAGTTATCTTATAATATCTGATATCTTGATTTTATAAAAAAATTATTGGATACATTTTTATCCAAAAAATGTTTCTGTTTTTATATTTATTTTTAGATATAATAATGTCAAACTGAAATTAAAAAAAAAAAAAAAAACTTCGAACGGACGGGGATTAGAACCACAAGTCTTCCGTTTTGTAATCGCAATCTCTACCCTCTAGACCAGCGGACGTTGTTAGCAAATAACAACTTTAAAAGACTTAGTTTTAAATAAATTGATCGTATCTAATTATATCAAATTTATCTAACATATAGTAATATATGATTACATCCAATTAAATATGTTATTCGCTTGTACACAATTTTCAAAAAGACTTAGAAAATTTTTGATCAAATTAGCAAAAAAAAAAAAAAAATTGGAATGACGTACAGCGCTATTAGGGGCTTCCATGGTAAGCTTAAACAATAATTTTAATGTAGCGGTATGCCTTATTTCCAAGTCATAGGCTTCCAAAGTGAAATAAGACTTTGGCTTATAAATTTGAAATTTTTCATGGAATCAGGAAATCAGAATTAGATTTGAGATCGGGTTCCAAAAATCATTGATAAGTTGATAATTTAAACCAAATATAGCTATTATTAACTATATAAATGCAATATAAATTTTTAAAAATGATTGCAAAAATTTAAAAAGTAAAATTTTTTAAGTTCTAAAAAAACAAATGCAATAAAAAAGTGTTTTCCATTTAAAAAAAATTAAAAAAATATATTTTTTTCTGGAAACGAACTCGGGTTCCCAAAAATGAAAGATAATTTTATAATAAATTAAATATAGTTATATATAACTATATAACAGCAATATGATTTTTTACAAATGATTGCAAAAATTCAAAAAAAGAAAAATTTTTAGTTCTAAAAAAAATAAATGCAACAAAAAAGTGTTTTCTATTTAAAAAAAATAAAAAAAAATATATTTTTTTTATGGAATCGAACTCGGGTTCCCAAAAATTATAGATAATTTTATAATAAATCAAATATAGTTATATATAACTGTATAAAAGAAAAATAATTTTTTTAAAATGATTGCAAAAATTCCAAAAATGAAAATTTTTTAGTTCTAAAAAAATTAAATGCAATAAAAAAGTGTTTTCTATTTAAAAAAAATAAAAAAAGAACTTTTTTTTCTCGACTGGGCCGGGAATCGAACTCGGGTTTCCAAAAATCATATGTAATCTTATATGATACAATAAAAAGTTTTGTATAACCATATATGTTGACACACAAAAATAAATTTTGAAATACTGCCATATATAATTATATATGGCTAGTTGTTTGGTCAAAAAAATATTTTTTTTTATACATGATTATATCAAAATATATATTCCATTACATATGCGACCATTTATAAATATATATTGAGTTTAGACGAAATTTGCGTATATATAGTACCATACAAACACAGATATGTTATCGTTTAAGACACATATAATTATGTCTAATATTTTTATTGGAAATTTTTTTAGTATGGAACCATATATAGTTTTAAATGGTATTATATTAGTCATATATAATTATACATAAATTGATACTGGATTTTTTGTTTAGTAAAGTCCTATACATAATTAGATATAAAGTCACGTATAATAATGTATGAAATCGGATTAAGTTTTATGTGCAACGTATGATTACATCTACCATTTATATTAATATATTATGAACAATATAATTAGATATGATTTTATATGACATCATTTAAAAAAATTGGAAAATTTCAAAGTGAGATATAATTTTATACTTTGACTCATATAGTTGTATATGGTTTTATGAAAACATATAAAATAATATACATTTATATAAATTCCTTTTTACTCGGGTTATTTTTATACTGCTATCGATTTCCATGTAATTGAATTTAACAGAGATCTGTTATAATTTTTAATGATATATCGCCAGCTTATTAATTTTTTGCTTCATGCGCCAATAAATCTGTTTTGAAAAAAACTATAAAATAGGTTTACCAACACAACAATATTCTTCAAAAGTCGGCGAACCCACTGCCTCAAAATCTAAGAATTTTTCTATAGAAAAAATATCTCAGAATCTGAGGATTTTTCTATAGAAAAGATGCTTCAGAATCTGAAAATTTTTCTATAGAAAAAATGTCTCAGGATCTAAAAATTTTTCTAAAGAAAAAATGTCTCAGATTCTCAGAATTTTTTTAAAGAATCTAAGAACTTTTCTACAGAAAACATATCTTAGAATTTGAGAATTTTTCTATAGAAAAAATGTCTCACAATCCGAGAATTTTTCTATAGAAAATAATTTTTCAGAATCTGAGGATTTTTTTTATAGAAAAAATGTATCACAATTCCTATAGAAGAGATGTATTTGAATATGAGAATTTATAAATATATATAGATATATCTACAGAAAAAATGTCTAAGAATTTTTGTAAAGAAAAAAATGTCAAAGAATTTGAGATATTTAAAAAAAAAAAAAAATTATAGAAAAAATGTCTCAGAACCTGATAACTTTTCTATAGAAAACATACCTTAGAATTTGAGAATTTTCTATAGAAAAAATGTCTCGGAATCTGTGAATTTTTCTATACCAAAAAATGTCTCGGAATCTGAGAATTTTTCTATACCAAAAAATGTCTCAGAATCTGAGAATTCTGTCTCAGAATCTGAAAAAATGTCTCAGAATCTGAGAATTTTTCTATAGAAAAAATGTCTCGGAATCTGAGAATTTTTCTATATAAAAAAATGTCTAAGAATCTCAGAATTTTTCTAAAGAAAAAATTTCTCAAAATCTGAGAATTTGTCTATAGAAAAAATGTCTCAGAATCTGACAATTTTTCTATAGTCCAAATGTCTCAGAATCTGACAATTTTTCTATAGAAAAAATGTCTCAGAATCTGAAAATGTTTCTTTAGAAAAAATGTCTCAGAATTTTTCTATAGGAAAAGAATCTGAGAATATTTTTATAGAAAAATGTCTAGAATCTGAGAATTTTTCTATAGAAAAATGTCTTTGAATCTGATTTTTTCTACAAAATAAATGGCTCAGAATCGGAAAATTTTTTTATAGAAAAAATGTCTCAGAAAAAAATGTCTCAGAATCTGAGAATTTTTCTATAGAAAACATGTCCAAAAAAATTCTCAGATTCTGAGACTGTTTTTTCATATAAAAATTATAAAATTCTAAGACAGTTTTTCTATATTAAAACTCTTAAACGGTGTTCGCATTCATTTTTAACTAGTTTAATTATTGGTTTTCCCCATACAATTTAAACGTCAAAATTGAACTTCGTTTTATTTTGACAGATAAAGTGTTTAAATTGTATGGGGAAAACTCATAATTAAACTAGTTTAAATGAATGCGAATATGGTTTTAGACTCTGAGACATTTTTTCTTAAGAAAAATTTGCAGATCCTGCACAGAAAAAATTTTAAACGAATTTCAACCAACAAAAACGCGGATTCAATAAATTTTTTGATTGAAATTCCTCCAATTAAAAAAAATTGTTATATCAATCATCAAACTGTAGGTGATTGATTGAAAATTTTTTCAATCAAAAATTTGAAAATTTTTTTAATCAAAAATTTGTTCATTTATATCTTTCGAGTTTGATCAAAAATTTTATTAATTTTTTATTTATAGTCAATCAAAATAATGATTGATTAAACAAATGAATTGTAAGCTTATGACAAAATTATCAAAAAATTCATATTTTTCGCTTCCCAATAAAAAAAAGTAAAAACCGATTATTTTGTATATTTTTGAATTAATCTATTCAAATAAATTAAAGCGAAAAAAATCTGGTATGTTGAAAATTTGTAATTCGACAGTTAAAGCAAATAAAAATTTTAATCCAAATATTGATTGACTCATTTAAATTTTGTTGATCAATAGATTTAATTGAAAATTGTTAGCCAATAATTTTTTCTGTGTGAGACATTTTTTCTATAAAAAAATTCTTAAATTCTAAGATATGTTTTCTATAGAAAAGTACTGATTCTGAGACATTTTTTCTATAAAAAAATTTCTGATATTCTGAGACATTTTTTCTATAGAAAATATCTCAAATTCTGAGACATTTTTCTATAGAAAATATTTCAAATTCTGAGACAGTTTTTCTATAGAAAATATAATTCTGAGACATTTTTTTCTTTACAAAAATTCTTCGATTTTTAGACATTTTTTCTGTGGAAAAATTTTCAGATTCTGAGACATTTTTCTATACGAAAACTCTTAGATTCTGAGACATTTTTATTATAGAAAAATCCTCAGATTTTGATACATTTTTTTATAAAAAAAAATTCTCAGACATTTTTTCTATAGAAAAATTCTCAGATTCTAAGACATTTTTTCTATAGAAAAAATGAATCCGAGAACTTTTTTCTATAGAAAAAGTGTCTCAGAATCTGAGAATTTTTCTATAAAAAAAAAATGTCCCTGAATCTGAGAACTTTTTTCTATAGAAAAAGTGTCTCAGAATCTGAGAATTTTTCTATAGAAAAAATGTATTAGAATCTGAAAATTTTTCTATAGAAAAAATGTCTTAGAATCTGAGAATTGGAGGAATTTCAATCAAAAAATTGATTGAATCCGCGTTTTTGTTGATTGAAATTCGTTTAAATTTTTTTCTGTGCAGAATCTGAAAATTTTTCTTAAGAAAAAATGTCTCAGAGTCTAAGAGTTTTAATATAGAAAAACTGTCTTAGAATTTTATAATTTTTATATGAAAAAACAGTCTCGGAATCTGAGAATTTTTTTGTAGAATTTTTCTATGGAAAAAATGTCTCACAATTTTACTAAAGAAAAAAATGTCTCAAAATCTAAGAATTTTAGTATAGAAAAAATGTCTCAGAATTTGAGAATTATTGTTTTGTTTTTGTTGTAAGGGAATACGTGGAATTCATATAATGCAAAATTTTTACTGTGTTTTTTACATTTTAAGAATGTATTCTAGGGTGGTTCATAGAAACAAAAGTTGGATTTTTGTATGGGCCACCCGGAATATATATAAAGCACCGTGAAAAAATATTACTTGATTTTTTTTCAGAATTTTTCATTTAGGTTTAGGATTGCTACCGGGCCCTGAACATTGGTTCAAAAAAATAGTTCACACAAAGAAAAAAAATTTAGATTTTTATTTTTTTTTTTTTCGACAACAAACAGATGAGCTCGCTAGAAAGACGCGTATTACGATTAAATACACGTACCTCCGGAATGAGGCTTCTTATTTCGGCAGAACTCTTTCGGAAGAAATATCGATAGAACAAGGACACACAACCCACATTTCGACGATGCTCTAAGGCAGCGGTTACCAACCTATGGTACGCGTACCACTAGGGGGTACGCGAAACTGTCCGCGGGGGTACGCAAAATTTTAATAATTTGGACATTCGTTTTTTTTTTTAACTTTTCAATGCGTCAGGTTTTTAAGAACCCAGCAGAAATTTTGCTGAACTGGCAGCAGCTTTTGGAAAGGAAACTCGAGTCAAGGAGCGCATCCAAACCTGCTGAATTCCTGCATGATTCTCTAAGGCGATGTCACACTTTAGAGCGCTAGTTGGATACACCGAAAAAGCGCTCTTAAGATGCTCTGAATTCACATCTCTTTAGAGCGCTGAAAAAAATCGCTGTAAAGATGCAGTGAATTCATGTATCTTTTTACAAAATCTGAAATACAATTGACTATTTCTGAATACAATTGGAAAATCTTAAATACAATTGACTAATTCTGAAAATCAGTTGGCTCCCTGCAAGCATTTGAAAGAAATATCGCCTAAGAGATTCAATTACATTAAAAAATTTTCCCATTATATTTCGAAAATTTCAAATTATATTTCAGAAACTTCCATTTATATTTCATTTTTTATTACATTTCAAAAATTTTCAATTATGTATGTATATTGGAAATTTTTTAAATATAATTGGACATTTTTAAATATAATTCGAGACTCTAAAATATGATTGGATATTTTTTGTAATATAATTTGTATTTTCTGAACACATTCAAAATGTGAGGTGTTATGATTGAAGCACTCTTTGCTGCGCTGATTAATGCGCAATAATGATGCAGTGAAATCATGTGTCTTTGTCCAAAACTCATGGTTTTTTATTCAAAAAGTGTTAAATATATTCAAAAGGAAAGCATGTATGAAATTTTATCAAAATATAATTTTATATTTTGAGTTTTATATAAAAAATCTTAACAAAAAATTGGAATTTTTTCCCATTACTTTTAATGCATTCTAAAGAGCGCTCTTTGGATGCACTTCGGTATGCTATAAAAAGGTGCTGTGTCGCCAAAATCACGATTTATTTTTGCTGGAAAAGTTGAGGTCAAAGTTCACAAAAAACGTATTTTTATGCAATTTAGAGAGTATTTTTTGAGATCTGACCACTTGTTGGAAATATTGGTACCATTTTGTTAAGCTCAAAATGACCTTTCATTGTATATACGAGGGTGTTTCATTCGAAAAGTCACGGAATTGTTGATCTGTCCTTGTATTAAAAAAAAACATTTAAACAATATTAAAAAAAAAACATTGTATATCCGCCCTCTGTGATGTGTTTTTGGAACTTTTTTTAAGAGTTAAAAAAAAAACGTCCGTTGTTTAAATTTTTGGTGTAGAAACGACTGGTGAAATCAGATTTGCAATATTTTCAGCTGTTTTTGCTCTGCAGAAAAATCAGCTTTAAATTTTTTAGATGCATTGAGCCACCCCACGGAGCGAAAATTTTTCCCAAAAAATACCACCATTGCACTGTGGGCCAGCATCCCTGAATTTTGGCCATAAATAGACCGCTTAACCTATATATCAAAAAAGTATTGCATATGGGTGTTAAAGGATCGCTGATCACGATTCTGGAAAAAAAAATTAAAAATTCAAAATGGCGAATCCAAAATGGCGGACATGATTTTTTAATTCTTTGTTTATTGTGTTTAATGTAACCATTATCGATGTATTTGGGGTCGTTAATAACGAATATGAGCTCAGACTTTTAAAATTCAAAATGGCGGTTCCAATATGGCGACAAATTTAAATTTAAGATTTTTTATATGTTGTCTCTTTTGGCCAAAAACTTTGATTTTAATGGTTTTTCGGATGTTAAAACTGATTTTGGAATTAAAGATTTGAAATTCAAAATGGCGGATCCAATATGGCGAATATGCTTTTGTAATTCTTAGCTAATTGTATTTAAATTAGTAATTTTTGATGCATTTCGGTAATTACGAATATGAGCTCCGATTTTTTAAATAAAAAATGGCGGAAACAATATGGCGTCAAATAAAATATTAAGTTTTTTACTATGTTGTCTGATTTTGATGCTTTTTGGAATGCCAAATCTGATTTTAGAACCAAATATTCAAAATAGCGGATCCAATATGGCGGACAAGATATTTAAATTATGATTAATGTTTCGAAATATCACTAGGAAATGATTGCGCAACAAGAATACGATCTCAGATTTTTTGAAATCAAAATGGCGGATCCAAAATTTAGGGCATAGCTTTTTAATAAAATGTACAATGTTTACATTTCTAAAATTTTATAAATCCCCCTTTTTGCTTTTATCAGAAGATTTTAATTAAAATATTTCTCTTTTAAATGCGTCAAAAAGTTCATATATTCAGTGCCTCATTTAAGAGAGAACTTTTTTATTTCCAATTAGCATTTGCCATCCTAAATGTACAAATAATGCTACCAGCTTAAAAATGCTATTGCCAAAATATGCCCGCTTAAATGCGTTACCATCTTTAATGTTTAGCACTAGAGATGGACGTTGGTCACGTGAATTACGCGTGATCGAAAATGAGCATGATTAAAATTTGTTGTTCGTGAGTGATAAGTGAGTGAGACAATTTTTTGCGTGAGTGATTCGTAGTGAGTGCATTTTTTTTTGCGTGAGTCAAAATTATTTAAGTGTATTGATTCAGTTTTAACAATTTTTTTCGTGTTTTAAATGTTTAGCGTGAGTAACGAGTAAGCGTGAGTCACACATGAGTGGTGTTTTGTTTGCTCACGTAAATAGTGTGTAAGTGTGAGAAAAAAAAAACATTGAGTAAATTATGTTTTTTTTGCGTGAGCGTGAGTCAACGTGAGTCAAAATTCACTCACGTGCCCATCACCAGTTATCACGCCAATGTTGTCAAAGTGGGACATTTTTTATTAGCAATCAATAGAAACAAAAATATCAAAAAAATGTTGAAGTTCCTTTTAGGGCATTTCTAAACGTCATATTTTAGTTTATTGCCTCTAGATCAAAAGTTTATGAACGGTCGCACAGGGTCGCAAAAATATGAATAGAATACATTGTCAGAGACCGATCGTAATTCGAGGTTTGTCAATATCGTTTGGACTTTTTTGGACTTTGGTGTTGAAAAAAGGCGGATTTCAACAAAAGTATGAATTTCCACAATTTATTACAAAAAATATATACTTTTAGCTTACTTTTTGGAAGTTTATCTCATGTGTTGGACTAACAGGTATATCTTTAGGAGAACTTCGCAGAAAATTTGAAAAAATATTGTGTTTAAGTACAAAAAAATAATTTGTTTCATAAATAAAAAATATAAAAAAAATCTCAAACTTTGACTTTAACCTCATGCAAAAAAAAAACTTTAAGCTATAGTAAAAAGATATTAAAGATGGTCAAAATTCAAGATGTCGACATTCCGGAAAAATATTTTTAAATATGTATTGACTTACAGACCTTATTGGCCAAAAAATGGAAATCCTGGCCCACAGTGCATTGTTTTGATCTCCCCTAAATCCTTCAAAAAAATGATAATACCCGCAGATCAAAATTAACTGATATTTATATGAGAAGTTTTTTTAACGAAAGCAAAAAACTCGTTAGGGGGTACGCGACATACAAAATTTAAAATTAGGGGTACGCGAGCCAAAAAGGTTGGTAACCGTTGCTCTAAGGCAATGGTTCCCAACCTTTGATTCTCGCCCCACTGGAGGGCAATTTGAATGTTTCAGGGAGGCAACGAGCAAATTTTTAAATTTTTTTTTGTTAAAAAACTAAAAAAATTATTATTTTAGTTAAATTATTTAGTTGGTTGTTGAAAACTTTTGCTAAAAACGTTGTTTAAAAGATGATTTAAACAAAAAGTTTGCTTAACTACAAGTAAATTTTGAATTTTATAAAACGCAACGCGCCGCGTTGTCAAAATTTCTGTATTAGGGCCGATAACACAAACGAACTAACTGGAAGTTAATTGGGTTTAGTGCTAACCGGAGGTTATAGATGTCAAATTTGTATGGGACTAACCGGAGGTTACGTTAAATTTGATTTAACTGGATATTGTGTTAACCGCCATTAATGTTTTTTTTTTTTGTCACAACAATAAATTGCATTGAAATTTTTACAATGCGGTGCGTTGCGTTTTACAAAATTAGGACATAAATAACGTAAAAGCTCTTAATGAGTTCTGTTTTGTCCCACAGTGCAAATTGTGCTATCGGAAGCTCTGATATTAACATTTTTGTATACTGTAACAGCTTTTAATTAACAGTACCCTTACATAACTGGTATACAACTGTTATACAGTATTTTTTATAAGAGAAAATGTAACCATATGTTTTCCTTCAAAACTTTATTTATACGTGTTTTTTTATTTTTAACAATTTTTTTTAAGAATGTTTATACAAAATAAACAAATAGCGATAAGAATAAAATAAATCCACCATAATAAAATATGAAAAATTACCAATAGTATTAAAAAAAATCCCCAGAACACAACTAATCGGTGAATACGTGGAAGAAAAAAAAAACACTTGTTGAATTTCACAAACTTCCAGAGATTTACAAAAAATATATAAAAAAATTTATGCACTTATTGACCAACATTCTTAAATATGGATCTAAAGGATTTATGGATAGTATTAGCATTTGTAATTGGTGTTACAGCCAAAGTAAACAATATTGACAATGATTTCTTAGTGGGTCAGAGACAGGTGGGGTCTTTAATTTGTCTAGCTCTTTTTTAAAGGAAAAAGGAATATTTGTGGCAAAAATTCATTAATGGTTTTCTTTTCTTTACTTGCAGATAAAATATACTACACACGAGTTAACAGATCTACAATTTTCCCATATATCACAATTATCAAATGTGGCACATTTGAAAAAAGCTACCAAGGAAATTTTAATACCAAGAATTGTGGGTACACCAGGTCATCAAAAAGTACGCAATTATATTATTAAAAGCTTAAAGGACCTACAATGGTCTACGCAGGTACATAGTTTCCATGATACGGCACCCATCTTTGGTAATTTACACTTTCATAATATAGTGGCTACATTAAATCCAAATGCTGACAGATATTTGGTTTTGGCATGCCATTATGACAGTAAATATATGCCAGATGTAGAATTTTTAGGTGCCACCGATTCTGCTGTACCCTGTGCTATGCTCTTAAATATGGCCGAGGTCTTACACTCTCAACTGGAGCCATTCCGTGATTCCAAATTAAGTTTAATGTTTATTTTCTTTGATGGTGAAGAGGCTTTTAAAGAATGGGGTCCCACAGATTCCATATACGGTGCTCGCCATTTGGCAAAAAAATGGGAATTAGAAGGTTTCTTACCCAAAATAGATATGTTAATGTTATTAGATCTAATAGGTGCACCTGATCCAAAATTCTATAGTTTTTTCCAAAATACCGAATCATGGTATACACGTTTTCTTAATATAGAAGCACGTTTAGCAGATGCTGGCCTAATGGAGCGTTATGTTAGTAGTGGGATATCACAACATTATCCTGATCGTTATTTTCAACCTAATGCCTTACGATCCTCTTTTATTGAAGATGATCATATACCTTTTTTAAAACGTAATGTACCGGTTTTACATATTATACCTATGCCTTTTCCTACTGCCTGGCATACGGCTGATGATAATGAAACTCTAATTGATTATAGTACAACAGAAAATATAGGACGTATAATACGTATATTTTGTATGGAATATCTGCATGGTATTACAAACAAATAATACAAAATTTAATATAAGAAAAAAGTGGACGAAAATTTTTTAGGTTAGATATACAATTTTTTTTAGGTTATTTTGAAAATATATTAAATTAATAGTTCAAATTTAAAATATTACAAAAAAAATTGTTTACACTACTTTCAAATTTAATTAAATTTTTTTGTTTTAAACAAAATATATCAAAAAAAAAAATATTGAGGTTATGTTTGTCCAGAATTTGAGGTTATGTTAATTTAATTAAACTTAGGTTAGGTTATAAGTGGCTGCTGACGTCTTACGTTAGTAAACATAGACTCGTAAGGTCCGTGGTGATACCACGGGACCGTATAATAGGTTCTCCTACTCGTCCCTGTAGTTAAACCTTATGAAACTCCTTCTAAGATATTGAATTTTGACTTTCGACAAATTAGAAAGATCGTGCAGCTCCCTATAGTATCTATAGATACTAGAAAACGATTGACGATGCATAAACGACATCAAAATACATATCGTTTTGAAGGGAATTTTGGAAGTTTTTTTGTCCAAATAAAATCTAAAGAATTTTTCGTTTTATTAAAAAAAAACATAGATTTCTTTATTATTTTATCAAAGATTGTTGTATAATCCTGGAACCCTAAAAAATATGGAAGCATTGTGTTTAGTTTTTAGGAGCAACAAGACTCTAAAAATCTACGATGGTCAAATATCGTTTTTCGTGATCACAGTCCTGTCTTTTATCAAAAAGTGAATCCAGTTTTTGATCAAAAAGATAAGATAAAGTGTTCGATAGTTTCCAACACCTCCGCAAACACGCAACTCCAACAAAAGTCATTTGACGGCACATTTAACCGATCTGCGTGCTTTCCTATAAGACAATGTCCGATAATTACAACAATCACCGTCGAAATATCTCCCCTTGGAAGCGATATCAGCACACTTAATTAAGAGAAGGCCAAATCTGTCTTGTAGTCTAACAGCTCCATCCATGTGCCCATCTCTGATTAGTCGCCGCCGCAGAACAAAGTCGAAAATTTTGATTGCAAGTTTCTAGAGGCATACCAACACATTCCAATTCTGTTGGAACCTGTAAGGTAGTTCCTAGTCTTGCAAGCTCATCGGCTTTGCAATTCCCTGAACGACCAATTGCAGTAAAAATAGTAAAAAATAACTACACCATTTACAGTTCTAATTCAAAAACGATCAATTGTAACTTGAAAATTCTACTTGTAATTCGAAGATTTCATTTGTAATTCAAATATTCTGCTTGTAATTCGGAAAAGAGCAATTGTAATTAGAAAAATATCAATTGTAATTCGAAAAAGATCAATTCTAATTCAAAAAAGATCAATTGAAGTGCTTATTGTAAATACTCGATAATCAACATTTTATTTTATGGTGGGTTTTGCCTTAAAACTTTTGAAATAATGTAAAAAAATTAAATTTGCATATCTTTCATTCTCAAGATACTTGTACGAAGGGCTTAAGCAAGACTTCTGCCAACAATTTGTCAATGGAACATCAGTAGAAGGCGAAAAACACCAAAAAATAAAGTATTGCTTATCAAGTTTTTGCAGTAAGCCCTTTAATTGCAGTTCGAAAAAGATCAATTGTAATTCGAAAATGATCAACTGTAATTTAAAAAAGATCAATTGTAGTTCTAAAAAGATCAATTGCAATTCGACAAGTGAGAGTGTTAAATTCGGCTGTGCAGAATCTTGTATACCCTCCAACGTTCACAAAAAAAAAAAAATTAAAAAAAAATTGCAGGGGCGTTTTTTTGGTGGGGGGGTCCTTGAGGACACCTTCTCTCTGGTCAAAAATGTTTACAAATTTAATTACTATGCTTTTTGTACAAAAGATATACAATTTCATCATTATATAAATTATTTTCTAATATCCACGCCCACAAGGGGGGCGGACCAAAAAAAAGTCATTTTCAAATCCTCTGGGTTCAAGTCCAAGACTTTTAACATTTTTAAGCATAAAAATGTTTCATTTGTTTGACAAAAATACAAAAAAACCTATAAAAAGTTGCCTTTTTTCATTGGTTGGTTTACTTCGTCAAGGGGGAACTTTTTCCCCCCTGGTCCGATTTTGCCCATCTCTGAACTTAACCAGCCTATGAACATAAGACATATTTATGCCAAATTTCAGGAGTCTAGCCCTTTTATTTTGGACTGTATCGTGTCTTCCACAGACGGACGGACAGACAGACGGACGGACAGACGGAAATCGCTAGAATGTCTTAGAATCGATCACTGATCAATAATATATATACTTCATGGGGTCCTAGACTGATATTTCGATGCGTTACACACGGAATGACAAAGTGAGTATACCCCCATACTGTAGTTGGAGGGTATAAAAAGATCAATTGTAATTCAAAAAAGATCAATTGTAATTCGAAAAATATCAGTTGTAATTCGAAAATGATTAATTGTCATTTGAAAAAGATCAATTGTAGTTCAAAAAGATCAATTGTAGTTCGAAATAGATCCATTGTAATTCGAAAAATATCAATTGTAATTCAAAAACGATCAATTGTAATTCGAAAAAGATCAATTGTAATTCGAAAAAGATCAATTGTAATTCGAAAAAGATCAATTGTAATTCGAAAAATATTAATTGTAATTCGAAAAAGATCGATTGTAGTTCGAAAAAGATCAATTGTAATTCAAAAAAGATCAATTGTAATTCGAAATACATCAATTGTAGTTCGAAATACATCAATTATTATTGAAAAAAGATCAATTGTAATTAGAAAATGCCAGTTGTTATTCAAAAAATATCAACTGAATTTCCATTGATTTTTTTTTTCGAATTACAATTGATATTTTCCGAATTATAATTGATCTTTTTCAAATTACAATTGATCTAATTCGGTAATTATGACATTGACTACGCTGAAGACATATGTCTGATAGGCCATCGCTTTCCGGATATTGGAGCAAAATTAAGATGTCTTTCCGAAAATGCTTAAAAAGTTGGATTGAGAATAAATATTAGGAAAACTTAGGTTATGCGAATGGGAAAAGGTGTAAGAACTCCATTGATGATAAACGGTGTTACTATTAAAGACGTTGACTCTTTTTGCTATCTTGCCAGTAACATGTATCCTGGTTATAACCAAAGATGGAGGGCCTCAAGCTAATATAACTGATCGTATCAATAAAGTCCAAACTATTGTCAACAAATGCTTAAAACAAATTCTACAAATCTTTTGACCTAATTGGATTTCTAATAAAGCGCTGCTTCAGATGGCGACCTCTAAGCCGGTAAAAATTGAAATTCTCAGACGTAAGTGGACGTGGGTAGGTCATATACTGCAAGGATCACAATCAGAAATAGCACCCTGCAAAAAAAGTCATTACCACTTCTCAGTGGAGTGCTTTAAAACTATAACAAATGTAATGAAATACAACAAAAATAACAAAAAACACAAGACAAAAACACACAAACAGTTTCTAGAATACATAGATATTCAGCACTTAAGAATACATAGATATTCAGCACTTAACTCATTACCTATCGCGACACCTCCATACAAATGTAAGTAGATATTCAGTAGATAAGAACTACTCCGTGGAAGTAGTTGGAAGTTGTTTGAAAGCTCGGAGTACTTCTTATCTACTGAATATCTACTTACTTTTGTATGGGAGTGTCGCGGAAGGTAATGAGTTAAGTGCTGAATAACAACTTTTTATGGAGTAGAAAAAACTGTTTGTGTGTTTTTTTTCTTGTGCTTTTTGTTATTTTTGTTGTATTTCATTACATTTGTTATAGTTTTAAAGCACTCCAAATAGAAGTACTCCGCACTTTTTTTGCTGGGCAAGAATAGCCTAAGATTGGAATCCTCAAGAATAACACAGATCTGGTAGACCCCGAAACACATGGGCGCGTTACCTGAAACAGGAGTGTGAACTTGCTCGAGTATCATGGAAACAAGCTAAAACGATTACCAGAGATAGAAAAATATGGAGAGAATTTGTTGACGCTTTATGTTCACTTTGAATGTCTAATGAAGCGCTGCTTCAGATGGCGAACTCTAAGCCGGTAGAAATTAAAATTTTCAGACGTATGTAAGTGCACGTTAGTTGGTCATATACTGCAAGGATCACAATCAGATATAGCAAGAATAGCCTAAGATTGGAATCCTCAAAATTAACACTGATCTGGTAGACCCCGAAACACATGGGCGCGTTACCTGAAACAGGAGTGGGAACGTGCTCGAGTATCATGGAAACAAGCTAAAACGATTACCAGAGATAGACAAAAATGGAGAGAATTTGTTGACGCTTTATGTTCACTTTGAACTTTTATTTGAGTATTAATTAAAAACTGATACGTATTTCTATTACTACTAATATTTAAATAAATAAATATTAATGGGAGTATTCTCACTTTGTCATTTCGTGTGTAACGCATCGAAATATAGGTCGGGGATCCCATAAAGTACTGTATATATTATTTATCCATGTTAGATTTTAAGACTTTTTATGAATGTCCGTCCGTTTGCCTGTGGAAAGCACGATCAAGTCTAAACTAAATGGGATATACTCCTGAAGTTTGGCACGAATATGTTTTATGATAATAGGCTGGTTAAGTCAGAAAATGGACAAAATTGGACCAGATTAAAAAAATTCGACCACTTGAAGAACTAAACCAACCTCAAACAACCGTGCTTTTTTTAATGTTTTTTTTTTTTTTTGTATTTCGTCGATTTCACTAGTCATTTTATAAAATATGACCGACATTCTTCTGATTTTATTTATATTTTTCACACATATTTCCTATGGACCCATTTACAAATTTCACTAATCAAGTCGAAAATATTTGAAAAACTAGCGATTTTATTTAGGATTTTCGTTATTTTAAAAGTAAAAAAAAAATCCAAAATCTGTGTAACTTTGAGCAGCTATATTTTCAATACTTCTTATTCCATTAACACGATCTAAAGTGCATACAAATTATACGTAAGTCTACTTTGATATTTGATAAACTGCAAAGTTATTGATGTTCAAAAATGCATTTTATATGCCAATGCAAATTTTGAAGTGCTTTTTGTAAAACTTTTTCCCCCACCAATTTATTTTTTATAGAAATAAAAGGATGAAAGCTGTTCGGGATCTTTTTAAACAAAAATAAAACAATAAAATAGTATGTTAATTATATTTGTTTTCAAATGATTGATTGTTTTTATTAAAAAAAAAAATCTTGACTTTTTAACAATTATCAAGTTATGTAAAATTACTATAAACTAAACATAAAATATTTTAAAAATATAAAAACTTAAAATCACAACATTAAATGGTTTAACTTATATCAGTAATTTGCTTAAAAATTAAACATTTTTGGATATAATCTGTTTTCTTTACATGCACGACTCTTGTAATTCTTAAAAAAGGAAATTTCATACGCCATCGTAGTCAAATTACTATATTCATTTGATAGCATAATTAAGGGTGGCGTTAAAATATGCCTAAAAATAGTAATTGCAAGAGTCCTGCAATATTTATATAAACTTAAAATTAATAATAACGATTAATTGCTATTTCTAATCTTAAATTTTACAAAATTACAACTATAGCAAAATATAAAATGTTATTGTAATTAATACAATTAATAAAATCCAACAGTGGCTCAAATTAACAGTCAACACTTAAAAATTTATCTTAACTTGAGTGCGTGATTTAAAAAAAAATACTGCCTAAAAAGACTTTGGCGATCCCGTCTTGAAAATACTTAATCAAGACTGCAAAAGATTTAGATGCTGACTGCAAAATCTAGACATAGCTTGTAGATACAAAAAAAAAATAATGTTATTTTAAATAAAAATGTGTAAATTTTTTAATACTAAAAAATCTGTTAATTTTAATGAAAAATCCCTGTTATGATATAATTAAAATAAATGATAGAAAATTATTTATTCCATTTCAGACGAAAGTGAAATTATTTATTTTGTAAAAACGCCGTTTTTATTTTAGTTTTAGACGTCTTGAAACTTACAGTTAAGAAATTTGTTTTATTTTAAATTATATAACCAGTCTGTTGCATTTATGACAGGTGTCATTTTGTTTTTTCCTATTTTTTGCCATTTTGAAAAAATCCCGCAAATCTTGGTATTTAAAATAAACCGAAAATTCCAGGATCCCGAAATCAGGATGAATTTTCTTCAATCCCAAATCCCGGGATTCAGAAAAACCAATCCCGATTGGTAGCCTTTTAATTCACAAGCATTTTTCCGTATAGAAATATTCTCAGATTCTGTGACAGAAGATTTTTTAAACTCTGAGACAAAAATAATTCTCAGATTTTGGAAATTTTTCTTTTTCCTATTTTTCCCTATTTTTAAAAAAATCCCGCGAATCTTGGTATTCAAAATATCCCGAAAATCCGAGGATTCTGACATCTTTATCCCGAAAATTTTTCTTCAATCCTAAATCCCGGGATTCTGAAAAACCAATCCCTATTGGTAGCCTTTTAATTTACAAGCATTTTTCCGTATAGAAATATTCTCAGATTCTGTGACAGAAAATTTCTCAAACTCTGAGACAGAAAACTTCTCAGAAAACTTCCCATTTTCAAAAGATCCAGCGAATCTTGGTATTCGAAATATCCGGAAAATCCCAGGATTCTGCAATCGGTATCCCGAAAATTGTTCTTCATTCCTGAATCCCGGGATTCAGAAAAACCAATCCCGATTGGTAGCCTTTTAATTCACAAGCATTATGCCGTATCGAAAAATTCTCAGATTCTGAAACAGAAAATTTCTCAAATTCTGATGCAAAAATAATTCTCAGATTTTGAGATATTTTTCTGTTTTTTTTTCCTATTGTTTCCCTATTTTTAATCTTGGTATTCAAAATATCCTGAAAATCCCAGGATTCTGCAATCGGTATCCCGAAAATTTTTCTTCAATCCTGAATTCCGGGATTCAGAAAAACCAATCCAGATTGATAGCCTTTTAATTCACAAGCATTTTGCCGTATAGAAAAATTCTCATATTCTGTGACAGAAAATTTCTCAAACTCTGAGACAAAAAAATTTCTTAGATTTTGCGACATTTTCTGTTTTTTTTTTCCTATTGTTTCCCCATTTTTAAAAAATCCCGGGAATCTTGGTACATTTTCGAAATATCCTGAAAATTCCAGGATTCTGAAATCGGGATCCCAAAAATGTCTCTTCAATCCGAATCCCTCGATTCAGAAAAACCAATCCCGAATCCTGCGAATCAGAAAAAAACCAATCCCGATTGGAAGCCTTTTAATTCACAAGCATTTTCCGTATAGAAAAATTCTCCGATTCTGAGACAGAAATTTCTTAAATTCTGAGACAGAAAACTTCTCAGTTGTTGAATCATTTTTCTGTACGGAAAAATTCTCAGATTCTATGACTAAATGTCTCAGACCTTTTCTATAGAAAAAATTCATAGAATTAGGGTTTTTTTAGGAAAATGTCTCAGAACCTAATCACAGACTATATACAGACTCGACAGTAGAGCTTTATAAGAAAAAATGGGGAAAAACTAACAAGGGAAGTATCTCAACCCTTATGAACCGATTTGCCTGAAACTTAAAATATATATAAATGAGACGATTTTAAGGCTGGGGTGTCTCGGCTTATCGGCCATATCAGTGTTTAAAAATTTCGTTGTCCCCTTATGAAACAATGAGGACCTTCGGGAAAATTTCGATAACTCCCGAACTAACAGAAATATCGTCTAAAGCAAAAATACGTGTCGACTTAAATTTAATAAAGATTATTTCGTATTAATATGGATATCGTAGGTCTATGTCTTCATATAAATACCCCCCAAAATTTGCACATTTTCGTGAAAAAAAAATATTTAACGAAGCAGAATTTTTACGGGGTTATGCCACCGTTTGATAGGCATTAAAAAATCCTTTCTTCTCATATGAAAACATCATATACTGGTATGTGATGGAAATCGAACGATTTCAATTTCGATCGATTTCATTAAAAATCTAAATTCGAAAAGTTAACAGAAAATCTAAAATAACTTGAAATTGATTTTAAAGGCTGGAGTATTATCAAATAAATGAATTCATAAAATTTTATCTTATTTTTTTTACAAATATTTCAAAATCATCGAAATTGAAAATTCAAAAACGATCGATTTGAAATCGAACGATTTTCATCACATGGGGGATAGTTTCTTTGAAAGAAATCGCTAAAAAATCCAAAAAACCAATTTTTCGCCAGTTTTTGACCCATTTTTTGAACCCCTAAATCCCCGATATGGCCGATAAGGCGAGACACTCCAACCTTAAAATGGTCTCATTTAAATACATTTTAAGTTTCAGGAAAATCGGTTCATAAGGGTTGAGATACTTCCCTTGTAAGCGATTTTAGGAGAAAAGATATCGGTTTTTAGTCCGTTTTACGCTAACATGGCAACACTTTCTACGACTTAGGAGTGAGTGAAACAACAAAAACCGATCTGGCATCCATTTTTCTTATGGCGCGTTAATCAGATTTCTCTTTCTAACCTAATTCGTAGAATAACTTGAAAATATTAACCATATGATTAAAGAATACTTTTTTGACACCTGTCACTTATGTCGAGTCTGTATTAGTCTGTGACCTAAGTCTATTTCTATAGGAAAAATGTCTCAGAAAATGTTTAAAAATCTGATACTTTTTCTATGGAAAAATTTCTTAAGAAAATATTACATTTGCTATAGAAAAAATGTCTCAGAATATAGAAAATTGACTCAAAAAATGTTTAAAAGCATTGAGGTTATGTAAAAAAATGTTTTTTAAGAATCTGATCATTTTGGTGTAAGAACGTTTCAGCACAGACTAAATACAGACTCGACAGTAGAGTCACAGACTAAATACAGACTCGACAGTAGAGTTTTATAAGAAAAAATGGGGAAAAAATAAGCGATTTTAGGAGAAAACACAGCGGTTTTTAGTCCGTTTTACGCTAACATGGCAGCACTTTCTACGACTTAGGAGTGAGTGAAACAACAAAAACCGATCTGGCATCCATTTTTCTTATGGAGCGTTATATCAGTTTTCTCTTTCTAACCTAATTCGTAGAATAATTTGAAAATATTAACCATATGGTTAAAGAATACTTTTTTGACACCTGTCACTTATGTCGAGTCTGTATTAGTCTGTGGTAGAGTTTTATAAGAAAAATGGGGAAAAACTAAGCGATTTTAGGAGAAAACACAGCGGTTTTTAGTCCGTTTTATGCTAACATGGCAACACTTTCTACGACTTAGGAGTGAGTGAAACAACAAAAACCGATCTGGCGTCCATTTTTCTTATGGCGCGTAATATCAGTTTTCTCTTTCTAACCTAATTCGTAGAATAATTTTAAAATATTAACCATATGGTTAAAGAATACTTTTTTGACACCTGTCACTTATGTCGAGTCTGTATTAGTCTGTGGTTTCAGAGTCTCTCTCTGTTTCTGTAGTAAAACTGTCTCAGAATCCGAGTTTTTTTTTAAAGAGATTCAAAAAATTTTTCAATAAAAAAAATTTCAGAACCTGAAAAGTTTTCTATTGGAAAAAATGTCTCTAAATTTAAGACGATTTTTTTCTAAATATTATAATTTTTTGGTGGGAAAAATTTCTCAGTATTTTTTATTATGAAAGTAAATCAGAATCTGTGAATTTTTCTAAAGCTTGAATACCAACTAAACTCTAAAGCTTTTCTATGGGCAAAATGACTCAGAAGCTCCAAATTTTTCAATTGGAAAAATGTCACAGAATCCTAAAACTTTTCTATATTATGGAAAAATGTCTCAGAATCTAAGAATTTTAAAGCTTTTTGCCGTTTTAAAAAATTCTAAGACTATAAAAAATTTATCGTCAGATTTTGAAAGTTTGTGTAGACAATTTTCATAGATTCTGGTACATTTTTCGTATAGGACTTATAAAAATTCCGATTACATATTTTCAATTTTCTAATATTTCACTAACGTCTGATAGCTAAAATACAAAACATTTCCTAATATTTAAATGAAATTTGATTAACATTTGGTATTATCACTAATAGCTTGTTCCTCATCTACATTTTTTGTAGATATTACAGTTGTTGTTAATTCACTGGCTTCTGTTTGACTAATATCAGAATTTTCAGTCTTATCTACTGGTTTGGAGGTTATGGAGAATTCTTCTGAATTTTTGTTAGTTTTCAAATTTTTTAATGACTTTGAAGGTTCTAGAGTTGAAACATTTTTTATTTGCTCAATATTTTCAGGTGCTTCCAGTTTTGGAGTTTCTTCTTCACTCGTCTTAGGAACTTGGTTTGTTTCTTTACTTTGGCCTTTATTATATTTGTTATCATGTTTATGATCATGTTTATGATCATGTTTATGATCATGTTTATGATCATGTTTATGATCATGTTTGTGCTCATGTTTACCATGACTATGACCATGTTTATGATTATGTCCATGACTATGGCCATGATTTTTATTACTTTTACCACTTAATTTCATCTCATTATGTTCATGTTCACCATCACCACCGGGACATACACTTATCTCTCTTAAATCTGTGATGGAGTCTTTACAACACACCTTATCTACACAATCTGGTTGTGAACATTGCATTAAACATTCCATCGATGCTGTTGTCGCAATAGCCCCAGCAGTCTTTTCATCCTGAAATTCTGGTTGTATTGTAACATTTGCAATACTGTGATCATGAAAATGTGTACGTACATCATCAATAGTTTTAGCATATAATTTTGGACTTTGGAAAATTATATGTACCGTAGCTATATAGTTATTGGATGATAACTGCCATATATGAAGATCATGATAACTGACAATTTGTGGGAATTTTGTTACCAAGGTACGTTCAAAATTTTCCATATCAATATTACCGGGTATGGTTTGTAGAAGTATTAAACAGGCTTCTTTCACTGGAAAAAAGAAAACGAAATAGAAAGAAAAAATTAGTTGGGGATTAAACAAAAATATATTTTTATGCGCTCAAGGAAAGTTTGTTAAATTTAAAAAAAAAAATGCTAAAGAAAATAGTTAAAGTCGATCTACCGTTGTCTTTTAAAATGTCGATCACGGATAAAATATGGCACAGAGATTATTGTTTCTATAACTCGTATATTTGTTAATGCTTTGAGAGTACACCTCCAAAATTTTGGTTCATTCCACTTAACCTCAAAATATGAAATGCTTTAATTCGGCTGCAGATATACACAGGCTAAAGGAATTTAATACAGAACGTCATTTTTGTTCACACAAACAATTTTTTTTCGCTCAAATTTTTGTATACCCTCCATAGAGTGCACTTACAATTAGTGGTACTCATTTAAATATCGGTCTGGGATCGGATATCGGATGTGGCGATCACATCCAAAATATTACACAGATATGACTGAAACTTAACATATTTACTTGTTGTTAAATTGCATTTAAGTGATATCGGCTTAGCGGCTCAAAAGTTATAAACGAAAAAAAAAATTAAAAATTTTTTTTTTCTCAGAATTTATTTTTTTTAAACAATTTTTTTAACCAAAATTTTTTCCCAATTTTTTTTACATTATAGAGGGTATCAGTATATTCGACAAGGCCAAATTTAACTTTTCATGCTTGTTTTCACTTCAAAATTTGATTTATCCGAAATTTTTTATACCAAAAAAAAATTTTTTTAATTACACTGTGCAACAAATTTGGTGTTAACGAGTGTATTTTGAATTGGACCAAAATAAATTAAGGTATACCATTAGTAGACCAAAACCCCCTGAGGGTTTTGAAAATTTAGCTCGATTTTTTTTTTTAATACCTAAAATAAAATAATTGTGAATCCTAACATAGCCTGTCCGTCTGTTGAAATAGTGAATCACGGCCAAAGTATTAAACAGACTTAGAATTAGCATATTTACTTGTTGTTGTCCTAAGCAGTTTGGCATTGCATTTGAGCGGAATCGATTCAGCGGTTCAAAAGTTATGAAAGAAAATTTAAGAACGCCGCGAACATTTTAGTAAATTCAACAAAACCTAAAAATACAAAATGCTTTAATTCGGTTGCTGGTTGACACATGTCAACCGAATTAGTCAGCGAATGGTATTTAAACCAGTACAAACACTTTTTTTTACAAAAAAAAATTCGCGGATTTTTTTTTTTACCAAAATTTTTTTTCACGGATTTTTTTTGGAAATTTTTTTTTGTTTTTTTTTACATTGTCGAGAGTATCAATGCATTCGGCAAGACCGAATTTAACTTTTTACATTATGAAGGGTAGTATCTCACCGATTATTCGGCTTCTTCTTATCTTCGGCCAAAAACCACTATTCGGCTTCGGCCACATTTTTAGCCGATTACTGAATAATTGAAGGGCTTATTGCAAAAACTTGATAAGCAACATTTTATTTTTTGGTGTTTTTAGCCTCCTACTGATTTTCCATTGATCGATTTTTGGCAGAAGTTTTTCTTAAATTCTTCGTACAAGTATCTTGAGTATAATAGTTCTTCAAAAGATCTATTTTTATCATTATTTCAAAAGTTTTAGGGCAAAAACCACCATAAAATGAAATGTTGCTTATCGAGTTTTTACAATAAGCCCTTCAATTGTATAAAATTTGTACTCACATGTTGAAAAACTCACTAAACACACTTTGAATCACATAAGTAAGCAACAAAACATTTTATTAAGTGTTTTTGAAGCTAAAACAAGATTTTACACTCAAAAAAAATTTTCGATCAAAAAAAAATTTCACTCAAAAAAAAATTTTTATTTACAAAAATGAATAAAAAAGTTTTTTTGCTCAAAACAAATCGTTCTAGACAATATTTTTATACATTTGGGTATTCCGCCAAGTCGAGTTTCACTTTTTTTTCTTGTTTTTACTACATAAATATTTTTTTTTGAATATTCGGCTTTGGTTTCGGCCGAATAGTGAAAATTTGACCGAATATTCGGATCGGACACTAATGAAGGGTATCAATACATTCGACAAGGCCGAATTTACCTTTTTATACCCTCACCACTCTATGGTACAGGGTATAATGAATTTGGGCTGATGTTTGTAACTACCCGAAATATTGGTCCTAGACCCACCTTCAAGTAAACCGATCGACTCAGAATCACTTTTTAAATCGATTTACAAATATCTGTCCGTCTGTCCACCCGTTCATAAATCTTTAAAACTTCATGTAAATAGAAAATATTTTATTTAAATTTTGGTTTGTGTGTGTTTAAAGTGTACTTTATTAACCCAATCTGATTATAATTACACCATTTTTGGACTTAGGCTCATATAAAAATTCCGTCCGATATTCACTCGAAAGCTTTTTTTGGCAAACGAATAGTTCACTCAAATTTGGTTTGAGAGCGTTTTCTATGCTTATTAAAGATTTGACAAAAGACAAATCGGTCCAAGTTTGGACTTGGTAACCATTTTCCGGGAAACACTATTTGTAAGGTGATATATGGTCGTCTTGACCGACTATAATTTTCTTATTTAAACTTGTTTTAATTAAAATATACTTACTATAAGGATAACTTAAAGCTACCACTAAAACACATGAAAATATCGACAAAACAGGATCAATAAATTTAGCTGTATGCTCTGTATCCTCAGCATAGTGAACAATAACCGCACAAACTATTACAAATATAGTACTGCTAACATCCCGCAATAGCTCAGCTGATCCCTGTCTTCTAATACGATAATTAACTTTACCCAGCTCCGCGGTCAAATCCTCCTTCAACTGATTGTCGCTATTAGAATTTTGTTTTACCGTCAACACATTTTCTTCCTTGCAATTAGTAATATTACTGGGTTCAACAATAACTTGTCCATTTTTGGGATTAATGCGTAGAAAACTTCCCTGGTGTAAAGTATAGCCACCAATAACATAATAGGTAAATACATTCAACAATAAACCAACAACACCCAAAATCATGACATGTACCGGTAAATGCATAGTATCCTGATGATCTATGTGAACTAAAGTTTGTAGGGCTTCGACAAGCAGGGAAAATGATAACGAGGCCAATGTAATGCATACTATCAGCATGGTTAGAATTTCTATGCGAGCCCAGCCAAATGTATTGCGGGTTTTTAATTCTATACTTTTACTTTCTTTTGTTACATTATTTGGCACCTGAACAACTGTAATTTGTTTGCTAGGATTTTGGGTTTTTTGGTCCAATGGCACAATTTGTTTATTTTTATTATCTTCTAGAGTTGGGGAATCTTTTAAGTTAGGACTAGAGTATTTTAATTCATTTTCATCATGTAATTCATTGTGCTGAAAATAAAACAAAAAATAATAAAAATTTAAAATTTTTCGAAGGATAAAAATTATAAACAACTACTTAAAATTACGGTTACTACATGTAAAAATTTTAAGTTAGTTAATTTTGGAAACAACTGTAAAAAAAATTGTCTGACAGTTATCAATGAAAAACAACTGTAACTGTAGTAAAAACAACTATCAATTATAGTTGTTTTAGAATTGCCATAAAAAAACAGCTACATTTGAAGAGCATTTGTACATTTTCAGTTAAAACAACTAACAAATATAGTTGATATAACTGACAAAAATATAGCTGTCTTATATAGTGGCAACAACTTACATCTGTCGTTAAATCAACCGACATGTGTAGTAAAAATAAGTTAAAAAGTTAAATTCGGACTTAACATTTTTGATCAAAAATATTTTATTTGAGTAAAAAACTTTTTTTTAAGTCATTTTTGAAAAAAAATACAAAAAATTTTTTTGAGTGTTAAAGTGTAAAGTGTATTTTTTTTTGTGAAAACATTTTTGCATGATAAAAGTACTTTGTAAACTATTTTACTAATTTACCGAGTTTTTAAAGCTTGTTTAACGGTTTTTTCAACACGTGAATTTAGGGGCATGTCACAGACTCAATTCCGTTCGGAAGTGGAATAAGTGGTTTACTCGAAAAACGCAAAGCAAATATTTTTTTTCAAAATGAAACCACTTTTATGCAATTCAATTCCACTTTGATTTTTGAAAGTGATTTCATTCCGAAAAAATAATATTCGTTTTGCGTTTTACGAGTAAACAACTTTTTTCAAATCCGAACGGAATTGAGTCTGTGACATGCCCCGTGATTTCATTCCGAAAAAAATAATATTCGTTTTGCGTTTTACGAGCAAGCCACTTTTTTCAAATCCGAACGGAATTGGGTCTGTGACATGCCCCTTAGGGTGAAACCAATCGGAAATTCACTGGTTTCTCAATAATTTTTGAACCACTGGACCGATTTTGCCGATATCCAACCAGACCAGGATATCGGCAAATATATATGCTAAGCTTCAGCAGCCTCACAAATGTCTTTCCAAGGAAAGCGCGTTTTTAACTCGAAAATTCGCGAAAAGCCCTTGCCTCTATCACTAGAGTGGAGGGTATAAAAATTTCCGCGGAAACAAATTTTTTGGCGAAAAAAAAAATTTCGCAATAAAACTTTTTTGATTAAATATATATATTTATACATAATTAATCCAATGCCTATTGGTATCCAATTCTGTTCAAGTATGTCAACCAGCAACCAAATTTAAGCATTTTGTATTTTTAGGTTATGTGAAATATACCAATATTTTTGAAAACCGATATCGCTGAAATGCAATACCAAACTTCTCGAAGCAACAACAAGTAAATGTGTTAAGTAACAGTCACATCTGTGCAATATTTTGGCAGTGATTACCATTTCAACAGACAGACGGGCATCGATTATATTTTTAAAAACACTGTGCAGCATAATTTTGTATCTTGGATGGGACAAAAAAAAATAAAATATACCATTTGTACACCAAAACCCCCGAAGAGTTTTTAAAACTCGAGTTCTTTTTTAAGGCGAGCTCTTTCTTTAAGGCCTACTGAAATTTTTATTTTTTAATTCGTTTGAAACAAACCTGTAAAATACTTAAGTATTTATTTACTTATATTAATTTTTTTCAAGTATTTTTGTACTTATACTTGAAAAATTCAAGTACAAATATTTTTTACTTACTTGAAAAAATTTTCAAGTAAGTATAAATATTTTTTATTTACTTGACGAAAAGTTCAAGTAAGTAAGTATATTTTTACTTGCAACAATTTGTGTTCAAATAAAATACTTGAACACAAATTTGTTCAAGTAAAATACTTGAAAACATTTTCTTCAAGTAAAAAATAACTAAAAGTGTTTTTAAATAAATTTCTTAAAAAAAAATGTTTCCAAATAAAATATTTGAGCAACACAAGTTCAAACCACTACTAACAATAAGACCATGCGCGTACTGCAATTAATATTAGGAGGAACTTTCATACGTGTTGTATGAAATTCCTGCACACGCGCATGACTTACACGGGAGTAAAATGACACTACAACCTTAAGATGTTTTATTGAATTATCTCCAAAAGCCATATCATCGACACAACTACTTCTACGTTGGGTATTGCCGAACATGATTCCAAAGATCTACACTTCCCTACCCCAAATCCTCAAATTGGGCCTAAAAATACACTGAATCGGTCACACCCTTATCATTTTACTCCCTATAGTCTTTAGACTTTCTCTCGGTGCCAACAAATCCGGACGGAGCATAATAGCACCAACCCCCAACACTAAATGTGACGAAATTATATGCACATCAACTTAACACGCATCAACATTTTTGCATGTTTATCTTCCACTCCTCCAAACCACCATTCAGCATTCCTTCCATAACTCGCCACCGTTCCAGGTCCACAACCACTTTTCAAATCCTACTCTTCTAAGTTTCCACTTATCCTCTCTATTTTTATTCCCAAGACCATCAAGCCAAGAACAAAATAAAACCAAAATTATGTCCATAACAAACATTTATTTAAATTTATTTATTTTTTGACGACAAGCACATAAACAAATTTTCCAAAAATTGTTGCTTAAGTTTTTTATTTCAACAAAATGTTTATCAAGTATTTTTACTTGATGAAAATTTGTTCAAATAAAAAATACTTGAAAATACCCAGTCAGAAAAATACAATCGCAAAAGCGCTGTGAAAGCGTTGTAAACGGTTCTACAAGCGTTCCATTTACCATCTTGAAAGCGCTTTCAGATGATCCGAATGATAACATCGATCTACGCTAGGTTTAAAGCGTTTTAAAAGCGATTTAAAAAAGTGCTTTCAGAACGTTTTGTTAAAAGTCATGAAAGCGCTTTAAAACCCAAAAGTAAAGCACTTATAAAGAGCTTAAATACAAAAATTAAAGATATTTTTCAGCGATTGTTAACTCTTGGAACAATCCTATTGCTGAAATTCAACGAAAATTGCATGTTTTTCATACCGTTAACTCTCCAAATAAAGCTCCATTGGTATATCCTCTCTTTAAAAACAAAAAGTATTCTCTTGGCAAAGTAATGAAATCCACTGAAACAAAAGTTGTGTTATCTTTTATTAATATTCATGGTTTCAAAATTACTGCATCCCATCCTGATAACGCAATTCTACTTAGTAATGGAAATATTATGATAGTAAACCAAATTTTTAGTACAAATCGATCTAAACACACATGTGATAATATATATTTAAAAGGCAACATCTTTAATGAAATAAACGATTATTTTGTCTATCCAATTCCATCAAAAGAAATAGGACTTTATAACGTTGAAAATTTACGTGAAGATGTTATTGAAGTCAGTGTGCATATTGTAGAAGTTAAATGCATTATTTGTAAATTTTATAACGAAACTATTGCTATAACTCTTTTGAATAAATGATAATAATAAAACTTAAAATAGATTTACAAATTAAAAAATGTTTTATGTTTTCAAAATTTTGCGTTTTCAATGTGGTGGTAGGGAAAAATTATTTAATTTGATTTAACAAAATGTTTTTATAACAATTTGTTTAAAATTGAGTATAATCTAAAAAAATACTATACTTGTATGTACTACGAAAAAAATTTAAAAACGTTTGCAAAAACTGCTTTAAAACCATTTAATTTTGAAACGAACATGCATTTTGTTAATAAAGTGCTTTCAAAACGCTTTTCGAAAACGCTTTCAAGGCGTTCGAATAAAGCGTTTTGATAATGCTTTTTTTTTTGTTACAGTGCTTTCAGAACGCTTTTCGAAAACGCTCGCAAAGCGTTCGAAAATAACGTTTTGAGAACGTTCTTTTTTTGTTACAGTGCTTTCAGAACGCTTTTTTTTTATAACCGTCGTCAATTTCTGCTTGGGTACTTGTACTTGAACATTTCAAGTACAAGTATTTTTTTACTTACTTGAAAAATTATTCAAGTAAGTAAAAAATATTTATACTTGAAAATCTCAAGTACAAGTATTTGTATACTTACTTGAAAATACTTGAATTCAAGTTTTTTTACAGGTTTGGTTTGAAATAAGTCCAAAAAATTTTTAAATAACGTTAGAGTTAGAATTAACGTAAAAAATTATAAAAGATGTCTTCAGTGAAATTTTAAGGCGCTTCTTTCTAATCGGGATTGGTTTTAATTAATCTCGGGATTCGGGATTGAAAAAAAAAATCGGTATCCTGAAATCGGGATATATTGAATCCCGGGATTCGCGGGATTTTTTGAAAATGTTAGAGATTTTTCGGGATTTTCAAAAATTTTCAATTTTTTTGTCACATTGGCAAATCCTCGCGTTCGTGAAGATAAGTGAAGTTCTGTTAAAGTTGTGAAATTCCAAAAAAGTAGAGATTCCTCCTGTGAAGGATATGCGTATTCAGTTATCTCTCTTATCTTTCGCCGTGGCTAATCGTTATCAACTTTTAGTTGTTTTACTTCATGAACTAGAGATTGGCACTGAACACGTGATTGAAATAAAAATCACTTACACTCACGCGTGATATTTAACAATAAAACTAAAATTTCAAATCTTACTGTAAAGTTTTTTAAAGTGTAGTTCTATAATTATGTTGCATAAAATCTATTTCAAAATTTGTCATTTTAAATTGCAAATCTCTGTATTGCTAATTTGTCTAGCAACATTTTTTTTATACATACATAAGTACTTTATTGAATTATGTAAAATTTAAAAATATTTTTCACATAATTTACTTAGTATACCCAGTATACCATAAACTTGGCAATTTTCCACTTGAAAAAGTGGGTAAAACATAAATTACTATACTGCATATCATGGCTTTAAAATAATATACATACATATTTTTTTAAGCATTTATTTTATACATTTCTACGTTTGATACTATAATAATAAAGTTGTATATTTTCCAATTAACGTAAAAAAGTAATGACGTTTTGCATTAATTACCAGACAAGTGTATTTAATTATACAGTAAAATATATTTAAATGGGCGAAATAGTTTAAAAAAAAAAATATTTTTACCTCAAAGAAGAGTGTAAATGTAAGAAGATTGGGGGAAAAATCAGATAATAAAAAATAACTGTTACTACAATTTTGTTAGGTGTTTTAACAAAACAACTGCCATTTCTCATAGAAAAACAACAACATTTGTAGTTGAAAGCAATTAGTAAAATCATTTTATTTTAGTAAATATGAAATTATGAATTTACTTTTTATTTTAAATTTCGTATAAAAAGTTTGGAAAAAATCACAAAAACAAGTTAAAAAATACACTTTCTCATTTTTTTATACCCTCCACTCTAATGATAGAGAGTATATATAAGTTTGTCATTCCGTTTGTAACACCTCGAAACATTGGTCTAGGACCCCATAAAAATATAAATTGATGAATCTTGATCGATGCTAAGTCAACCCTCAACCCATACAATTTTTATACCCTCCAACCACAGTATGGGGGTATACTCACTTTGTCGTTCCGTTTGTAACGCATCGAAATATCGGTCGGGGGCTTCATAAAGTATATATTTTATTGATCCATGATCGATTCTAATACATTCTATGAATGTGCGTCCGTCCGTCTGTCTGTAGATAACACAATGCAGTCCAAAATAAAACAGCTAGACTCTTGACGTTTGGTACAAATGTGTCTCATATTCATAGGCAGGTTAAGTTCGTGAATGGGCAAAATCGGGCCAGGGGGAAAAAAGTTCCCCCTTGAAGAACTGAACCAACCTCTGAAAAAATACACTTTTTTTATATGGTTTTTTGTTAAATTAATGAAACATTTGGTATATTTATCGCGATGGAAAGGTGCTCTCAACGTCCCCCACTGACCACATCGCACCCCCCCCCCCCCCAAAAAAAACGCCACTGACAAAAGTTTTTCTACATTTTGGAGGGTATAAAAGATTTGGCACAGCCGAATTTAACACTCTCACTTGTTTTTATACCCTACACCACTCTGTGGTACAGGGTATAATGAGTTTGTGCTGATGTTTGTAACTACTCGAAATATTGGTCCTAGACCCACCTTTAAGTATACGGATCGACTCAGAATAACTTTTTGAGTCGACTTAGCGATGTCCGTCCGTCTGTCTGTCCGTCCTTCCGTCCATGTAAACGTTGTAAACACGATACAGGTGGCAATTATAAACCGATTTGGCTGAAATTTAAAACTTAAGCTTCTTTTGCCCCAAGGAAGAAGCCTATTGCAATTGGGAAAAATCGGTCCATGTTTAGACCTAGCCCCCATACAAACGTCCCCTATAATTTGACTCAAGTGACTCTTATTAGCGTATTATAACAGATATCCTTTCGAAATTTGGTAGGTAATCGTTTTTTGTATTCACAAATTATCATTCCAAATTTTAAAGGAATCGGACAAGTTTCTCTTGTAGTCCCCATGCAAACCACCCTCCCGATATTCACATATATCTCCAAAAAGTTCATGAAAGTTGGAAATATTTGATCCAAATTTTGTTTTGAAGTGCTAAAGGTAACTTACTTTTATCTGAACTTACTGGTAACTTACTTTTATCTGAATATATTCAGATAATTTTTGGACTTGGTCCCCTTTATAAAAATTTCGACCGATATTAAGTTAAATCGGTCTATTGGAATCAAAAATAAGCCAATCCACTAAAATGTTGTCTGTGTGTGTTTTCTACACTAATTAAAGATCTAACAAAAGATAAATCCAATCGGTCCATGTTTGGACTTGGGACCCATTTTTCGGAAAACACTGGTGTAGGGTATTATATGGTCGGTCTTGATCGACTATAACTTTCTTGTTTATTTTTTTATGAATTTATTTTTATGAAATCAGCTCCTACCGCTTCCATGGTGCCTCCTAGAGTGGTCAAAAGTGAGACCGACCCCTATTAATTTTTACCCCTCAACATTTTTTCCGAACATACCTACACCCTATCTCTACTCTCTGTGGGGACTCCCATACAAAATGACATTTCTATAAAATTGAACTTAAACAATTTTAAGCTCAGAAGGATTAAGGACCCTCTGTCTTTAATCCTTAAAGTTGTTCCCATACATTTTTTTTTTTTTTTTTTTATATTATTTTTTTTTACAATTTTTTTTTTTAATTGTATGGGGACCCCTTTAACGGTTAAAGATAGAGGGTAGATAAGTTCTGATTTCATAAAATAAATTTACAACAATATACAAAAATTGTGTGGGGATCGGCTGAAGGTTGAGAGCGTCGGTATGTTCTGAGAAGATGTTGGGAAGGACAAAATATTAAGGGTCGATCATACATTTGACTTCTCCAGAGGCACTTTTGAGGCAGTTAGAGCTGTAGGAGCAGTTTTGTAAAAATGTAATCTTGGGATGGGAGGCCCCTTAAGGAGTGGAGACAGAGCTTAGGTAACAACAACTTTTATAAACAAAATTTAATGACGATTTTTTAATGACACTATGAAATCTAATAATTAAAATTTTATGAAATTTGTTCCCAATATGCCTTCATTGGTTAAATGAAAACAATGTAAAAAATGCGTTTTATTTATATCACGTTTTTTTAGTGTAATTATAATTATTGTATCTGATCACATCTATTTGATCCGAGATTAGTACCCATTTTCAGGATCTAGTTAGATCTTATTACGATTTGTTACAAAAAAAAAGATCTCCAAATTGAGAACAAATCTCGTATATAATAGTTATTACTAGGGATGAGATTTTCCTGCGCTAAAAAATCGAAAAATTTAGCTTAAAATATGCACTAAAAAACCTAAAAATATGCACTTGAAATAAAATGTGTGCAATAAAAATCTTTTTTCATACGAAAAACTTCTTTAAAAGCAAAAAATATCGCCGGATTGAAATTGTAACATTTAAAACTTTGTGTTAGCAAGATTTATTTAAAAATTAAGAAAATCTAAAAAATAAATAAAAAAAAAATATTGTTTCTTATTAAAAAAAATTAAATTTAAAATAGATTTTGAAACAAATAAATGCCAAAATATGCAAAAATATGAACTTTAATGTTGAATATATGCACAAAATATGCATTTAAAGCCAAATTGTGCAAAAATATTTGTCATTCCGTGTGTAACGCATCGAAATATCGATCGGGGACCCCATAAATTATATATATTATTGATCAGTGATCGATTCTAAGACATTCTAGCGATGTCCGTCCGTCTGTAGTTAACACCATGCAGTCCAAAATAAAAAAGCTAGACCCCTCAAGTTTGGCATAATTATGTCTTATGCTCCTAGGCAGGTTAAGTTCGGAAATGGGCCATATCGGATCAGGGGGAAAAAAGTTCCCCATTGAAGAACTGAACCAACCTCTTAAAAATGCAAATTTTTTTGACGTTTTTTTGCATTTTTGTGAACCAAATGAGACATTTTTATGTTCGTAGAAGTTTATAGTCCTGCGCCTGGACCCAGGAGATTTAAAAATGTCGCCTTTTTTGCCCCGCCCCTTTTTTAAGGGCATGGATAAAAAATAATTTAAATAATTATAAAACTAAAATGCTTTAGTGCACAAAGCAGACTAAAATGAACTTGTAAACATATACCGTGAGGGCCAAGGAGTCACCCCAGCTCACCGCCCCTCCCCCTTCCTTGCCCCCCCCCCCAACTTAAAACAACGCCCCTGTCAACATTTTTTTAATTTTTTTTTTACATGTTTTTACTCTCACCAGTTCTTTTCTAAATTGTTGAAGAAAAAAAATTATATGACCGTAAAGTTTAACTAGGATCCACTGTTTTCACACAATAATACACAAAACAAACGTTTAAACGCTTCACTAAATAACCTCATACAAACAATTGGTGAAATATTTCGCCTATGTGGTTTATAAAACAAATAATTTACAATTTTTTTTATGTAATATCGAAAAAAAGTAGAGTAGGCTTCAGTTAAACTGAAACTCGTGAAATGTTTTTTTTTTTTTAAAGTCATACATAGTATGTGTGGAAACGCGTAATACATAATTATTGACTACCGAACGGATTTCTGGTTTAGAAATAAAATAATAAACAAAATCAAAACGTGACGTTTAAAAACTATAAGCCAAAATTCCTATTTATTATTGTTTTTTTTTTTTTAATTTACAAGTGTTTTTTATTATATTTTAAACTTTTGTTTGAACATTAAGTAGCTTTTTTCCAGTATGAATTTTTAATATTTTTTAATTTAATTTGTAAATGCAAATTTTTTTTTGCTGTCACCAAATTTGTTTCAAAAAATTTTTTTTTATTCATTTAATTTTTTTTGTTTAATATGATAAATTAACCTTGAAAAAAAAAATGATAAAACCGTTTTATTTCGCTTTATTTTTTAAATATGGGCTAATGACCAGTGTAAATGACCTTTATTATTTTGGAATTTAGTGAAACAGAAATATTTTTTATGTACAGAAACGTGACAAAACGTATATAAAAATTGATTTATTGAATAATTTTAGGAGATGTTTAAAGGTTAAATATATTTTTAAGTACCAAATTTGTTAGACCTTAATCGGCTTAAACCATTTACGAACGTAGTCGTCCAGTTAAGCTTGCCAGTCGGCAAAAAAAAAATTACTCTTGACATACTGCTGACTCTTCCTTTTTAAAATTGCTGACATCTTCATACAATTTTTCAAAATGTCCCCAATGACATGTCAGCAGTTGGTCAGCGGTTGTTTAAACGAATTGTTGGTGGCCACCTATACTGGTGGACACTGCTGACCAACAAATGACATGTCATTGGGGACATTTTGAAAAATTTTATAAAGATGTCAGCGATTTCATAAAGGGAGAGTCAGCAGTATGTCAGGTGTGATTTTATTTTGCCAACTGGGCTTAGAAAGATTATGTTCTCAGAGTCTAAAACATACTCTCAAAATAATAACTCTGTAAAATACTCTGTAAAATTTCTGTAATCTCAATTCAACAGATATTTGACAGAGTTTTCTGATTTAAAGAAAATACTTTGTATTTTGTTGTGACAAAAAAACAAAGTTTCCTGTGTTATATTACTTTTTACTTTGTAATCTTAATTTTACAGATAATTAACAGAGTTTTCTGCTAAAATACAGATCTAAGCAAAATACTTCGTATTTTTTTATAACCAAGCAAGTTTTCTGTTTTGAGTAGTTTTTGTTTTTGTTACCAAACATCAAAATTTTATCTGTATATATTTTTTTTAAAAATATAAAGTTGAAAAAGTAGCAAAAAAAGTTACCAAAAATTTTTTTTTTTCAGAAATCTTATAAAAATTTTACAAAATAACATGCAAAATATATGCAAAATAACTCTGTAAATTTACAGAGTTTTTTCTGGATTTTTTTTTGCATCAAATGTGTTTTACATATATATAGTTTTCTTTGCTAAATGGTGGTATAGTAGTTTTCTTTGCTAAATGGTGGTCTATTTAACCAATATTTTACTAGAAACTCTGTAAATTAACAGTTTTTTTTGTCCAAATCATTTTACAGAGTTTTATAGTAAAATTACAGAGTTTTCTCTGTAAAAAAGCTTTCATATTTAATTAATATTTTACTATAAACTCTGTAAATTAACAGTTTTTTTCTGTCAAAATCATTTGACAGAGTTTTGTAGTAAAATTACCAAGAAATTTTGTTAGCTGGAAAAGTATGGTGTACTCTGTTAAATTAGCAGAGTTTTTCTGTAATTTAACAGAGTTATTATTTTGAGTGTATGTATATTACTGATCCATTATCGATTCTAAGACGTTCTATGAATGCCCGTCCGTCCGTCTGTCTGTGGAAAGCACGATGCAGTCCAAACGAAACGAGCTACACTCCTGAAGTTTGGCAAGAATATGTCTTATGGCCATACCTCTAAAATAACCGCCATTTTTATACCCTACACCACACTGTGGTACAGGGTATAATGAGTTTGTGCTGATGTTTGTAACTACCCGAAATATTGGTCCTAGACCCACTTTTAAGTATACCGATCGACTTAGAATCACTTTTTGAGTCGATTTAGCGATGTCCGTCCGTCCGTCCGTCCGTCTGTCCGTCCGTCCGTCTGTCTGTCAATGTAAACGGTGTAAACACGATACAGGTCGCAATTCTCGATCAATTGACTTGAAATTTAAAACTTAAGCCTCTTTTGGCCCAAGGACGAAGCCTATTGAAATTGGAAAAAATTGGTCCATATTTAGACCTAGCCCCCATACAAAGGTCCTCTTTAGTTTTGGCTCAAATGACTCTAATAGTCGCATTTTAATAGGTATCTTTTCAAAATTTGGCAGGAATTAATGTTTTATACACACAAATCACCATTCCCAATTTTAAAGAAATCGAACCAGTTCTTCTAGTAGCCCCCATACAAACCACCTTCCCGATTTTCACATAAATCTCTCAATTTTCATGAAAATAGAAAATATTTAATTAAAATTCTGTTTGTGTATGTTAAACGCGTACTTTAATAACCTTATCAAATCTAATTATCATCGGACCATTTTGGACTTAGGTCCCATGTGGAAATTTCGCCCGATATTCAGTTGAAGCGATTTATTGTCAACAAAAAGAAGCCTATTCCACTCAAATTTGATTAGTGATTGCTTTTTACACTTATTAAAGATTTGACAAAATATAGATCTAATCAGTCCATGTTTGAACTTGGGACCCATGGTCCGGGAAACTCTGGTGTAGGGTATTATATGGTCGGTCTTGACCGACTATAATTTTCTTACTTGTTGTACATGTTTTTTAAACAAACGACACGTTTTTTTATATATGAAAAATAGTTAAAAGTCCTGGACATGGACCCAAGATAATAAAAAATGTAAATTGTTCGGGCCGCCTCCTTTTGTGGGCGTGGATATAAAAAAATGTTTCAATAATGATAAAATTGTATTACTTAAGTGCAAAAATTGTAACAAATGAATTTTGCCAACATTTTTCGCGAAAAGTGTCCCTTAACGCCCACTGACGACAACCACCCCCCCCCCCTTTTTTTTATATTTTACATTTTGGAGAGCATAAAAGATTCGGCATTCTCAAACTCAAATTATCTTTTTCGGAAGCATTTTTCATATTTTAGCTAATTATTTTCTTTAGAAAAAGTCTCAGATTCTGATACTTTTTTTTCTGAAGAAAATTATCAGATTTCACAAAATTATCATATTTTTCCTATAGAAAAATTTTCAGATATTTTCTATAGATAAATCTTAGATTGTTCCTATAGAAAAACTCTCAGATTTTTCCTATAGAAAAATTCTTATATTTTTCCTATAGAAAAATTCTTAGATTTTTTCTATAGAAAAATTCTTAAACTTTTCAAATAGAAAAATTCTCAGACTTTTTCTAAAGAAAGATTCTCAGAGTTTACCTATAAAAAATCTCATAATTTTCCTATAAAAAAATTTAAACATTCCGAGACTTTTTCCCTATAGAAAAATTCTATTATTCAAATAATTTTTTTTTTAATTTCTGCATTTTTTTTAGAAAAAAAAAATCTCAGATTATTTCCTTTTCTTTTTCTCTTTCGACCCCCCCCCCCCCCCCCTCCTTCTTAGATATTCCTATACAAAAATTCTTAGATTTCTCTATTGAAAAATTCTTAGACTTTACTATTGAAAAATTTTCTTACTTTTCCTATAGAAAATTTTCATTCCTTTTCTTTCTTTATCCGAAAGTAAAATTCCCAGACTTTTTCTAAAGAAAAATTTTAAGATTCCAATACTTTTTCTCTAAAAAAAAATTCTTGAACTCCGAGTCATTTTTCCTATAGTTAAATTCTTTTGTTTTTTTCTACCTTTTGCCCTATATATTTATGATCCTCTATGCGATGTCTGTCCGTCTAGACCAATGGTTCCCAACCTTTGATTCTCGCCCCACTGGGGTGCAATTTGATGGTTCCAGGGGGCCAACGAGTAAATTTTCAAGATTTTTTTAGTCAAATTAACTATAATAACTATTTTTTTAGCAAAATTAACTACAATAATTTTGTTTATTACTAACAACTTAGTTTAAACACACAAAAAAAATTTTTTCCATGAACGATTTTCATAGTATTTATGAACAAATTCATACAATTTATTAACTTTTTCATAATATTTATAAACTTGTTCATAGTGTTTATGAAAATGTTAAAAATTCTTAAATTTCACATATTATGATTTATTCACTATGAAAAAGTTTATAAATATTATAAAAAAGTTAATAAATTGTATGAATTTGTTCATAAATACTTAGACTTGCCAACCGTCCAGTTTTCGTCGGGACAGACCAGTTTTAGAGTGGAGTGTCCCGTGTCCCGACGATACCCTGAACGGGACGCCATTTGTCCCGTTTTGAAAAAAAAAAAATTTTTTTCATTGTCACAAAAAATAAATCGTAAACTTAGTACTTAATTTTATTAACACCACTGGCATTTTTATACCCTCCAACCACAGTATGGGGGTATACTCACTTAGTCATTCCGTGTGTAACGCATCGAAATATCGGTCTAGGACCCCATAAAGTATATATATTATTGATCAGTGATCCATTCTAAGACATTCTAGCGATGTCCGTCTGTCCGTCCGTCCGTCCTTCCGTCCGTCCGTCTGTGGAAGACACGATACAGTCCAAAGTAAAAGAGCTATACTCCTGAAATTTGGCACGAATATGTCTTATGGTATTGGGCTGGTTAAGTTCGAACATGGGCAAAATCGGATCAGGGGGAAAATAGTTGCCCTCTTAAGAACTGAACAAACCTCTAAAAAAAGCCATTTTTTATAGGTTTTTTGTACTTTTGCTTAGCAAACTAAACATTTTTATGTCAAACGAAGTTCAAAGTCTTGCAGTTGGATCCAGAAAGGTTTTCTCCCAACGACGTTACCCCCCCCCCCCAAAAAAAAAAAGACGCACCTGTTTTTTTTTTTTTTTTTTTGTTTAACGTGTTGGAGGGTATAAAAGATTCGGCACAGCCGAATTTAACACTCTCACTTGTTTTAAATATATTTTTTATTTCATTTGTCAAATTTCAAATGAATTAAAATTTTAACAGAGCGTGATTTTTTGTAGAGGTATTTTTTTATTAATTTAGTACATAAATATTCTTTCCAATAAATTTGCAAAAATGTTAAACTATTAAATTTTTCACAGGAAAATGAACAGAAAAAGAGCTGCAGATGTAAATGAATCGGCAGCAACACAGGAAAAGGATGAAAATAGAACGAAAAGGTATTGCAAATTTCAACCAGATCACGGTGTGGTTGAACAAGTTTAATTAAAAGTTCGCTGCATATGAAATTTTATTGCAGATTATGATAGTTGGCACCCGTACAAACATTTTAAGCCCAATTTGAAAAAAATCGTTAGTGGGGTTTTTGAGATAATAAGATTTTCATTTTATTGGATGCTACAGAAAAACGGTGCAACTTGTGTTAAAGTGTAACATATGATAAATAAAGGTTGATGTCCTGAATCTAAGTCCTTTTGAGACGTTATAGAATTTTTGAGACGTCGAATTTTTTTTTTTTTTTAATTTTTTTATGTTTTTTAGCAGAGACCAAATATAACAGTTATATGTGTCTTTTTGTTTTAAAAAAATCATGAAACGAATGTTGTCCAAACTTAGTATTTTATATATGAAAAGATTTCTAAAGATGTCCCGTGTTAAAATTTGCAATAACATTTTTTTTTTGATTTTTTCAATAACAGTAAAAAATAACAGTTATTAAAAACTTTTTGTTCAAACAATCTAAAATAACTTTTATTTTATATTTATTTGATTAAATAACTGTTATAACAGTTATTTAAAAAAAAAATCAATCGAAGTTTATATCTTTAAATCAATGATTGAAGTATTAGATATCAATAGGATTCTTCTGCATGCGTTTATTGTTGTTTTATTTTAATAACTCGAGTTTTTAAGGCTCAAAGAGTTTTTAATAACAGTTATAAAAAATAAAAGTTTTTTATTTCTGTTATTTTGAACAGATATTTATATAAATCATTTCAAACTGTTATTTTGAATTTTTATTTGAAAAAATATTTTTGAACAGTTAAATTTGATTTTTTTCAATAAATCTCATAACTGTTATGGTCTCTGTTTTTTAGTGGTGTCCCGTTTTGGAAATTTTAAAAGGTGGCAAGTCTATAAATACTATGAAAATCGTTCATGGAAAAAAAAATTTTTTGTGTGAATGTATATTTTACAAAAACTTTGCAAAACCAGTAGTAATTTTTCGTTAGAAACAAAAAATAAAATTTTCTTGAGTGTAGGGGGGACAAGGCAATTTTTGTAACTTAAAAGTGGGGCGTGGGGTAAAAAAGGTTGGGAACCATTGGTCTAGACGATATAGTCCGTCTGTCCGTTGAAAACACGCTAACTTTTGACAGACTTTACTGAGGCTGCTGAAGATTGGCATATATGTTGGTATTGCAATTCAGCGAAATCGATCCAATGCACTATAGGAAATTTTACCCGTTTTTTGGCCAAAATTATTTACAGCCAAACGGCTGGACCGATTTGAATGATTTTTTTTTGATTTGGCTTTTGGAAGACTCTTTAGAGGGAGGGAGTGACTCTTAAAGTTTTTCATACACTCAAAAAAAAAATTAGTAAAGTTACCTAAAAAATTAACTAATAACACAGTGATACAAAATCGAACTTTCGGAATCGGAATGGGATGAAACCAAAAGCAAATGAAATCTGACGTTTTCCATAACAAAACCCTCAAGGCCTTTCTTTTAGGTCAGAGCTAGATTTTATTTTACACGCATTTAAAGTTGGTGATTTTAAAGCATTTAAAGTTTTTGTGTACTAAACATGTCCTACTTTAAAGGCCCCTGGATGTGCCCTTATTGGACATGTAGGGTCCAGCTTCCAAACTTATGCTCAAAATTACTTCAGCTATGACTGGTATGAATTTTGCTGCAATCGGTCCAGTACCTATTTGCTGATTAGCCAAATTATTAAAACAGACCACTGTACACCGTTGCGTATGATTGTTATTTAAAGGCAATTATTAATATAAACCACCGGCCACCGTTGCGTATGATTGTTATTTAAAGGCAATTACAATATTAATCATTCGCCACTAATACAGTTTTCAAGCATTTATTATTATAATTATAATAAAAGTGCACTAACTTCAAATGCGTGTAAAAAAAATCTAGCTCTGAACTAGAAAAAAGCCTTGAGGGGTTTGTTATGGAATATGTCAACTCTCATTTCCTTTTGGTTTCATCCCATTCCGATTTTGGGTGTTGCACTGTGTAATTAGTTCCAAACAGGGTTCCCGGGTTATAAGTATCCGCATCTAAGATTTTTTAGATCCTTGCTAGATTATCTGGTTTTCTAAACTGTTTTTACTATTTCTTTTTTTGAGTGTACACTTACTTTCGAAGGTAGAAATTTATTTTAACAATTTTAAGTAGTGTCAAACAAAGCTACTTTTTAAAAATCATTTTATTCAAAAGTTTGATTTTTGAGTTCCAATTTGTCAACATTTCAAAATGCCACTACGGGCAGCCGTAGAAGAAGCAAGAGCTAGGCGCTCAACTTCCCTATTTAGATCTTTAGAGATTTCTGCTGTAACTCGTATCTTTGTTCCCGCAGATTTTGACAAAAAAGTTAATTGCGGTAGGTTAGGTTAGGTTAGGGTGGCGGTGCCAGATGGGCACTCCGCATAGACCAGTTGGTCCATAGCGATACCACAAAACTCTTTCCGCTTATCGATGTAAACTAAATACATTGACCTTCATCGCGAACTGTTTCAAACTCTTCAGGTCTATCCTCGTAATTTCCTCCAAAGTCTCGAACTGTGAACTTCCCATAATTGATAGTCGAGTTCGTGCCAAAGCCGGGCAGTGACACAGGATGTGTTCAATGGTCTCCTCGACGTCTGGTGTCTCGCACCTTTTACAGCTTGCGTCCGTAATAAGATTCATGTTCTTGGCATGTTTTCCGACAAGACAGTGTCCCGTTATTAGACCTGTCAACATACGACATTCTAATCTCGTAAGTGTTAGTAAGAATTTTGTTCTTCCTAAATCATAGCGTGGCCATAAAATTCTGCTTATACGACTTGTCCTAAGTTCCTTCCATCTTCGATTTGCCTTGGCGACAGTAAGGGTATTTCGTTTTAGTTTGTAATGCTGGAGTGGCGGTGAAAGCATTATGGTGGTACCTATGCCATCTGCTCCAAGTTTCGCAAGTTCATCTGCTTTCTCGTTTCCTTCTATTCCTTCGTGCCCTGGTACCCATAATAAGGTAACTTCATTATTCAAGCAAAGTTGTTTTAAATTCTCGTAACACTTTAAAACCGTTTTCGATTTAATTTGGTAGCTCAAGAGTGCTTTTAGAGCAGCTTGACTATCCACCTTTTTCCTTTGCCATAAATTCCACAGCTTTTGATATAGCAGCTATCTCAGCCTGAAAGATACTCGAGTCTGCGGGTAATTTAAAAGATAAGTGTTGGTCTAGTTCCAATATTGTGAAACCAGCTCCCACACCATGCGATTGCTTCGATCCATCAGTAAAGATATTTATTGAGTTCGCAGGAGGGCCCTGCCAGATCGACCAGAATTCTCGATCCGGAAATCTGACTTCATATTTCCGGTCGAAAACTAGTTTGGGCACTGTGTAATCAGAGTCAATACGGTCCATATTAGCAATGTTACTGTGTCCAAAGTTGCGATACTTGAACCAATTTGACTCTTTGAGTCTGAGGCAAGCCTTGTAAGCCTCGCCCTTAGCAAAGAGATCAATTGGTAATAAGTGCAATAAAGTGTCGATAGAGTCGGCTGATGTTGTTCTCAAAGCGCCAGTGATACTCCGTCCCATTTGCCGTTGAAGCTTCTGAAACATTTTAAGCGTCACATCCTTTTCGAGTGCCTTATGCCAGACTAAAACTCCATAGAGTAAGATTGGTCTTACGATTGAAGTATAAATCCAGTAAGTGACTTTAGGTTCTAGACCCCAGGTACTGCCGAACATTTTCTTACACGCGTAATACGCGTTGTTTGCCTTTTTTACCCTTTCTTCAGAGTTCTTGTTCCAGAACAGCTTACTGTCCAAGAACACTCCAAGAAATTTGGCATGCGGTGATATTGGAATTTCAACTCCTCCCACTCGAACCCTTCTAAATTCTGGGATTTTGTATTTTCTAGTAAAAAGGACCATTTCCGTTTTCTTCGGGTTGACATTAAGTCCATTTCCTGAAGCCCACTTCCACATAGCCTTAAGTGAGCCCTCTAAAATCTCGGATATAGTATCCAGATATTTGCCACATGATAGAATAACCACATCATCAGCGTATGCTATTGTTGTGGTTCCTAAAGTCTTTAGTTCCTTTAAAATGGGGTCCAACACCAGAAGCCAGAGCAGTGGTGACAGAACCCCACCTTGTGGTGTTCCTCTAGTAGCGTAACGGGATGTTTTTGCATGACCCCATTCGGCCGTTATTTCCCGACATGAAAGCATTTGCTCTATCCATTTACTCAAACAGCTGTTAGTTGAAGCCTTGTTCAAAGCATCAACGATCGTTTCCGTATTTACATTGTTAAAAGCCCCTTCTATATCCAGAAATGCTGCAAGAGCAAATTCCTTATACTCCAGGGATGCTTCTACCTTCTGTACAAGTTAATTGCGGTAGACCATGGTTCGATTTAGTGGAGGCAGGCTGCGTTTCAAGTTTTCTTAGCCAAGTATTGCCTTTAAGCCAAACAGCATGCCGTCTTTCAAAAACTTTCAAACTCCTACAACTTTTAATCCTTTTCATATTCATAAGTATTTGAACAAAATATTCTTAATTCCTCCTTTATATATTGTTTAAAGTTTTCGAAACAATCACTCTCAGCAATGTATGAAAAGAAATGGCCAGAAATAGCGGCTCCTTATCCACCTTTGTTTTATTTCTCTCGCCATTTATTAAATAACTCTGAATTTGGCACTCAGTAGTCACCTGGAAAAATGCGTTTTAAAAAAAAGTTTGCACATATCCGACCTTGAAATTTAATAAATTCGGAAGGTAATTGATTGTCCTAGAGAACTTTTATGGTTTTATAGCTAACATATGCTATCATTTTTTTTAAAGTCAAAATAAAATTCCAATTCATACTTTAATAAGTTCATCTTAAGGTCACATCAATTTTTCCAATTAAATCGATCTAATAGATGAGTTCACCAACATTTCACTATTTATCATTAAAGTACTCACCTTCGACATTATTTTCCATTTTTTAGTTTTTAAAAACTATAAATTCTTAATATAAAAACTTTTGTTAGAAGCTATCACAAAATTCACTGCACTCAATCGTTATTTTATAACTGATTAAGAAATTGCAAGAAAAACTACTGATAAAGTGACAGTATATCAATTCTGTCGCAAAATTGAGAAAGAATTGTTTACTTTGTTAAGTTTTTTTTATATTAATGTAAAAAAAAATAATGTTTGCAAAAATTTTAATTTTGACTTTTGGCCAAAAAAATGGGTAAAATTTCCTATAGTGCAATGGTTTAAAAGTTATGAGCAAAAGAGTGAATTTCGGCAAGGGTTTTTCGCGAATTTACGAGATAAAAAACACGCTAACTTTCAAAACTCTGATGCAGCTAAAGCTTGACATATACTGTTGTGTTTCCCCTGTTCTAATTAGTGCTGAATTTCAAAATCAGTTCAGTGGTTCAAAAGTTATAAGCAAAACCCTGAATTTCAGATTGGCTTCACCTTAAATTGCACTTGAATGTATGTGTGGAACGAGGTGCTAAAATCCAATTTTTGGAAATCGCGTTTTTTTGCAAAATCGTGCCTTCCTACAATAGTTCAATTTGTAAACAAATTTGTTAAAAACTTGATCGTTTTCTGTCATAAAAGTGACCTTAAAAGTTCAACTTTAACTACTTTTAAGAATATTTTATACTTTTTGCCTTATACTTACATGTGTTTTGCAGTTAAACTAAAGGTCATATATTTAAATGCTTACATGTGAGACGTTTAACGTTGAGAAAACATCCTAGGCTTTAACAAGTGCTCATTGGTTTGGCCAAAAATGCTATATTATCTAATCTATTGATAGTTAAAGTGTAAACTGGAAAAAGGTGCTATATCCATATAAAAACATAATATTATTTTACGTAATACTAAGGGTGGATTTTGATGATCTATCAAATTTTTATGTTCAAACTTTAAAATTTAATGGTTAGTAACTTATATCATAAATTGTGCAAATTTGTTAACCCATTATGGGAGAAGTTGTTTAAAATAAACCATATAACAGTTTTTTTTTTTTTCTTAAATTAACTGCTTTTTATTATTTTTATATAAAAATGATTACTGCTGGACCCCGTCTAAATTTTGCAGAATTCATCACACTAAATTTAAGTTTTTAAAAAATAACACAAAAAACTCAAAACTACTTGGCAAATGTATTGAAATTCCTAGTAGAAATTGTAACATAGCACCTTATTCCACTAGAACAAAATTTCACATGCATTTGTTTCCTACTTCCGCTCATTTGTTTTCAATGAAATTTTGTACATAGATGCATGTGGTCCATCTATGTCGAGCTGCAAAAAGAAATTTAAAAAAAAAAAATTTTTTTCGCTACTTATTTAGTTTTTTGCTTATATCATCTTGTTCCACACCCACATTCACTTGTTGATAACCCGTTAAACAAGTTTTAAGGGCATTGGTAACTTACCAATGCTTTTCAAACTTGTTAAGTTTTAAACCAATGATTTTTAAACTTGTTTAGATTTAAAAGCATTGATAACTAAAAAATTACATTCGAAAAAAATTTTACACTCAAAAAAAAAAAAAAAATTTACACTAAAAAAAAATTAGTATTTTTTTTTTACAAAAATGACAAAAAAAGTTTTTTACTCAAACTAAGAGTAAAAAATTCTTCTATCACTTAAAAAGGACATTGTGAAGGGTATTCATAGATTCGGCCAAGTCGAATAAAACTTCTACTGCACTCAAAATAATTTTACAGCAAAAGGTTTAGTAAGTGATATTGTACCCAAATATACTAATTAGTTACTAATTTTAGTATCTTCAAAGTACTAAAATTAGTAATTTTTACTGGTTTTGACTAATATTAGTTAAAAATTTTAGTATTGGTTACCAATTTCTGCACTAGGTCCTTTTAGACTAAAATTAGTTAAATTTTTAGTATTGAATACCCACGTTTTTTTTTTTTTTTGGTGTGGTTTTCTTCCTATTTTGGTTGGGGTAATAGAAATTTCATATTTTCTTCCGCCCATGGATCCGCGCCTGCTTATGGCCATAGGCTGGTTAAGTTTGAAAATGGGCACACTCGGAAAATAATACTAAATCAATTTGCTAACATATATCGTGAGGGGAAATCGTGTTTTTTTAGATAGATAGTTTTGAATATATGCTTTTGATTTGAGAATTTTGTAATGCTAAATGTCACAGAGTCTCAGAAGTTTTTTATGGAAAGGTTTTAAAATCAAAAATTTTTATTGCAAAGTAAATTTTTAATACAATCTATGAATGCCAATTGATTTCATTTGAATTACTTCTGCAAATCTTCTAGAGAAAAAATATTACAAAATCTAAGATTTTTTTTAATAAATCAAAATCAAAAAAAAAAATCAAAAACTCTTTCAGAATCTGAGATTGTAATCACATTTGAATAAAATTTCAGCTTAGATGTAATTAAGGCATTTAAATAAATTAATTTGTATTTTTTCAGTCTAAACACTCTTCTATCTAGATATTAAACATCACATTACACCTCCCATGTTTGGTGCCTCGATTACAACATTCTTGGTTAATTTATATATAAAATTTTCCAAATATAAAAAAAAATATCTAAAATTTACTATATTTACTGCAAGCAGTTAGTGCAACACTTACCTTTATGGTTATAATACTGCCAGCTAATGCAAAAATGTTACACAACATATGATATGAAGCCATTAGCAAGGTGAGTGCGTGTGTTAAATGACTTAAAATTAATTGAACGCTGAAGTAGCATATTGATAGAATTAAAACGATATACAAGGGAGCAGGTTGAAAACGATATAATAAATTTTTTATTGGCATATTGATGATAGAAATTAGAAAATAAAAAAAAAATTACAACTCAGGATGTTGTTTGTGGCATTAGACGAAATAATAAACTGAAAATAAAATAATAAAAAAATAAAATAAATATATTAATTAATATATAAATTAAAAAAGAAGAATTAAATACTAAAAATCTAACTGTGTGGTGGCTGGGTGGACAGAAATATCCTAGGTTCGATCCCTGTTGGGGTATACAGTGACTCAATAATAGAATAGTATATATTTGATAGCAGTTTTTTGATGGAAAAGTTATAAATACTTAACAATATTATTAATCTACTATTTTTGTAGAAAATTCTATATAGGAAGTTTTCCAAGCTTTAATTTAAGCTTGATGTCATCCAGATTGAGCAAGTATTAAAGGGTCGCACTGGAAAAAACATTTCATAGAAAATTTTTTTAAAATAAAAACAAGCCGACACTTAAAGTCCTACTTAAGATAACACTGCAACTGGGGTGTTTTAAACCGGTATGTGAATACCATATAAAAATCCCAATATTAGCAATAACAAGTAAAAAAGTTAAATTCGGCTTTGCCGAATGTAGTGATACCCTCCACAATTTCAAAAAGATTATTGCAAAAAATCTTTTTTTTTTTTAAAGGAAATTACTTAAAAAAAAAAAAAAAAATTAAAAAAATTTCAGCGAAAAAAATTTTTTGGTAAAAAAAAAATCCGCGATTTTTTTCTTTTTTTGTCAAAAAAAAATGTTCGTACATGTTAAAATACCATTTGGTGTTCAATTATGTTCACATATGTCAACCAGCAGCCGAATTAAAGCATTTTGTATTTTTAGGTTATGTTGAATGTACTAAAATTTTTGAGGTGTCCTTACATTTTTTCTCATAACTTTTAAACCGCTGAACCGATATTGCTCAAATGCAATACCAAACTTCTCAGGAGAACTTCCAATAAATGTGTTAAGTTTCAGTCATATCCGTGTAGTATTTTGGTCGTGATCACCATTTCCACAGACAGACGGACAGACGGACATCGCTAGAATGTCTTAAAATCGATCGGGGATCATGAATATATATACTTTATGGGGTCCCAGACCGATATTTCGATGAGTTACAAACGGAATGACAAACTTATATATACCCTCTATCACTAAGTGGAGGGTATAAAAAAAAGTATTTCACAGTACAGAAGAAGCATCGAATTTTTATTGTACACTGAAAAAATTTCGTAAGTAAAATTTTCTCATTTATTTTGATGTCAACTACACTTTTAGTGAAATCAACTTTTACAAAAATTAGTACAAACAAGTAAAAAAGTTAAATTCGGCCTTGCCGAATGTAGTGATACCCTCCACAATTTCAAAAAGATTATTGCAAAAAACTTAATTTAAAAGGAAATTACTTTTGAAAAAAAAAAATTTGAAAAAAATTTCCGCAAAAAAAAATTTTTGGTAAAAAAAATCCGCGATTTTTTTATTTTTTTGTCAAAAAATATGTTCGTACTTGTTTAAATGCCATTTGGTGTTCAATTATGTTTACATATGTCAACCAGCAGCCGAATTAAAGCATTTTGTATTTTTAGGTTATGTTGAATGTACTAAAATTTTTGAGGTGTCCTTACATTTTCGTTCATAACTTTTGAACCGCTCAACCGATATCGCTCAAATGCAATTCCAAATTTCTTGGGAGAACTTCCAATAAATATGTTAAGTTTTAGTCATCTCCGTGTAATATTTTGGGCGTGATGACCATTTCCACAGACAGACAGACGAACATCGCTAGAATGTCTTAAAACCGATCGGGGATCATGAATATATATACTTTATGGAGGCCCAGGCCGATATTTCGATGAGTTAAAAACGGAATGACAAACTTATACATACCCTCTTTCACTAAGTGGATGGTATAAAAATGTAGTTGACCACAAAACAACCAAAATTACTTATAAAATATTTGGGTGTATTTTAATTTAGTTGTAGACATATCGCTCATTTACTTGTATAGTGTCACAACTCAAAAAAACGTGATTTTTGGGTTAATGTCACAGAATTATTCGTTATATCATGTTTTATATAGTGTCAAAAAATCGTATTAATATCTTTTAAACTCACCGTTTGAGAAGAAAGCGCGCCATTATTACATTTTCTATGTACCGGCCTTTTTCAATGGAAAAACAGTTTCAATTGTAAACTTTAAACTCTTTTTCTGCAAAATCAAATATTTTAAGTTATGACACTATACAAGTAAATGAGCGATATGTACAATAGCCAGATTTATAATAAATTAATTTATAAGTAACGCTTTTTCGCTCTCACGACAATTAAAAACATACTAAGCTTTTTCAATAATATTGTGGCGCCATTTATGTTTGACAATTAAATTTTTAAAGTTTAACTGCCGTTACCGATGTCTTATTAAAAATCATAAATGCACTCACAATCAGTAAAGTACGGTAAATAAATCCGTATTAGTTGTTTTTAACTACAAATGTAGTTGTTTTTCTATGACAAATATGAAACATATATTTTGGTTAGTTATTTTTGGTGACCACGCTACTGAATGATAGAAATATTTCCAAAAAAAATCTAAAATAATCCACTGTGCATTGCTCTACAGTTCTAATATTTTTTATACCCTCCAACCACAGTATAGGGCCTTCTCACTTTGTCATTCCGTTTGTAAACCATCGAAATATAGGTCTAGGACCCCATGAAGTATATTATTGATCAGTGATCGATTCTAAGACATTCTAGCGATGTCCGACTGTCCTCCGTCTGTCCGTCTGTGAAATACACGATACAGTCCAAAGTAAAAGAGCTAAGCACGAATATGTCTTATGGTCTTGGTCTGGTTATGTTCGGAAATGGGAAAAATCGGATCATAGAGAAAAAAGTTCCCCCTAAGGAACTAAATCAATCTCTAAAAAACAAATTTTTTCAGTTTTTTTTTGTAATTTTGCTTAGCAAATGAAACATTTTTATATCAGAAGAAGAAAATTTCATTTGTTTTAGTCCGCCCCTTTTTGTGGGCGTGGATAAACAAAAATAAATAAAATTATGATAAAATTGAACAAATATTGTAAAAAAAGCATAATAAATGAGTTAGTAAGCATTTATAGCGAGGAGAAAGGTATCCCCTACCGACTACGCCGAACCCTCCCCCTCTCCCAAAAAAAATACGCCCCTGACATTTATGAATACCCTCCACAATGCCCATTTTAAAGGATAGGAAATTTTTTAATGTGAAAAAAATTAACAATTTTTGATTAGAAATATTTAATTTTGAGTAAAAAACTTTTTTTTGAGATTTTTGTAAAAAAAAAATAATTTACTAATTTTTTTTTTTTTTGAGTGTAAAATTTTTTTCGAGTGTAAATTTTTTTTTTACTGTAAAAATATTGCTGAGTGACAAAAATCCTCAGTAAAGTAATTTTGTGGCTTATAATTGTTTTTAAAGCTTGTTTTTTAAAACTCGGGTTTTTCAACACGTGAATTTAAGGTGAAACCAATCTCAAATTCAGGATTTTGCTTATAACTTTTGAACCACCGATCTGGCTGAGATTTAAAACGAAGTGGGACAGAGGAACGACAAATATATGTGCCACACTTCAGTACTCTTAGAATTGTCGTTCGAAAGTTACCAGACATCGCTAGATCGTCTTAATCGATCAAGGATCATGAATATATACTTTATGAGGTCTTAGAGCAATATTACCGAGGTGTTACAAACGGAATGACAAACTTATATATACCCTCTATCACTAGAGTGGAGGGCATAAAAATCATAAATGAACAAAATAATTATTTTTCTTATAGAAAAAGTTTCAGATGCTAAGACATTTTTCGTATAGAAGAAGTCTCGAATTTAAAAAAAAAATCTATAGAGGAAGTCCTAAATTCTCAGACATATTTGCAAAATTAGTTTAAAATTTTAAAAACTTTTTTTTTAAGATTTTTCGAAACTCGTAAGATTTTGCTTTGAATTTTCATTAATCCAAAATCATGAGTGCTAACCCAAACAAAAGTAACCGGTTACAGTCAATATTATTATTCTTACTTTTTATTTTAATTAAAACCGGCTTTAATTGGGTTTAGGCAAATTGAACTTGACACATATTGATTGAAAATGGAAATAGAATCACACAATCAATATTCTCTACATCTGCGTACTACACCATTTAAAAATTTTAACATTTTCTTAAGATTTTTTTTTCCAAATTCTGATTAATTTTTATTAAAAAATAAAAACAGCTCGAGGTCATTATTTCCTTTACTAATTAAAACTATGGTATTCTTATAGAATTATTGCCTTAAGTTACCGAAAATTTTTGCTTACAGAATATGAAGCTTAAAACTTATCAAACACTGAAATATTGTTTAAACACATTTGTAATTATATAGGCTGACGACACTATGTCAATGCCTTTTACTGCTTTATTTGTTTTTTATATACTCAATAAAGTTATTCCAATCTATTCTAAAAAAAGAAAATAAAAAAAAATAAAAAAATCTAAAATCTAAAATCTAATCTATAGAATTATTTTCAATAAAATTATTATTCTGTTTTAAATTTATAAATGTTGGTAATTTTTGCAAGACTTTTTGTTAGTCGACACGTGTTTCGGAATTTGTCAGATTCCATAGTCAAGACTATTTAGCAAATATAAAAAACCTGTTATGTCTGTGATTTTTTTTTTAAATTATTTGAATTTATTAAATCCATTTCTTTAGAAATCATTACGATGATAGTGTCACAGCAACAGTTTCCAAAAAAAAAAAGTTGTTTGTCTCGATATTTTTAAACTTTTGCGATAATTTTTAAATTTACAACCATTAAAGTCTGTTAAACTAACATAACAAACCATAATACCGTGAATTTTTTTTCGCGAAAAACATTTTTTGTTCGCAAAAAACCTTTATTTTCATGAAAAAATGGATTCAATACAAATATTTTTAGTTTGATTTGAATTTACGACAGCCATTTGGTAAAGCTAGTTCATGTACACTCAATCCCATTGTAATATCAGTTTTTTTTTTTTCAAAGTTAGCGTATGTATTCGCGTTTATTTTTTTTAGTTTTTATGTAAAAAAAAAATATTTTTTATACCCTCCACTCTAGTGATAGAGGGTATATATAAGTTTGTCATTCCGTTTGTAACACCTCGAAATATTGGTCTAGGACCCCATAAAGTATATATATTCATGATCCTCGATCGATTTTAAGACGATCTAGCGATGTCCGTCCGTCCGTCCGTCCGTCTGTCCGTCTGTCTGTCTGTTGAAAACACGCTAACTTTTGAAAGACTTTACGGAGGCTCCTGAAGTTTGGCATATATGTTGGACATTTACCTGGTCAGGTTGGTATTGCAATCCAGCGAAATCGGTCCAGTAGTTCAAAAGTTATAAGCAAATGAGTGAATTTCGGCATGGGTTTTTCTGGAATTTACGAGATAAAATACACGGTAACTTTCGAACGGCAATTCTGAGGGTGCTGAAGTGTGGCATATATATTTATCGTTCCTCTGGTCCGGTTCGCTTTAAATTTCAGCCAAATCGGTCCAGTGGTTCAAAAGTTTTTAGCAAAACCGTAAATTTCAGATTAGTTTCACCTTAAATTCACGTGTTGAAAACCCGTTAAACATGTTTTAAAAACATTTGTAAGTCAGAAAAATATTTTAAAAGGTATTTTTGTCACACAAAAATATTTTTACACTGAAACAAAAAAAAATACACTCAAAAAAATGTTTGCACTCAAAAAAAATTTTACACTCAAAAAAAAATTGGTAAATTATTTTTTTCTCAAAAATTAATAAAAAAATTTTTTTTTACACTAAAACAAAAAAAAAAATACACTCAAAAAAAATTTTACACTCAAAAAAAAAAAAATAGTAAATTTTTTTTTTTTTCAAAAATTAATAAAAAAAGTTTTTTTACAGAAAATAAAATATTTCTAACCAAAAATGTTATTTTTTCACGTTAGAAAATTTACTTTCACTTAAAAAGGGCATTGTGGAGGGTATTCATAGATTCGGCCAAGTCGAATTTAACTTTTCTACTTGTTTTTTATTATTTAGACAATTGCTGAATTTTTGTCATCTAAACTCTATTGAATATACAAAAAAAAAATTTATTCGCGGAAATTTTTTTTCGCAAATTTTTTTTCGCGAAATTTTTTTTCCAAATTTTTTTTATTTTGTTATTTATAAATGAAAATGAGTAGAATACGATACATTACAGACATAAAATATTTCGAAAAAATCTTTTTTTTTCGCGGATTTTTTTTGCTTTTCGCGGAAAATATTTTTAGTTTGATTTGAATTTACGACAGCCATTTGGTAAAGCTAATTCGTGTACACTCAATCCCATTGTAATACAATTTTTTTAAAGTTAGCGTATGTATTAGCGATATTCGCGATTATTTTTTTTTAATTTTTATGTAAAAAAAAAATATTTTTTTATATTATTTAGACAATTGCTGAATTTTTATCATATAAACTCTATTGAATATACAAAACAAAAAAAAAATTATTCGCGGAAATTTTTTTTCGCAAATTTTTTTTCGCGAAATTTTTTTTCCAAATTTTTATACCCTCCACTCTAGTGATAGAGGGTATATATAAGTTTGTCTTTCCGTTTGTAACACCTCGAAATATTGGTCTAGGACCCCATAAAGTATATATATTTATGATCCTCGATCGATTTTAAGTCGATCTAGCGATGTCCGTCCGTCCGTCCGTCCGTCCGTCCGTCCGTCCGTCTGTCTGTCTGTCAGTCCGTAGAAAACACGCTAACTTTTGAAAGACTTTACAAAGGCTACTGAAGTTTGGCATATATGTTTGTCATTTACCTGGTCAGGTTGGTATTGCAATCCAGCCAAATCGGTCCAGTAGTTCAAAAGTTATGAGCAAAAGTGTAAATTTCGGCAAGGGTATTTCGCGAATTTACGAGATAAAAAACTCGATAACTTTCGAAAGACAATAATGAGACTACTGAAGTTTGGCACGTATCTTTGCCGTTCCCCGGGTCTGTTTGGTTTCAAATTTCAGCTCAATCGGTCCAGTGGTTCAAAAGTTATAAGCAAAACCTTGAATTACAGATTAGTTTCATTTAAAATGCCACGTGTTTTAACAAGTTTTAAAAGCATTGGTGGTAACTAAACAATGCTTTTCAAACTTGTTTAATTTTAAAGCAATGTTTTTTAAACTTGTTTAGTTTTAAAAGCATTGGTAACTTAAAAATTACACTCGAAAAAAATTTTACACTCAAAAAAAATTTTACACTCAAAAAAATTTTACACTCAAAAAAAAATTTACACAAAAAAAAAAAATTTTTTTTTACAAAAATGACAATATTTTGTGTAAGAAATATTTTTACAGTAAAAAAAAACATTACACTCGAAAAAAATTTTACACTCAAAAAAAAAATTAGTAATTTTTCTTTTTTTAAAAAAAAAATGAAAAAAAAAGAGTTTTTTACTCAAAATAAAATATTTCTAATCAAAATTGTTAAGTTTTTCACGTTAAAAAATGTACTATCCTTAAAAAAAAATGCATTGTGGAGGGTATTTATAGGTTCGGCAAAGTCGAATTTAACTTTTCTACTTGTTTTTTATTTTGTTATAAATTTATGAAAATGAGTAAAAAACGATACATTACAGGCAAAATTTTTTTTGAAAAAATCTTTTTTTTTCGCGGATTTTTTTTTTTTTTGCTCTTCGCGGAAATTTTTTTTTTCGCGGTATAATTTTTTTTCGCAAAAAAAACAATACATTTTCTAAATTTATATTTAAAAACTATCCCAAAAGCATAAATATTTCATTTTTGTAGTATCTAGGCTTTTCAATTTTAAATCGCGAATATCGCGAATACGAGCTCTAACTTCGAAAAACGGCTAGCACCATTGAATTCAGCGTACCCGTATTAGCAGGGTGCCCAGCACAGTATTACTATCCTTAAAGTATGCTTTAAAAATACTGCAAAATTTACGAACTCAAAAAATTATTTTAAAACTAAATAGAGAACTTTGAGTTATACAGTGTACACTATACAACAAAATATAAAAATAAAATTTCAAATGGTGTATATACCTAAAAGGAGGCAAATATTACATGCTAAGAATGCTAATTATTTTTAACAAAAGAATAATAGCTAAAAAAACTTCATACACTGTGACGTTTTTGATTTTAAGTCCACTACTAACTAGATAATACAGTAAATTTAAGCCAACATGTTAATGAAATTTTTAATTTACATACATAATTTTGCTAAAAATAAATCTATGCACAATACAGCAAATAAAATGTGACAAAAATTATAACAATCGATGAGGAAAAATAAATATATATTTATTAAAACTTGCAAATTGATCAAGTAAATTTATGAAACTACGTTTTTTTAATACCCTTCACTGAGTGGTTAATATAAGTTTTTCATTCCGTTTGTAACTCATCAAAATTATTGATCAGTAACACCGTCCAACAGCTAATATTAAACATGAACCGTATGATATACGCCTGAAAGTAGAAATCAAATGGAGTAAAACTGCATTTACAGTATTTCATTTCGTGATCCTGTTTCCTTTTAAAAGGACTTCAAAGTTTTAAAGAATGCATTTTGCAAAATATTTTTGAAATATTTTCACTTGTCCTATGATGTCACTGGTGATGGAAAATGAAAGAGAGGATCTCTCCTAATTTTTCCATTTTTTATTTTGCCATATCAGGATAAAAGGATGTGAATAATGTCCTTTGAAAGTTTATTAAAATATTTTGTTGAAAATTTTGAATGATATTGATGGATAATGTATTGAAAGGACGTAACTTGCCTCCTTTTTCCTGACATGTTAAAATAATAGAATAGGAAAATTAGGGGAGATCCTCCTCTTTCATTTTCTATCACTAGTGGCATCCTAGGACAAGTACAAATATTAAAAAAATATTTTATAAAATTTTAATTCTCTGAAACTTTAAAGTCCTTTTCAAAGACTTTCTAGCGATGTCCGTCTGTCTGTTGAAATGACAATCCAGAACAAAATAATACACAGATATAACTGAAAATTAACATATTTACTTGTTGTTGTTCCGAGAATTTGGGTATTGCATTTGAGCGATATCGGTTAAGCGGTTAAAAAGTTATGAACAAAAATGTAACGAGACCTTGAAAATTTTAGTATATTCAACATAACCTAAAAATACAAAATGCTATAATTCGGCTGCTGGTGGACATATGTGAACTGAATAAGTGCAAACAAATTTTTTAACAACAGTTTTTTTCGTAAATTTTTTTTTTCATTTTTTTCCGCAGAAATTTTTTTAAATTTTTTTTTTCAAAATTAATTTTTCCAAAAAAGATTTTTTTTAAATAAATTTGTTTTTCAATAATTTTTTTTACTAAATTTTACAGGGTATCAATACATTCGGCAAGGCCGAATTTAACTTTTTTTTACTTGTTTTCATTTAAAATAAGAACTCATATGATATCAAAAATTTTTTTAACACTCATGATTTTTAATTTATAATTAACATAACAATATCATACATTTTTATTGCGTATTGAGACTAAACGGAATACATTTTGATTAAAACGTTAAGTCTAGACTTTAAAAATTACATCAAAGGAATTTTTAACAAATATGACTAGAGATGATTAATTGAATTGTATTAATATTAGGTGTGCTTTTTATAATCTTTTGGAAAATTAGCACTTAAGAACGGACACGACACAGAGCAAGAGACGGGAAAAAACTAACAAGGAAAGTCTCCCTGGTGTCACCCTCCGATCTTCATGAAATTTGGATATGTTGTTAAGAACGAAAATTAATTCGACACGTATTTTTTTAGCGGCCCAAACTTGTTTTTAGGGGGGTCGATTTGTATGGGGGAAATTGACCTTTTTCAGTTTTTTACTATTTACGCCTATTTAAACAAAATTAATATAGGCATGTGTGGTATCAGAATAAAGGTATTAAAAATACCTATCTCGTGGTGCTAATAACGGGCCAAAGAAGTTAATATTTTTCGACTTATTAACAAAATTGTCCTAAAATTTTGGTATTTTACTCAATATGACGAAAAGTTCTGCATGTATGGACACGTTCTTAGCACACGTAGATAGGTTTTTCAAAGACCTTTCATTTGGTATGTAACATGACTAGGTTTCTTTGCATAATATAGGAGATAAACGAAAAAAACTGAAAAATGGCCTTGTCTTCCCCCCTCCTTTTTACCCCCTAAATATGAGTTTGGGTCGCTAAAAAAAAATACGTGTCCCTTTATTTTTTATAATCTACAAAATAAAACCAATTCCATAAAGATCCGCGGGTGACACTAGGGAGACTTCCGTTGTAAGTTGGAAGTGTTTCCATGTTGGGTTAACACCACAGTACATGAGTAGTAGGTTCCCAGAGTTACATTTGATGTGTGTAAGTATTAGTGACAGCACACGGTGTAACTTTTGACATTTCATACAAAACGTAAGCAAACAACATAAATACATATACAAAAGCTCACACGTACAGGCACACTTACACTAGGTAGATATGATAATTGTGTACTTAAAACCACCATACCACCATATTGGAAAGTACACAATTAGCACCATTGTTTGCATACTAGTCTGTACTGTGGTTAAAACTAGCTAAAAATCGCTCTGTTTTCTCTAAAACCTTGTTTTTATACCCTCCAACTACAGTATGGGGGTATACTCACTTTGTCATTCTGTGTGTAACGCATCGAAATATCGGTCGGGGACCCCATAAAGTATATATATTATTGATCAGTGATCGATTCTAAGACATTCTAGCGATGTCCGTCTCTAGTTAACACGATGCAGTCTAAAATAAAAAAGCTAGACCCCTCAAGTTTGGCATAAATATATCTTGTGCTGGTAGGCAGGTTAAGTTCGGAAATGGACCAAATCGGACCAGTGGGAAAAAAGTTCCCCCTTGAAGAACTGAACCAACCTCTTAAAAATGCATTTTTTTTTGAGGTTGTTTTGTATTTTTGTGAACCAAATGAAACATTTTTATGTTCGTAGAAGTTTATAGTCCTGCGCTTGGACCCAGGGGATTAAAAAATGACGCTTTTTTGTCCCGCCCATTTTTTAAGGGCGTGGATAAAAAAATAGTTTCAATAATTATAAAACTATAATACTTTAGTGCACAAAGCAGACAAAAATGAATTTGTAAACATATACCGTGAGGGCCAAGGAGTCACCCCAGTTCACCGCCCCCTCCCCCTTCCTTACCCCCCCCCCCTTAAAACAACGCCCCTGTCAAAATTTTTATACCCTCCAACTACAGTATGGGGGTATACTCACTTTGTCATTCCGTGTGTAACGCATCAAAATATCGGTCTAGGACCCCATAAAGTATATATATTTATGATCAGTGATCGATTCTAAGACATTCTAGCGATGTCCGTCCGTCCGTCTGTAGTTAACACGGTGCAGTCCAAAATAAAAGAGCTAGACTCCCGACATTTGGCACAAATATGTCTTATGTTAATAGGCAGGTTAAGTTCGTAAATGAGCAAAATCGGACCAGGGGGAAAAAAGTTCCCCCTTGAAGAACTAAACCAACCTCTGAAAAAATACACTTTTTTATATGTTTTTTTGTATTTTCGTTAAATAAATGAAACATTTGTTATATTTATCGGGATGGGAAGGTGCTGTCAACATCCCCGACTGACCCCCATCACCCCCCCCCCCCCTAAAACAAACGCCCCTGACAATTTTTTATTTTTTTACAGTTTGGAGGGTATAAAAGATTCGGCACAGCCAAATTTAACACTCTCACTTGTTTTTTTTAATTTTTTTACATGTTAGGGGGTATAATAGATTCGGCACAGCCGAATTTAACACTTTCACTTGTTTTTTCTCATACAGCCGTACTGTCGAGTCTGTATTAATCTGTGGTTTAGGAGTGGCGTCTATTTTTGTTATCGCGCGTAAAAGTTAAACAAAATAAAAAAATAAAACATACGATTCAAGATTACCTTTTTTACACCTGTCATAAGTGTAGCATCTGTATTAGTCTGTGCCAATACCACAGAGATGCGTGCGTTACACGTTTTTTTCACGTGAATCATGCGTGATCATCAAACTGTAGGTAATTAATTGCATATTTTTGTAATCAAATATTTTTTTCGATTTTGATCACAAATTTGATCAATTTTTTGTTAATAGTCAATTAAAATAATTATTGATTTGACGAATGAATTGTAAGCTTATGACAAAATTATGAAAAACTTCATCTTTTTTGCTTTCCAATATAAAATCCGATTATTTTTTATATTTTTGAATGAATGTATTCAAAAAAAAAATAATGCGAAAAAAATTTGGTATGTTGAAAATTTGTAATTTAACAGTTTAAAAAAAAACAAAAATTTTAATCAAAACATTAATTGACTCACTCAAAAAATTATGTTAGTAAAATCAACTGAAAATGTCAGTTAAAATAACTACTTTGTAAGTTGTTTTGGGGTCAACTACTTATTCAGTTAAATTAACTAACAATGTTAGTTATTTTAACTGACAAAAAACAACTGACTTATGTAGTAAAAACTATAGTTTACTTACATTTGTAGTCAAAACAACTAACATGTAGTAAAAATAAAATAATCAATATATTTTTTTTTTTTTTTTCAAAAAATTTTTCAGAAAAAAATTGAAGACCAAATTTTTTCCAAGTTTTTTTTTGTGAAAAAAAACGAAAATTAATTTTTATTTTTTGAAAAAAACTGAAAATTTTTCAGAAATAAAAAAATTAAATTAACTACTTTAAATAACTGATACTACATTACAGTACGTTTTTGTTAGTTGTTCAAAAAAACGACTTAAAATAACTAACAGAAATAGTTGTTTTATATTTTTCATACAAAAACAACTGACTTTGTAGTTGAAAACAACTAACTACTGTAAAATATACAAACAACTAACATGTAGTAACTTACATAATTCTTTGAGTGCTCATTTGAGTTTTGGTGATCAATAAATTTAATTGAAAATTTGTTGATATTCGTGTTCAGCGCATCAAAATTAATAATTTTTTCAAATTTTCAAAAATCCAAAACTTTAATTGCCGGGAGACACTGGTTAATTTAATCCGATTGGCTTTAAATTTGTTTTACATTTGTATAACAATTAACCCTTGAACGCACATTTTTTTTGTCTCATTAAAGATACAAAATCGTGTTGCACAACTTGTTTCTATCTGATGAAGACAATTTTATAATACACTCAAAAAATTATGTTAGTAAAATCAACTGAAAATGTCAGTTAAAATAACTACTTTGTAAGTTGTTTTGGGGTCAACTACTTTTTCAGTTAAATCAACTAACAATGTTAGTTATTTTAACTGACAAAAAACAACTGACTTATGTAGTAAAAACAACTTACATTTGTAGTCAAAACAACTAAAATGTAGTAAAAATAAAATAATCAATAAATATTTTTTTTTTAACAAATTTTTCAGAAAAAAAATTTGAAGACCAAATTTTTTCAGTTTTTTAAAAAAAAAAGGTTGTGAAAAATAAAAAAAAAAACGAAAATTTATTTTTATTTTTTGGAAAAAAACTGAAAATTTTTCAAAGATAAAAAAAATAAAATTAACTACTTTTAATAACTGTTACTACATCACAGTACTTTTTTGTTAGTTATTCAAAAAAACTACTTAAAATAACTAACAGAAATAGTTGTTTGATATTTTTCATACAAAAACAACTGACTTTGTAGTTGAAAACAACTAACTACTGTAAAATATACAAACAACTAACATGTAGTAACTTACAAAATTTTCTGAGTGTACGTTTATTTGCTTATTTAACAACTATTTCCTTATTATTTTTTTTAATTTCTAATTTCTATTCTAAAAGCACGCATTCAAAATTTAAATTAATTTCTTTTTTCTACTCGACTAGAAATTATTCAAATTCTCATTTTTTTTTTACAATGTATAATTTTTAAATTGTTAATAAATGTCATTTGGAGGTGTGTTACTTGCATGTCTTTATTAATTCCGATAATTTTCATTCTAATCGTGTAATAAATAATCAGATTGAATATTATAGATAAATCAGTCAATATATAATTTTTTTTTTTTTGATACTTTAAATTCAAAGAAGTGTATTAGCTAATGATATCACATGTGTTCAGCATATATAGAAAAGCACAAAATTGCAAGTAATATATTTATAATAATCGATTATTTAATATAATAGCGATAAACGTTATTTGTCTGAGCGTAACAAAAACGAAAGCCGCATCATTTCTAAAAATAAATTGCATTCTTTGTTTTAACAGCATTGATTTTTTTTAATAAATTATGCATTTACATCACGAATTTTACGCATTGAAATATCTGAAGGGTTACATATGTTTTGGAAAGTAATGATTATCATTTGAATGTAGTAAGAGCCGCTATTTTAATAGAATCAAGTGAGCCATCTTCTCCCAGAGCAAAAAGTGATCCTTTTTTGAATAGTTCTCCTTAATTTTATACAAGATTATTTTTTTTTTAACGAACCAAATTATTTTGAGTGTATACGCTAAAAAAATAATGTAAGTGATAATAACTGACTTTTTATGACAGAAAGAGAGCACTAATATAACACGCCATTAAAAAAATAGATGCCAGATCGTTTTTTATTGCTTCACTAACTCCTAATTAGTAGAAGGTGTTACCACAGACTATATATATACGCTCAAAAAATAATGTAAGTGATAATAACTGACTTTTTATGACAGAAAGAGAGCACTAATATAACACGCCATTAAAAAAATAGATGCCAGATCGTTTTTTATTGCTTCACTAACTCCTAATTAGTAGAAGGTGTTACCACAGACTATATACAGACTCGACAGTAGAGTTTTATAACAAAAAATGGGTAAAAACAAAACGATTGTAGGAGAAAACAGAGCGGTTTTCAGCTAGTTTTAAGCTAACATGGCAGCACCACAGACTATATACAGACTCGACAGTAGAGTTTTATAAGAAAAAATGGGGAAAAACTAAGCGATTTTAAGAGAAAACACAGCGGTTTTTAGTCCGTTTTACGCTAACATGGCAACACTTTCTATGACTTAGGAGTGAGTGAAACAACAAAAACCGATCTGGCATCCATTTTTCCTTTGGCGTGTTATATCAGTTTTCTCTTTCTAACCTAATTCGTAGAATAATTTGAAAATATTAACCATATGGTTAAAGAATACTTTTTTTACACCTGTCACTTAAGTCGAGTCTGTATTAGTCTGTGGCAGCACTTTCTACGACTTAAGAGTGAGTGAAACATAAAAACCGATCTGGCACAGACTAAATACAGACTCGACAGTAGAGTTTTACAAGAAAAAATGGGGAAAAATTAAGCGATTTTAGGAGAAAACACAGCGGTTTTTAGTCCGTTTTACGCTAACATGGCAACACTTTCTACGACTTAGGAGTGAGTGAAACAACAAAAACCGATCTGACATCCATTTTTCTTATGGCGTGTTATATCAGTTTTCTCTTTCTAACCTAATTCGTAGAATAATTTGAAAACATTAACCATATGGTTAAAAAATACTTTTTTGACACCTGTCATATTTGTCGAGTCTGTATTAGTCTGTGGATCTGGCATCAATTATTCTTATAGCGCGTTATATAAGCTTTCTCTTTCTTACCTAATTAGGAGAACAAAATTAAAAAAAAACTAAACATATGATTCAATATTACGTTTTTGACACCTGTCATAAGTGTGTAGTCTGTATTATTTTGTGCTGTTGGATCAAGATCAAACAACACTGAAAAAATTATACTAAATTAAAAGCGAGTTGACCCTAATTTAGGAGAAGATGGTCTTGCGAGGTCTTTAGAAAATTATTTCTTATTCAAAGTAATAACTTCCTTAAAAATAGTAAAACATTTTCTTAATTATGTCTTAAAGCTATGTCTTCTTAATTATGTCTTTAATTTAAAAAATTCAGAAAAATTGTTCCGTTTTTATTTTTAATAAAAACTACAGACATTTTTTCGGGTGTTCAAAAAGTTTTATGTTTATTTGATTTAATTTGTTTTATTGCAGTAAATTTATTGTCAATTTAGTCTAGTGTATGATAAGATATGTGTAATTCCAAAATTTATGTGATTGACATAAAATAATAAATCCATTGTTACTAACCTAAGTTCTGTTAATACTTTCAACATATCTTGTTTATGATAATATAAAATTTCTAGTAAACAAATACAACACATGTTTTGAAAGATAACAATTCTAACAAGTAAGAAAATTATAGTAAGTCAATACCGACCATACACTTTGAAAATTATTGTAGTTACTACATGACGGTCATTTGTGTAGTATGCAGTAGTTGTTGTTTTCAACTAAAATTTCAGTTGTTTTTGTATGAAAAATCTCAAACAACTATCTTTTGTAGTCGTTTTAAAAACAAATACAAAAAATTACTACATTTTAGTAACAGTTGCTTTATGTAGTTGTTTTTTGTCAATAAAAAAACTTATAATTTTCCAGAAATTTTTAGAAAAATAGATGTACTGGAATTATTTCCAAATAATTTTAACCGTTTTTGATGTTTAGGATTTTTTTTTTGTTAATAAAAAAATTCAGACAACTTGAGTGTAAAATCAACTGTAATTTAAAGTAGTTTTTACAGTTTTTTGTAGTTGTTAATCAATAGTTAAAAACAACAACAATTTTTGGTTGATTTTACCGTAAAATGTAGTGGACACCTAAACAACAACAAATGTAGTAGTTATAACTGTCTTTTGTAGTGGAATCTACCGTAATAATTTTTTGAGTGTATAATACCTTACACTAGGTTTTCACGGAATATGGATCCCAGGTCTTAACTTGAACCGATTGGATCTATGTTTTGTTGGTGTGAAATATTTGAGTTAATTAGTCTTCTTTTTGTTGCAAATTGACCAATTTAACTGAATATCGGGCAAAAAGTTTATATTGGGACAACAATAAGTCCAAAAATGGTCCAATTATAATCAGATTTGATAAGCTACAAAAATACACGCAAAACACCTACAAACAAAATTTTAATCAAATATTTAATTTTTCCATGAATTTTAAGAGAGAGAGAGAGTGGTTTTGTAAATACAAAATATGTTTACCTGCCAAGTTTCAAAGGGATACCTATTATAATACGGTTATTAGAGTCATTATAGAGCCAAATTATAAAGGGACGTTTGTATGGGGGCTAGGTCTAAACAGATTTTTTAATAGGATTCGTCCTTGCGCCAATGGAAGCTTAACTTTCAAATTTTATACAAATCGATTAATAATATCGTGCTCACAACGTTTACATGGACAGACTAAAAATTCATGAAAATAGGAAATATATGATTAAAATTTTGTTTGTAGGTGTTAAACGTTACAATTCTGAATATAATTGGACCATTTTTTGAATTAGACCCCATATACAAATTTTACCCGATATTCAGTAAAATCGGTCTATTGTCAAAAAAATAAGCCAATTTCACTCAATTATTTTTGTGTGTGTTTTCTACACTAATTAAAAATCTAATCTATCGGTCCATTTTTGGACTTCTGAACCATTTTCCGAGAAACACTGTTGTAGGTTATAATAAGGTCAGTCATAACCAACTATAATTTTCTTACTTGTTTTTAATAAACTTCGAGGTTTTATTTAAATAATAATTAGAAAACCAAAATTTTGGTTAAGCCACCTTAGTTATAATCAAAGTAATTAGAAACAAATAATAATGACTTTTAATCTTAACCTTAACAGAATTTCTATAATAACAAGTAACTATTTATTTTTTAAATTACACAATTATCTTATTATCATACAAAAATAAACCTATTTAAAATATTTTGATTTAATAAATATAAAAAAAAATAATTTAAATTCAATTTTGTTTAACACGATAAGCCATTTAAGGTAGTAAATTCTCCAACAAAACAATTGCTATCAATTTTAATTTATTATTAAAATTTATGTACATTTTTAATATGTTTATTTTGATTTTAACGGAGATGTTTGCTAAAAAAAAATAGCTTAACAAGATTTCACCAAAACTATAAAGATTTATGTTTTAAAATTAACGCCTACATTTTAAATAATAATATTTAAACTATTTATAGTGTCGTTTTTATAAGGCAATAATTTTATAATTTCCATAAAAATGTCAGCCTACATAAAATTGTGTTAATTTTTGCGAACTTTCTACACCATTCCCAATATTAATTTAAATTATATTTCAGAAATTTCCAAATATATTTCAGATCTTTTGAATTATATTTCAAAAATTTCCAATTATTTTTTAGAAATTTCTAATAATATTTCAGAAATTTCCATTTATATTTTTAAAATTTCTAATAATAATTCAAAAATTTCTTAATATAATTCAAAAATTTCCAAGAACATTTACTTTAAAAATTTCCATTTATAATTCAAAAAATTTCAATTATTATTTAAAAATTTCAATTATTATTCAAAAATTTCCATTTATATTCCAAAAATTTTCATTTATAGTTCAGAAATTTCCATTTCAAGCAATTCCATTTGTATTTCAAAAATTTCCAATTGTACATATTTCTAAAAATTCTTTTTCAAAATTTTTTGAATTTTTTTTAATTATTTTTCAAAATTTTTTAAATATAAATGGAAATTTATGAAATATAATTGCAAATTTCTGAAATAGAATTGAAAATTTTTAAAATATAATTTGAAATTTCTGAAATATAATTGAAAATTTTTGAATTTTTTGTGTTTTTAAATAAAAATTGGAAATGGTGTAGTTCATTTGTAATTAACAGGAAAACCAAAAATAGGCAATTTAATTTTTTTTTTCTGAACATTTTTTAAGAACAATTTCCGATATTTGGCATCGTTTAATTTTGTTCATATTTTTTGTACAGAGAGAGTTGATTTACTGTGACAGCCGAGTTTTTGGCCAACTGGCCAATTTATGGTTTGTGATTACCGACATTTTTTGAGGTAATAGAAATTATGTTGTCACAGCAAAATTTTTGTTGCCTAAACTAACTTTTTTTGTCACAACTGGAAAATTCTAAAATTCTGAGACATTTTTCCTTCAGAATGTTAAAAAAAATATATATTAAAAATGAAAAACTTTTGTGTCCCATTAAAATGATGACTAATTTTTGTTTTAAAAATATCATACTTTAAAAATAAGTGAATTTAAAAAATTCAAAAACGGTAAATATTGACGAAAATTCAATCAAAACAAGTTAAAAAGATAAATTCGGCCTTGCCGAATATAGTGATACCCTCCACAATTTCAAAAACATTATTGTAAAAAAAAAGTTGACTAAAGCTTACAGCTGAACAACAGCTCGGACAAGTGATTTTTGTTATTTATTTCTTAATTTTTTTAAATAACCCTTGAAAATGGCCAACAAAGTTGGTTGAAATATTGGGAAATAAAGAAAAATTAAAAATTAAATATGCTGATATTTTTTATTTAATAATTTTTTAAAAATTTATGACCTCATGCCGAACCAAATTAATAAACCAAAAAAAATTTATTTAAAAGGAAATTACTTTTGAAAAAAAAAAATTAAAAAAAAAAAATTTCCGCGGAAAACAATTTTGGTAAAAAAAAATCCGCGATTTTTTTCTTTTTTTGTCAAAAAATATGTTCGTACTTGTTTAAAAAACCATTTGGTGTTCAATAATGTTCACATATGTTAACCAGAAGCCGAATTAAAGCATTTTGTATTTTTAGGTTATGGTGAATGTACTGAAATTTTTAGGTGTGCTTACATTTTTGTTTATAACTTTTGAACCGCTGGACCGATATCGCTCAAATGCAATACCAAACTTCTCGGGAGAATTTCCAATAAATATGTTAAGTTTCAGTCATCTCTGTGCAATATTTTGTCAGTGATAGCATTTTCCGCAGACAGACAGACGGACAGACGGACATCGCTAGAATGTCTTAAAATCGATCGGGCATCATGAATATATATACTTTATGGGGTCCCAGACCCATATTTTGATGAGTTACAAACGGAATGACAAACTTATATATACCGTCTATCACTAAGTGGAGGGTATAAAAAGTATGGCAATGATGTTGTAATAGAATATTAATAACATCCGTTTCATGATAACGACATCAATTGAAAGAATGGTTACTGATTTTTTTTTTTTTAATAAAAATTATATAACTTTAAAGCTTCATATTATGAAGCTTTCCACAATAAAATTATATACGTTTTTAAGGTTTTCACAAAAATAATGAATAGTCCAGAGGGCAAGTACTGGGGGTTAACTATGTAACTTGACGTACACTGTTAAAAAAAGCTTCGTGAAAGTAATGAAAATTGACATAAGCTTAATGAAAAATTACTCAAGTTTTCAACTAAAGACAGGTTTCATATAATCAATGAAACTTTAATGACACGATCCTTTCAATGAAAACTTACATGGAAATAATGAAAATAGTCATAGAACTTGTTTAAAACGTTTTATGAAGTTTTTCATGATATGAATGAAAGTGTTCATTAATTAAATGTGGAATAGCAGTAGGTTAGTAACGGAAAATTTTAAACTAAAATTTAAATCAATGAAAATGTTTATAATAATCGTCACAGAATTTTTTTCATTACTTGCTGTCATCATATTTGATGACAAATTTCAATATACTGAAACATGGCATCAAACTGAATGTAACAAGTGATGACACATTTCATTACGTTATCAAAACTAACAACAGCTCCTTGGTACACATCAAATAACCAGCTTCACAGAGAACTAAAAATTCCGACAGTAATCGAAGAAATAAAAAATCAATTGATGTCCTATCAAACAAGAGTTCAAAACCATCCAAATCCTTTAGCGTCAACTTTAATGGCAAACACAACTACTTTTACCCGACTTCGGAGAAGAGCTCCCCAGGACCTACTTAGATGAACCCCTTAAAATGGCCCAGAGTATACTAAGGAATTATTTTTATATATATTTTATTTTTTAGTTTTAAGTTATCTGTGGGATGATCACTGGATCATCACCACGTCATAGTCAAATAATTTTAAGTCACGTGTAATGATTAATATCATTATCATTTAATTCATTTATTAATTGCATTAATAAATGAATTAAAAAAAAAAAAAAAAAAAAAAAATCAAAATATGTGTTCAAAAAATTTTCGAAGTTCCGAACACAACATTTTTTGCTATTTTTTTTTTTTGCACTTTAGAGTCAAAAAAATCATTAGGGTAGAACCAGAATCAAATTACGTCGCGTTGGGCGTAACGCCCAATACATTTTTTGGAACGTGAGCTTCCTCAATCAAACGAACGTAAAAATTTCAAATTAAATGTATTTGTTTTGTTTATTCTACGTAAAACGTTACGCAATTTGATTTTGGTTCGACCCTTTAAAATGATTTTAGGAAAAAATAAAATTTAAAAATTTTCTAAGTTCCGAAAATTTTTTTCAAAATTTTCAAAAGCCCTGACATAGTTTTTTTTTTTTGGGGTTATATAATGATGAATAAACTTCGTCACATTGATGAAAAGTTACATCAATGTAATGCAATGTTTCAATAATTTTCGTCCAATGTAACGCATCATCAATATGATAAAGAATATTCATCAATATGATGACACTGTTTCATTAATGTTGATGCCACATTGTTTTCATAATGATGAAACATTTCATCTCATTGATGACAATATGTCATCAAAATTGATGACACTGCATCATCAATATATTGATGATAAGTTACATTGGTGGCACTTTGTTCCAGCCTGGAACTATAGGAATTAATACATATAATTCCTATAGTTGTAACATCGTTAACTTCAGACTAAACAGACGCGACTGTCAAAAAACAACAATTTAATGAAATTTTTTAATGAAACTATGAAATCCCATGAAAAAGATTTAATTAAATTTGTTACCAATATTAATTTCGATCGTTTTTTTCCTAATCCTTTATGTTAACGTTAACCCGGGAGAAAAAACGCAGCTTTAAATAGAGTGCATTGTATTAAACACACAGAGACGGAAGTAACTAAACATACTGTAAAATGTTGTTTCAGGGGGAATATTTTCAAAATTATTTTTTATTTTTTCTAAAAAAAATCTTTTAATAAAATCAAAGTTCACTAACACGTCAAAATTTGTGACAAACATTAACTATTGACAATAAAAAAAATCCTCCAGATAAAATTAACAAAAATAACTGTCAAATTTAACATATCAATATGCAAATATTGTTTGTACATTGGAGACAATGTAAATTTTTAAATACAGTAGTGATTAGCTCTAATTAACTATTCAAACAACGATCCACATCGATCGTAGAAGGGGGTGGTGAATTAAATATGTAAAAAATACAATTGTTTATGACCCTCAAGTGACCTTCTACATACATAGGCTAAAAACAACACAAAAAACTAAATTCAAAATCAGACAAAAAAAGTACTCATCAATGTAATAAAATTGATGTAAAAAAAATTTAAAAAAATATACTAAAATTTTGTAAAAAAATATAAAAAAACTGCTACTGTAAAAAAAACCCTCAATTTAAAATAATACAGGCCAGGGACCTTAGGTGTTTAATAAAATCAAAATAAAAAAAATGCATTAAATAAATTTTTGAAAAATTCAAATTTACAAATTGTATCCTACTGTTAAAAATTTGTATTCATAGCACGCAATTCTTAACTGGCCAAATGCAATTCAAAATTCAACACAAAATATTTAAATTGTTTTGTCATATAAATTCAATAACAAAAAAAAATATATAACCAAATTTTTTTAGGCGCATTAAAAATCTTTCTGGTATTAATGATAACAATAAATTATTTGTATTAAATTAACTAAAATTTGTCTTATTACAAGTTTTTTTTTTTAACAGGACGTTCAACTTTTAAATAAAGCATTTCGAACTGTGTGTTTCTTTACAGAAACCAATTTTTACCCACTGTCCCATTTTTCAAACAGCGACACTGAACATGAAATGTATTTTAACTGAAATTAAGTAAAATTTTTCTAAAGTATGAGAAATTTTTCTTACTTCGTATAACAAAAAATGTTTAGTTCAAAAACTTTAAATAGTTTATATTTTACTTATAATAAAAATTCCCGAATGTATGGAAGAAATTCTTACTGGGAATTTTTTTTCCAAAGTCTATTAAAAAAATTTTTTTTTTAAGAAATATTTCCTAAAACTTTTGGAGGTTTTAGTGAATTTTTCATAACTTGAGGAAATTTTTTGTTTCCAAAAAACAAAAAATTGCAATAGCTCAAAACTAAAGTAGCCAAAAGAACCAAAAGGGAGGAAATTTTTGGTTCTTAAAATCTCAATCAAATATAGCCTCTTCACATGTGTGGCACGTTTTGGGCTTTTCACTCTGATCAAATTCTAATACCCGCTAAATGTGTCGGTCCCCTAAGGGTAACTGACATGCAAAATATCATTCCGATCGGAGTTTCTCTTATGTCTCCACTTTGAGCCTAAATATTGGTGTTTTTGCAAAAAAGGACTTTAAAAAAAAAAAAAAACAAGTAGAAAAGTTAAATTCTACTTGGCCGAATCTATGAATACCCTCCACAATGTCCCTTTTAAGTGATAGTAAATTTTCTAACGTGAAAAAAATAAAATTTTTGATTAGAAATATTTTATTTTGTGAAAAAACACTTTTTTTAACTAATTTTTTAAAAAAAAAAAAATGACTACATTTTTTTTGAGTGTAACATTTTTTTTTGAGTGTAAAATTTTTTCCAGTGTATTTTTTTTTAAGTGCAAAAATATTTTTGAGTGACAAAAATACGTTGTAAAATATTTTTGTGACTTACCAATGTTTTTAAAACGTTTTTAACGGGTTTTCAACACGTGAATTTAAGGTGAGCTAATCTGAAATTCACGGATTTGCTAATAACTTTTGAACCACTGAACCGATTTGGCTGAAATTCAAAACGAACCAGGTCAGGGGAACGACAAATGTATATGTCGGGCTTCAGCATCTTCAGAATTGCTTTTTGAAAGTTATCATGTTTTTATCTTGTAAATTCACGAAAAACCCTTGCCGAAATTCAGTCATTTGCTCATAACTTTTGAACCACTGGACCGATTTCGCTGGATTGCAATACCAACCTGACCAGGTAAATGCCCAACATATATGCCAAACTTCAGGAGCCTCCGTAAAGTCTTTTAAAAGTTAGCGTGTTTTAAACAGACAGACAGACGGACGGACGGACATCGCTAGATCGTCTTAAAATCGATCGAGGTTCATGAATATATATACTTTATGGGGTCCAAGACCAATATTTCGAGGTGTTACAAACGGAATGACAACTTATATATACCCTATATCACTAGAGTGGAGGGTATGGTTGTAGGTTGTAAAAAAAATAAGTTTTTTTATTAAAATAATTAAAAAAAAAATTTTGTATAATATTTGATCGTAAATACTTAAATATGAAATTTGAAGATTTTACGGTATCATTAACCGTTCAAACTTGATACCAAAAAAATAACATGATTTTGGGGGCGTTCTCAAAACACCTTTTTTCAAAATTTGAAAATTTTATTAAAAAAAAATTTTAAATATACCATTTTTTCTTTCTGAATTCATTAAGAACACCTTGGAGAAGAAAAATGTGTAATATGGCGAATATCCGTCGAGCCACTTTTTGGGAATCGCGGGGGGAAGTTAGCGGATTTCAAGGAAATGTTGGTTTTATCAATAATTTGGATTAATAAAATCTTATAAATTTAGTTTTTGGGCAAATTAACTGTTTTTTGGTGTCGTGGCATTCTATTAGATAACTTTAAGTCTGTCATGAAATCTTACCGATCTAGGACGTCTTTAACCCACATTGGCTGGGGTCAAAAATGACCCCCGCAAGAAATTTGAAGTTTAGAGCTTACATTTTGTGCTATTAACAAGTATAAAACGGCTTTTGTGTTTTTTACCCTAGCTATTATTTCGTATTAATCAGAGAGAAAAGCCCAAAAACGAGCCGCCCTAATGTGTACCCCAATAGGTCCTAGTTTTGAATTGCACATATCTTAGGCATTATTGACGACAAAACAAAAAGTCCATAGGCATTTTTGTAGCTCTTAACACATAGAACACGACCCCTAAATGTCCGAAAGCCTTCCGAATTATAGTTTTTAAATTCCCGTAACTCACGGATCAAAATCTACAATAAAAAAAACCTAATAAATTTTTGCAAACAATTTCCTCAAAAATAGTTCATAATATGGAGTTCACACTAGCGACTTTAAACATCTCATGAGTGTTTAAGCGCTAAACGAGCAAATTTTGACTTGTTTCCCCATACATTTGGATGTTCAGCTAAACAATCAAATTCGACTTGTTTCCCTGTTGAACATTTCGCTAAACATTTCAAAGGCAGGGTTCGGTATATTTCCTTTTAATTTTTCTTTATTCTATGCCAAAAAAAAAGATTTCATAGCAACCAGCTTCTGTATCTGTCTGCCATTTTCTTAGCAAAACATTGGAAAATTGAGAAATTATAAATATTTAAAAAACTAATAAAAACTACTGAAAAATCAGAAAAAAGTGTGTGTTTTATTTATAATTATATTGGAAAAACTGCACTAATAGTGAATTTTGCCTTCCATCGAAGTATAAATATGCAAACAGCTTCGGACAGGTTCGGAACAAAAAACAGAAAAATCTTCCTATTTACTTGGAATGAGTCAATAAAAAGGTGTTCCGTGTAGTGGTGTTATGTAAATGTTATAAAAAAATTAAATATCTTGTCTTCCGCCAAAGTTTAAAAGGTTTTTAGAAATATTTTTGCAATTTTTTCAGAATTAGGTTATGTGCGTTTGTTTACAAACGTTAAACACTCAAAGTTAAACGCGCAAAATGTAGTGTGAACGATTTTGTTTACTTTTTTAAACAAGTGGCTTAAACGAGTACAAATTCTCTAGTGTGAACTCCGTATAACAGTAAGAAAATGAGCGTTAATGAAAAACTGTAAAAACGCGAAATGAAAAACTGTAAATGCAGATTTAATACATTTAGTCTCTATGGAATCCCCGACCGATATTTCGATGCGTTACAAACATAATGACAAAGTAAGTATACCCCCTTACTGCCAATTAGTTCATAGTTTTCCATAAGTGGAATTCATTAATCATGGAAGAAATTGTTAACACCAAAGAAATTTTTCCTAAATATTTGAAAAAAAAAAAAATATTTTTTTTAAAATTTAGACTAAGGACGTTAATTTTTCCAATTATTTCATCATTATCTTCCTAGATTTGAGGAAGTTTTTATTTTTTTCATAACTTGGGGAAAATATTTTTCAAAAAACTTAAAATGGCGATAAAGCCTGAGAATTTTTCTATTCGAAAAAATGTCTATGCGAAAAATGTTTCAAAAACATAGTTAAGGAAAATTAACTAAATTTTGAGAAAAAGAGAAATGATTTGGCTCCAAAGATTTTTTTATTGGTTTTAGTTTATATTTTTCCCAAAAATAAGGAAAACAAAGTTATTTATTTAATTATATATATATAGAAAATGGAAAAAATTATATTGCACTTTAGTTCATTCACATTTTATGACTAGATTGGGTCCAGATCCTGGACCCATGGGTTCGGACCCCATGTGTTCTGACCCTGTTAAATCGAAACCCCGTCGCACAGTGGGGAAAATGGACTTTTTTTGCCCAATTTTGCATACAGGTCGCAATTCTTAACCGATTTTGGTTTTTCTTTTTTTTGTATTTTAGCTAATAAAATTCCGCATCGATCTGTCATGGTGGATTTTTTAAAAAAAATTTCAGATTACTTTTTATTTTTTCCTGAAGTTCAGAAAATTTTCATTTTTTCAGTATTTTTGCAATAAAAAAATGTATTAGGCATGGGATGAATATGCTTTACAGACTAAATTAAAAATATTGGAACCCCTTATCAACGACGTGGTTAGTATTTGAAAATATATTATTATTTTGGTTTTTAAAACCAGACAAAAATTCAAGAATTTTCACTTTTAAATGCTAATATCTTTAAAAATAATGTACCAATTTCAATGAAATTTTTTTAGATTAAAGCTTATGTTTTGCTTAGTCATAATTGGTACACAAAATTTTTTTAAAAAATTTTTTAATTTTTTGCTTTAATTTTACCTTATGATTTTTGGAATTTTAAAATAATTTTTTAGTCTGTTTAAAAAAAAAAAGTTGTAACTTTGTAAATTCGATAAAAAGAGTTAAACAATTTTGCAAAAATTCTTTATTTTCCAATAACGGTTAAGAAAATGATAAGTTTTAATCTAAAAAAAATTTCATTGAAATTGGTACATTATTTAAAATGATATAGGTACTTAAAAGTGAACATTTTTAAGTTTCCATCGTTTATAAAAACCAAAATAACAATAAATTATCAAATGCTATTAATGTCATTTATAAGGGGTTCAAATACCTTTAATTTTGTCCATACAGCTTATTCGTCCCCTACCTATTACATTTTTTATAGCAAAAAGTCTAAAAAAAATAATATTTTCTGAACTTTAAAAAAATATTCAAATAAAACAAAAACGATTTTTATAAATCCACCATCCACAGACCGATGAGGAATTTTATAAGCTAAATTTCAAAAAAAAAAAACTAAAATCGGTTAAGAATTGCGACCTGTAGGCAAAATCGGACAAAAAAAGTCCATTTTTCCCCACTGTGCGTCGGGTCCTTTATAGGTTTTGATATACGGTAATAAGGGTTCTAATACGGTCTTGAGAATCTTAAAAACTCGAGAACTCAAAAACTATTAGTCGGAAGATTTTAGAGTATTTTTCGGAAGTGTTCTACGAGTCAAGCGCTACAAAAATGCCGTTGGACTTTTTCTCGTGTTGGCAGTATTTACCGAGATATGTGCATATATAAAATCTCGGGAATTTAAAATTTTAGATCCGACAGATATGCAGAGCTAGGCTATTCCATATTTTTCTTTGTAGTCTTCCTTTTGAAAATTTCATCCGTTTCGAGAAAGAGATAGAGATCTCGCTTAGTATTCGAGATATCGCCATTTCGAATTTTTAACCAAATTCTCAGAAGTTATTAACTAAATGTTAAGAAGTTATTAACTAAATTCTAAAAAGTACACTTCCTCAATTCTAAGAAGAGAAATACGGTGATCTTTTTTTAGTAAATTTTTTTAGTAAACTTTTATCTAAACTTGAACTAAATTGTTTTTTAAGAAATATGTTTTAAAAATAAAGATTCGTTTCTTAGATTTGGGAAAAATTTCTTTCTTTCTTTTCCTTATATTAAAAAAACCCCATTTAAAGAAAACTATGAACTATTTATAAGTAAATGAACTAAAGCTTTTTTTCTCCTAGTTAAGAAAATTTCTCATTTTTAAGTTAAATTTAACTAAATTTTAGGAAAATTCATGATAAATTTTCAAAGAAATTTTTTCCTAAACTTCTGTTATGTCTTTTTTTTTCAGTGAACATATCGCTCATTTACTTGTATAGTGTCATAACTCAAAAAACTTGATTTTTGAGTTAATGATACAGAATTGTTTGTTATATCGTGCTTTATATTGTGCAAAAAATTTGTATTAATATCTTTAAAATTCACCGTTTCAAATGTAAACTTTAAACGCGTTTTCTGCCAAATCAAATATTTTGAGTTATGACACTATACAAGTAAATGAGTGATATGACTGTATTTAAATAATTTAGTTGGTTTCAACTACAAAGTAAGTTGTTTTTGTATGAAAAATATCAAACAACTATTTCTGTTAGTTATTTTAAGTAGTTTTTTTGAATAACTAACAAAAAAGTACTGTGATGTAGTAACAGTTATTTAAAGTAGTTAATTTTATTTTCTTTATCTCTGAAAAATTTTCAAAGTTTTTTTTCCAAAAATTAAAAATTAATTTTCGTTTTTTTTATTTTTCACAACTTTAAAAAAAAAAAAAAAAACTTTGAAAAAATTTGGTGTTCAAATTTGTTTCTAAAAAAATTTTAGCAAAAAAAAATTATTTATTGATTATTTTATTTTTACTACATTTTAGTTGTTTTGACTACAAATGTAAGTAGTTTTTACTACATAAGCCAGTTGTTTTTTGTCAGTTAAAATAACTAACATTGTTAGTTGATTTAACTGAAAAAGTAGTTGACCCCAAAACAACTTACAAAGTAGTTATTTTAACTGACATTTTCAGTTGATTTTACTAACATAATTTTTTGAGTGTATAAGATCTAATAGTTTTTCCCATTGAAAAATAGTCTGAAATATTGAAAATGTTTTAACATGAATCTGATGTTTTTGTCAGTGATAAAAACTTTACCGAATCTTAGGGTTTTACCTTCAGGAAAACATTTTAACTTCTTTGATTTAAAAAAGTTTCTAAATTCTAAGGGGTTTTTTTATAGACAAAAGTTATTGAAAGAAAGAATCTGAGAATTTTGACTAATAATCATCAACTTTTGCAATCATCAGAACTTTTCATGAAAAAAATCATAGTAATCTAATGATTTTACTATAGGAAAAACATTAAAAATCTTTCATTCTCAAAACATATCTGGGAGTTCTAAATTTCCGAAAAATCTACAGAATCAAAATTTTTTTTAAAGAAAAATATGAATTTTTAACCGCTTTCGGGGGGCATTCGTTTCTAGGACACCTAGACGTATGTTTTTTTTTTTTTTTTGTTTTTTCGAACGGTCCCACCTCACACTTACCCACCCCAACCGACCGAGAGGGCTCGTTCCCATGACGAAGGAACACGTACACACCATGGTCCGAACCATAGCGGATAAGGCTGGATAGTAATAAACCAACTACAGACTCTTAGTCATCAGTCGGTTTATTATAAAGACACTAAATACATTTGTATACAATTACTACAACTACATAATTTCTACAAATAATTAAGAATTGATAGTCCTGAATTAACTACAAACGTTCAAAGAAATTAAAATAATCATCGTCACGCAATCTATTCAAATATGTCAAAATAGTCGATTTCACAAGAGTATAATTCTCCGAAAAGTCAACAAACCTGTACAACGTATTAAAATCAGTGCACATCCTACGAATAGGATCTGCACAAGCATAATTCGTGCGACAAAAATCAATATATAGAAAGCTGTAATATCTAGTAGGCCGAAAAGGGACATTGAAAAACAACTTCCCGACAAGAAATTCAGAATCAACTTCGCCCTTAATAACCTTTAAAATAAACACAGTATTCAACATAATACGTCTACTCTTCAGAGTAGTAAGTTTTATCAACGCCAATCTTCCATTATATGATGGAAGATTGCTATAGTCCGGACCCCAGTTAAGGTTCCTAAGACAAAAAAGTACAAATTGTTTCTGTACCGATTCAATCATATCACTATGAACGACATAATATGGATCCCAAACAATACAACCAAATTCCAAAATTGGTCTTACCAATGAGGTAAATAATTGTTTCGTTATATAGGGGTCAGAAAATTCCTTCGCCCAGCGTTTCATAAATCCAAGAACGCCATAGGCCTTATTCACCATAGTCTCCACATGCGCATTAAAAGTCAACTTTCCATCCAAAAGAATTCCGAGATCCAAAATAGAATCAACCGATTCTAAAATTGAACCATTTAATAGGTACTGAGAAGTCAAAAACTTCGACCTAGCAAAAGTCATGTGCTTACACTTTTTCAAGTTCAGCTCCATGAGATTACAATTGCACCAATTATAAAATCTATTCAAGTCATGCTGCAGCAATAACTGTCCAACAGGAGAACTGTAAGACAAAAAAAGCTTAACATCATCAGCAAACATCAAAATATTAGAATGAATAATAGAAGATGGCAGATCATTCATAAACAACAAGAAGAGGACAGGACCAAGGTGACTGCCCTGAGGGACACCAGAAGCAACACTTATACATCTAGAATGGGTCTGCCTAAAAAGGACACTTTGCTCACGATTCCTCAAATATGAAGATAACCATTGCAAAACGATACCATTAAATCCAATTACACTCAACTTGTAGAGCAAAAGATTATGGTTGACCTTATCTAGGGTTGCCATTTGCATTTTGAGAAAAAGAGGACATCAACCTAAAGAAAGGAGGACATTTGACCAAAAAAAGAGGACATTTTTTTTAATATTAAATTAATTTAAAACAAGTCAACAAAGCAATACAATATGAAAAACAAATAATTTTTATTAAGAAAATATTTTTTTTTTACTAAAAAATATATTTCCAATTATATTTAAATATTATGGAAATATCTTTTCAATTATATTTAAGAAATATCCCTTTATAACTCAAAAATTTCCAGTTATATTTCAAAAATTTTCTATTGTATATCAGAGTTTTGTTTTTCAAAAATTTCCATTTTCATTTCAAAATTTTCTAAATAATTTTAAGAAAATTACTTTTTAATTTAAATAAATTCAGATATTTTAATTGTATTACAAAAATTTCCATTTAAAAATTATGCAAATGCTTTTCAAAAAATTTTATTTGTATATCAAAATTTTCTGAAAAGCATTTGTAAAATTTTGATATACAAATCGAAATTTTTGAAATATACTTTTTTTAGAATTTTCCGAAAAGCATTTTGAAAATTTTGAAATATAAATGGAAATTTTTGAGATTTTTTATTAATTTAAAAATTAAAACAGAATTTAAATAAATGGAAATTTTTGAAATAAAATTGGAAATTTGTGAAATGGAATTTTTAAAAAGCATTTAGAAAACTACAAGTGGAAACTTTTGAAATACAATTGGAAATTTCTGAAATACAATTTTTGTAAATTCAAAAGGAAATTGCTTAAAATCATTTAGAAAATTTTAAAATGGAAATTTTTGATACACAAATCTTTTTTCGGAGAGCAAACTTTAAGACAGACGGCAGCTGATAAGAAGTGATGTCAACGTAGCTATTTTCGCACTACATAAAGTGTTTTTTTATTTTTGTGCTCGTTTTGCTCTCAAAAAGTTGACATTACTGCTGGTAAGCGAAAATACAGCGATGCCAATAATTAAAACGTTAAGAATTAGAAAAAAAAAATTAATGGGGAAAAGTGCAAAAAGTAGGACAACCCCGGACACTTTCTAAAAAAGAAGTAGGACTGCCCCGGACGCCCTAAAAAAGAGGACGGTGTCCGGGGAAAAGAGGACGGATGGCAACCCTACCTTATCAAATGCCTTACTGAAGTCAGTATAAATCGCATCAGTCTGTAGACCTGAAGTAAAACCACTAATGATATTAGAAGAAAATTGAAGCAAATTAGTATTAGTCGATCGACCCTTACGAAAACCATGCTGACATGGTACTAAAATGGAAGATACATGGTAGGAAACAATATCAGTGACAAGTTTCTCAAATAGTTTAGGAATTGCACTTAGTTTAGCAATTCCCCTATAATTCGAAATGTTCACAACACTCCCAGATTTATGTAGCGGAATTAAAAAAGATTTCTTCCAAAATGAAGGAAAGTAACCAATTCTTAATGAAGAGTTAAACAAAAATGTCAATGAAGCTGATAGAGCCCCCGAGAAAAATCTTAAAACAGAGGACGGGACCCCATCGGGACCAGCGCTATATGTAATCTTCAACTTGTTCATGTTTGAAAGAACAGAAGCTACGTCCAACATAGGAAGACTCAGAGAGCTTGCTCTCTGAATCTCAAACGGATACCGAGAATCCAAGTCATACTCCCTATCAGAGTATGTAGTTGCGAAGAAATCCGCAAATGCATTCGAAATAGAATAATCATCCGAAAACTCAACATCATTTAATCTAACCACTGTGGGGTAAGTTGAAGAGCTCCGCTTAGACTTAACGAAGCGGTAAAAAGATTTAGGATCACGTTTAAAATTCTCCCTAACTTTATCCAAATAATTTGCATAAAAAAAATTGTTAAAGGGAACGCTTCAGGAATAGGACTGGGTTTTTCTATTAAAAAAAAAATACCAAAAATTTAAAAAAAATTAAGGGGGGCTTTATCCGCCCCCCCCCCCCCCCCCCCCAGAAATGTTGGCTTCCTACGCCAATGGATTTATTATGTTTGTATCAAGATATATATTGTTATATATGTATGTATTTATTTTTACTCGGGAATATAAGAATTTTTCTATAAGCGAAATGTCTTAAATTCTGAGAACTTTCCGGTACGATAAATATCTTTGAATCTGAGAATTTTTCTATATAATCCGAGAATTTTTCTACACGAAAAATTTTTCTGAATTACAGAGTTTTTCTGTAAAAAAAATATTCCCCTCCTCCCCCACAATAATAAAATCCTTCCAGTCAAGCCGGAAGTGGAAGCATCTTTTTTAATCAAAGAAAAAAAAATAATTTTCTTTAAATTCTAGAGGTGGTGGCATATTTTTTATAGGGCTTTTCCCATAAAATAATATTTTGTCTCACATTTATTAATCACTAGCGGTTTTCACCCTTGATAGAAAACAAAAAAAGAATCGGAGAAATGCTTGTATTTTGTTGTTGTATCTGTCAAACATTTTCTTGTTTTCTTCATTTCTCCGATTCTTTTTATGTTTTCTATCAAGGGTGAGAACCGCTACTGTGTGTGACAACGCTTTATCATTTCAACATTACATTTTCTTTTGTACACATCCGGTCAGAATAAGCTTTAAAGAATCAACCCTGCCATAATATTCCTTAAATACTTCCTGTCAAAAACAATGCACTGAGAAAAACAACTTGAAAATAATATCTTACCTTTTAAAAAAGTGTTGTCAAATTCAAATCGGGTTTGCTTAACTGCATGCGTTTTAAATAAATACTTTTTAAATTATTGTTTTAAAATTAAAATTTTATATCCATAAAATATATATTTATTTTAAACTATTTGTTTAAAATTATAAATTTTTCATAACAAAAATTTTCAAGCTAAAAATAACTGTCTTTTCACGTTTTTTTTTTTTTAATTTCGTTTGTCACAAAGAAACAGAAAAATTCCGTTAAAAATATTTTTTATTTTTATTAACACGCTTAAATTTTTTCAGCACACACTATTTAAATAGACTTTAATATAATTTGTTTCCTTTTTTTTTTAATATTTATTTAAAAAATTAAATTATTTTTTCTTTTATAATTTATTAAACAAAATATCACAAACAATGGAATGAACTTTTCAGACAACCACCTGTTTTTTTGTATACCCGAGTAAAAATTTTCTGGTCTAATCATATATAATTTGATACAATCTTATATGAGTTAATTTGCTTCCGTATAAATTTATATAAAATTTTATCTATCACTTTGATACGGTCGATCCACTTTATATGGTTAGATATTGCTCCATATATGATTAGATTCGTATTTTGGTTTTGCTCATCAAATTATATAAAAATAGATATTATAAGATCAATTTGATCTAATTAGATTTGACCAAATTCAGGATCAAATTGTATCAATTTTTGTATTTTTTGATCTAAAGTAATACAATTAGATATTATTTGATACAACCATTTTACGGATCAAATTAGATCTATTTAGCAAAATTAGCATAATATTTTTACTAGGGTATACAAATTAACGTTTTTCTTTTAACAAAACAGTATTATTTTTTTTTTATATTATTATTTAACGGAGTGGCGAGTACCGCTTTAGAAGCGCGCTCAAATATGAATGACAGTAAATGAAAAAAATCGCACACGACTTGATGAGATATGTAAGACAAATTTTTCCTATAAATTTTGTTTGTGTACATAAATATAATTTTTTTGAGCACTTGTACTACTATTTATTTGTTTACTCTACACCTGGGCTTCTCACTAGCTTTTGCTGCGCGGCCCCTTTTCCATATATTAACCCTATAACAAAATGCAAACAAACTTGTGACGTTTGTCGTGCGTTCGTCATACAGAAACTGGGGTAAATAATATTAAAGTAAGGAAATCAAAAAAAAACAAGTAAGAAAATTATATTCGGTCAAGACCGACCATATAATACCCTACACCAGCGGTTACCAACCTATGGTACGCGTACCACTAGGGGGTACGCGAAAATGTCCGCGGGGGTACGCAAAATTTTAGGAATTTGGACATTAAGATTAACCTTTCAATGCTGGTTCCGCATCTGGCTTCCAAAGTTTTCCATAACGTCAGGTTTTTGAGAAAGTGGAGGTCAAAATTCACAAAAAGCGTATTTTTGTGCAATTTAGAGAGCATTTTTTTTTGATATTTTTGAATGATATTTTGAGATCTGACCACTTGTTTTCGATTAACCTGCTGATTCCGAATATGGTTCCCAAATTTTTCTATAATGTCAGGTTTTTGAGAAAATTGATGTCAAAGTTCTCAAAAAACGTGTTTTTGGACATTTTTGAGACGGGTTGTGATAGAGTGGAAATTTTGGTGTTAAGCTAAAAATGCCTTTCATTGTAAATACGAGGGTGTTTCTATCGAAAAGTCACGGAATTATTGATCTGCCCTTGTTTAAAAAGAAAAAACATTTAAAAAAATTATTTAAAAGAAAAACAAAAATTTTTTTTTTTTTAATTTAAAACATTATATTTCCGCTCCCTGTGATATGTTTTTAGAACTTTTTTTTAAAGTTTAAAAAACGTCCGTTGTCTTCATTTTTGGTGTAGAATCGACTGGTGAAATCAGATTTGCAATATTTCAGCCGTTTTTGCTCTGCAGAAAAATCAGCTTAAAATTCGCATTTTCAGATGCAAAAATCAGCTTAAAATTCGCATTTTCAGATGCATGGAACCACCCCAAGGAGCGAACATTTTTCCAACAAAATACCACCATTGTTTTGAACTTCCCTAAATACTTTCATAATACCCGCAGATCAAAAATATCAATATTAAGTCTAATATTTGTGAAGTTTTTTAAAGAAAACAAAAACTCGTTAGGGGGTACGCGGCTGATAAAATTTAAAATTAGGGGTACGCGAGGCAAAAAGGTTGGTAACCGCTGCCCTACACCAGTGTTTCCCGGAAAATGGGTATCAAGCCCAAACATGGACCGATTGGGTCTATCTTTTGTCAAATCTTTAAATTTGTAGAAAAACTCAAACCAAATTTGAGTGAAATAGGTTTCTATTTGTTGCCAATAAACCGCTTAAGTGAATATCGGGCCAAATTTTCACATGGGGTCTAAGTCCAAAAATGGTGTGACTATAATCAAATTTGATTGGGTTATTAAAGTACGCGTTAAACACACAAAGAACAAATTTTAATAAAATATTTTCTATTTTCATGAAAATGTATAGATTTATGAGAATATCGAAAGGTGGTTTGTATGGGAGCTACAAGAAAAACTGGTCCAATTTCTTAAAAATTTGGAATGGTAATTTGTGAATACAAAACATGTTTACCTGGCAAATTTGGAAAGGATACGTATTAAAATACGACTGTCGGGGTAATTTAACCCATATTTAAAGGGGAAGTTTGTATGGGGGAAAGGTGTAAACGTGGACCCATTTTCAATAGCGTTCGTCCTTGGGTCAAAAGAAGCTAAAGTCTCTAATTTCAGACAAATCGGTTAAAAATTGCGACCTGTATCTTGCGCACAACGTTTACATGGACGGATGGACGGACAGACGGACGGACGGACATCGCTAAATCTACTCAAAAAGTGATTCTGAGTTTATCGGTATACTTGAAGATGGGTCTGGGACCAATATTTTGGGTAGTTACAAACATCTGCACAAACTCATTATACCCTGTACCACAGATTGGTGTAGGGTATAAAAATGTAGATGTTTCAATCATCAGTTTCTGTAAGACGAACGCACGAAGAAAGTCACGAATTTGCATGTATTTTGTTTTTGTTACAATAACAAAATACATGCAAATTCGTGAAGTTCGCCGTACGTTCGTCATACAGAAACTGGGGGTTAATATTTTTAACATGGTTTACTAAACATTTCGCGACCCCCAGAAATGCTTTTGCGACCCCCTTGATGGTAGCGACCCACCGTTTGAGAACCTTTGCTCTTAACCAACACCCAAACCAGTGTTGCCAGATAAGAGGGAATTGTCTATGTTCTGATAAAGCCCCGGCGGATATTATTCCCATAACGTTTATAGGGAATGTAACCGAAAAATTGAGGTCATAATCCTCATATTACACCGAAAAAAATAAAAAAAAAAATCGTAGATTTATTTAAAAATTAATTAAATCCGGACCAATCACTAAAATCACTAAAAAAGTTAATTAAACCCGAGTAAAAAGGAATTTATATAAATGTATATTATTTTATATGTTTTCATAAAACCATATACAACTATATGAGTCAAAGTATAAAATTATATCTCACTTTGAAATTTTCCAATTTTTTTAAATGATGTCATATAAAATCATATCTCATTATATTGTTCATAATATATTAATATAAATGGTAGATGTAATCATACGTTGCACATAAAACTTAATCCGATTTCATACATTATTATACGTGACTTTATATCTAATTATGTATAGGACTTTACTAAACAAAAAATCCAGTATCTATTTATGTATAATTATATATGACTAATATAATACCATTTAAAACTATATATGGTGCCATACTAAAAAAATTTCCAACAAAAATAATAGATATAATTACATGTGTCTTAAACGATAACATATCTGTATTTGTATGGTACTATATATACGCAAATTTCGTCTAAACTCAATATATATTTATAAATGGTCGCATATGTAATGGAATATATATTTTGATATAATCATGTATATAAAAAATATTTTTTTGACCACCCGAGTAAAAAAAAATTGTATGGTAAAACATGTTATCTTATAAAATTATATATAATTTATTGGATCTGATTTTGGTAAATTTCATCCGAAAATTGGCCGCGCCAAAGTTATCTCATAACATCTTATAATATATGAAGTTACAGTTTATTACTTGATTGTATACACTCTAAAAAACGCATGTAAACTTACTATTATAAATTGGGTAAATTTTTGTTGAATAGCACGCATTATGTGTTAATATAAACACTAAATGCGTATAATAAATTCAAACCAATTAAACACAGCAAATTAAAAATATTATCCGTTAATTCAAATATTTTACACACAAATGCGTAAATAAAATTGTCGAACAACATACATACACACATGTTAAATAACTAAAACGTCAGATAGAAATATAAGCTTCCGTGGCGTAGTGGCTAAGAAGTGTACTTTCAAATCGAAAGGTGTCGAGTTCGATGCTGGCTGGCGCCGAATGTTTTTTTTTTTTTTTTTTTGTTTTTTTATATTTATTCACCTCTTTTTTATTTAAATTGACCACATGTGGTCAATTTATTCAATTTACACATTCAGAGTAAAATTACCCAATTTATAGTAGGAGTCCAGTTTCCTACTATAAATTGGGTAAATTTCAACAAATTTTGATTAGAGTGTATGATTTCATCCGGAAATTGGCCGCGCCAAAGTTATCCCAAATTATCCATTATCATGATTTTGTATTAAATATGATATGATATGATGTAATTTCATCCGGAAATTGGCCGCGCCAAAGTTATCTTAAAATATCCAATATCATGATTTTATATTAAATTGGATATTTTATAATGTAATTTCATCCGAAATTTGGCCGCGCCAAAGTTATCTTATAATATCTGATATCTTGATTTTATAAAAAAATTATTGGATACATTTTTATCCAAAAAATGTTTCTGTTTTTAGATTTATTTTTAGATATAATAATGTCAAACTGAAAATAAATAAAAAAAAAAAAAACTTCGAACGGACGGGGATTAGAACCACAAGTCTTCCGTTTTGTAATCGCAATCTGTACCCTCTAGACCAGCGGACGTTGTTAGCAAATAACAACTTTAAAAGACTTAGTTTTAAATAAATTGATCGTATCTAATTATATCAAATTGGTCTAACATATAGTAATATATGATTACATCCAATTAAATATGTTATTCACTTGTACACAATTTTCAAAAAGACTTAGAAAATTTTTGATAAAATTTGCAAAAAAAAAAAAAATTGGAATGACGTACAGCGCTATTAGGGGCTTCCATGGTAAGCTTAAACAATAATTTTAATGTAGCGATATGCCTTATTTCCAAGTCATAGGCTTCCAAAGTGAAATAAGACTTTGGCTTATAAGTTTGAAATTTTTCATGGAATCAGCAAATCAGAATTAGATTTGAGATCGGGTTCAAAAAATCATTGATAATTTGATAATTTAAACCAAATATATCTATTATTAACTATATAAATGCAATATAAATTTTTAAAAATGATTGCAAAAATTCAAAAAGTAAAATTTTTTAAGTTCTAAAAAAACAAATGCAAAAAAAAAGTGTTTTCTATTTAAAAAAACAATAAAAAAATATATTTTTTTCTGGAATCGAACTCGGGTTCCCAATAATGATAGATAATTTTATAATAAATTAAATATAGTTATATATAACTATATAACAGCAATATATTTTTTTAAAAATGATTGCAAAAATTTAAAAAAAAAAAATATTTAGTTCCAAAAAAAATAAATGCAATAAAAAAATGTTTTCTATTTAAAAAAAAATAAAAAAAATATATTTTTTTTCTGGAATCGAACTCGGGTTGCCAAAAATTATAGATAATTTTATAATAAATCAAATATAGTTATATATAACTGTATAAAAGAAAAATAATTTTTTAAAAATGATTGCAAAAATTCCAAAATTCAAAATTTTTTAGTTCTAAAAAAATTAAACGCAATAAAAAAGTGTTATCTATTTAAAAAAAATAAAAAAAAAACTTTTTTTCTCGACTGGGCCGGGAATCGAACTCGGGTTCCCAAAAAATCATATGTAATCTTATATGATACAATAAAAAGTTTTGTATAACCATATATGTTGACACACAAAAAAAAAAATTTGAAATACTGGCATATATAATTATATATGGCTAGTTGTTTGGTCAAAAAAATATTTTTTTTATACATGATTATATCAAAATATATATTCCATTACATATGCGAGCATTTATAAATATATATTGAGTTTAGACGAAATTTGCGTATATATAGTACCATACAAACAAAGATATGTTATCGTTTAAGACACATATAATTATATCTATTATTTTTGTTGGAAATTTTTTTAGTATGGAACCATATATAGTTTTAAATGGTATTATATTAGTCATATATAATTATACATAAATTGATACTGGATTTTTTGTTTAGTAAAGTCCTATACATAATTAGATATAAAGTCACGTATAATAATGTATGAAATCGGATTAAGTTTTATGTGCAACGTATGATTACATCTACCATTTATATTAATATATTATGAACAATATAATTAGATATGATTTTATATGACATCATTTAAAAAAATTGGAAAATTTCAAAGTGAGATATAATTTTATACTTTGACTCATATAGTTGTATATGATTTTATGAAAACGTATAAAATAATATACATTTATATGAATTCCTTTTTACTCGGGCAAACAACTAGCCATATATAATTATATATGCCAGTATTTCAAAATTTATTTTTGTGTGGCAACATATATGGTTATACAAAACTTTTTATTGGATCATATAAGATTACATATGATTTTTGGGAACCCGAGTTCGATTCCCGGCCCAGTCGAGAAAAAAAAAAGTTTTTTTTTATTTTTTTTTAAATAGAAAACACTTTTTTATTGCGTTTAATTTTTTTAGAACTAAAAAATTTTCATTTTTGGAATTTTTGCAATCATTTTAAAAAAAATATTTTTCTTTTATATAGTTATATATAACTATATTTGATTTATTATAAAATTATCTATAATTTTTGGGAACCCGAGTTCGATTCCAGAAAAAAAATATATTTTTTTTTTATTTTTTTTAAATAGAAAACACTTTTTTATTGCATTTATTTTTTTAGAACTAAAAATTTTTCTTTTTTTGAATTTTTGCAATCATTTTTAAAAAATTATATTGCTTTTATATAGTTATATATAACAATATTTAATTTATTATAAAATTATCTATCATTTTTGGGAACCCGAGTTCGATTCCAGAAAAAAATATATTTTTTTATTTTTTTTTTTAATAGAAAACACTTTTTTATTGCATTTGTTTTTTTAGAACTTAAAAAATGTTACTTTTTGAATTTTTGCAATCATTTTTAAAAATTTATATTGCATTTATATAGTTAATAATAGTTATATTTGGTTTAAATTATCAAATTATAAATGATTTTTGGAACCCGATCTCAAATCTAATTCTTATTTCCTGATTCCATGAAAAATTTCAAACTTATAAGCCAAAGTCTTATTTCACTTTGGAAGCCTATGGCTTGGAAATAAGGCATACCGCTACATTAAAATTATTGTTTAAGCTTACCATGGAAGCCCCTAATAGCGCTGTACGTCATTCCATTTTTTTTTTTTTTGCAAATTTTATCAAAAATTTTCTAAGTCTTTTTGAAAATTGTGTACAAGTGAATAACATATTTAATTGGATGTAATCATATATTACTATATGTTTGATCAATTTGATATAATTAGATACGATCAATTTATTTAAAACTAAGTCTTTTAAAGTTGTTATTTGCTAACAACGTCCGCTGGTCTAGAGGGTAGAGATTGCGATTACAAAACGGAAGACTTGTGGTTCTAATCCCCGTCCGTTCGAAGTTTTTTTTTTTTATTTATTTTCAGTTTGACATTATTATATCTAAAAATAAATCTAAAAACAGAAACATTTTTTGGATAAAAATGTATCCAATAATTTTTTTATAAAATCAAGATATCAGATATTATAAGATAACTTTGGCGCGGCCAAATTTCGGATGAAATTACATTATATAATATCCAATTTAATATAAAATCATGATATTGGATATTTTAAGATAACTTTGGCGCGGCCAATTTCCGGATGAAATTACATCATATCATATCATATTTAATACAAAATCATGATAATAGATAATTTGGGATAACTTTTGCGCGGCCAATTTCCGGATGAAATCACATATTAAACTGTAACTTCATATATTATAAGATGTTATGAGATAACTTTGGCGCGGCCAATTTTCGGATGAAATTTGGCAAAATCAGATCCAATAAATTATATATAATTTTATAAGATAACATGTTTTACCATACAATATTAAAATTTTAATTATATGAATTAAAAATTTAATTAAAAAATGTCTCGAAATCCATGAAATTTTTCAATTAAAAATCGAATCGAAACCTTAACTAAAACTCGATTCTATATCACCTTGCACGCCACATTGGAAAACTCGCTATATATCGACATTATATCGAACTCGATATCGATGAAATTCTTAGAGAAAACGATTAAGAAAACGATATCGACTCATTTTGCATACTGGGTATGGTCTGTATCATTTTATACACACCTCAGTGTGAATTAGGTATTATACCCAATTCACACCTGAGCTGAAATCTCGTTCGAACGAGATTTCGATCATATGGTTGTGTATAAAATGATACAATCCATATGATCGAAATCTCGTTCAAACGAGATTTCACCTCAGGTGTGAATAGGCCTTTTTACCTAATTCAATCTCGTTCGAACGACATTTCGATCATATGGTTGTGTATAAAATGATACAGACCATATGATCGAAATCTTGTTCGAACGAGATTTTACCTCATGTGTGAATAGACCTTTACCAATATTTCGTATTTAGCGGTTTTTTTTTGGGGTCCAAGACCAATATTTCGAGGTGTTACTAACGGAATTACAAACTTTTATATACCATACCTTTTATATCACTAAAATGGAGGGTACAAAAATAGCAGATTATTTTGCTAATTTATCTGGCAACACTGCCCGCAAAAATAATATATGGAATTATACTCATGGGTAATAATAATATGCTTTACAACAAGATAAAGTAACGACCGGCAAAAAATTGACAAAACAAACAATATGTCTGAGTTTAAAGTAGACGAATCGTAAAAAAATAAACAAAAACCAACTAAATTAAACTAGAAAACAGCGTATATATTAACTTAAATAAGTGAGAGTGTAAAATTCGGCTGTGTCGAATCATTGATACCCTCCCAAATGTAAAAAAACTAAAAAAAAAACAAGTAAGAAAGTTATAGCCGGTCAAGACCGACCATATGATACCCTACACCAAATGGAAAATGGGTCCCAAGTTCAAACATGGACCAATTAAATCTATCTTTTGTTAGATCTTTATTTAGTGTAGAAAACACATACAGATCAAATTTTAGTGGGGTTTTTTTTATACCCTCCACTTAGTGATAGAGGATATATATAAGTTTGTCATTCTGTTTGTAACTCATAGAAATATCGGTCTGGGACCCCATAAAGTATATAAATTCATGATGCCCGATCGATTTTAAGACATTCTAGCGATGTCCGTCTGTCCGTCTGTCTGTCTGTGGAAAATGCTCTCACGGACAAAATATTGCAAAGAGATGACAGAAACTTAACATATTTATTGGAAGTTCTCCCGAGAAGTTTGGTATTGCATTTGAGCGATATCGGTTCAGCGGTTCAAAAGTTATGAACGAAAATGTAAGCACACCTCAAAAATTTCAGTACATTCAACATAACCTAAAAATACAAAATGCTTTAATTCGGCTTCTGGTTGACATATGTGAACATAATTGAACACCAAATGGTATTTAAACAAGTACGAACATATTTTTTTACAAAAAAAGAAAAAAATCGCGGATTTTTTTACCAAAATTTTTTTCGCGGAATTTTTTTTTTCAATTTTTTTTTTTTTTAAGCTATTTCCTTTTAAATAAAGGTTTTTACAATAATATTTTTGAAATTGTGGAGGGTATCACTACATTCGGCAAGGCCGAATTTAACTTTTTTACTTGTTTTTTTTTTGTCAATAGACCAATTTCACTGAATATCGGTCCAAATTTTTATATGGGGGACTAAGTCCAAAAATGGTCCAATTATATTCCTATTTGATTAGGTTACTAAACTACACGTTTAACACCTAAAAATAAAATGTTTGCCAAATATTTCCATTTTTATGAATTTTGAGGGAATTATGTGAATACATATCGGGAAGGTGGTTTGTATGGGGATTACCAGAAGGACTGATCCGATTCCTTTGAAATTTGGAATGGTGATTTGGTCATACAAAATTTGATTACCTGCTGATATCTATTATAATATGGTTATTAGAGTCATTTAAGCCGAACCTAAAGGGGGCGTTTGTATGGGGGCTAGGTCTTAACATGGACCGATCTTCTCCAATTTCAATAGGCTTCGTCCTTAAGTCGTCGTATGCTTAAGTTTCAAATTTCAAGTCAATTGATTGAAAATTGCGACCTGTATCCGATGGATGGACAGACGGACGGACATCTCTAAATCGACTCAAAAAGTAATTCTGAGTCGATCGGTAACTTGAAGGTAGGTCTAGGACCAATATTTCGGGTAGTTACAAACATCAGCACAAACTCATTATACCCTGTACCAAAAATGTGTGGTGCGTTGGGAGCATCTTTCCCCTTAATACAAATGTTAACAAATCCATTTATTATGATATTTGCGGTTAAATGATATTTATTGTTATATTAACCCCGACCCCAAGTGGGCGCCGGTAGAAATTACATTTCCTAATGATTTTTTTTGTAGAGAGTTGTTTTAGTTCCTCAAGGGAAAAATTTTCCCCCCTGGGCCGATTTTGCCCATTCAATAAATTAACCATCCTATGACCATATGCGATTTTCGTGCCAAAACTTCAGGAGCCTATCTATTTTGGTTTGGACTGCAGTGTGCTTTCCACAGACTGACAGTTGGACGGAAAGACTAGCATTCACAGAATGTCTTTGAATCCATTACTGAACAATAGTATGTGAATATACTTTATATGGTCATGTTTCGATGCGTTCCACACGTAATAACAAAGTGAGTATACCACCATACTGTAACTGGAGGGTATAAAAAGAGAACCAGATAATAATAATCCATTTGATTAAAAGTATTTTAATTGAAACTAATTTGATTTGTGACAAAAAAAAATAGTAGTATATCATTTTAAACGATTTCATTTATCACACACACACATGTTCTATTCCTTTCACTTTTAATTTCGACACAGGTTCTTCTCGACTTCTCTCTACAGTTCAATTTGTTGTTGTTTTTTTTTTTGTGATCTTGTTTTGAAGAGGGCACACAATCAATACCTACCTCACATATTACTGTTTATATTTTTGTTGGTTTGTTTAGCTAGTGTGATAAACAAGATTAGACTCGTTTTTAATTTAGGTAGATGCTTATCCTAATTAATCTCTTTGTTTTTAAGTATTGTTTTGGAAAATTAGTACTTTTAAACAATTTAAAAATAAAATAAAAATTTTTTGACAAAGATCATAAGAAATTCTGAACTTAAGCCAAGGGGCAGACCTTGCTACTAATCATCGAAAATGCGACGCGACCTTATACACTTGACTACAATAGTTCTGCGGATCGAAAATCCGGTCTCTTAACTTTTCCATCACATCAGATTTTTGCGAAAATTTAGGACAACCCGTAAAAAAAATCGCCGTTTTGTGTTTTTTGGGAAACTCATAGCGGATAAACCTGCTGTGAAGGTAAAGTTCAAACATTACTCTTTGCAGAACTCATTCCGTCAGTTGTCTTAACCCTTTGGGTACCAATTGTCTTTCAATGATGTCTTATTCCTCAGTATCGAGAAAAACATTTTCGGGAAAAATACCTTATTAAAAGACAATTGGTGCTCCAACGGTTAAAGCGACTGACCAAATAAGTTATGCATCTTTCCTCCTCCTCATAACCTATTTTCCTGATATCAACACAATGCCCTGCATTAATAGGGACATCCCCTGAGTGTGGGTTCAACGAAAAAAAGTCGTCAACACATTGGGTTCATCCGCTATGTTTTATTTATTTATTTATTTATTTATTTATTTATTTATTTATTTATTTATTTATTTATTTATTTTTTATTTCAAATTTAAGAACCAAGCCTTTAAGGCCAAATATGGTTCAAATACTACTCCATTATAAATAATTACAAATTAAGAAAAAAAAAAGTTGTTTTTTAATAAACAATTTCTTAAAACTAAAAAGTTATATAATTAACCTAAATACTAGAAACTAAAAGCCCTAACTAGCCGATAACAGAAATTTATATTAAAAATTATATGGTGAAGTGTGGAGAAGGGGGGGTGTAAATTGATCAATTAAAGAGCATCAAAATGTTGTTTAAGTTTACGCTTAAAGGTGGTATCTGTGAATTGAAATAATTTTAAATTTATGGGTAGGATGTTCCATACCCTAGTTATACGTACATGAAAAGATCTTTCATATATAGATGAGGATATACGGTGACATATTATCTGAGGGTTTCTACTTGATCTAGAAAATCTAAAATCATCTCTAATGTACTCGGGACAGTTTCGCATAACGACTTTTCGAAAAAGTAACAAAATTCTCAATTTGATAAAATTCTCAAAAGAAAACCCAACAAAGTCCTTTACAAAGGGAGACACATGATCCCTTAATCTCAGTTTGTCAAATATGTCCAAAAACGAGATTTTTTTTATTTTAAATTTCTCAAACACCTAATGGAAAAGTTTGGAGACCGTATTTTTGACCATGAGAATAATTGTAATCATATGATTAGTAGCAAAAAAATATTTTTTGGGGAACAAGACATCATTTAAAAACAATCGGTGCCCAAAGGGTTAAGGCGACTGACCAAATGAGCTCAGCATCCTTAAGAGCAAAATAGCTTTACCCTCGACTTATTTTTAAGTCGCTATCACATCTGGATCATCCGCTATGAGTTGTCAAAAATACCCCAAACGGCGATTTTTTGAACTTTGACTTCAATGTAATAGAAAAATAGAAAATGTTATAGAAAACTTTTTAGACCAGTTTTGTGGTCACTATAACAATTGCAATTAACTGCTTAAGGTCGGGTCCCAGTGGCATCAAGTTTTTTTTTTTTCAAATTTTTCGGTAGTATAATATATAGTATCCGCCAATACTTTTTAAGTAAGACAATAATACAAGTTCTTGATAATCTCCCGATTTGACGATCTGACAAGTTTAAGTTTATTTTTATACACTTCACTCTAGTGATAGAGGGCTTATATAAGCTCGTCATTTCGTTTGTAACACTTCGAAATATAGGTCTAGAATCCCATAAATTGTATATCGATTTCTTACTCTATAACTCTGATCAAACCTACCACTTGGCTACTTGTTCTTTTGTTAGGAGTATTGAATTGAATTTAAGAACGTTCTAATGCCTGGTAGATTTCGTTTCGACTTCTGCAACATACGCGGAATTAGAACGAACTTGTTTTCTCTGTATGCTCACATTCGCTCCCATCGGCCGGATGTTTTCGGCATGTGTGAGACCCAGGTGCGTGAGGATGCTGATCCACAGGATTTCCACATACCTGGGTAGCACTTGCTATCCCTTTTTGTCTTTCATAGGGGCCTTGCGGTATACGTACGTAATGATGTTGTGTACCAGTGCCTGCCACATTTGGGCTCATATGATTCCGAATTTAAGTCCTTATGGCTTAAATTCGGAATCACAGGGCACACATATTGCAATGCGGGAAGTGTGTCTTCCATGGATGCTTTTGACGGCCTTTCTAATTCATACTAGGATCCCGAGCTGTGAAATAGTTATATCAGGAGATTTCAATGTTCACAACTCTTTCTGGATCTTCCACTCTAACCATTCGACTTCCGTTGGCGATTACGTCGAGCTATTTGCCGCGCATAATCACCTGCCGCAAATAGTGAACGAACCAACGCGCTTAATAGACATGTGAATGAACACCAGAAAACCCTCGACCTTTTTTCTTACTTCACATCCCGAAAAATGTGAAGTAAAAACATTTGCACCTCTTGACAATTCATATCAGTGCACCATTTCCGCATCTTTCTCGTACTTCGACCTTCGTAACGTTTCAACGACAGCTACGAAGAGTTTTTTATATATGAGAAGGCTCCTTGGGCGTTTCAACCGGAAACTTTGTTTCCTCGACGGCAACGTCAACGCCGCCGCGAAAATGGCTGAACATTTTATTGTGCTTGGAATGAAGACATTCATTCCATCGAAGCTCATTTCGGCTTAACCAAGGGATAAATGTTTGGTTTTCTCAGACTTGCAGGAATGCAGTCAGACTAGAGATGGGCACATGAGCAGATTAGAGCGTGATTCACGTGATTTTAATTTTATTCACGTGATTGTGAGTGAGTGTGAGTGGAGAAAAAAAATTGCGTGAGTGAGTGTGCGTGAGTAAGATTTTTGTGTGAGTTTGCTTGATTTATTTTTTCTTCTTTTTCCTTTCATACCAAAAAAAGCAACTAAAACATTATAAAATTTGGCTTAACTTAAGATTTCGTCCCAAAAATGAAAAAAAAAAAATGTAAAATTTCGCTGAACTTTAAATTGTGCTGAAAATTTTGAAAGATTTTTTTAAATTTTAGCTTTTGAATTTTTTTTGTGTAAATAAGAGTTTCGTAAGTGTGAGTCAACGTGAGTGTGATTGAATCTTGCGTGAGTGCACGTGAGTGTGAGTTGTATTAAATTTACTTACGTGATTGTGAGTGAGTGTGAGTAGAAAAAATACGCTCGTGAGTGAGTGTGCGTGATTCAAAAATTCCTGTCGTGAGCGTAGGTCAAAAATCACTCACGCGCCCATCTCTAAGTCAGGCAAGATCTGAGTGTGCAGAAGTACTTAAAATTAGTCGGGAAAGCTTCTTTACGAACAGCGACTTACTGCTAAAAGAAGTAAGAGCTTTTGGTCGTTTGTTACAAGAGTCAAATAAAATGCTAGTTCATCTATGCCGACTCTTTTAAAAGTATTTCCTGAACCGGTTGATACAGCTTACCTGTCAGCTGGCCTCTTCGCAAGAAATTCTTTCTTGCCAGAAAGCAATCAACCACTGCCCGAACCCGAGAGTGTGCAGAAGTACTTACGATTAGTCGGGAAAAGCTTCTTTACGAACAGCGACTTACTGCCAAAAGCAGTAAGAGCTTTTGGTCGTTTGTTACAAGAGTCAAATAAAATGCTAGTTCATCTATTCCGACTCTTTTAAAAGTATTTACTGAACCGGTTGATAAAGCTTACCTGTCAGCTGGTCTCTTCGCAAGAAATTCTTCCTTGCCGGAAAGCAATCAACCACTGCCCGAACCCGTGAGAGGTATCCCATACTATGCCCATGATATTTTTTCGAGCTCGTGCATTTAAAGGGTGCTTGCGGATCTTAACGTTAATAAGCTGCAGGAGGCGGATGGTATGCTGAAATAGTGCTCTTCGACGTTAGCGAGTCCACTGCCCAATATTTTCATACTGTCGTATCCTGCGGGAGTCTTTGTTGGAAGGTTGCCAATGTACAGTCAATCCCCAAAAAGGGTGCAGCTAATAACCCTGTTAATTACCGCCCAATCGCAATATGCTATGCGCTCTCGAAGATGATGGATATCGTGGTAATCTTGTAAGGTATCTGGAGACTAATTTACTTTTAAGCGATCGACAATATGTTTTTCGCAGGACTCGTTCTACAGAAGACCTGTTGGTGTTCCTTTCGGACCGTTGGAATCGTTCGATTCATCATTTTGCTGAAAGTAATGTAGTTGCTCTAGATAACTCCAAAAAGTTTGATTGTGTGTGGCACGAAGCGTTCATATTTAAGCTTGATGTCTTTAAAGTCGGTAATGACTTCTCTCGATTTATTTCGATCTTCCTCAGAGATAGTTCTATACGTGTTGTTATAGATGATGGGTTCCGCAAGGTTTTGTTCTTTCTCCTACCTTGTGTCTTATTTTTCTTAACGACCTTCTAAATCAAACTTTAAGTCCTACCTACTCTTCTGCCGATGACAGCAACATTTTTCAGTCATTTTCCTTTGATCGTAGGCCAAGCCTTGTTGAGGTTGAACGCAAAAGGCCAAATATGAATGACAAACTTAATCAAGACCTGTTAACAATCTCTGAGTGGTGTCTTGTGAATAGGGTCAAGTCCAATGAACGCAAGACCCAATGTTGTATGTTGGCCCACAGGACTGTGGAGTAAGAGTGTCATCTGTACATATGGGGGGTATAAGTATCGTGGAATCGGGCACTCTTGATGTTTTGGGCATGAAAATTCAGTGTGATGTACGTTGGAATAAGCAGAGGTACAGATATATGACAATTTGCGTTTGAAAAAGTAATAAACAAAAACCATATGGTATTGTTTACGAAATTTTATCACAAATCGAAATCTGAGCGAGATGGAAGATAACAGTTATACAGTGAGAATGCAGATTGTTTTTGGTCTCTCTTTGCTTTAGTAGCTTTTTAAACCGACTTAAGGAGTCATCACCTCATCCGATCTCCTTACAACTTATACCAACTACATCTGACGGAAGATGGAATACAACTCACTATGGTCACGGGCTTCAAACTCTAATTTGGAACTTTTGAACCGTGTCCAAAGGAGGGCGTTGATGCTTATCAATGACAACATAGCATCGTCGGAATGTGGGTTGTGTGACTCTGTTCGATCCACTCAAAAAAAACAAGAAACTTAAACTTTGGAAAATTTTTCTTCAAAATAGTTTATAAATTTTCCCACAATTAAGTTAAAATTAACTAAAAGTTGGGAAATTTTCCCAACTTTTAGGAAAAAATTTTTGTTCATGGACTGTTAAATAGGCCATAATTTTCCTTAAATGGAATTCCCTAATACATGGAAAAAATTCGTACCGCTAAAGAAATTTTCCCTAAATAAATGAAAAAAAATCTTTATTTTTAAGACATATTTCTTAAAACAAAATTTAGTTCAAAAAATTCAGTTTTAGGACGTAATTTACTTCCAATTAGTTCATCATATTTATCTTCTTTAATTTGAGGAAGTTTTTTCCACAAGTTAAGTAAATTTTTCGTAACATGAAATTGTTTAGTTGATTTATTTTTTTTTTCATGCTTGCTTGTAGTTCACATTTTGTTTATTATTTGTAGTACACTCATAAAAATTTGTTAGTATTCCTTACAAAAAAGTCTGTTACCATTACTAATAAAGTTTTCAATTTGTGCCCGATAACTTTTTCAGTTACCATTACAAACTTTGGTTTTCAAAAATTAGTAATCTTAAAAAACACTAAAAAAATTAGTATTACTAAATTTTTTTGTAAAAAAATTGTAAATTGTGTATTTTAAATTTTTGGTATTTTTTTATTTTTTTTTTATATGTAAACTGTGTATTGCGCTTGTTGTCGCCATTACTAATTCAATGCAATTCAGATTTTGTTTGAATTTTTGAGCTGAAATATGTAAGAGCAAATATTAGATACATTTTTTTTAATACAAAATATAAATTACATACCACATAAAATAAATGCTTTGAAAATTGTGTTGAATAAATTGGTGTTCTAGAATAAAAAATACATTGGCCGTATTCATTTAAACTCGTATACACCAAGTATACCGTATAAACTTACCAAACTTATTTTTTATAAATGGAGTTTGACATAAATTGTATAAATTTATCAGACTTACATATTATACGAGGTGTTTATACGGTTAGATGAATACCATTATTATATTGATATTATTTAAATGGAACACATAAATATACAGTTGTTACCTGCTTTCATCATTTTCTATTTTGTTTTATTTATTGTCCTAAAAAAAGAGTTAATTTTAAACAAAAAATACTTTAACATTTGGTTACCTGTATTTTGTGTTGTAATATTTTGTTGTTTGTACATTTTTTTATTTCTTCCGCTCCGCGACGTTGTCAATTCAAATGCTATTATCCAACTGAATAATAGAAAGAAAGGCCACTGTTGCCAAGTTGGAGGTTTTCCCGCTAAATCTAGCGCTTTTTGTTTGGATTTAGCGGGGGAAAATTGGTTTTAGCGGGAACGGTGCTTTAGCGGGAAAATCTAGCGCTTTTTATTTGGATTTAGTGGGACAAATTTAGAGTTTTTTTCCATTTTTTTCAATCGAAAACGCCAAGTTTGTCGAATTTTAGCGCTTTTTTTTTGTAACTTAGCGGGAGAATTTTGTATTTTCCCGCTAAAATTTTTTCGGCGGTTTCTTGCGCGTTTTTAATGAAAAGTAAATTTTCGTAAAAAAAATAATTTGGAGGTTTTTTTTAAATTTTTCTTTTTTGTCAATCAAAAATGCCAAGTTTTTCGGTTTCCAGCGCTTTTTTTTGTAATTTAGCGGGAAAATTTTAAATTTTCCCCGCTAAATTAATTTTTGGCGGTTTCTAGCGCTTTTTTCGTGAAATTTAGAGGTTTTTGGTTAAAAATAGTTGGCAACAGTGAGAAAGGCATGAAGAAAAGTACACAAAATTACCAATACTATTCTGAGTATTAAGAAATCAACCCTTTGTGTACACTGTACACACTGTTGCCAAGTTGGAGGTTTTCCCGCTAAATCTAGCGCTTTTTGTTTGGATTTAGCGGGGGAAAATTGGTTTTAGCGGGAACTGTGTGTTTAGCGGGAAAATCTAGCGCTTTTTGTTTGGATTTAGTGGGACAAATTTAGAGGTTTTTTTCAAATTTTTCTTTTTTTTTCAATCGAAAACGCCAAGTTTGTCGAGTTTTAGCGGTTTTTTTTTGCAACTTAGAGGGAGAATTTTATATTTTCACGCTAAATTTTTTTCGGTGGTTTCTTGCGCGTTTTTAGTGAAAAGTCAATTTTCGTAGACAAAATAATTTGGAGGTTTTTTTTTAAATTTTTCTTTTTTGTCAATCAAAAATGCCAAGTTTTTCGGTTTTTAGCGCTTTTTTTCGTAATTTAGCGGGAGAATTTAAAATTTTCCCCGCTAAATTAATTTTTGGCGGTTTCTAGCGCTTTTTTAATGAAATTTAGAGGTTTTTGGTTAAAAATAGTTGGCAACAGAGACTGTACACAAGAAAAAAAAAATCGCAGATAGCGTAAAACAAAAAAGGACCGCAAGTGGAGAAGAAAGAAAAAAGAATTGAAAAAGGTCGGTGTTTTTTTGAATTTTGCATATCTTGTCTTTACTGCATTTTGTTCCCTTTTTTATATTTTTTTTATTTGAAAGAAAACAAAGTAGTTACAATGAAGCAGACAAATAAGTTTTACCATTAAGGTGTGATTAGACGAGAGAGAATTCCCCTAGATTTAAAGTAAAAAACAACTCTGTGGTAATTTTTAAAATTGGAATGTCAAATTAAATTTTATTATATATTTTTTATTTACTTTAATTCGGTTTCCAATCTACAAATTATTGACTAAATGTGCGAAAACAAATAATAATATTATGAAAATGTTAAGCAAAAACAAGTATTAAAGAAATGAGATTTGACACAAAGTCAAAAGTATATTACCACAGAGTTGCGTTTTACTTTAAATCTAGGGGTTTTCTCTCCCGTCTAAACGCGCCTTTAAAATAAAAAATAACTAACTATATATTTTTTTTAAATGTTTTTTTTAATTTCCAAATATTTTAATAACATTTTCTTTTTGTATTTCATTAGTGCATTACTTTTCTAGAAAAGAAAACCGAAAAGTTAATACGAATTTTTTAAAAAATCAACTGAAAAAATTATTAAAAAATCAGTAAAAAATTAATAGTTTGTAACGCGAGTTTACTAAAACGAATTACAAAAAAATATTTTTTCAGTACAATTTAGTAAAAAAGTTGTAAAGTTGGGATACAAACAATTTTACAAACTTTTTTACTGACGTATTTTTTTGAGTGTATATGAAAAAGAGAGTTTGGTCTTGTATAACAAGTAATAAATTTAATGTTTACATTTTTTTCTACACATGTATGTGTTAGGGAAAAAATAATATTTTAATCACAACAAAGGCCTTGGCTTTGACGTGTTTTCCCATAGTCTGGGAACAAACGTTAAAGACAAATGCTCTTATTCATAATACTTATAACAGACTTATTGTAGGTTTATGTGGCAATTATTCCTGCAATATCTGTCAAATAAACCTACTTTAAATGTATTTCAGGTTTTATGAATAACCACAAAAGTCTTTGTTGTAATTTAACTTTAAAAACTAATGAAATTTATTACTTGACCATAAGAAACGAACGTTTTTTTTTATATTTTAAATAAAAAATGTACATAATGAGAATTCTGTGTGTTTTCACATGCTATTCTATAAATAAACCAATAAAAATATGAAATTAACTAATTTTTAGGAAAAATTTCCTCATCAAAAATGTTTTTTTAACTGAAAAATGGGAAATTTTTTCCCACTTTCTAGTTCAAATTGGTCCTAATTTTTAAGAAAAATATGGACTAAAAAGTAGGAATACATGGCAATGGAGCTAAATCATTATCAATTTTCCTTGGATTTAGTTAATTTTCCCATTTTTTAGTTAGTTTTTTTTCTGAGTGTCGATATTGTTATAAAAAATGTTCTGCTGAGATAAGTGAACTTATCCCCAGGGCCCGAGTTTTGTTCGCAGCACTCGGTTTGCTAGTATATCACATCCGTTTGTTGTCGATTATCCAGTTGATCGCACATCGCATTACAACGAAGGTTCGTTTATCAGTTAAATAAATTTAATACTTTTAAAAATGTGAAATTAAGTAATACTTAACGTAAATATAATAAAAAAAATTAATTTGAAAATATTTACAGAGAACTGGATGGTATATTAGATTTTAATTCGAAATTTTCTTAACTTTAATAAGACATCTCGTAAATTTTCATTTAGACAAGTAGTCAACCTTATCTTGTTCTTTATGATGGATGAGATAAATTGTATTAAAATAAATATTTCCACAACTACATATTATTTTTACAGTTTAAAAATGTCTTGATATAAGATGATTTTATCATGATTTATTTAACTTAGTAATGCATATTTAAAAAATAATTATTTGTGTATGATAAATATATGTGATAAACAAAAGTTCCTTGGCCTACAATTAGAAAAAATTTAGAACACAGAGATTTAGGCGGTATTTACCATCGTCACCATCTCCAATTACAAAAAGTCAAAAAACAAATATTTTTGAAGCAAATAATAGGGAATTTTGAACGGAACCAAAATTAATTATTTCAAAAATGTTGATCGGCTACCAGAGTTAACGTTCTAGAACTTTTTTAATAAAAAACAACCCTCCCTACACCAGAGTTTCCCGGAAAATGGGTCCCAAGTTCAATCATGGACTGATTAGATCTATATTTTGTCAAATCTTTAAAAAGTGTAAAAAACACTCTTAAATCAAATTTAAGTGAAATAGGCTTCTTTCTGTTGACAATATACCGTTTTAACTGAATATCGGGCAAAATTTTCAATTGGGGCGGGCCCAAGTCCAAAAATGGTCCGATGATAATCAGATTTCATAAGGTTGTTAATGTATGCGTTTAACATACACAAACAGAATTTTAATTAAATATTTTCTATTTTCATGAAATTTGAGAGATTTATGTGAAAACCGGGAAGGTGGTTTGTATGGGAGCTACAAGAAGAACTGGTCCGATTTTTGGAAAATTCGGAATGCTGATTTGTGTAGATCAAACATGATTACCCGCCAAATTTCGAAAAGATACCTATTAAAATGCGGCTATTACAGTCATTTGAGACAAAACTAAAGAGGACCTTTGTATGGGGCTAGGTCTAAATATGGACCGATTTTTTCCAATTTCAATAGGCTTCGTCCTTGGGCCAAAAGAGGCTTAAGTTTCCAATTTCACCAATTACATGGACAGACAGAAAGACGGACGGACAGTCAAAAAGTGATTCTGAGTCGATCGGCGTACTTAAAAGTGGGTCTAGGACCAATATTTCGGGTAGTTACAAACATCAGCACAAACTCATTATACCCTGTACCACAGTGTGGTGTAGGGTATAAAAATTATATATTGCTTATTTTATTTTTACTACGTACTAGCTGGCCCGGTCCGCGTTGCTGGCCCAAATATAAGATTTCGTCTCGCTTCAAATATATAGCCCTGCAAAAAATGTAATGAATTTCTTGGCTTAGAAAAATTTGTGGGTGTGGTTTTAAAGACCCGATTACGCAGATAATCATCTTGAAATTATATTTTAGGAACTAAAAAAAATTACCAGGTCTTAGACTTTGCGATCTGTACATATTTTAAACTTCTTTGGTATTATTACGAACAACACAAAAATAAATTACGCATATCCTTCGTTCTTATCGTGAGCTATTGTCTGGAGTTCAAACAAACCTTTATAGTTTTCCCGAATTTTCCATTTTCCCGGGACACTTTTCTCATTTATATTTCCTTAAAAACCTAATTGGAATTGGAACATAAAAAAATCGGTCCGGTCATTAGTAGTGGACACATTTAGACAAAAGTGGGCGTTAAAATTTGTGTGCTAAGTTAAACTTGTACATATGTTAACAATACCCAAGGATTTAAAATCATTTCTACCAAGTTTAAGCGGAATCTATTAAGAACAATTTTTTTTAATCGAATTAGAGTAAAAATTAATTTTAGATATATCGAAAAAAGTGGACGACGACATTTTTTATTTCCGAACAATTATATGGACTATTACTAACATTAAAAAAAAATAGCCAAATCGGTCCAGGCGTTCTCAAGTGTTGCAAATTTTAAGGATATTGAAAAATGTTGGCTTGAAGTGGTGGAGGACAGTAATTATTTCCGTAAAATCCGTACTATAATGATCATTAAAGAAAAAAATTACCAAATCAGGCAAGTCGTTCTCCGATTTTAGATGTATTGAAAAAAGTTGGTGTGGACAATTTTTTCTTTCCATAAAAACCTTAGTTGTACTATCACGAACGTCAACAAATTCTACTAATAGCCAAATCGGTCCCGCCGTTCTTCAATTTTAGATTTATCGAAATAAAAGTGGGCGTGAACAATTTTTATTTTCGTTTAAACCTAAGTTGGTCTATGGCGAGCATTTGAAAAAAAGTTTAGCCAAATCGATCGAGCCGTTCTCCGATGTTAGATATATCAAAAAAAGGAGGCGCAAAAGTGGGCGTGATTTATTTATTTCTGAAAAAACCTAAGTCAAACATTTTAAAAAAAAATAAGACGAACATTAAAAAAAAAATATTTAACAAATCGGTCAGTTCTGAAGGGTCAGTTACCAACGAACTACATTTTATTTTTATTTATATTTTATTATTCTAGAATCTCAAATAATTAATTATATATCTTATTTTTCTATAGAGCACATTTTATATATTCGAAAAAAAAGAGTGGGTCGACAACTTTTCTTACCGTAAATAACTTATTTAAATTTAACCAACTCGGTCCATCCATTTAAATGTGGGCGTAGAAATGGAGAATTGTTCTTTCCGAAAAATCTTTGTTGGACTATGACGAACACTAAAAACAAAATTAGACAAATTGATCCAGCCATTACATGATTTATAATATATATATTGGGAAAAGTGAGCGTAAATAGGCGTGGACAATTTTTCATTCCATAAAAATCGTTTGTGGACTATAACCAAATCGGTCTAGCAGATATAGTTCTTTCGATACATAGAAAAAAGTGGGCGTGGGAAATTTTACTATCCGTAAAAACCCTAGTTGAATTATGACGAACATTTTCATCAAAAATTAGCCAAAGTGTGCGTGGTCTATTTCTTTTTTCGTTAAAACAAAAGTTGGAATATGATGAAAATTCATTTAAAAAAATTTTGTCAAATCGGCCCAGCCATTCTCAGATTTTAGATAAATTGGAAAAGTGGGTGTAAAAGTGGGCGTGGTCGATTTTTCTTTCAGTAAAAACTTAAATTGGATTACTACGAACATTTAAATAAAAAATTACCCAAATCGGTGCAGCCGTTTTCCGAATTTAGATAAATAAAAAAAAGTGGGCGTAAAAGTGGGCGTGGTCAATTTTTCTTTACGTAAAAACTTAAGTTGGACTATGACGAACATTTAAAAAAAAAAATTGTCCAAATCGGTCCAGCCGTTCTCAACTGATGCTGTTACCAACGAACGACAATTGATTTTTATTTATATAGATTAGTTGTTTTGACTACAAATGTTAGTAATTTTTACTACATAAGTCAGTTGTTTTTTGTCAGTTAAGATAACTAACATTGTTAGTTGATTTAACTGAAAAAGTAGTTGACCCCAAAACAAAGTAGTTATTTTAACTGACATTTTCAGTTGATTTTACTAACATAAATTTTTGAGTGTATAATTTATGCTGACTAGTGTAAATTTTAATTTTAACGGTTGCAAATGCAACTCTGTGTGGGTTAAATCAGAGTCATATACGGCGTTCACACTTGCTGTTTTGAAGTGTTCAAGAGTGAGATGTTTAAAAAAGTCTTTGTTCTGTGTCCATTACGTTTTTATTCTGCTACTGGTGTTTTGTTGAACAACTTGTTTAAGGTCGCTAGTGTGAACTCCATAATAGAGTAGTCCAACAAATGGCGTTTGAAAAAGTAGTAAACAAAAACCATATGGTATTGTTTACGAAATTTTATCACAAACCGAAATTCGAGCGAGATGAAAGATACCAGTTTTACAGTGAGAATGCAGATTTTTTTTGTCTCTCTTTGCTTTGCGTTTGAACTTTATACGGAGTTCACACTAGAGAATTTATACTCGTTTAAGCCACTTGTTTAAAAAAGTAAACAAAATCGTTCACACTACATTTTGCTCGTTTAACGCTGAGTGTTTAACGTTTGTAAACAAACGCACATAACCTAATTCTGAAAAAAATTGCAAAAATATTTCTAAAATCCTTTTAAACTTTGGCGGAAGACAAGATATTTAATTTTTTTATAACATTTACATAACACCACTACACGGAACACCTTTTTATTGACTAATTCCAAGTAAATAGGAAGATTTTTTTGTTTTTTGTTCCGGACCTGTCCGAAGCTGTTTGCATATTTATACTTTGATGGAAGGCACAATTCACTATTAGAGCAGCTTTTCCAATATAATTATAAATAAAACACACAATTTTTTTTGATTTTTCAGTAATTTTTATTAGTTTTTTAAATATTTATAATTTCTCAATTTTCCAATGTTTTGCTAAGAAAATGGCAGGCAGATACAGAAGCTGGTAGCTATGAAACCTTTTTTTTTGGCATAGATTAAAGAAAAATTAAAAGGAAATATACCGAACCCTGCCTTTGAAATGTTTAGCGAAATGTTCAACAGGGAAACAAGTCGAATTTGATTGTTTAGCTGAACAACCAAATGTATGGGGAAACAAGTCAAATTTTGCTCGTTTAGCGCTTAAACACTCATGAGATGTTTAAAGTCGGTAGTGTGAACTCCGTATTAGTTTGGCATTGCCAGAATTTTCCAATTATCTATGTCACTATGGGTTAAATCTTTAAGTACAACCACTGTTGCCAATTATTTTTCACCAAAAACCTCTAAATTTGACTAAAAAAGCGCTAGAAAAAATATTTAGCGGGAAAATTTTAAAATTATTCCGCTAAATTACGAAAAGGCGCTGAAAACCGACAAACTTGGCGTTTTTGATTGAAAAAAAAGAAAAATTAGAAAAAAACCTCCAAATTATTTTTTTTCACGCAAATTGACTTTTCTATAAAAAAGCGCTAGAAACCGCCAAAAAAAAATTAGCGGGGAAACTAGTGTTTGGAAATTCCCGGACTTTTCAATTTCCCGGGAAACGGGAAAAAAATTATTTATTTCCCGGGATTCCCGGGAATCCCGTGAAATTTTCATTGTTAATGTAAATCATAAAAAACATTAAAATTTGATTATCTTTTTATTAAAAACAGTTTTATTAGAGATAAACAATTAATTAAAACATAAAAGTTAAAAATCCTGAAATACAATAAAACAAAACAAAAAAAATATTGCAACTTTTTCCTTCACAAAAAATCGCAAAAAATTTAAAACTGCGTTATTCGAGAAAAAACCAATATAGTTGGTATCACTTTTAATATTTATTCTGGAAATGTTAATTCTAGATTCAAAATTTTTATATTTTTTTGACAGTCTTATCAAAATTATCATTAACCGACGTATATTTTTTGACTTTTTAAGTTTTTTTCATGATATTAACATACTTTTTACACTTGGTCAGTTTTCCTATGAATATATATGCACTGTTCTTCCAAATAGAAAAAATACAAAAAATATCAAATGTAATTATACCTGTATATAAAAAAATGGTAAAAATTAAAGTAAAATAAACGTTTTTATGTAAAAAGGTTAATTTTACAAAATTCCCGGATTTCCCGGGAAAAATTACAAAAATTCCCTGGAATTCCCGTGAGTGTTTTCCCGGGAATTCCCGGGAAATCCGACCCGGGAAATCACGGACCCCAAACACTAGGGGAAACTTAAAAATTCTTCCTCTAAATTACAAAAAAGCGCTAAAAATTTACAAACTTGCCGTTTTTGATTGGAAAAAAAGAAAAATTAGAAAAAACCTCCAAATTATTTTTTCCACGCAAATTTACTGTTTGTGGATTTCACTCTTAGCGTTCCCCCTAAAAACAATTTTTCCCCCTCTAAATTTAAACAAAAAACGCTAGATTTATTTGAAAACCTCTAAGTTGGCAACAGTGAGTACAACACTGATAGAGGTGAGTTGAAAACAATTTAGTAAACTCACCACACCATCATATGTTTATTATTTTCCGACCAACCTTTTGTAAAAGCAGGAGTTTTTGTAAAATTTAAAAAATTAATTAAAAATATCACATAAAATGTCTTTATTGACGCGCAGCTTAACGTTAATAGCACGCCAACCATGTCTTATTAATAATTTAACAAGTAAGTTTAATATTTCATTGAAAGATTTTATTTAAAAATGTATTTTATTTTTAAAGATTCAATGAGAAATTTAAGTGTTACGCCACGCTTTTGTCAGCAATCACAATTGGCCACACAAGATTTCACTGCCATCAAACAAATCACTAAAGAGGAACAACAAGAATGTAAGAAAGTTTTTAACAATATCAATCAACAATTGGCTAAAAATGAAGAAGGTCGCATGTTTGCTGTTGTCCATCTGTGCGGTAAACAATTTAAAGTTACACCCGGCGATATAATACTCGTTGAGGGTTATTGGCCACCCTCCACCGGCGATGAAATACGTTTAGAAAAAGTTTTGTTAGCTGGAGCTAAAGATTTCACATTAATTGGTGCTCCTTTGTTGGAGAACGGTTTGGTAGATGTTAAGGCTACTGTAATAGAGAAAACTCTTACACATACCAAGACCCATTTTAAAAAGAAGAGAAGGAAGCAGTATTTACGTATTAATTTCCAAAGATCCCCCAATACTATGGTACGCATTAATTCAATAGAAGTTACACGTAAAATTGATGAACCCGCCAAACAGCCATTAAATGAAAATAAAATCTTTTAGGAAGTATTTTGAATAAAAGATTGGGTAAGAAAATGTAGGAGTTTGAACGTTCTTTTTTTTCAGCTAAAACATTTATTTTGTTTAATTTAATCTAAAGTTTAATTAATGAAAGCTAAAACATTAGAAATTTTATGTATTGCACTTAAAAGTTAAAAAATGATATGAAATATAAATTAAATCATAAAAAAAACATAACAAAAAACTTAACAAATAATACAAGAATGTCATAAATTATAAAGGATAAAGATAAATACGAAATTTATTAGAAAATAGCACGTTTTTGTTAAAAAAAATCGGATTTATAAATTTTTTTATTCAAAATTAAACTGTGCTTTAGTGGATTTATATTTTTATTATGACCTACACCATTCACAGGTGTAATTCGAAAAATTTTGTAATTCGAAGATTTCATTTGCAATTTAAAGTTTATACTTGTAATTCGAATATTCCGTTTGTAATTCAAAAATTTCATTTGTAATTCGTAGATTCCATTTGTAATTCGAAACCGATAAATTGTTATTTGAAAAAATCAATTCTTATTTGAAAAATATCAATAAAAATTTAAAAATGATAAATTGTAATACGAAATAGATAAATTTTAATTTGAAAAAATCAATTGTAATTCAAAAAGATAACAATTGTATTTAATTAACAGAAGTAATTCAAAAAAGATCAATTGTGATCTGAATATTCTAATTGTAATTCAAAGATTCCATTTGTAATTCGAAAATTTAATTTATATTTCAAAAATTCCATTTGTAAATCGAAAATTCTATTTGTAATTCAAAGATTCCAATTGTAACTTGAAAAATATCAATTTATAAAGAAATTGTAATTCGAAATAAATCAATTAAAATTCATTTGGCATTTCTTCAAATTACAATTGAAGGGCTTATTGTAAAAACTCAATAAGCAACATTTAATTTTATGGTGATTTTTGCATTAAAACTTTTGAAATAATGTAGAAAATATAACTTTAGTAAACTTTCATGCTTAAGATACTTGTTCGAAGGGTTTAAGCTAGACTTCTGCCAAAAATCTGTATGTGGAACATCAGTAGAACGCGAAGATAGACAAAAAAATGTTGCTTATCAAGTTCTTGCAGTAAGACCTTCAATTGATGTTTTTTGAATAATAATTGATCTTTTTCGAATAACAATTAATCTTTTTAAAATTACAATTAAACTTTTTCGAATTGCAATTGATCTTTTTCAAACTACTATTAATCTTTTTTAAATTACAGTTGGGCTTTTTCAAATTAATATTTATCTTTTTTGAATTACAATAAGATCTTTTTCGAATTGCAATCGATCTTTTTGAGTTACAACTGATCTTTTTTGAATCGCAATTGATCTTCACCAAATTACAATGGGAATTTTTTAAGTACAATTGATATTTTTCGAACTACTACCGATATTTTACAAATTACAATTTATCTGTTTCTAAGAACAATTGACCCTTTTCGAACTACAACCAATAGTTTTTGAATTACTCGAATTACTATTGGTATCATTGAATTACAATTGGAATCTTTGAACTAAAATTAATTTTCTACGAAATGCAATTGATATTTTTTTCAATTAAAGTTAACCTTTCTCGAATTACAAGCTATCTTTTTCTTCTCAAATTGAAATCTTTAAATGGAATCTTCCCAAGTTGAATTTTCTATATAAAAATTAATCTTTATCGAATTACAATTGTAAATGGTGTAGAAAATTTAAATTTCCTTTTTATTTGCTTTCTCAATGCATTTCCCTTTGATGTTCCTCCAATTGTACCAATTTAACAAATGTCCTTTCACAATGACGACACACAAAACATGGTGGCTTACATTTTGCCCTCCTAACATGCGCCTCATAACGTGCCTTCTGACGAAAATTATAACCACACTGCAAACAACTATAGCCTTCTACAGGATGTGTAATTTTTATATGAGCATTTAATGCCTGTAATTCCGCAAATGATTTACCACACGTATCACATTGATATACCGTGGCCAGTGGCTCAATTTCAATGTCAACATCAGCAATATGATGCGATTGTTTCATGTGCATACGCAAGCCATACGCATCGACATAACCCTTACCGCATTGTTGTAATCTACATTTATATGGCATTTCTCCCATTTTATGTACCGATAGTAGATGTTTTTGTAAATGGCAATTCTTTATAAAGGTTTTACAACATTCTGGACAAATGAAGTCGCGTTTTTTTGGTTGTTGTTCGTGTATGGTGGCGATATGTTCTTGTAGAGATTGATTTTTTATAAAAGGTTTAGCATCACATTGTGAACAACGGAATATGGCCGGCCTTTCGATACCATGGACTGTCGTTAAGTGTGTCACGGCATAAGAGGCCACATTTGATTCAAATTCATGACAAAGTTCACAACGAAAATAGAAATTTGGTATAGCTCTATGATAGGATTTGGGTTTACGTTTTCGTATTACCCCAGCACCTCCAATTAGCGTTAGAGGTTCTTTAACTGGAAAATTACGTATTTTACGTTTTAAATATTGTTCTCTACTTCTGACATAGGATTTCTTAGGTTTTGATGTTTTAAATTGACTTTGGTATAACAAAGCGGCAGGATTTTGTTCAGAGTTTTTTAGCAGCTCTTGTTGATCTTTAATTTTTAAACGAGACTTTCGTTTTCTTACTTTCTTTTCTTTATATTCCTCCACCGAAGCTGAACTATCAGATTTTGTTTCTTTTTGTTCTTGACTAGGATGATCATGTAGAGAATTTTCAAGTATAGATTCCACTAGCATTTCTGGTTCCACAAAGTAATTTTGTGTATAGTTTTGTTGCTCATGCTGTAGATCTATTTCTTTTTTGCATTCCCATTTTTGTTCGTCATGCAGACTAGGTTTAACGTTTGCCTCCTCCTCCTCCTTCTCCACCACTTCTTCTGCTAACTCCTTTCGTTGTTCTATTAGAATTTTGTGCGATTCCTGACATTTTTGTATTATATCATCTGCCCTTAAGATAGATTCAGCACATTCTTTACATATTAAAGCCTCTGGTTCATCATAGGACGATATCTAAGATATGAATAAAAACATTGATTTTTCACATATTCATCAATTATAACATATTTTCCACCCACTTACCACCACCCCACAGATATTTTCAATTACACTTGGTAAGTATTTTTGCTGGACATGCAAATATAGTGAAAAATTTGTGGTTTTTGCTTCTAAACAAATCCGGCAATAGCTTAGTAACTCAGCCATATTTTCTTTGGTTTTATTTTTACAAAATAAAGTTATTTTTAATAACTGCTTCAATTTTTTTTAATTGAGAGAGGAAAAAAATAACAATTATTTATAGTGTTGCCAGACTAGACAAAGTAGTTCTTGTATTCTGATTAGAATTTTTATACAATATTGGTAACTCTGGAAATTCATATTGGAAAAAGCTACCAGATCTTTTGAGAAGTGGGGAAATTTTCAATTCCTATTACCAAGGTTGGCAAACGAAACGAATAACGGTATTGGTATCGTTTTTTAATTTATTTCGGTATCGATATCGGTTACGGTATTTGAGTGGAATCGGTTACGGTAATATCGATACCGAAACGTCAGTACCGGTACAGACCGGTATTATCGAAAAAATATAAAAATATTTTTGAAAAAATTTCACAACAGCGATTTTGGTCCACAAATGCTTATTTTCAAATATAAAAATTTTTGTTTAACCAAATTCGCCTCCAAAGTTAGAAGATTATGTTATGCAAAAAAATATTAAAATATTAATCTGTCAACAAAAATCCTTGTTCACCCAACCCACATCCCGGATTAAATAAAAATCCCAAAAAAAACTATACTACACGAGTACACTGGCCGTATCGATTTCTTTTCTTTTTTTGAGCTTAAAGGGGCCCAGAAACTTTCTATTGGAAGTCAAAATGACTCCATAGAGATTTCGTGAGGGACAATAATTTCTAGTGTCCGACCGAATACATCTTTTTTGGCCGAAGCCGAATATTCGGCCAAATTTTCACTATTCGGCCAAACCGAAGCCGAAGCCGAATATTTAAAAAAAAAAATATTTATGTAGTAAAAACAAGAAAAAAATAAAAGTCGACTCGGCGGGATACTCAAATGCATGAGAATGCTGTCTAGAATGATTTTATTTTAAGCAAAAAATTTTTTTGGACATTTTTGTAAAAAAATATATTTTAGAGTGTAAATTTTTTTCGATCGAAATTTTTTTTTTTAATGTAAAAAATGTTTTTAGTTGCAAAAACACTTATTTAAATGGTTTTGTGGTTTACTAATGTGATTCAAAGTTAGTTTAGTATGTTTTTTAACACGTGAGCACAAATATTATACAATTACAGTAGAATCTCACAAATTAGAACTCTCACAAATTAGATCTGTCCAGAAATTAGAACCGGCAATTTTAATGTATTGAACGCTCTAAAATTAGAACCTGTGGTTCTAATTTCTGGAAGTTTTATTTTTTTTGTTTGTTTTTATTTACACTACAAAATATTTTTTTTATAGTTTTTTTTAAACTAAATAGGGGAAAACCCGAATTGTATGTAGTAACCGCTCTAAAATTAGAACCAGTGGTTCTTATTTCTGGACTTTTTTTTGTTTTTATTTTCACAATTCCATAAATGTAAGAGAAATCGAAAAATGAAATGAAGATGGGTTTAATGACTGATCAAATAGCAGTGACGATGATATAATCGATGTAACACCTATTATTTCTCATTTCAAAGCCCATAAAAGTGTTTTCTACAAATTTAATGTGTTAAAGTAATTTAATATTAACAAAAAAATGGTTTTGTGTTAAAATAAAGCAGTCGTAACTGTTTTTATTATTATTATTTATTATTTTCTTTGAAAAAAAAAATGTCCAGAAATTAGAACTTTTCAGAAATTAGAACTACCCGAGGAACAAAGTGGTTCTAATTTGCGAGATTCTACTGTATTAGGTATTCGGTCAAAATTGTGGCCGAAGCCGAATAGTGCTTTTTGGCCGAAGCCGAGGCCGAATATTCGGTCGGACACTAATAATTTCCTTATACTCTCGCATCGCTGTTGAACTATGGATTTTTTGGACATTTTTACTACATCCGCGATATGGGTGCCCAAATTTTATTTGTTAATTTTAATGAGACTTCGGGGGAGGCATTTGGAGTTTTAGCGATAGGTTTTCCACCATAGCATAATTTTTTAAAGTGGCTTAACTCGGAGAAATCGCTAATGAAGTTACGATTTCGCGATTTTTTATTACTTTAAGTCTAGTACTCTGTATTTTACTGTGAAAATTTCACTTAAACTTTAAACGCCTCAAATCGCAACAAAACATTTAAAAATCAACAACTTTTGATAATAATAAGAAAGAAACGATCATAACAAAACTGAAATGTAACTTTTCACGGCAATTTAAATTGTCTTGTATAATAAAAATATTGGAATATAATTATTACATACTTGTTGTTCAAATACTTTGTTTTGTTTAAAATTCTAAATCAATATAGTTTGTGAATTTGTGACATGTAAAATAAAATATTTTGATAAAATACTTAAAAGGAACCAAAGATCTGAAGTTAAAGCTAGGAGGTAACAGATCAGAAAAGCTTATTGGGTACGTGGATGCTGATTGGGCACAAAATCGTATTGATAGAAAATCAAATAGTGGATATGTTTTTAAATATAATGGTGGGTGTGTAAGCTGGTCGTGTCATAAACAACAATGTGTGTCACTTTCGTCAACGGAAGCAGAATACATAGCGCTAGTTGAAGCAGCACAAGAAACATTGTGGCTAAGACAACTTCTTGAAGACTTTCATATCATACTTCAAGAACCTACAAAACTTTTCGAAGATAATCAAAGCTGCATCAAGTTGGTCGATACTGAAAAATTTAGTAAACGAACAAAACATGTGGATACTATATATCATTTTGTACGGGACTTAAAGAATAAGAAAATCCTTGAGTTATCCTATTGTCCGACTGAAGAGATGCAAGCAGATATTTTAACAAAACCTTTGACACATGTAAAATTGTCAAAATTCAGAAGTTTATTTCAATTGTATTAATTAAGGAAGGGTATTGGAATATAATTATTACATACTTGTTGTTCAAATACTTTGTTTTGCTTAAAATTCTAAATCAATATAGTTTGTGAATTTGTGACATGTAAAATAAAATATTTTTCTTCAGTTCCAAATAAATAATACTTTCTACAAAAAATGCGTGAAAACTTTTTTAACAATTATTTTTATTTATATTTTGTTTTTATCTAACGCATAATTTTTTTTTACGTTAAAACGTAGAGAAATTCTATTTTCAACAGAATTCTCTACACGCAAAAAAAAACTTGTGTCGGAGTGAGCAAAAATCTGGCATAATTTTACCAAAAATATGCTAAAACTACAACCGACGAAGTAGTTTTCGTAATTTAGCCAAAACACTTATGTAAAAAATTTTGAAGAAAATGCTAATGCTATTTAAGCAAAAACTTGGTAAAATATACCAAAAGAAATATGGTGAAATATACCAAAATTATTTGAAAAGCTGACTAAAAATAATGCTAAAAATTACCACATTTATGCTAAAATAAATTTTCAATAAATTTTTGTAAAAATTTGTATATTTGTTGAATTTAAAATTTTCACAGAATAAATCCATATTAATATAATAAATGTTGTGTAGGATTTAATTTTCCACCGACCAACTGACCCTTTTTGTACAATTTTCTCGAGTGACTGCTGCCTACGCTTCTTCTTGAAGTAAAGGATCCGCTATAGCTTCACGAATTTATTTAAAAGCATCCTGTAAAAATAGAAAATTATTACAAAACATAAATTTTTAATTTAAAAAATTGGTTAACCCCATTGGTCTCTTGGTAAGGAGGAACACTTACTTTGTCATTCCATTTGTAACCCATCAAAACAGGTATGGACTCCCTTGGCTTTGGGTTTTTAGGTTTTAATTTTATAACTAAAGGCAGGATTGGTGTCCACGCTCTTTATTGTAGTGAAGCTCCATAGCTTCAAAAATTTATTTAGCAGTACCCTGTAAAAATATAAAATTATTACCAAACACTAATTTTTAACTAAAAATCTATTAAACCTTATTGGTGTCTTCGGAATGCGGGTATACTCACTTTATCATTCCATTTGTTATTCATCGAAACATACGTCTGGGACTCCATTGGTTTTTCTTATTGAATGGTGTTTTAAGTGATGAAAGCAAAATTAACTTTAACATTCTTTTATCTTACATTTATTTATCTTTTAGAAAACTAATTATTTATTTTTATTTATGTATTAATTTATTTTTATTTTATATATAAATTTATTTTATATATAAATATTTTTATTTTATATATAAATAAACGAACAACGCACGCACAAAAAAATACAAAATGAAAATGGCGGTCTGTATTTGTTTTGTTTTTTTTGTTGTTTTCTTTCGATAAATTTTTGTGCAGGTAATTTGCGTTATTGAGCAAGCTACTTGGTTATTTTACATAAAAAATGAATTATGTTACTTTAACATCGACAAGCATAATATTAGCAAAAATTTGGTAAAAATTTTTTTTTGGTATGAAAAAAGTTTTACCAAGTAGGATTGCTCAATCTTACACAGATTTTTTTTTTGCGTGTACGTTTTGACGTGACAAAAAATACAATGCGTTAGACACAAACAAAACATAAATAAAAATGTTCTGTGCTAGTCACTGATGCCAACTTTTTTTGACAAAAACCCGCTAAATCAAGAAAAAAAATCTCCAGAAAACACCAGATTCAAAAACAGAAAAAAAATTTAGCTATTTAATAGCTAAATAGCATGAAATTTGAAATGTAACGGTTTTTTGAAAAAAAAAATATAACGGGTTTTTAAATAATGTATGTATGTATGAGCTATAGAGTTTTTCACGGGAATTTCCGTAAATTTTCGATCCCGAAATCCGGGGAAATAGAGCGGGAATTCCCGGGAATTTTCATTTCATTGAAATTGTTGATTCAACTTCTATTGATCATTTTGTATGTGATTTTTAGAGATTTTATTAATAATTGATGGCAGAAACGAACGCAGGGACCAGGAGGGCTTAAAAAGTATTTCAAGAGAGACCTAACTAAAAAATATCTTAAAATCTGAGACATACGAAATGAAAAAGTCTCACAATATCTAAATCTTCGATAGGATATAATTACACAGCGTGACAAAACTGACCACTATTTTAGAAAACAAGAGGTGTGACCAACGTTTCTATATATTTGAGACATGCTGATTCGAATGGCGTACTCCGTTTTTCGATGTATGGTACAGTTTTCTTGCAAAATGTCTTTAAAGATTTGCTGATTTCAAGCCAGTTATTCAACAAAAAAATTTGCAAAGTTAATGAATTTAAAATTGTATGGCATGGAAAACAAAGATATGACTTGTAGCAATATTTTTAATGCAAATTTGGTCTAAAGCTTTTCATCTTAAGCCCTTAAATTCGCGAATTTCTTCATTTTTTGAGTTTTTCGCGAAATTAACCGCCAAGTTGGTCTTTGATTAAAAACTTGCTTTTAGTGAATCAAAAAGGTATCCCTAACAATACAAATAGTGGACAAAAAACAGCTATGTTATATGGACCATCATGATGAAAATCGCGAAAAACCGTTTTTTGGAATATGGCAGCATCTCTTTACGAGATGATTTAAGGTTCCATCTTTTACTATATAATGTGGGAACCTTAAACAATTAACTGACCAAAAATTTGGCCAAAAAAGTTTTCATTTGCAAAAGTTATCTTAACAAAAACTATAATTATTGTGGGGTTAACACTAAAATAATAGTTTTTGTTAAGATAACTTTTGCAAATGAAAACTTTTTTGGCCAAATTTTTGGTCAGTTAATTGTTTTAGGTTTCCACATTATATACTAAAAGATGAAGTCTTAAATCATCTCGTGAAGTGATGCTGGCATATACAAAAAAAACGGTTTTTCGCGATTTTCATCATGATGGTCCATATAACATAGCTATTTTTTGTCCACTATTCGTATTGTTAGGGATGCCTTTCTGATTCACTAAAAGCAAGTTTTTTATCAAAGACCAACTTGGCGGTTAATTTCGCGAAAACCTCAAAAAATGAAGAAATTCGCGAATTTAAGGGCTTAAGATGAAAAGCCTTAAACCAAATTTGTATAAGAAATATTGCTACAAGTCACATCTTTGTTTTCCATGCCATACAATTTAAAAATAATTAACTTTCCAAATTTTTTTCTTGAAAAACTGGCTCGAAAGCAGCAAATCTTTAATGACATTTTGCAAGAAAACTGTACCATACATCGAAAAATTTAGAACGCCATTCGAATCAGCATGTCCGAAATATATGGAAATGATGGTCGTAACTCTTGTTTATTTTTTAGTGTTCCGCAGTGTTATCAGAACCTGATACTTTTTTTCAGAAGCTGAAAAATGTTCTTTCTGAGACCTGCACACAAAAAAAAATTAAAAAATTGTGCCCGTTTTTGGTTTAATTACAACCTATAAAGTGGTTTTGGATAACTTACCAAAGTTTTTGCTCTAAAAAACTTAGGTAAATTATCCAAAACCACTTTATAGGTTGTATTATCCCCAAAACGTACACAATTTTTTTATATTTTTTTTTTTGTGTGTGCATTAGGAAAATTTGCAGTATGATTATTTGTTTCTATAGAAAATATTTATGTCTCTGGGCATGATTCTTTTTAAATCGATAAATTTATATAAAACCTATGTAAGGAATGACTCTGAAATTAACGGATTTTTCTTTTAGATACCAGAATTTTTAAATATCTTTAAATTTCTTTAATAATTTTTTGGAGTAAATTTTCTTATAATTTTATTTCTCTGAAACATTTACATTCAGTTTCAGAGACATAATTGAGAACTTCCTCTGAATCAGTTTCGTTGTGTTTTAGAGACAAAGCGTTGAAAACGAATTGTAAAAATGAACTGAGATGAACTGGAATAAATCGAATACGTTTTCACCTTTCACCTAAATTAAAAATTTGATATTCTTCCGAATTTTAAGATTTCAAAATTTGTTTCTTCTTAAAATTAATAATATAGTTAATACCTTTAATAATTACAAGAACAAATTTAAAAATCTTAAAATTCGAAAGAATATCAAATTTTTTAAAATTAGGTGAATGGTGAAATCGTATTCGAGAATCGAGCACTATGAATTTTTATTATATAAACAGATAAAGCGACGTGAAATAACATATTCCCTTAAAAATTATTTAAAAGACTTCGACATAATATTATTACGGCCGTTTTTTTTTTTATAAAAATAGTTCTTTTTTTCTTGAACTTTTTTTTTTTTTGTTTTAAAGGTACACTGAGGGAAAAAATCGTTGTCAAATCAAAAATTTTCATACTCATTTTTAAAAACCTCAAATTTTTGAAAAAAATTTGAATTATGAAGTTGAACTTTATCAAATTTAATATGTTTCGGTCTAAATTTAAAATTTTACGTTTTTGAATTAAGTAATTAAAAACTCACTTTCATTTCATGGTGCTGTCATGTTAAAAATCATCATTTTGATTATAAACATTTTTAAAATGAAGTTTAAACCATTTTGGCAATGACGCTTCAAAAATAATTATTTAAAAAAAAAAGTGTCGTGGTGCAAAATTATTAAAATCAATTTCCAATCTAAAAAAACTACTTAAAAAAATAAGTCATTTAAAATAAATCGCTAACAAAATTTTGTGTTAAAAGTAAAGTGTTAAGATAGTGTTTAAAAACCGTGAACAAAAAAAATAATTTTAAAGAATATTTTGAACAAGTGAAAATTTATATGGAGTATCTGAGTCCAGGAGGGGATCAACAACTTTAAATGACCTCCTAGAATAGAAAATTACCTCCTAGAATATACCTCCATCACATTATTTGAATTCTTTTTCTATACAGTCGCTGCTCTTACGAAAACTCCTGTGTGTATTTAACATTTGTTTTAAGAGACATAAAGAAGCTAAATTGTGAACTTTTGAATGATTTTTATAAGTCATCTTAATGGAAATAGCACAATGCAATTCCATTTATTATTTATAAAATATGTTTTACTTTTAACTTTTATGCACCGCGGATGAACAAAATTTAGCAAATTTGTGGGCATCTTCAAAATTATTTTGAAAATAACATTGGTCTTTTCTTCGGAGCAGCGACGATATATAATTTGTTCCTATATATACTGCAAAAGTAAATATTTAATTATTCTGTTGTAAAATAAATAAATATACATATAAAAAAGTTCAATTGTTTTATTTCAAAGGAAAATTTTAGGAGATAAGTATAAAGAAAATTATATATTTATAATACACATTTTTAAATTAAACATGACTATCATTTTAATTTGATTGTGAGCACCTTTAATTTAAACATAAACATTTTCAAATCACAGTTCTTTCATTTCATTTTTAAAATGTTGTTTGTTACTCAAGTTATATTAAAAGTGTCTACGAATATTTTCAAATTGAGAAAAAACAAACTTTGTTGACTTTTGTCACTGTTTTATTTTCAATATGAGATTGTTTTTGCTTGATTTGAGAATTTTTTTTTCTTAGTGTACTAAATAATATTTTTATGGTATTAATAAACATTATAAATAGTGTAATCGCATTCATAAGGTTTTAATATATTTTTTTGACAAAATTTTTGGGTTTTTAGTTTTTGCAGGAATTCCCGGGATCCCGAGAAATTTAAAAATGAATTCCGCTTTTCCGGGAAATAAAAACAAGATTTTTATTCAAAAATTGTTGACTGGTCGCTTTACAAGTCTGCTCGTCTAAACGGCTCTTTAATAATACCAAAAATTTAAAAAGTGGAAAATTTGAAGTTTTTTTTATTCACAGTAAAAAGTTTTGGGTTAATTTTAATTCCTAGCTGGTGTGTATATATAACAATGCCAAAAATAATTTAATTTATTCCATAAAAAGTTTACTTTTAAAGAGATAAAAAGAGAGTGAGAGAATGGATTTTGAATTTATTTTTGGGTGTTATAACAAAACCAAAATATGGAAATAATTTTACACCTAAACAAGTGTTTATTTGAACAAGGCAGGACTTAAATTTCTCCAAAAATAAATAAAACAAATGTAAGGTTATGTTTTTTAATATTTTTGTGGGCGTACGGACATAGCGCCCAAGGTCTTATCGCCCAAAACCGTAAATGACATATCGCCCACGCTGCGACATATAGCCCAAAATGACAGGTCTAAAAATGTTATTTCTCCCAAAACAAAATTGTCAAAAAATCCAAAATATTTTTTTTGGGCGAAATGTCGAAATTACGACTTCTATAATTTGTTTTATTGTAATAAAGGTTTTCTGCGTAGCCGGCCTTCGGCCGGGCTTAGGGATTACATACTCCATGCATTAAACCCACCCTCTCTGCAAACCAAAGCCATTTTGGTTATCAGGCCTTGTTGAGGCATAACAAATTTGGTAGCGTAAAGGACTGCTACCCTAGAAAACTTACTTTGCGGAGAGGGTGGGTCTAATGCATGGATTTTGTAATCCCTAAGCCCGGCCGAAGGCCGGCTACGCATAAATTAATTAATTTTATGATTATTTTTTGGGTGCTATGACATTTTATAAATATAACATTTTGATATTTGGGTAATATGACATTTTTGATAATTTATATAAATTTAAAGAAAATTGTTAAAATACCCAAAAATAATGGCCATATCGTCCAAAAAATTTTGCAACAACAACTAACACACATTTTTTTTGGGTGGAATGACTTTTTCAAATTGGGCGATATGCACTTGGGCGCTATGTCCGTACGCCATTTTTGTGTATTGAATACAAATACAGACCAAATACATGAATAAAGTTAACATCCAGAGGACTGTTGATTTGTCACCCAAACTCAGCACAACTCTGCATAAAATAAACTGCTACTGCTTCTATATTAAGAAATTATTCCAGGGGGTAGGCACCGTCGTGATCTAAAAATTCCATCTCTCTGCCTTCTGCTTCAAGATTCAGCTGGCCTAAAAGTAAAGTTAACCAAAAATCAATTAAAATGATTGATAAACGTTTGTAGTCAATACTTACTTGATATTTATATTTCGGTCGGAGTAAAATCTTCACTTTCTGGATCACAAATTTTGATAATATAAAGATTTTACTTTTGTGTACATTGCTAACCTCTTTTCTCACTTTCATTATAATAAGCATTTTTTGTTCACTCAATATGACAGCTGTTTTCAATTCCTTGTTAAGTGTTTATCTTAAACTTGATGAAATACAATTTTTTGATGACGTTTGACGTTTATTTTTTATAAGTTTTTCAAGAGAGAAATTTAATTATTTTTTGGCATCAAAATAAAACTGAAAAAAATGACATAAAGATAATCAAATTTGTAATCCCTATATGGTTTAGCATATAACCCATTTCGGATTTAACTTTGAGTTTAATTCCAAAGTAGTTTAAAATGTGCTCCGCTAGGTTTTAAATATAACCCAAAACTTTTTACTGTGTTGTTAGGTTGTGGATGGCGAAAATCGCTAGATTTCCCGCTGCCCGCTAAATCACTTTTTTTCCCGCTAGACGGAAAATAAAAACGCTAGTTTTAGCGGGAAAAACACCAAATTGGCAACAGTGGTGCTAGTTTTACTTACTGAATTTTGTTTAAGAGTCTACGTTTCATGCACGTTTAAAGTAATTCAGGCTTAATGGTCGTTAAAAAGCCCATACACGATGAAAATGGCATTTTCATCCAACAAATTGTACAGCATGGAGTATCGTGTAGGCCCTCTAATAAAATAAAAAAAGACCCGGCAACTCGATTCTTATTATTATTTTTTTATTGGCAACCAGCGCTGCCAACTTTGACGATTTATCGTCATTTTGACGATTTTTGAAGTCAATTTTACTAAAATGACGATTGACGATTTTTGATTTTCGCCAGGAACAAAAATGACGATTTTGTTAAATGAGGAAAAAATGGTAAACTTTTGTCAAAAAATTCAAATTTTGTAAGCAAATTCTTTGAAGTTCACTTAATTTTTTGAAAAGAAACGAGAAAAACCTATATTTTTTTTAAAAAAGATAGCTACTTTTAAGAAAAAAGCTTAATAATTTCGGGAAAAGACAGGAAAAGTTAAAAATTCACCAGAAAAAACATTAAACAAAAGTTTTTTTGGTTGAAAAATAGACTTGTTATTAGAAGTGGTCAATATAAATTAATTGGTGCGTTAAATTTACAACGATCCAATATCGGGATGAATTTTAACATGGGGGATATGCACAAAAAATCAATTTCAATAATCTTCGTCCTTGGGCCATAAGCTTTTCTTAAGTTTCAAATTTCAGGTAAATTATTGATAATTGGGACTTGAAAAGGGTCGAGGACCAATATTTTAGGTAGTTACAAACATCAGCGGAAACTCATTACACTCTGGACCATGGTCTGGGGTATTAACATTTTTAGTATTTATTAGCGTAATTTTGTCATGACGATTTTTTGACGACAAATTTTTTTCAACTTGACGATTTTGACGATTTTTTTTTAAAAAATTGACGATTTCTCCAAAAAAAAGTTGGCAGCACTGTTGGCAACCTTCAAGACAGGTGATATGACAGCTGTTTTCTATAAAATGTAATTTAATGCAAAACTTTGCAATAAAAACACATAATTACTAAAAAGAATTAAAATTTAAACAAATTGTAAACATTAAACATTTTTAAAAGTTAATTTGTTGATATTTTCATTGAATATTAGATAAATTTCTGCTTTATCAACATAACCAAGTGGCAACATTGTTTACATAAATTCACAAATGTCAACAAAAAAACTAAAAAAGAACCGGAATTCTCAATTCTCTCTCTATCTTTTTATCATTCGTTTTCTGTTCTTCAAGAAAATTTAATTTCTGCGCTTGTACAAAAAAATTTTCTGCTTTTCTTTTAGTATAAGTATATATAGAGGTGAATGATTAAGTTCTGAAGGGCCAAAGACAACTATTGAAAAATTTCTAGTGAATAGAAAAAATTGGTTTTGTTTTTAATGGAAAATTTTGTATTCTTTTTTTGTTTTTGTAATTAAATATTTTGGGCATATACAATTAATTAAAAATGGCTTAATAAATAATGAACGGTTTTGTATATAATTTACCACCCCGTCAAGAAGTACACAGTGAACGAAAAGATTTGCAAGGATATTTGGAAATTGAAGTGAGCCATATAAGTTTCATAACGTTGAAAAAACAACAGCCAGAAAATTTATGTAAAATAAATGAAAAAAGTGTAGAAAAAGAAGGAAATTTGTATGACACACCTTCTATAAAAAGTGCTAGAATAAATAATGAAAATAATAAATTAAATGCTAATGAAATTTCACAAGAAATTTATAATATAAAAAAACAAGAAGAAGAATTTTGTCAAAGAAATATAAATAAATCATTAAATAGTGTACTACAAGTTAAATTTGTTTGGTTTGGTGAAAAAAAGGAAGACGCCGCTAATCTCTCTATCAGCTGTGAATCACAACAACCAATACAACAACAATCACCTCATCATAAACATCAGCAAAATATTTATAAATTAAAAAAACGTCAACATTCAAATAGACAACACAAACATAAATTTCATCCACAACAACATTTGCTGTTGTCTGCCAATAATAAACTACGGTACCGTATTTGTACGAGTGCCCCGCTATTCTTAGACTACTTGCGTTCTTGCAAACCCATCGACATTATTGTCTACACCGCCACCTCCGGCACTAGTGTTAGTTGTTCAACATTAGCGAAGCCCCTGGGACAAGCTCAATTGCATTTACCTTCTGTTTTAATAAAAAAATTTGATCATAACATTGCTAAAGGTCATAATTTTGTATACAAAACAAAAGTTTATGCGCTATATCAATATAATAAAACTTCCTCTATTAACGTAAAATCAGGTGAAATACAATTACGTTTCAAAATGTTGTTTGCACCGACGGCAGCTGCCTCAGCTACGGTCGTAGCAGCAAAACATTCTTCTGGTATACTACATGATGAACAATTGACATCATCTTTACATCCTAATCATCATCAACGCCACCATCATCACCATGTTAATGGTAAATCAAAGTTGCCAGAATCTAATCCAGGTAAGCTGAAATTGATTTTCTTATATTCATTTACAGTTTGTTTTGCTTAACGTTTTACTAAGTAGGTCCATACACACAGATTTTTTTCTTGCGTTAAAGTTAACCTTAGTTTTGTGGGCAACGGAGATGTCTATCCCGTTTGCTATCACAAAAAAAGGCTAGACTTCAACGCAACCAAAAAAATGTAAATTCCCACTGACAATTAGTATAAAAAATTTATTGTTTACATTAGTTTTTTTCTTTTTATTACTTTTTGCCGGTTATTTTTCTTTGTTTTGTACATTATTTAATTATGCAATAAATTTTGTCAATTCATGTTTCTTCCCTTTTCTTTCAACTTTTTATTCATTCTGTTTTGTTGTGTGTGCATTTTATTTACTTCAACAAATACAAACAAACGAACTTTGAGTGATCATAGAAATGAGAGAACAAAAGAGCAATTTTTATTATTGCTCTTTTGCCAGGGATGATAAAGTCAGTACAATTGTACTTTTTTTCAGTACAATTTGTTTTCCAAAAGTACGGCAGTACTCCAATTTAGTACAATTTAAAAATTTTCCTAATTCTCATTGTTCTTATAAATACAAAATTTTTATTTCCAATCACAAATTTTATTTCGAATTCTTTAATTTGTGGGATATGAAATCGTTAAAATCAGCACCTTATTTTTAAAAATGTTCGTAAGTCTGTCTGAATTTTTCAATTAACCTCAAAATTTAAAACTTCAGCTGATTTTGGACCAAGGAAAACCCCTATTGAAATTAGAAAACAAAAATCCCATTTTTGCTAAAATGGTTATAATAACAGCATTATAATAAATTTCCTTTCGAAATTCGGCAGGTACAAAAGACTTAAATTGTACAATTTTCTACTAGATACTACTAAAATTTTCTAGCAGATACTACTAAAACAGAAGGGAATATTAATATATATAGGAGAAATATAGTACAATTTGTTAAAAATAATATAGTCAATAATATTTTGTAAAATTTGTAAACAATTATATATGAATAATTTTAAAGTATTATAAATACTACTTAATAAACCAAACTAAACTAAACATACCTTTTTTTACAAATCACCATGATCTCTATGTTAAAGGAATCGGACTTGTGGTCATAATACAAACCACTAATTCTCACATAAATCTTTCAAATAAATTTTGTTGGTAAGTGTTAAACGCTTACTTTAGTAACCTAATCAAGCCCAATTTTAATCAGACATAGGCCCCATTTTTGAATTTTTAGACATAGCGTCCATATAAAAATTTTGCACGATATTCAGTTAAATCAAATAGAAGCCTATTTCCTAAAATTAAGTTTATGTGTATTTCTACACATATTAAAGGGTCTAACTAAAGATAGATCGTATCGGTCCATGTGTGGACTTAGGACCCATTTTCCGGGAAACTGTGGTGTTCTTGTTTAGTAAAAACTAAAAAAAAATTAAAAAAATTAAATTTTTTTAGTACAATTAGGGTAAAAAAGTACACTTTTTTAGTCAAGTCAGTACAATCTTGAAAATGTCATTTATCATCCCTGATTTGTGCACTTGTTATAGAGTAGAGATGGTAACGTGAGCAGATTATTGCGTGATTTAAACTCAATTTTACTCACGTGATTGTGAGCGGAAAAATATTATGTGAGTTCAGAGCTTCGAAGAATGAAATCCTTTTCGAATGAATTCTCAAAAAAATCTATTCCATTTTCATAGTCAGTGAATGCATTCGATTCCATAAATCAATATTGAATGCAGTCCTTGGAATTCATTCGATTGAATGGAAAAAAATGAATGCATTCGATTTCTTGTTCATTCGATTTTTTATCATTCCACTGCGAATGCAATTGATTTTTTAAATAGATAGACCAAAACGAAGCCAAATTTTGGCCCATAGTATCGCCGACTCTCTTTACATACGATGACCCTAATGGGCTCTAATTTTGAATCCAAAAAAATTGGTGTTCTCGAAAATTTAAAAAATGCACATATTAACTGCCTACACGACAAAAGTGTAAAGAGTGTTGGCGATACTATGGACAAAAAATTGGCTCCTTTTTGCTCTATCTTGGTTAGTTTTTTTAGTTTTAAGTTTTTTATGCAATGAATGAATGAATAAGCCATTCGATTTTTCAAATTGAATGAAAAGAAAATCGATTGCATTCGCAAGTGAATGCATTCGATTTTTAAAAATCGAATGAATAAAAATCGAATGCATTCGATTTTTGAAAGTCGATTGAAAAATGAATTGAATGCATTCGATATTTATAAATCGAATGATTCTAAAGTGAATTCATTCAATTCGCTTAAATGTGATTGGGGAATGCAATCACTAAATTTTCATTCAGAATACCAAATCGAATTAAGGAATGAAATTCTTCGAAGCTTTGCGTGAGTGTGAGTAAGATTTTTAGGAACTCTTTAAGAGTACTAGGGGTTACCGCATATTTCGATTCGAAACGGAAACGTTTTCGAACAGAGTTTTCTTTTGACAAATAATTAAAAAGTTCGGTAAACTTTACTTATGTCGATTTTTGCGTGAGTTTGCGTGATTGATTTTCTTTTTATATTTCATTTCGTCCCGGAAAAAGCAAAACAATTTTGTAAAATTTGGCAAATCTTTTAATATTAATAAAAATTTTGTTAGATTTTTAAAATTTAAATTTTTTTATATTAAAAAGAGTTTCGTGAGTATGAGTCAACGTGAGGGTGAGTGAAGCCTGTGTGAGTGCACGAGAGTGTGTAGGGTTATATAGTCGCAACAAAAAGTCGACTTTTCGACTTTTTTCAATTTCTAAAAAGTCGATTTTTCGACTTTTCGACTTTTTTCAAATTTTAAAAAGTCGACTTTTCGACCTTTCGACTTTTTAAAAAGTCGACTTTTTCGACTTTTCGACTTTTTTCGACTTTCTTCAACTTTTTAACTTTTTTCGACCTTTTCCAACTTTAAAAAGTCGATTTTTTTGTAAATAAAAGTTTAGTTTTGACTTGTTGTAAGCATTTAGGTGCTATTTTTTTGGTTGTATTTTATTTATCAAAAAAAGTCAAAGAAATCGAAAATGTGGAAAAGGTTGAAAAAATCGAAAGCAAAAGAGTCGACTTTCGATTTATAGAACCCTATCAATGAGGTGTTTACATTAATCAAAAATATTGGTAAATATTGCAGTTAACACTTTCTAACTAATGATTTTGGCATTGACATTTTTGCTTCACATACAAAATACATGGAAACACCAATAGCTTCAGTTGTTATTAAACTCGGCTCTCATTTGAAATTTTTTTCAGAAGAAAGAAATTATTTTCATTTAGCAAAAGTAAAAAAAATCAAAAAAAAATCGAAAAAAATCGAAAAAAAGTCGAAAAAAGTCGAAAGCAAAAGTCGACTTTTCGACTTTTTAAGAACAAAAAAGTCGATTTCGACTTTTTGACTTTTTCATACAAAAAGTCGATTAATCGACTTTTCGACTATAGAACCCTAAGAGTGTGAGTTCCGTTAAATTTATTCACGAGAATGTGACTGTGAGTTGAAAAAATGATCACCCAGTTTCTGTATGACGAACGTACGACAAACGTCATGAATTTGCATGAACTATCCCTCAGTGTCTGCATGACGAACGTACAATGTAACACAAACAAAATACAAGCAAATTCGTGATGTGTGTGAAGATAAATACGTATATAACTAGCAAAGACACAAACCATTTATTTTCACACATTTTTTCGGCGCAGTCCTTAATAATGCTTTTTCTTTATAAAATGATTTGTTGTTGCGACTAGAACCCCTTTTATGGACATAAGTGTTTCTAAAGGTACTCCTCGAATTAATCACACTGTTTAACTATTTTTCCTCTACATTTCTAGAGAGGATTTGGTCCACTGTGAGCAAACGGAAAGACCTGCGTCAATGAAATTTATAGGAATTATTAATTTTGGACTCTACTACAACCCCTCACTGACAGAATGTTTAAAATCCTTTTTGGGGTTCTATTATTCCATTTTTTATGCCTTTAAATTTCCCACTGTAAGCAAACGGAAAGACCTGCGCCAATAAAATTTATAGGAATTACTAATATTGGTCTCCACTATGATTCCTCATTCACAGAATATTTCAAATCCTTTTTGGGCCTTGGTTAATCCATTTCTTGTGCCTTTAAATTTCTTGAGAGGATTTGGCCCACTGTAAGCAAACGGAAAGACCTGCGTCAATAAAATTTATAGGAATTACTTCTATTGGACTCTACTACGATTCCTCATTCACAGAATATTTAAAATCCTTTTTGGGCTTTGGTTATTCCATTTTTTGTGACTTAAAATTTCTGGAGAGGATTAGGCCCACTGTAAGCAAACGGAAAGACCTGCGCCAATAAAACTTATAGGAATTACTAACATTGGTCTCCACTATGATTCCTCATTCACAGAATATTTCAAATCCTTTTTGGGCCTTGGTTAATCCATTTCTTGTGCCTTTAAATTTCTTGAGAGGATTTGGCCCACTGTAAGCAAACGGAAAGACCTGCGTCAATAAAATTTATAGGAATTACTTCTATTGGACTCTACTACGATTCCTCATTCACAGAATATTTAAAATCCTTTTTGGGCTTTGGTTATTCCATTTTTTGTGACTTAAAATTTCTGGAGAGGATTAGGTCCACTGTAAGCAAACGGAAAGACCTGCGCCAATAAAATTTATAGGAATTACTTCTATTGGACTCTACTACGATTCCTCATTCACAGAATATTTAAAATCCTTTTTGGGCTTTAGTTATTCCATTTTTTGTGACTTAAAATTTCTGGAGAGGATTAGGCCCACTGTAAGCAAACGGAAAGACCTGCGCCAATAAAATTTATAGGAATTACTTCTATTGGACTCTACTACGATTCCTCATTCAAAGAATATTTGAAATCCTTTTCGGGCTTTGGTCGTTCCATTTTTTGTGCTTTACATTTACATTTTTTGGAACTTTACTTTTCTGGAGAGGATTTGGTCCACTGTGAGCAAACGGAAAGACCTGCGTCAATAAAATTTATAGTAATTACTTCTATTGGACTCTACTACGATTCCTCATTCACAGAATATTTAAAATCTTTTTTGGGCTTTGGTTATTCCATTTTTTGTGACTTAAAATTTCTGGAGAGGATTAGGCCCACTGTAAGCAAACGGAAAGACCTGCGCCAATAAAATTTATAGGAATTACTTCTATTGGACTCTACTACGATTCCTCATTCACAGAATATTTAAAATCCTTTTTGGGCTTTGGTTATTCCATTTTTTGTGACTTAAAATTTCTGGAGAGGATTAGGCCCACTGTAAGCAAACGGAAAGACCTGCGCCAATAAAATTTATAGGAATTACTTCTATTGGACTCTACTACAATTCCTCATTCACAGAATATTTAAAATCCTTTTTGGGCTTTGGTTATTCCATTTTTTGTGACTTAAAATTTCTGGAGAGGATTAGGCCCACTGTAAGCAAACGGAAAGACCTGCGCCAATAAAATTTATAGGAATTACTTCTATTGGACTCTACTACGATTCCTCATTCACAGAATATTTAAAATCCTTTTTGGGCTTTGGTTATTCCATTTTTTGTGACTTAAAATTTCTGGAGAGGATTTGGCCCACAGTAAGCAAACGGAAAGACCTGCGTCAATAAAATTTATAGGAATTACTTCTATTGGACTCTACTACAATTTCTCATTCACAGAATATTTAAAATCCTTTTTGGGATTTGGTTATTCCATTTTTTGTGACTTCAAATATCTGGAGAGGATTAGGCCCACTGTAAGCAAACGGAAAGACCTGCGCCAATAAAATTTATAGGAATTACTTCTATTGGACTCTACTACGATTCCTCATTCACAGAATATTTAAAATCCTTTTTGGGCTTTGGTTAAATTGGTCCAAAAAATGGAATAACCAAAGCCCAAAAAGGATTTTAAATATTCTGTGAATGAGAAATTGTAGTAGAGTCCAATAGAAGTAATTCCTATAAATTTTATTGGCGCAGGTCTTTCCGTTTGCTTACAGTGGGCCTAATCCTCTCCAGAAATTTTAAGTCACAAAAAATGGAATAACCAAAGCCCAAGAAGGATTTTAAATATTCTGTGAATGAGGAATTGTAGTAGAGTCCAATAGAAGTAATTCCTATAAATTTTATTGGCGCAGGTTTTTCCGTTTGCTTACTGTGGGCCAAATCCTCTCCAGAAATTTTAAGTCACAAAAAATGGAATAACCAAAGCCCAAAAAGGATTTTAAATATTCTGTGAATGAGGAATCGTAGTAGAGTCCAATAGAAGTAATTCCTATAAATTTTATTGGCGCAGGTCTTTCCGTTTGCTTACAGTGGGCCTAATCCTCTCCAGAAATTTTAAGTCACAAAAAATGGAAAAACCAAAGCCCAAGAAGGATTTTAAATATTCTGTGAATGAGAAATTGTAGTAGAGTCCAATAGAAGTAATTCCTATAAATTTTATTGGCGCAGGTCTTTCCGTTTGCTTACAGTGGGCCTAATCCTCTCCAGAAATTTTAAGTCACAAAAAATGGAATAACCAAAGCCCAAAAAGGATTTTAAATATTCTGTGAATGAGGAATCGTAGTAGAGTCCAATAGAAGTAATTCCTATAAATTTTATTGGCGCAGGTCTTTCCGTTTGCTTACAGTGGGCCTAATCCTCTCCAGAAATTTTAAGTCACAAAAAATGGAATAACCAAAGCCCAAAAAGGATTTTAAATATTCTGTGAATGAGGAATCGTAGTAGAGTCCAATAGAAGTAATTACTATAAATTTTATTGACGCAGGTCTTTCCGTTTGCTCACAGTGGACCAAATCCTCTCCAGAAAAGTAAAGTTCCAAAAAATGTAAATGTAAAGCACAAAAAATGGAACGACCAAAGCCCGAAAAGGATTTTAAATATTCTTTGAATGAGGAATCGTAGTAGAGTCCAATAGAAGTAATTCCTATAAATTTTATTGGCGCAGGTCTTTCCGTTTGCTTACAGTGGGCCCAATCCTCTCCAGAAATTTTAAGTCACAAAAAATGGAATAACCAAAGCCCAAAAAGGATTTTAAATATTCTGTGAATGAAGAATCGTAGTAGAGTCCAATAGAAGTAATTCCTATAAATTTTATTGGCGCAGGTCTTTCCGTTTGCTTACAGTGGGCCTAATCCTCTCCAGAAATTTTAAGTCACAAAAAATGGAATAACCAAAGCCCAAAAAGGATTTTAAATATTCTGTGAATGAGGAATTGTAGTAGAGTCCAATAGAAGTAATTCCTATAAATTTTATTGGCGCAGGTCTTTCTGTTTGCTTACAGTGGGCCTAATCCTCTCCAGAAATTTTAAGTCACAAAAAATGGAATAACCAAAGCCCAAAAAGGATTTTAAATATTCTGTGAATGAGGAATCGTAGTAGAGTCCAATAGAAGTAATTCCTATAAATTTTATTGGCGCAGGTCTTTCCGTTTGCTTACAGTGGGCCTAATCCTCTCCAGAAATTTTAAGTCACAAAAAATGGAATAACCAAAGCCCAAAAAGGATTTTAAATATTCTGTGAATGAGGAATCGTAGTAGAGTCCAATAGAAGTAATTTCTATAAATTTTATTGGCGCAGGTCTTTCCGTTTGCTTACAGTGGGCCTAATCCTCTCCAGAAATTTTAGGTCACAAAAAATGGAATAACCAAAGCCCAAAAAGGATTTTAAATATTCTGTGAATGAGGAATCGTAGTAGAGTCCAATAGAAGTAATTCCTATAAATTTTAATGGCGCAGGTCTTTCCGTTTGCTTACAGTGGGCCCAATCCTCTCCAGAAATTTGAAGTCACAAAAAATGGAATAACCAAAGCCCAAAAAGGATTTTAAATATTCTGTGAATGAGGAATCGTAGTAGAGTCCAATAGAAGTAATTCCTATAAATTTTATTGACGCAGGTCTTTCCGTTTGCTCACAGTGCCTGATCCTCTCAAGAAATTTAAAGACACAAAAAATGGATTAACCAAGGCCCAAAAAGGATTTTAAATATTCTGTGAATGAGGAATCATAGTAGAGTCCAATAGAAGTAATTCCTATAAATTTTATTGGCGCAGGTCTTTCCGTTTGCTTACAGTGGGCCTAATCCTCTCCAGAAATTTTAAGTCACAAAAAATGGAATAACCAAAGCCCAAAAAGGATTTTAAATATTCTGGGAATGAGGAATCGTAGTAGAGTCCAAAAGTAATAATTCCTATAAATTTTATTGACGCAGGTCTTTCCGTTTGCTCACAGTGGACCAAATCCTCTCCAGAAAAGTAAAGTTCCAAAAAATGTAAATGTAAAGCACAAAAAATGCAACGACCAAAGCCCAAAAAGAATTTTAAATATTCTGTGAATGAGGAATCGTAGTTGAGTCCAATAGAAGTAATTCCTATAAATTTTATTGGCGCAAGTCTTTCCGTTTGCTTACAGTGGGCCTAATCCTCTCCAGAAATTTTAAGTCACAAAAAATGGAATAACCAAAGCCCAAAAAGGATTTTAAATATTCTGTGAATGAGGAATTGTAGTAGGGTCCAATAGAAGTAATTCCTATAAATTTTATTGGCGCAGGTCTTTCCGTTTGCTTACAGTGGGCCTAATCCTCTCCAGAAATTTTAAGTCACAAAAAATGGAATAACCAAAGCCCCAAAAGGATTTTAAATATTCTGTGAATGAGGAATCGTAGTAGAGTCCAATAGAAGTAATTCCTATAAATTTTATTGGCGCAGGTCTTTCCGTTTGCTTACAGTGGGCCCAATCCTCTCCAGAAATTTGAAGTCACAAAAAATGGAATAACCAAAGCCCAAAAAGGATTTTAAATATTCTGTGAATGAGGAATCGTAGTAGAGTCCAATAGAAGTAATTCCTATAAATTTTATTGGCGCAAGTCTTTCCGTTTGCTTACAGTGGGCCCAATCCTCTCCAGAAATTTGAAGTCACAAAAAATGGAATAACCAAAGCCCAAAAAGGATTTTAAATATTCTGTGAATGAGGAATCGTAGTAGAGTCCAATAGAAGTAATTCCTATAAATTTTATTGGCGCAGGTCTTTCCGTTTGCTTACAGTGGGCCCAATCCTCTCCAGAAATTTGAAGTCACAAAAAATGGAATAACCAAAGCCCAAAAAGGATTTTAAATATTCTGTGAATGAGGAATCGTAGTAGAGTCCAATAGAAGTAATTCCTATAAATTTTATTGGCGCAGGTCTTTCCGTTTGCTTACAGTGGGCCCAATCCTCTCCAGAAATTTGAAGTCACAAAAAATGGAATAACCAAAGCCCAAAAAGGATTTTAAATATTCTGTGAATGAGGAATCGTAGTAGAGTCCAATAGAAGTAATTCCTATAAATTTTATTGGCGCAGGTCTTTCCGTTTGCTTACAGTGGGCCTAATCCTCTCCAGAAATTTTAGGTCACAAAAAATGGAATAACCAAAGCCCAAAAAGGATTTTAAATATTCTGTGAATGAGGAATCGTAGTAGAGTCCAATAGAAGTAATTCCTATAAATTTTAATGGCGCAGGTCTTTCCGTTTGCTTACAGTGGGCCCAATCCTTTCCAGAAATTTGAAGTCACAAAAAATGGAATAACCAAAGCCCAAAAAGGATTTTAAATATTCTGTGAATGAGGAATCGTAGTAGAGTACAATAGAAGTAATTCCTATAAATTTTATTGACGCAGGTCTTTCCGTTTGCTCACAGTGGGCCTGATCCTCTCAAGAAATTTAAAGGCACAAAAAATGGATTAACCAAGGCCCAAAAAGGATTTTAAATATTCTGTGAATGAGGAATCATAGTAGAGTCCAATAGAAGTAATTCCTATAAATTTTATTGGCGCAGGTCTTTCCGTTTGCTTACAGTGGGCCTAATCCTCTCCAGAAATTTTAGGTCACAAAAAATGGAATAACCACAGCCCAAAAAGGATTTTAAATATTCTGTGAATGAGGAATCGTAGTAGAGTCCAATAGAAGTAATTCCTATAAATTTTATTGACGCAGGTCTTTCCGTTTGCTCACAGTGGGCCTGATCCTCTCAAGAAATTTAAAGGAACAAAAAATGGATTAACCAAGGCCCAAAAAGGATTTAAATATTCTGTGAATGAGGAATCATAGTAGAGTCCAATAGAAGTAATTCCTATAAATTTTATTGGCGCAGGTCTTTCCGTTTGCTTACAGTGGGCCTAATCCTCTCCAGAAATTTTAGGTCACAAAAAATGGAATAACCAAAGCCCAAAAAGGATTTTAAATATTCTGTGAATGAGGAATCGTAGTAGAGTCCAAAAGTAATAATTCCTATAAATTTTATTGATGCAGGTCTTTCCGTTTGCTCACAGTGGACCAAATCCTCTCTAGAAATGTAGAGGAAAAATAGTTAAACAGTGTGATTAATTCGAGGAGTACCTTTAGAAACACTTATGTCCATAAAAGTGGTTCTAGTCGCAACAACAAATCATTTTATAAAGAAAAAACATTATTAAGGACTGCGCCGAAAAAATGTGTGAAAATAAATGGTTTGTGTCTTTGCTAGTTATATACGTATTTATCTTCACACACATAAATTCGTGACGTTCGTCGTACGTTCATCATGAACAAACTGGGGGTATGTTCGTTAGTGAGTGTATGTAATTGACAGGGCTTTTAAGGATTTCCCCCAGCTTCTGTGTGACGAACGTCTCGAATTTGCTTTTTATTACAATAACGAATTTTGTTTTTATTACAATAACAAAATACATACAAATTCGGGACGTTCGTCGTACGTTTGTCATATAGAAACTGGAGGTTCTTTAATTCGATTTGTCTTTCCGATTGAGCCTTCAATAACACCGTCCGACAAAAATGTTGTTAAACACGAACTGGATAATATACATTTGAAACTAGAGACTAAGCCCCAGTTTCTGTATGACCAACGTATTACGAACGTCGTACAGAAACTGGGGGTAAATGTAGTAAAACTGCATTTACAGTTTTTCGTTTCGTGATCTTGTTTTCTTTTAAAAGGACTTCAAAGTTTTAGAGGATTAAATTTTATAAAATATTTTTTTAATATTTGCACTTTTCTTAGGATGCCACTAGTGATAGCAAATGAAAGAGGAGGATCTCCCATAATTTTTCTTTTTTTATTATTTTTACATATCAGGAAAAAGGAGGTAAGTTAACTCCTTTCAAAACTTTATCCTTCAATATCATTCAAAACTTTCAACAAAATATGTTGATAATGTTTTCAAATGACTTTATTCACATCCTTTTATCCTGATATGGCAAAATAAAAAATGGAAAAATTAGGGGAGATCCTCCTCTTTCATTTGCCATTACCAGTGTTATCCTAGGAGAAGTACAACTATTTCAAAAATATTTTACAAAATGTATCCTTTAAAACTTTGAAATCCTTTTTAAAGGAAACAGGATCACGAAATAAAAAACTGTAAATGCAGTTTTACTCCATTTGATCTCTACTTTAAGACGTATATCATCCGGTTCATGTTTAATATTGACTGTCGGACGTTGTAATCACATTTAAATGAATTGAATGAATTCGCATGTGGTCTCATTTGAATTTAAAATATCGAATGCATTCGATTTCTTTTTCATTTAATTTTGAAAAATCAAATGCATTCGATTTTTAAAAATTACCAAAAGAAAGTAAAATCGCTCTGGCCTTTAAAAAAAACACATTTATTAATTTTACATCTTATAAAACAAAAATAAAACAAACTAAAAAGTTTGTTGAACTTTTCTCTTATCACAATATTAAGTAAATAGAAAAACAAAGTATTTATTTAGTTTTCTTTAAATATAATTATAAACAAAATCTCTCTACCCTTTATAAATATGTACTACACACTTTTAATTGTTTAAATTTAGATTTCGTCATAGCAAAATTTTCATATGTATTGAATTCTTTTACATATATTTGCAAGTCTATTTAGTTATTTGTTTTTTGCCAAGAAAACGTAAAACTTTCCATTACTTTTATAAAAATTTAATCAAAATAGAAAAAGAATAGGAATGTAAAAAGAAAAACTGGGAATAAAGAAATCCCATTTTGAACACGTGTAAAGTGGGTACACATTAAGAGTCTACAAATTAAGCAGACTTGCTAATCTTTATGCCTCTGTATGTTAATAGTTTTTCTGATTTGTAAAAAAAAAAAATCACCAACGGAACAATTATTTATTTTCAATGACAGATTGCCTCTTTCAAAAAGTATTTACTATTAAGAGTATTCGTCCGCTAAATTTCGGAGGCAATTCTCTCTGGAATTTTGGTCCTTAAATCGGCTTATCTCGAATATGTTTTGAGAGAAAAAATTTCCGACTTGTTAGTAGATTACTAGTGGGACGAATACTCTTATTATTCCATACTTTTAGCCTATTTAAGTAGATTTGCAATTAGACTTGAACAATGTTACTGTTGAACAAATTCATTTAAAATCGCACTCCCATGAAGCTACATGAATTATATAGATTTTGACCTCCTGATTCCAAATCTCCCTTCCAAACTTTTCTATCACGTAAAGTTTTTAAGATACTCGCGTTTGAATATTGAAATTGTTTTCGAGTTATTGCTAAATAATTACACTGTGCGTCAAAAAAAAAACCCCCCCGTTAAATATCCAACTGATTCTTATAGATTTTGCTCTCCAGAATCCAAATATGCCATCCAATTTCTTCTAGCACGTATCGTTTTTAAGATATTGCTGTTAAAAAATCAAAAAATTAATAATTTCGTACTTTTGGTGGTCCACTGTTACAGATTCTTTCAAAAATATTTCTAGCATGTTCCGGTTTTCTGATGTTCGCGTTTTAACATTTTTCCACGCAAAAATCTCAAACGCGAATATCTCGTAAACGGAACCTGCTAGTAAAGTTGGATTGCAGTTTTTGAATCAGAAGGTCCAATTTATATTAAATCAAGTCCTAGTTGTTGTAAGCAACATAACAGTGGACCCCCAAAATTGCGAAATTATTGGTTTTTTGACTTTTTAACGGCGAATATCTCAATAACGGTACGTGATAGAAAAAATTGGATGACAGAGTTGGATTCAGGAGAGCAAAATTTATAAGAATCAGTAGGATATTTCACTGTGAGGTTTTTGTTGTCGAAAAGTGTAATTATTTAGCAATAACTCGAGACCCCATGTATTAAGAGGTGAGGTTAATGATTTAATATAATTAAAAAAAAAATAAATATTGAAAGTACAAATAAAGTAAAAATCTCATGACTTTTTTTTTTTTAATAAAAAACTAGTGAACCCCTCTAAGAGCAAAACAAAACGAATGGGTGACCTAATAACTCTTACTGTTATTATCCCTTTGATATTACCCACATTAACATCGTGACATTTTTCATCTGAATAGATTTTTAATTTTTTTTGTCAATTTTTTTTTTGTTCTATTTTTAACACAAAAAAAATAATTAAAAATTTTTAACAAATTTAAACATTAAAATTTATATAATAATTACATTAATTATGACGCGCATAGTTGCAAACACAACAATTTTGTCTATGTATCGTCATATCAAGGTTCTCGTATAATTTAATGAACCTTATCGATTCTTTAATACTAGACGTGTATGTATTTTTCATGTACGTTAAAGTGGTCTGAAAAATCCTTATGTTAAATTCAATTGATTCATTGTGGAAATGTTAAAAATTAATAGGCTTTTTGTACCAAAGCTTACATGCCGATTGTTCTACAATGCACATTTGTTATAAAGGACAAAAATTAAAAACGACCCCCAAATTCATATATAATAATATCTATTAAGTTTAAGCCGACAGTTGTTATTGCTTTTTGGCGAAATTCCTGTTAGTATGGCTTTTATTCAGATTTTCCCAAAAGGCCATAATTTTAAACAAGATGGCAACCCCTTTTAAACCGCCGATATATCCCCTAAAAAATGTCAAGTTAAACTTAATGTTTAGTTTAGGACTTGGCGAAATCAGGTTTTGTTAAGTTGGTTTTGGTCAAAAATGTGTAAATGTTGAAGTATTTTATATGCAGAAGTATATTCGTACGACCTCCAAATTCTTAAATAATAATCTCTATTAAGTTTAAGCCAACAGGTATTTTTGCTTTTGGGGAAATTCCTGTTAGTTCGGCTTTTATATATATATATAGGTGACAGGACATAATCCCCACGGACATTATCCCCATAACGGAAATGGGGATTATGACCCAATGCATTACGGACACAATCCCCATATTACTTGTGGGGACTATGACCATTTCAAAAACGGTCATAATCCCAATGGGGATTATGTCCCTTCCCTGTTGGAATTACGACCGAAAGTTTTTCGGTCATAACCCCCATTCTAATTATGGGGACAAAGTCCAAAACAATTTCGGTCATAATCCCTTTATTTTGCGGAGAGGGTGAGTTTAATGCATGGAGTTTGTAATCCCTAAGCCCGGCCGAAGGCCGGCTACGCAGAAAAACTTTTAAGACAAAAAAAAAATTTACATAATTATTGGGATTATGACCTATTAGTATAGTAAACATAATCCCTGTAATGGGGATTATATCCACTTTTTGCGTGATCATTGTCCCCATAAAACTAGGAATTATGTCCATATTTTATTGGGATTATGTCCAAATTTTTTTCGGTCATAGTCCCCACCAGAGTTACAGAGTAACTCACATTTTCTTAACGAAATATTTTTCTGTTGTCGCTAATACATGAAATATTTTATGCTTTTCTATCAAAATATGCAGTTTTTCGTAAAATATGGCAAAAAAAAACACCAAAATATGCCTAAAAATATGTTTTTATGCTATAATATGCTCTTAAGACTAAAATATGCAATAATATGTTTTTAAGACTAAAATATGCACAAAAATGCTTTAACAAATCGATGCTAGATTTCGTAAATTGATCTGAAACGGATAAATACCTTACCCATAAGTCAATACAATGCATAGGAAAAAACATAAAATTGCATATTTTTGGTCTCCCTGGTCATAACTCAAAATATTTGATTTTGCACAAAATGCGTTTAATGTTCACAATCAAAACTGAATTTCTTTTCTATTGAAAAAGAATGGTACAAAGAAAATGTAATAATAGCATGTTCTCTTCTCAAACGGTGAGTTTGAAAGATATTAATACGAACTTTGCGTCAATAATTAAAGCATGATATAACGAATAATTCTGTATCATTAACTCAAAAATCAGGTTTTTTGAGTTATGACACTATACAAGTAAATGAGCGATATGTATATAAATTGCAGAACAATCGGAGTGTAAATCATGGGATACCTTCCTTGTTAATGGTAGAGTTTATTAGTTTGTCATTCCGTTTGCAATTCAAAGAAATATCATTTTGATTCCACATATATTATTGATCAGTGATCGATTCTAAGACATTCTAGCGATGGTCCGCCTGTCTGTTAAAATGGATATCACGGCCAAAATATTACACAGATATGACTTAAAGTTAACATTTTTACTTATTGTTGCCCTTAGCAGTTTGGTATTGCATTTAAGCGAAATCGGTTTAGCAGTTCAAAAGTTATGAACGAAAATGTAAGGACATCTCGAAAATTGTGTTACATATTCCACATAACCTAAAAATAAAAAATGCTTTAATTCGACTGCTGGTTTACATAAGTGAACAGAATTGGACACAGAATGGAATTTCAACATTTGCAAACATGTTTTTTCACAAGAATTCGCGGAATTTTTTTTCACCAAAAATTTTTTTCGCAGAATTTAAAAAAAAAAAAAATTTTTTTCCTATAATCTTTTTATACCCTCCACTCTAGTGATAGAGGGTATATATAAGTTTGTCATTCCGTTTGTATCACATCGAAATATTGATATAGGACCCCATAAAGTGCATATTTTCATGATCCTCGATCGATTTTAAGTCGATCTAGCGATGTCCGTCCGTCCGTCTGTCTGTCTGTTGAAAACACGCTAACTTTTGAAAGACTTTACAGAAGCTCCTGAAGTTTTGCATATGTGTTGGGCATTTACCTGGTCAGGTTGGTATTGCAATCCAGCCAAATCGGTTAAGTGGTTCAAAAGTTTGACCAAAAGAGTAAATTTCGGCAAGGGTTTTTCGCGAATTTACGAGATAAAAAACACGATAACTTTCTAAAGGCAATTCTGAGGATGCTGAAGCTTGGCATGTATCTTTGCCGTTCCCTAGATCTGTTTGTCCCAATTTAGACAGGGCAATTTTAATTGCCGCAATTCTTAGTTTATAGGAGAGAGAGAGGTAGGAGGAATGGAAAGGGAAAAAAACTTGCTCGTACTGGCAATTCGTTTTGTTTTTTCATTCGCAACTCTCACTCTGTAGAGTATTTTCACATTTGTTTTTGGAATTGCCGAACAGAATTGCCAGTGTGTAAAAATATACGGCAAGTTCAAAAGAGAAACATAAAAATTCCCGCAATTAAAATTGCCTGTTTTGAATTGGGACTTTGGTATTGAATTTCAGCTCAATCGGTCTAGTGGTTCAAAAGTTATAAGCAAAACCCCGAATTTCAGATTGGGTTCATCTTAAATGCCACGTGGTAAACAAGTTTAAAAAGCATTGGTGGTAACTTAGCAATGCTTTTCAAACTTGTTTAGTTTGGTTTAAAAAGCATTGGTAACTTAAAAATTACACTCGAAAAAAATTTTACACTCAAAAAAAATTTAGTTTTTTTTTTTTACAAAAATGTCAATATTTTGTGTACATACAGTGCCGGTCAAAAAAATAGCACCAATGACAAAAACTTTATTCATGCAATTAAAACAAAATATTATGTGTGTATTCGTTTAAAGTAAATATGTAATACTCTTATACTAAGTATATACCCCTTAAATGTTTTTACTTTTTCCAAAAATTGTGGACGGTTCTTTTTTAATGATCGATATTTTAAAAAAACTCTGAATCAGGGCAGTCAATAAAATAGCACCGAATGACAAAATTTCATTAAAAAAAATTATTATTATTTAAATTATTAAAATAAAAGTTTTAAATACTAAAGGAAGATAGTTTTTATTTATAAAAAAAATTAATTCATTACAAATTTGATGTTTATTTTCATTAAAATAGCACATGGAAAGCATTACACTCCTCAAAAACGTGCTTTTGTAAAAAATATAATTTCTGAACATAAACCATATTCTGAAACAGGAAAATTGGTTGGATGCGCTTATAAAATTATTGAAAATTCAACAAAATTAACTTTAGTGCTTGAAAAACTTAGTCACAAGCGACGTTAGTCACCATAAGTGGTTAGGTGTTTGTAAAGACAATGGAAGAAGGCCCCATTTGCGGCAGCTCTAGAGCTAAAAAAGGACAACAAATGCCGAAAATGTTCGTCGAAGATTACAAAACAACAACATTAACGCTTGTAGATTCGGAAAAGTGCACCTACTCTCACTTAAGCATGCTGCAAGTCATTTGAAGTTTGCTAACAGTAACTCAGAATGACCAGCTTAAAAGTGGATCAATGTTCTATGGACAAATGAATCCATTGTTGTTTTATTTGGAGACATGGGATCACATACCTATATCAGAAGACCCTATAACGCAGATTTCAATACAAAATTTGAAATAAAAATAACTTAAAATGGTGCTTATGGTGTTGTGGATATTTTCCTACTATGGAGTGGGTTTCATATATTGGACCATGGCTCACATATTGGACTTGGACAATCGTGGATACACACTTAACGTTTATATCTTCCAGAAAGTAATGTAACCATAAGTTTCTGAGCAAATGCCACTAATTTAGGTCTTTTAGCACGTCAGTTACCCAAAGCATGATGGGAAATTGGCAAAAAAATGGTTCTGGACAATAAAGTAAACGTGATGGAATGGCCTGGTCAGTCCCCAAATCTACATCAAATCGATAGTTAATGGACAGATATAGAGAAGGGAGTATCTTGAATACAACCAACTTGTAATGAAGCCCTTTGGGTGGCTGTTCAGCAAATCTGGAACTCAATTTCGAATTAAAGATCCAAAAATCTCGTGAATTCGGTACAATAACGTTGTACAGAGGTAATTGTCAACAATGAGCACTCGACAAATTTTTTTTTAATATTTAAAGATATCACAACAATACTGAATTCATAATCCATTCGTTTTTTAAATTTAAGAATTTAATTTTAATACAAAAAGTACTGTGGTGCTATTTTTTTGACTGAGTCTTTTTGAAGTTTTTTTTAAAACTCTGAACATTTTTAATGAAATTAAAAAACAAATTAGCCTTTTCTTATGTAATATTGTTTCACACTCTTGTAAGTAACTTATGACACGTTTTCAGTGACATAAGTTTATATTGTTAAAAAAAAATCCAACGAAGAAAATTTTGTTTTATCCTGGTGCTATTTTTTTGACCGCAGCTGTACGTACGTGCATTCACTCAGAAATATTTTTACAGTAAAAAAACATTACACTCGAAAAAAGTTTTACACTAAAAAAAAACTTGTATTTTTTTTTTTAGAATGACAAAAAAAGAGTTTTTGGCCGCTGTTCCAAAAAAAGTAATTCACATAAAAAATGTGAAAATGAAAATTTCCGAATTTTTTTGGTGTTCTAGATTTCGCATCCGAATTTCTTTTTCGTTTTGTTTCACATAAATAAAATTTGATGAAAGTAAAAGGAATGTACTTTTTTCCTTATAATTTTTTAAATTTTAATTATTCGATTTCAACTTTGAATGAAAACGTGATCAACAAAACACTAAACTTGATTTTATGTGATTCGGAAATTTTCATGTGAATTGAAAAGTTGTGAAAGACAGAACAGAGGCCTTTTACTCAAATAAAATATTTCTAATCAAAATTGTTAATTTTTTTCACTTTAAAAATGTACTATCCTTTAAAAAAAGGCATTGTGGAGGGTATTCATTAGGGTTATATAGTCGCAACAAAAAGTCGACTTTTCGACTTTTTTCAATTTTTAAAAAGTCCATTTTTCGACTTTTCGACTTTTTTCAAATTTTAAAAAGTCGACTTTTTAAAAAGTCGACTTTTTTCGACTTTTCGACTTTTTTCGACTTTCGACTTTTCGACTTTTCGACTTTTTTCGACTTTTTAACCTTTTTCGACCTTTTCCAACTTTTTTTTTGTAAATAAAAGTTTAGTTTTGACTTGTTGTAAGCATTTAGGTGCTATTTTTTTTGGTTGTATTTTATTTATCAAAAAAAGTCGAAGAAATCGAAAATTTTGAAAAGGTTGAAAAAATTGAAAGCAAAAGAGTCGACTTTCGATTTATAGAACCCTATCACTGAGGTGTTAACAATAATCAAAAACATTGGTAAATATTGCACTTAACACTTTCTAACTCATGAATTTGGCATTGACATTTTTGCTTCACATACAAATACATGGAAATACCAATAGCTTCAGTTGTTATTAAACTCGGCTCTCATTTTAATTTTTTTTTAGAAGAAAGAAATTATTTTCATCTGACAAAAGTAAAAAAAAATTTAAAAAAAAAAATCGAAAAAAGTCGAAAAAAAGTCGAAAAAGTCGAAAGCAAAAGTCGACTTTTCGACTTTTTAAGAACAAAAAAGTCGATTTCGACTTTTCGACTTTTTCATACAAAAAGTCGATTAATCGACTTTTCGACTATAGAACCCTAGTATTCATAGATTCGGCAAAGTCAAATTTAACTTTTCTACTTGTTTCAAATTGTGGAGGGTAAACGAGTAAAATTGCAAATCGACTTAAACCTATAACAATTTAAAAAATAAAACCATTAAAATATTCCATGTATTTTATTTCGATTTTAAATTCGACCCACTCTAATGAAATGAATGTGATGAGTACTCACTATCATAATGTCGTTTTTTTTTTTGCAAAACAAGAATTTTTTGCATAGAGGGTATTTATACACAGCCTTTTTTTGCTTGCAATAAAGTCTTGCAACTTTTTTTTTGTAGGCAAACGGGGGTGAAAAGAAAACGGGGTAGAAAAAAAATCACGAATTCTGTTTTCCTTCTTCTATGCTTCTCACCCCCGATTGCCATCAGAAAAAACTCAGATAAAAAAGGCGTGCATGAAAAAACGCTGTGTGTAAATACCGTCATAACAGCAAAAAACAACTACATATCAGTTTTTCTTTTAAAATTTACTTTAGAACTGTAGCTTAAATACATAAATATTTCCACTACAAGTAGTTTGAAAGTGAAATATAATACAGCAACAATAGTTTAAACATTCTACTAGTTTTAGGAGGGAGACTATAAGATAATGAACATACAAATTGAAGGCCAATGACAAAATTTTTACTCAGTCTCTTACGACACAAAATAAATAAATATGTAACCAACACAAACAAAATTTATGCCGGTAGACGCAAATCTCTCAACGCGTAAACAAAAACACTGTTCTTAGTTATAGGCATTATTTTAATAATTTTTTTGCGGAATGGAATTTCTTCCATGAAATTTTTTAAAAATGTTTTTTTTTGTTTTTTTTAATGCCATCTAACTTTGTTAAACTTGAACTATGAATTTTATATTTTGGACCTCCTTGGTCAGAAATGTTTGATATGTTTAACAAATTAAAAAAAACAAGTGCGATTGTTAAATACGGATGTGACGAATCTTTTGTATACGTTTTTAGACGATGTCGTTCGGTGGATGGGTGTATGGTTGGTCACCAAAATCGCACCAGGGGGAAAATGTTTGCCCTTAAAGAACTAAAAACAACCTCATAAAACCTGTGCTTGGACCAGACATATTTTAGCACCATTCGTCTAAAAGAAGCGGCCATCAGAAAAGACAATAAAGTTCAACATAAATATTATCTTGAAAAACTGATAAATCCTTCAATTAAGGCAAAATTCATTGAATCGCTCAACGCTTCCTTACATAGGCTACCAAACGACACAGCAAATAGCTGGCCACTCATTAAAAATTGTTTCAAAGACGGTGCCGATGAATATATAGGACAAAAAAAAAAACAAGTAGAAAACAATGGATTTCAAACGATACGTGGTATCTTATAATCGAAAGAAAATTTGTAAAAGAACTTTTGAACGTAGCAAAGACTCTCAACGAGATATCAAGAACTCGCTCAATTTATAATACCCTTGACAAAAGAGTCAAAAAAGTTCGCGTCAAGATAAGCACAAATAGGTCGATTATCTTGCAAAACAAGCTGAAACAGCCGCCACCACATAAAGAACGAATGATCTTTATAGAATTACAAAGAAACTTACCCAAAAAACATTTATCACTGCCAGATCTCTTAAATCATCTACTGGGCATCTAATTAATTCAAAGAAAGATCAAATGAATGCATGGGTGAATCACTATTCATATATGTTAGCTAGCACGCCAAACATTATCAACAACCCGTGTGACTGTAACGACAACAACGTGAGAGACGATATTCCCACAGAGCCCCCTGAAGAAACCGAAACCATAACCTGCTTAAAAACAAAACCAGTTCCAGCATCTCCCGAAGTCAGTTCTAAGATTATGTACCATATTTTTGAACAGTTTTGGCTAACTAATATGCTATGTGATTAGATAAAAGGCCTTATTATCAAGATACCCAAAAAGCGGAACTTGTCACAGTGTAAAAACTAGAGTTGTCAATTATTCGCCTTTGAACTTTGTTCGAATAATTCAAATAATTGTTTTTGTTCGTTCGATCAAACGATTAAACATAAAAATTATTCTATTAATCGATGAGAATAACGAATAAAAAAATTAGTGATTAAACAATATTTTTATTAAGTTTTTTAAGTTTGGTGAAGTCGGCGCGGGACGATGAAATTAACCTTTTCTCTCTTCACACAAAGGTTTACAAATTCATTTACTAATTCCACAAACACTACTCCCTTTTTCCTTCTCCTCATAACCAATTTTCCTAATACCAATACAATGCATTACATTAGTAGGGGGCATCCCCTGAGTGTTGGTTCAAAGTGAAAAAAAAATTTATTTGTTGAACAAATGTAAAAAAAAAACATGTAAAAAATATTTTGTTTTTCTGGTGGTGTTTTAGTTCTTTAAGGGGGACTTTTTTACCCTCGTCCGATTTTGTCTCCGAACTTAACCAGCCTATGACCATAAGATATAATCGTGCCTAACTTCAGGAGTAAAGCTCTTGTATTTAAGACTGTATCGTGCGCTCAACAGACGGATGGACGGACGGACAGACATCGCTAGAATGTCTCAGAATCGATCACTGATATCTAATATATGAGCAATTGTCATTAACTTTTAATATTTAAGAAAAAAAAAATTTTCGTGGCACATTGATAAGACTTTGTAGGTAAATAACATTATAAATAAGTAATTCAAATCCGTCCGCGTGCATTAATTTGAGCGATCGCACCCAAAACTATGGCGGTTTAAAGTTAAAAATTTTTAAAAAATTGTCAAAATTACATTTTTTATCCGAAGTTAACCAAACGTACCATTTTGTATTATGCTTACCCAGAGCTAAAATACATATTCAAACATGCATAAAACCTTTGCTAAATATCGAGATATTTGCATTTAACCAATTTTTTTTCGGCACATTTTCCAATATTTTGGAAATAAAAATGTTTCCAGCGGTTTTATTTTTTTTAGAAAAATATTACCAAATGCATTAACAAAATCTCAACAAATTCTTAGTTAACACCATTATTCTATCTCTAATAGGTAAGAAACAGCAGTGGTTTAAAGGGAACATTTTTGAAAAAAAAATTTAATAATTTTGAATTAATTTTTTTTTTTTTTAATGTTAAATGTCTGATTTTACAGTGTTGTCCTTCACTGAATATTGAAACTATGAAAGTATGATTAATAATGACAATATTAAGGTTATTGCGAAATATTTAAACGTTATTACTAATTTTATTAAGGTTATAAAAAATTTTAGCGATTTTTCGCGATTTTCGCGACTGCAAAAATCAATGGACTAATTTTGAAATATTATTCGAATAAGACATGTCAAAATCTATCAAAATACATTTCTGTTCTACTTTATTTTAAGTAATGTAAGATTTAATATAACCATTAAATTTAAAAGTATCAAAAATTTAAAACCACCAAAAACCACTAAAAGCTCAATTGTTTTTGGGTGCGAATGGATTGAAGATAAAGCATTAAAAATACTACCAAACGCGCTTTTCACTGACCAATTTCGATAAGCGGCCTGGATGTGCCTTACAAAAAACGAAAAACAGATAAACGCCGCGGAATTCGCCAATATTAACTTTTGATCAATGTTGCTTTCCATGATTTATTATATTTGCACATACCATTGTTTCTACATGTTCAACTTTCAGCCATGCACATTTGGCTGTCAAATAATGCAAAACTAAAATATCGAAATTTTGCAAAAAATTTAAAAAGTTCATAAAATTTTTGCAATTGAATATTTTTTGGGTGCGTTTGTAAATCAAGTGGGAAATGGTAAATTATAAAGTTCACAAAGCATTCGGAACCATTCGGAATAAAACTGGGAGTGTGCCTCGCAAAAAACAGACTTTTTAAAAAATTCACGTTTTTTCTTCCCATCTTTGGAGAGCTGCAGCTTCGTAACCATTGCGAGCACATCACTCGAATCAGTCTCAGATTGTGCATTTTTACAAGGGCTTTTACCATGTGTATTTGAATTTTAAAATTACAGTTTGCACCAAAAGCTACAATCAAAAAACCTCGAAAAATTTAAAATTGAAAAAAATTGGTATCAAAGATTTAGGTCCATGTAACTTTTTTCTTATTGATGGCACATCCACTGAACCTACACGAAATAATTGCCCAAGTCTACTGATTAAACGGTATTAAATTTGGAGCAATAGCTTTAACGCACCCAACAATATGGAACTTTGAACGAAAAATTTCATGAGAGTATCAAGCGATTTTTTTACATTTTTCAACTTTGCACGTTCCTTACCATGAGATAATGAGACTATTTGCGCTGTGCCTTTGCAGAATTACTCATTATGGTTCCCTTAACATATCTACATTCACAGGTACCACCTAGTTTACAAATAAAAATGTTATTGCGAAATTAGTAAAATATCACAAGCGTTAAAAGTTAATGACAAAAGTCCATATATATTTTTTACGGGGCTCTAGACCGATATTTCGATACTGTAGTTGGAGGGTATAAAAAAATAATTGTTCGATTAATTGACATAAATTAATCGATTTATTCGTTATTCGAAAATCGTCAATATAAAATTAATCGAACAAGAATTTGGGTTTGTTTAATCGATTAATCGAATTATTCTTAATCGGTTAACAACTCTAGTAAAAACTGGCGGGCACCCTCATCAATATGGCAAACAAAATCATCTCCCAAATTATTAATAAAAGGCTATCAACCGCATTCGATCCGCTTCTCCATAATGAGCAGGCTGGATTTCGTCTCTGAAAATCATGCATAGATCATGTTAACAGTATTCGCATCATCATTGAGCAATCTGTTGAATGGAGATCTCCGCTTTACTTGGGTTTCATTGATTTTAAAAAAGCCTTTGATACTCTATCCCATTCGGCTATATAGAGTGCATTATCATGCAAGGGTACCCCAGACAAGTTTGTCGACGTAATTAAGGCTGTATTCCACAATGCAGGCTGTCGTATTCTTCATGAAGGTTGTGTTAGTGACAAATATCAAATCAGAACCGGAGTACGACAAGGTTGTGTGCTGTCACACCTCTTCAACATTGTCATGGACAATATAACGCAAAAGGCCTTACTCACGCAAAGGGGAATAACATGGGGACTTAATAGTAGACTAGAAGACCTCGACTATGGAGACGACATCTGTCTTTTATCTCATAATTACAACGACATGCAAGCTAAACTTAACGCAGTTCAGGCTGAAGCAGCAAGAAATGGTCTTAAAATAAATATTACCAAAACCAAAGTAATGAGAATAAATGCCTCCAAAAACAGAACATTTAAAATAAACCAACAAGAACTTGATGATATCTCAACGTTTTGCTATCTTGGCAGCTTATTGACTACAAAAGGAGGCTCTGATGATGACGTTCAAACCCGAATTAAATGTGGCAAACAAACAAGCATTCGGTCAACTTAACTTAATATGGTGATCGGTGCATATCTCAAGGAGAACTACAGGAACATATTCAACACCTAAAAAATAAAATCTGCTCTTCTTTGTGGGTGCGAATCTTGGAATGCAACCCCCAAAGACCTTAACTCATTGTAAGTATTTATAAATCGATGCCTGCAGAGAATTTAAAAAATATTTTGGGCAGTTACTATAACTAATGTAAGATTATGGAACGAAACTGGTCAACAACCCATAAAATGTGAAATATTAAGAAGAAAATGGCGCTTGATAGAGCATTATTTGCGAAAGCCCAATGACGACATTACAAGAAGCGCTATAGAATGGAACCTACAAGGTAGCCGAAGAAAAGGTAGAACATTCCACACCTGGCGTCGCCAAATCGAACTTGAAGCTGTCAAAAAAAAAAATATAAGCCGGAACGAAATCAAAACATTAGCATCGGACAAATCACAATGGAACTAATTTGTTATGGCCCTATGATCCTTATAGGAACCACGGGAACTAACATGTGTGTATATAATTCTAAATTACAATTAATCTTCGTAACACACCATAACTTTTCAGTAGTCTTTATTTTCCCATAGTTACAATCCTTTGTTTTATTATTTTTTTTTTTTAATTAAAACACTGCTGAAAAATAATTACATAAACTTTTTGTCTAATTACACTGTGCTACAAAAAAAAAATAAAAGAGTTAAATTTGGTTTTGATGAAAATGATTAAAAAAAAATCGGCAAAAAAATTTTTGTGTAAAAACATTTCGTTTATAACATTTTCGTTTATAACTTTTGAACCGTTCAACCGATATCGCTCAAATGCAATACCAAACTTCTCGAAGCAACAAAAAGTAAAGTTATTATTGTTGCAGTCATCTCTGTAAAATATTTTGGCCGTGATCGCCATTTAAACAGACAGACATCGCAAGAATGTCGCAAAATCAATTACTAATACAGAACAACAAAAAGAAAATACAAAGGTTCTGACTTAGAAACTAGACCCACAAATCTTTATAAATGTTGAACCCCTGAGTTCGATTCCACTATTAGAATTTAATTCATTCGTTGGGGTTTTTTGTAATCTCAAAGATTACATAAAGGAAAGTCCGTAAAGTGAACCTGATTTTTTTGAAATTTATAAAGGAGATAGAGATAAAACTCTTAAATTCGGCAAAGTCTCTCACTTGTTTAGTCTATTTATTTTCTTCTATATATATAAAGAAATAAGTTGTATTTTCTTTGTAATGCGTTTTCTCTGGAATGCGTGGACCGATTTTGTCTCTACAAACTTCCCATGATAGGTTACGTCAATTCCATGGTTTTTATGTGCATTACGATCGTTGTATGTGTATTGGTTCAAAAGTTGTATGCATTTTAGTGCAATACCTGTGTAATCATTGTTGCCAATTTAGCTATTTTGTAGCTAGATTTAGCTATTTTTTTTTTGCATCTAGCGACAAAAAAAGTCATTTAGCTCTTAGCTACAAATCTAGCTACTTTTTTTGTTCGCAAAATTTGTAAAAAAGTGTTTTTTTTAAACCGTTTTATTAGCCATATTTTCAAGTTGACATTTCGTTAACGTGCTATTTAAGTGTGTATGACATCTGCTAGTTTTTCAACTTTTCAAAAAGTTTTATCAGGGGTTTTCTATGATATTACCTTTAACTTCAAACAAAAATTTTAAATTTATCAAAAATCTCTCCATGATAAAGTTACTTAAAATTTTCAACATCAAGCAAGTATCGTATTGGCATAATTCATAGAGAATGTAGTTTAGTACCAACATAAAGAAAAAACAGCTATGGGTTTAAAATATAATAGTTTTCATCTCTCCAATAACGGATAAAATTTTACATCAGAATTCATAACCAAAAAAACGAGTGGCTATAATCGAGCTTTTAATTCGCATTCAGATAATTGTGTATTAAAAAATTTGGTACTGCGAAACAACTCCCAAATGAAATAAATCCCAATGAAATAATTCCTAATGATATAAGTCCTAAGAGGAATGAATTAACTCCCAACTTTAAGAAATGAAATAAGTCCCAAAGAAAAAATGAAACAAGTCCCAATATTTGGGAGTTATTTAAAATCAAAATACTTACTCCCAAAAAAATTAACGAACTCCGAACGAAATAAGTCCAAAAAAATAAAATAAGTTCCCATTACAGGAATTATATCTATTATGAGTACTTTTTACGTATACAAAATGAGGTGCTGATTCACAGAAAATAGTGAGGTGCCGATTCACAGAAAATAGAAATTCACAGGAAATAGTTCACAGGATCTGCAAATCCAGAAATACATACATATAACATATAGATTAATAATGTTTCTTTGTTAAAGAAATTGATTTAAAAGCTTAATTTAATAACTTAAGCGTTGGAAGCAATTTCTAAAGTTTCATGCGTTATAAATTATATCTGCGATATAAAATATGAGTATTTTAACTTTTTGTTTGCAAAATTTAATAAAAATATTTGAAAATATTCGTTTTAATACCAAAACTAACTTATTTTATTATTTAATTAAAAACTTTAGCAAATAAAACCTTTTAAAAACCACAAATCCAAAATCTAGCTATAAAATAGCTAGATTTTTCAACTGTTTATACAAATCTAGCTACAAAATAGCTAGATTTTTTAACTGTTTTTAAATTTAGCTATTTCTAGCTATTTTTTTGTCCAATCTAGCTACATTTTTTTAAAAATAGTTGGCATCAGTGTGTGTAATGCGTTTTCTCTGCAATGCGTGATCCGATTTTATTTCTATAAGTTTCGCATGAAAGGGTATGTCAATACCAAGGTTTTAATGTGTATACTGACTTTGTATGTGTATTGGTTCATGAGTTAAATGCATTTTAGGGCACATACATACCTGTACTGTTTGCGTTAATTATGTATATGGGCAAATATTTGGAAGGTATTCTTAGAGGGTAAAATAGGGTAAAAATTGTACTTTCCAAAGTTCGATTTTCGAACTTTAAATTTTGATTCTAAGGGGACAAAAGGGGGGATAAACAGGAAAAATTAGTACTATTTTGATAACTATGAAACTAAAAACCGCAGAATGAAAATTCGCTAGTATTTATATAAAAATAAAAGTTACATTGCGTTTGTAATGCTTTTTCTCTGTAATGCGTTAACCGATTTTGTTTCTGCAAACTTCCCATGAAAGGTGACGGAAATACCAAAATTATTATGTATATACGTTATTTTTATATGTATTGGTTCATGAGTTATATGGAATTTAGTGCACTACCTGTTTAATGCATTTTCTATATAATGCGTGGACCGATTTTGTTTCTGCAAATTGCCCATGAAAGGTGGTCTCAATATCAAGTTTTATTTAAAAACGGTCTTTGTAGATGTGTTGGTTCACGAGTTATACTCATTTTGTGCACATGCCTGCATTTTTGCGAATATGGTGGTTAATAGGGTAAACAATTACACTTTAGTACTTTTAAATTTCCTAATATTTTTAACAATTACAAATTTTTTTTAAACTTGAAAAATTGAGTTTAAGGAAACAAAAAGTGATAAAGAGGAACATTGGTACTTTTTTCGTAACTATTGAGCTAAAAACCCTAGAATCTTAAAACTCAAAAAGAATTAACATCCATGGTAATGACATATTCTTAAATTAAAAATTTTAAGGATAAAAACGGGTACCTAAGCAATTGCACGTGTGCAGGAGTTCGCTATTATGTACTTAAAATTTAAGAGTGTTTGAAAAATGTATTGCAGGTTTTTATTATGATCATATGAGAAATATAAAAACACTGTAGCACAGTGTAATTATCATTTTAAATAATCTTTATTAGTTTGACTTCAGCTAAGTTGTACTTATTTTGTAAGATAGAACAAAAAGTACGATTTGTATAATATAAGATTGTACATTTTGTTAAATTTAAACCCAGCTAAAAGTGAGAACAACAAAGCGCAACAGATAACAGAATTCCAATTATTATACAATAAATACATTTCTGGTGTCAGCCGGAAAAAGAAGGGAAATATTTAATGATTTAAAGATTAAGACTTCGATCGATCGCAGAAAAATTCTAGGGGATTCAAAGAAAAAAATTAACTATATGTATAGGAAACATTTTGCAATTGATGATTGTTTTCGTGTATTCTTTGCACCAAACAGACGTACTTTCTTAAAACATTTTTTGTAGCGGGTAAGGATATTTTGAAAGAATAAATAATCCTTGTAAAAAGTGAATAAAAAACTGTAAAACAATTTAAAAAAATATTTTAGTACACTTTCGAAAAAAATTTAAAGTTTTTTGGAAACGGAGATAATTATTTATAGTAAAAAAATACAAAGTGGTGCCTTAAAATAAAAAAAAAATTTTAAAGAATAAAAAGGAGTTTACAGAAAAAAATATTTTATATCTAATGGCGCTTTTCATAGCACTATATTAGTTCCGTTTGTTAATAATATGCTTCATATGGGTTTGAGACCCCATAAAGTATATATAATCGGCTTATTGTAAAAACTTGACAAGCCACATTTGATTTTTGGGTGGTTTTAGCCTTTTAAGTTTAAAAATAATGTAGAAAACAGGATTTTTGAAGACATTTTACTCTAGGTATTTATATTTAGAGTTGAAGCACGTCTTTTAACAAGTATCTTATGGTGAAGTCTACAATAAAAGGAAGAAGAACAATAAAAAAAATGAAATGTGGCTTATCAAGTTTTAACAATAATAATAATATTAATAATTTGACCGATATCGGTTTAAGAGTTATGAACGAAAATGTGAGGACACCTCGAATATTTTTGTACATTCCGCATAACCCAAAATTTAAAAAAAATTAAAAAAAATAATTATTTTCTTTTACCCAAATTTTTTTTTTGTTAACTTTTTTTAATAAGGTATTTTAAAATAATATTTTTTACATCATTAGGGTATAAATGTATTCGTCATAAGCGAATTTAAATTTTTACTAGTATAATTTGAGATACTTAGTTTAATAAATCTAAAGAAATCTTAAATTTTCCAAAAGCACTTGATCTTACAAAAAATTACTAAAAGTAGACCCAATTTACTAAAAATCTAGTTAATCCCTTCGAACGTGTACTAAAAATCCTTACAAAAAACAGAAAATATTTCTTTTAAGAAATTTTACAATTTTTTAATTTTTTTTTTAATTTTTCTTATATTTTTTTTTATTTCCAGGTGACATCCCTAAACGTTTAACTTCACAGACAAAATCTGAAGAAATAGTTGAAGCCATGAAAAAATTAGATGCTAAATTAGTTGCCTATTTGGCCGGCGAAACTGAAATCACTTCAAAACTTACCAACTGTGAGGAAGAAAACGAGGCTAACATGAATTTGGAGAATAATAATATCTCCAATCATTTGGAGGATCTGTTACCTGCTACAAAATTAAACATCTTTAAAACAATTAATGGCATTAAATTGGAAATGGAGGCTTTAACTTTACAACCCGACGGCACCAAATGCATGGACCTTTTGCAAAATGAAATACGTCCTATTTTCACCGTTGAATGTCAATTATCTAATGAACTTATTAAACAAGTGCCACGCCATGATATGTTTCATATTATGCAATTTGAATCGGAAAAATTCGAGTCACTAACACAATGTACTCGTTTTGCGCAGCAAGCACAACGTTCGGTTAAACTCGACATTAATGATGATGTTGGAGGCGATGATGAAAATGGCAATGAGACCCAAGTGGACTTTGGCCGTATACACTTTACTGTATGGTGGCGTGAACCTGGCACTTGTCTTAATGAAATGTTAGGCATGGGAGTTTTAGAATTACAAGATCTTTATAATGCATCACTGCTGGAACAGTGTAAACGTATTGAAATACAAAGGCGAGGCAAACATTTAGCCTGTCTGTACTTTAAATTAACATTACAACGTGATTTGAAATCAATGCATCAACATTCAATTCAATTAAAACGTGAATTGATTTTACCAACACAAAATTCATCTGATAGTGGCGATGAGAAATCCCCAGCAACAGATAAGAAACAACAACAACAAACATCTCAAGCTCAGCAACAAACAACAGCACAATGTGGCTTACAATCTAGCACCTCAAAAACCGATATTGAAAAAGGTGAATATGCAGAGAATTTCTTGTATCTTAAAAATATCCAAGTTCAATGACTAAGATTTACATTGTCTTCTTCTGCTACTATTATTACTCTTAATACTTCTACTACTACTACTTTATCTTCTTCGACTGATGACAATTTATTTATTGATCATCCTTGTATTATAATGGTGGATTTAACAACATTTGATTTGCTTAATTATTTAATTTTACTGAATTGGTTTATGACATGGATTCTAATAAATATGGTTTATATTGCAAAAAATATCACAAACAACCAAAAAAACACAAAAACAATTTTTAATTTTATTTCCTTTTTTGTTTTAATATTGCTTACTTATTTATTTCATTTCATTTTATTCTCTCATATAAGATTTCATTTAAACTATTGCATAATCTATTATAGAATGCACTATAATTGAAATTTATAATAACATTTTTATTATCATCAATTAGGTAGGGTTTTATAATTACACTGTGCAACAGTGGTTTTATAATTTTCATATGACCTAGTATTTTCATATGACCTAGTGTAGGTTGCTGGTCTATTGTTCTAAAGGGAGTGGCATATATATATTTTGAATTAATTAATGTATGCCCTGTAAACTGCAGTTGAGCCGAAAATAATTTTAATAAAAAATTAAACGTTGGTATATTTTTTTTTATACCCTCCAACCACAGTATGGGGGTATACTCACTTTGTCATTCCGTTTGTAACGCATTAAAATCTCTTTCGGGGACCCCATAAAGTATATATATTATTGGTCTATGATCGATTCTAAGTCATGAATGTCCTTCCGTCCGTCTGTATAAAACACGATTCAGTCCAAAATAAAAGAGAAAGACTCCTGAAATTTGGCAGGAATGTGTCTCATGATCATAGGCCGGTTAAGTTCGGATATGGGTAAAATCGGACCAGGGGCAAAAAAGTTCCCCATTAAAGAACTAAAAAAACGACAATTTTTATACCTTTTTTTTTTGCATTTTTGTAAAACAAATGAAACTCTTTATATCAGAAGGAGTTCAAAGTCCTGCACTTAGACTCCGGGGGCTACAAAATTTATTTTTTTTTGCCCGCCTCCTTTTGTTGGCGTGGATTTAAAAAAATCATCCGAATTATGAGAAAATGGTATTACTAAAGTTCAAAAAGCATAATAAATAAATTAGTAAACATTTCTCGCGATGGGGAAGGTATCCCCCACCCCATACAGAGCCCCCCCTCAAAAATCGCCTCTGAATTTTTTAATATATATTTTAACATGTTGGAGGGTATCAAAGATTTGGCACAGCCAAATTTAACACTCACTTGTTTTTGATGAATGCAGAAGAAAAGTTGAATTTCTAAAAATTATAGACATTTCTGGTATTCCCATACCGTTTTCAAACACTCCAGTTAGTGTTATCATCAGTAGGATTTTAAATGTCGGTTTGTCTTGTTAATGAAAATTGTTTTTTAAATATGTAAATATTTATAGTTTCTACAAAATAAATTTTGACAGTTTCCAACACTAAAATTCTATTTTTAACAATCTCAACCTCTCCTCATACTTTCTCTTTTTTGTCTCTTACATTATTTTTAGGTTATGTGGAATCTATCAAATTTTTCGAGATTTTCTTACACTTTCGTTAATAAATTGTAACAGACAGACGGGCAACACTTGGTTGACTATAAACGTGAATAAAATTTCGACAAAAAAGTTTTTTTGTGTAAAAAAAAAGTTTGTTCTAGTTTAAATACCATTCTGTATCAAATTACGTTCGCATGTGTTCACTAGCAGCCAAATTAAAGCATTTTGTACTTTAAGGTTATGCAGAGAGCATAGTTCAGCAATGATAGAGATTTGTATTTTTAATGATTCAATGAAATCGATTTCATTGAGCATTTTATATGAAAAAATCAATGACTCAATGATTCGGGCCCAACTCTTGTGGAGAGTACCAAAATTTTCGAAATGTCTTTACACCGAAAAAAATACATGCGTAAAATGCACGAATCCTTTCTTACAATGTACTTAAATATTCGTGATTTCGCACAACGAAACATAATCGTAAAATGAACGAAATATTTCGTATATTTATATGTATGTATGTATGATACTAAAAACTGTTGCAAATTTAATGCAGAACTTCGTACAGTACGCGAAAACTAGCGTAATTTTATAAATTTTTAACAGATTTTTGAAGGCTTGTGCTCTTTTTTAGGTCTATTCACACCTGAGGTGAAATCTCGTTCGAAAGAGATTTCAATCATGTGGTCTGTATCATTTTATACATAACCATATGATCGAAATCTCTTTCGAACGAGATTTCACCTCAGGTGTGAATTGGGTATTATACATAATTATTTTTTTTGTTGCAATAAGAAATTTCGACAAAGCGTTGTATTTTTTTGATTTACCGAAAAAGCACACTCAGTGCCATTATGTACCATTGGAAATTTTTGCAAAGCATAGATTTTGGTGTATAACCAGTGTTTTTCCAGTAAATTGTTTTGTAACGTTGACAATTTGTGTCCAAGATTTACCTGTTGTTTTTAAGCGCTATCTTGGGGGATAAAGGGGAAAAACGGATTTTTCGTATTTTGAATTTTTTTTAATATTTCTTTCAAAGGAGCTATATTGTATGGATGGATAAGTTTTATTAAGGTGTGGCGAAATTAAAAATGTGTAAATGTTGAGGTATTTTATATGGAGAAGTATATACCACCCCCAAATTCATATATAATAATCTCTATCATCCAACAACTGTTTTTTTCTTTTGGCGAAGTGTGAAAAGCCATTTCCTTTTTCTATTGAAACCCGTTCGAAAATTGAAAATCGACTTAAAAACTACTGAGTTACAAGTGGTTTAGTGCGAAAAGTCAAACACAAATTGTTTTCAACAATATGTTTTTAATTTTAGATTGTCTGACAAACTAGATGATCATATCATTTGACACGTTTATTTAAATTACTTTTTTGTAGCACATTGTTATTATAAGTGTGCAACTATTGCATCAGTCTCCCTAGACTTTAGATTTGAAACATAATCTTAAATATATGTATGTACTTGGAATAAATAGGTTACATAAAGATAGTGAAACTATCATGTTTTTTTTTTTTTTTTTAATTTTGATTAAAAATTAGTTATTTATTCGACCTTTTAATTGTGTAATAAAATAGTGTTTATTCTACACCATTTACAGCTGTAATTCGAAAAAAACATTGCAATTCGAAAATACTACTTGAAATTCGTAAATTTTATTTGTAATTTGGAAATTTTATTTGTAATTCGAAGATTCTACTTGTAATTCTAAGATTTCATTTGTAATTCGAAAATTCCAATTTTCCAAAAAAATCAATTGTAATTCGAAATAGATTAATTGTAACTCTAAAAAGATCAATTGTCATTCGATAAAGATCAATTGTAATTTGAAAAAGATCAATTGTAATTCAAAAAAGATCAATTGTAATTTAAAAAAGATCAATTGTAATTCAAAAAAGATCAATTGTAATTCAAAAAAGACCAATTGTAATCCAAACAAGTAAAAAAGTTAAATTCGGCCTTGCCGAATGCAGTGATACCCTCCACAATTTCAAAAAGATTATTGCAAAAAACTTTATTTAAAAGGAAATTACATTTGAAAAAAAAAAAAAAAATTGGAAAAAAAATTTCCGCGAAAAAAAAATCCGCGATTTTTTTTTTTTTTTTTTGTCAAAAAATATGTTCGTACTTGTTTAAATACCATTTGGTGTTCAATTATGTTCACATATGCCAACCAGAAGCCGAATTAAAGCATTTTGTATTTTTAGGTTATGTTGAATGTACTGAAATTTTTGAGGTGTGCTTACATTTTCGTTCATAACTTTTGAACCGCTGAACCGATATCGCTCAAATGCAATACCAAACTTCTCGGGAGAACTTCCAATAAATATGTTAAGTTTCAGTCATCTCTGTGAAATATTTTGTCCGTGACAGCATTTTCCACAGACAGACAGACAGACGGACATCATGAATATATGTACTTTATGGGGTCCCAGATCAATATTTTGATGAGTTACAAACGGAATGACAAACTTATATATACCCTCTATCACTAAGTGGAGGGTATAAAAATATCAATGGAAATTCCGTTTCTGGGTGAAAAGAAACGGTGATATTAAAAACCGGCTTGGTTATTAAAAATCTACATATCATATCTCCTACAAACCTCAAATCCAAGAAAATTAAATACATATTTTTTATTCCGATAACTCAGTAGGTAATATTCCAAATACTATCTTGGAAATATATCCTAAACATTAAGGAGGGTTGGTACTAAAAAACAGCCTAATGTTAACAAATTTTAAACAGCTATAAAAAAATACACAATATTTTTTAAGTTAGTTTATTTTATTTAAAAGATAAACTATCGTAATATTTTAAAAATTGTCTAAAACAAAAATGTGGTCAACAAAAGTTGACAGGGTTGCCACTCAATTGTGGGATGCTTGTTTTAAAGGACGAAATCGGCTGCAGTTGTACAGCAAAAACTAGTGAACCGATTTTGATGATTTTTTTTTTGATTTGTAGATTAATAAATTCTCTAGTACTTATCGTGTTCATTTTTAAAAAAATTTTGATTTTTGTTCAAGTTATTCTAATGTTAACATAAAAAATGGAAAAATTTACTTTTCTTCTTTCAAAAAAAAAAAAATGTCAAAAAATTTTATCAAAATATCAAAAAAATTTATCAAAATATCAAAAAATTTGATAACACAAAATTTGGTCAACAAGAATTTCCAGGGTTGCCACACAATTGTTGGATGCTTTTTTAAATCACAAAATCGACTGCAGTTGGTACAGTAAAAACTACTGAACCGATTTTTATGAAATTTTTTTGATTTGTAGATTAATAAATTCTCTAGTAATTATCGTGAAAGAGTGGTAACACCAAAGCAGAAAAAAATAAAATACTCACGACAAATCAAAGCCGAGAAAATAGAATTGATTCTATTCTGGCTTTTAAACGCTAGAGTAGGCTTTGGCTTTACATAAAAAATTTATGAGAGAAACATGATTTTTGATGTACTTGCACATTAAAGTTTACTGGGCTAGGCTAGAAAAACTAAACAACTGGTTCGAAAATGGCTTAAATTCACATTTTTTATTTAATAAATAAATTCTCATTTGTTATGTGAAAACTTATTTAAACTTATTTAAAACACAACTATTATTAAAGTTTTAACAAAAACTTTTTAAAAGCCTAAAACTATGCAATATAATTTTTCTTTTACAGCCCCTGCACAAAATAATAATGTTAAAATTGAGACTACAAATTTCGATGATGAAACTTGTAAAATACGTTTACTTAAAGGATTCATTAGTGCTAATGAAACAAGAAATTTAGCCAAACCATTACAAGTGCAAACATATTTAATCTGTCGACGTTTTTGGTTAGATGAACCAGCTACAGCCGAGGCAGATGACTGCAATAAATTTGATTATCAAGAGGTGAGCCATTAAATCATTAAAATTGAAATAACTTATTAGGTGTGTTCCAGAACGTTACCGCGGGTGCCCGCGGGTACCCAAACCAGCCCGAAAAGCGTTCCCTTACGCAAAAATTGGGTAAATGAGAGAGTTTTTGAGAGAATAAATTTGTTTCTCATTTTACCGAACTCACCCGTACTATTTTTTCGTGTAAATTGGTAACAATCAGATGTTGAGAAAACAGCTGATTTTTGTTGTGAAAATAAATAAAAAATTTTAATAAAATAAAAAACGAAACAAAAGTAATGTTTAATTTTAAACAAAATAATATATTTACTGGGCTATTCATAATGAGTAAATTAAATCTAATGTAGGTTTATTTGACTGATATTGCATAAATATTTGTCAAATAAACCTACATTAAGTACACTTTAAGTATTATGAATAAAGGCCTATGTCTTTAAAATCAACTTTTACAATTTGTTTCGCATTGTTGAACGTATTTTTTCTTACTAAAATATGTTAGCATTTCAATTTGTTTACATTTTTTAGTTTTTGGGCTAGAAATGTGGTTTTTTGCGTTCCCGTACTTTTGTTCATTTTTGCGGTGTGGTGAGAGTTTTTAAGATTTTCTCTCATTTTACCGAACTTTACCCGGAAAGTTCTGGAACACACCTATTATTTTATAATGCCGTTTTATATATTTTTTTTTTTAGCAATTTTCTATAATCAATGATGAAAAGTTTTTACAAAGGGTTGATAAACAATATTTACATTTGGAACTATGGCAACGCATGAGTTGTGACGATGGTAATGGTAATCAGGACCAGAAAATCAAACCTTTAGGTGTAGTGCGCATACCTTTGCATCAATTTTTTATAGCTTATAGAGATTCAGCTATAACAAATCATTTATTTAAAGGAAAGGTAAAAAGGATGAAATTTACAAATTTATTAAATTTTGTAATAATATTCTAATGTTTTTTTTTTCTTTAGCTTCCTGTTATATCCATTGATAATTGGGCACCCATTATTAATTGTCAAACTGGCTTGAATATGGGAGAAATAAAGTGTTTACTAGCCATAGGCAGTGATGAACAAATACATAATCTTAAAGTTTCCAAAGGTTTAAGCTCAACTATAACAAAAAATGCTACTGCAACCGTATTGCCACTAGATAAGGATATACTTAAAAAATTACAACCTTTACAAATACCAGCCACATCGGCTGCCGCAAACACAATTCAATTATCATCAAATCCTACAACTACTACTACAACAACATCATCAAGAATTAAAAAAACTTCTGATCTCCTGGATATGTTACAAAAAGTTTTAATGACTCCACCCGCAACAGCGATAGATACTCAACCAGCTAAGGCTCCGCCTCCGTCTGTAAACGCAACTGAAACTTGTTCGCATACTGCCGGAGCCTTAAAACCTTTTACACCTTCCAATGTTAAACTATTTAAATTTTCTTTAGAAATACAAAAAGCCATAGGTTTACCATTAAATCCAGCTTTTAAAGCTAAGAAGGGTTCTTCAGCCAAACGCAATGCTTCAAAACGTTTTCCACCAAACGAACCGCCAAGTTGTTATGTTACATTCCAAGCTGAAGAGGGCCAGTATCAGACATATAAATCACACGAGGGTATGGTATTTGCTACAAATATAGTGGAAAAATCAACACAACCACAATGGCAACAACGTTTTCGTTTAGCAGCTACCATTGATTATTTAAATAATGTAAGTACAAAAACTAAAAATTTTTATCAAGGTCGGATTTTAAAAATGATGTCTTAAGTCATTGTAAAATTTATTGTAACAATTGTTATTGGTCAATGTAGTCCCAGTTTTAAGAAAAACAACCTAAAAAAAAATTATAGTTTACCACACCCCTCTTCAAGCAAGTTTAGGTTTTGTAAAAATGGTGATAAAATCTGGAATGACATTTCATTCCTCTTTATTTAGAACTTTAAAAATCGTTAACACAAAAATCCTTGCTGGGTACACTGTTACATATTCTACGTTGCTGCCAAAAAATAGGACTTGATTTCATATAAAGTGGATTAATCCGGCACGGATTGTATTAGTTTGGGGTCATGTCACAAGTGATTTACCCGGAGTTGTGAAATTATCTCACGAAAGTGACATGTGTTTTTATATGAAAGTTATATCAAGTTTGTTATAGGTCATTCGGTCACTTTTGTTGCAGTGTTTTTAATATATTAAAAAAAAAAAAAAAATATTTTTGTATACCCAGTGCTTTACCAGTACCTTTGTTTTTATACTATTTGATATTTCTGCAAAGTGCAGCATTTTTTGTGTAGCCAATGATAATTTCTGACAGGATGGATACAGTGTCTCACACCATACGGCAGGCAGCAGATGATGATCGAATAGACAGATGGTTGGAGATCACTGTAGCGATTTAAAAACGTTCAAGAAACACCAAAATTAATTTACTTTATAGCGTCCATTCCGATTTTTGTGAATGAGAAACTCTTAATTACCCTTAATCACGGAGTGAAGTGTAACTGTACTTCTCAGGTCAAATATAAAAATATGTTAGACAGGCAGAAGATGAGATAAAAATAGGCAGATGACTGCAGATAACTGTAAAGATTTTAAAACGATTGATAAACACGAATATAAATTTACTTTATGGATTCCAGTCCGAATTTTGTAAATGTTTAAACAAAATAAGAAACTTTTGAATACCCGTAATCACGGAGTGAAATGTAACGGTACTTTTCAGCCTAATTGTGTTAAATTTAATGAGGATAATAATTATAGAACGCTTGAGATGTTTTTTTTTTTGTACCGTTGAAAAGTTTCTGCCAGTGTGGGTACGTACAGTGGCTCACACCGTAGGACTGGCAGCAGATGGAAATAGACAGATGGTTGGAGATCACTGTAGCGGTTTTAAAACAATCAAGAAACACGAACAAAAATTTACTTTATGGGGTCCAGTCCGATTTTTGTGAATGAGAAACTTTTGAATATCCTTAATCACGGAGTGAAGTGGAACAGTACTTCTTAGTTCAATTGTGTAAAATTTATTTGTATTGTTCGAAAATTTCTGACAGAATGGGTACAGTGGCTTACACCGTAAGACAGGCAGCAGATGTAGATAAAAGTAGACATATGGTTGCAAATCATTGTATTGATTTTAAAACGATCGAGAAACATGAATATATAAATTTACTTTATGGATTCCAGTCCAATTTTTGTGAATGTTTAAACAAAATGAGAAACTTTTGAACATCCTAAATCACGCAGAGAAGTGTTATTGTGTAAAATTTTATAAGGATAATAATTATGGAACGCTTGAGGTCTAGAATATAAACTCAAAATATTACATTTAAAAAAAATTGCAAAGATGGAAATTTGTTAAATATTTTAAATAATTCATTCATATCCTTCTTTTTCTAGCCTCAAAAACGTTTTATTTTAAAAGTATGGAAAAAATCCTCTTTAGATATGGCTCAGGGGCGTACACAACCTACACCCATGGAAGATGCTATTATTGGATTTGCTGCTCTAGATTTATCTGTTTTTGTAAGAGGTCTTCATATTGGTGGCAGTTTTAATATTGTTGATTTCAATGGACGTATGAATGGTCAGTTGCAAATAAGATGTCAACCCTTAGAAGAGATTCCCTTAGCAGCAACACGTGCTGCAATAGCCACCTTGTCATCTACCCAAAATGCCGCCTCTACAGCATCATCATCACCAGAAGCAGCAGCTCCAGACTCAGCCTCAGTTGATTCTGTAATTGATCAGTTTGAACAAACTTTAGATTTAACACACTTAAATCTAGGACAAGCTATTAAACGTAAATTTACCGAACTAGAAGGTATATCACAGCGTTTAAGAGCCCGTCTGGGTGATGTTACTGGTACAGAATTACCAAGCGATTTTGATATTGAATCATTAAATAGATGGCAGCCAATAGACAATGATGCGGCTACTGGCCTTGATAATGATATTGATGAATTTGAGCATGATCTCAATACACCCAGCGGAGAAGCTGACGAAGAGGAGGTAACAGATAATAGCGCCATAAATCAAGGGAAATCTCAAACAGATAATGTTCGTAATAGTGAATAGTGTTTGTGGTTACGACATACCTATGTTGTTTGTCATTTCAGCGAATATTTTACTTCGTATTGCACGTTATTTATGCTGGTATTACCCTTAATGTCCTCCATACATAATATACTCTATTATCTAATGAAACCATATTCATAGCACCATTTTAACTTTAAATATGATAAACACTTAGAAAAAGAGTACTTTATATTATGACAAAGACTCTACTACTAATATCTTCCTTAGTTTTTGAGTTTAAATTAGTCTAAATCATAATGAAATTAAGTTAGTTATGGGATTTACTGAACGGATTACACCATTTACAAATGTCATTTGAAAAACATGAATTGTAATTTAAAGATTCTTGTTGTAGTTAGAAGATTTCATTTGTTATTTGAAAATTCCATTTGAAATTCGAAAATTCCACTTGTAATTCAAAGATTCTATTTTTAATTTGAAAGCTCCATTTTTAATTCGAAAAAGACTAATTGTGATTTGAAAAATATCAATTGTAATTTGAAAAATATCAATTGTAATTCAAAACAAATTAACAGCAATTCAAAAAATATTAACATTAATTCGAAATAAAATCAATTGTAATTCGAAAAAGACGTATTAGTTGTTGCCCCGTTTAAAATTTCAGCATAATCAATCACAGCTGTTTCCATTTTTTATTTGTGCTTTGGTAAATTCATTTAACTTAAGGTTTAAATAAGGAAAATCAAGAAAAAAAATTGCCTATCTCAAATTGGAAACTAATTTGACGTTAATTTTAATGGCGTTTATAAATTTTGCCAATTACTATACTAAAAAGCCCAAAATCGTGAAAACTCCTAATATAAAAGTTTTTTTCTCGCTATGCCCAGTTTACTTTTTTAATTTCATTATGGTTGTTGACTTGACTTACTAGGAAGGTCTCTTAAAGGTTTCCCACTAATAGAAAGTTTGGAATTTGCATATGTTGTAGAAGACAAAAATCCAAGAAGCTGCAGATGCAAAAAATCCAAGAAACACACATTTGTTTTTGCAAGTTGGAAAGGTTTTTTATACCACATTTTTTAACTCTGTTAAAAAAAAACACCCATAAGTTTAATATCTTTGAGTCAAAGGTCATAAAAATTAGGATTTTTTTTTAGATTTTTTCAAATATCTCGCATGATATGCGTCGTACGTAATTTATGGTTATTACAAAACTTTAAAAGCATATTATTACTAGCGGTAATTAATCTTGAGAGAAAACTTCCTACAAGAAAATTTTCTACCGATATTTTTCTACTAAAGGTAAATACATTTTTGAATTATTTTTCTCACACAATCATTTTCTATAATGTCGTATTTGCATTAATTTTTTAAAACACTTAAACTTGTTTAAATTCAAACATGTTAAGGTGCTTAAACATGTTAAAGTGTTTAAACATGTTTAATAAAATTAAAACGAATGCGGTATAACTTAAAATTATAAGGGCTGGTAACTTATCAAAAGCTACACTCAAAAAATTATGACGGTAGAATCCACTACAAAAGACAGTTAAAACTACTACATTTGTTGTTGTTTAGGCGTCCACTACATTTTACGGTAAAATCAACCAACAATTGTTGTTGTTTTTAACTATTGATTAACAACTACAAAAAACTGTACAAACTACTTCAAATTACAGTTGTTTTTCCTGTAACTCAAATTGTCTGAATTTTTTTATTAACAAAAAAATTTCTAAACGTCAAAAACGGTTAAAATTATTTGGAAATAATTTCTGCACATCAGTTTTTCTAAAAATTTAATAAAAAATTAATAGTTTTTTTATAGACTAAAAACAACTACATAAAACAACTGTTACAACAATGTAGTAATTTTTTGTATTTGTTTTTTAAAACGACTACAAAAAACAGTTGTTTGAGATTTTTCACACAAAAACAACTGAAATTGTAGTTGAAAACAACAACTACTACTTACTACACAAATGACCGTCATGTAGTAACTGCAATAATTTTCTAAGTGTAATCTAGGAACTTATACTCTAATTCAACTTGCTCTAGCATACAGCATGCATTATCATGTATGCCCCCGTTGTCAAAAATCTTCTTGTTTTCTTCATTTATCTATTTTTTTTTTGTTTGCTTCAAGAGTAAAACCCCTTATTGTATTTTTTTCGATCTAACGTTTTTAAAGGGCTCGTTAGTCGACTGGTAAAGTAATCAAGTAACAAGTATTACATGTATTGCCATATCGCTCATTTACTTGTATAGTGTCATAACTCAAAAAATGTGATTTTTGAGTTAATAATGCAGCATTTTTCATTATATCATGCTTCATATTGTGTCAAAAATTCGTATTTATACCTTTAAAACTCATCATTTGAGAAGAAAATACGTAATTTTTACATTTTCTATGTACCGGCCATTTTCAATAAACAACCAGTTTCAATTGTAAACTTTAAACGCGTTTTCTGCAAAATGAAACATTTTGAGTTATGACACTATACAAGTAAATGTGCGATATGATAAAAACGAACAGCTGATTTGTTACTGCTACTTTTGTTGCGTTACCAGTTGAGTAACGAGCCCTTAAGAGCTAAATAAAAAAAATCCAATTTCCCCAAAGTTCCTTATTTTGCAACCATGTGGCAGATCTGTCACCAAAACAGCCAAAATGGATATCAAACGTTAAGTTTTGAGTCAAATTTATCAAAACTTTTGATAAGTTTTTTTATATAAGTGGTATTCAGAGTCTTGCTTGCCAGCCCTGGCACTGGTGGTGCCAGGGCTGGCAAAATTACTTTTCCAAATACATGTATTTTTTGATAGAAGTATTCTTTTGCTACATTGCCAGGGGTGGAAACAAGACTCTGAATACCTCTACAGTATTTTGATAGAATACTATAAAAAAAAAATACAAATCATATACAAAAAGTGTGTATCAGAACTTCTACAAAGTTTATATCAGAACCTCTGAACCAAATAAATCGATTACATTAACTTAATTTTAAATTTAAAACCCCGATTAATTAACCGTTCGATTAACCGATTAAAAAATCAATTGAATACCCTAGTACTAGTAATTTTCTTAAAAATCTTTGGGAATCTTTAAATATACCTCCTGGTAAGTGTTTAATTAAGTATAATAAGTTTTTATAGTCATCTTAACAAAGAAAAAAAATTGAATTTAATTCGCCCTCCCACTTAATTAATTTAACAAAAAGGTAAAGTGATTTGTTTTTATAAAACTTAATAAAATTCTTAAAATAATTTTTCTTAAGCCTGTATGACGTTGACATTTTTAAAATCTTTTTCTTGTGGTTTTGTAGGAATTTTATAAAAAAAAATATTAATTCTTTTCTTTAAGTGTTTTTTTTTTATAATTTTGGCATAAGTTAAAATTAAAAAACTTTGTTTAAATTCAAAAAAAAATGTATGACCTTAATCTTTGAGCTGTTAGAAGTCGAGTGAGGGATTTAAACCCGTGGGGACGTACCCCGTTTTGAGAGGGAAGGTGGTTTAAAGTTGAAGTGGTTTTTCTTAAATATCTCAAAAACTACTTATCTGATTCAGCATTGACATTTCGAAAGGTCAAGGTCATATATTTTTTTTTAATTTAAAGTAAGTTCAGTATTCTTAATGAGTTCCATAATTTTTTATAAATTGTAGACCCTCTACAAAAAACCAACAAAAAGTTTTAAGAAAAAAGCCAAATTTATATACACAGAAAAAAAAAATTCATGTACGGAATGATTTTTGTCATACTCTGTATGAATTTAACATGACTTTTTTTTCCCAGAACTTTTTTATTAATTGTATTAATTTGTTCATACATATTATGAACAAATTCTTGACGATTTTTGTGTAAAATTTTTGCAATTTCTTGTAATTTATTTGAAATTTGGTCGATTATATTATTAACAACACAAACATGAGATAATTTCCCATCATAGAAGATGATTTTTATTAGGTTTTTTTTTACACATTTGTTGCAAACTTACAATATAAATAACATATAAACTAAATAATCCCATTTATTCGCGTAATCGCCAGCAGCAACTTCTGGAGACATAGTTTTTATCTTTAACTCATTGGCCATATTCCGAAATGTGTGGCAGAAGACAAATAGCCATTGATTTGATGCCTTTAGGCCATTAATTTGGATAATACCTAAAAAGAAGTTAAATAAAATGAGCTTGATAAATAGAGATATACACACAAATTTGTACCAACACATTGCACTTACTTTTTGATCTTCCATGCCAAAAATAAGAGGATTCTTCTTCTAAAAATAAAAGGATTCTCCTTTTTTTCCAAAACAAAATAAAATATTTTGAAATTTTTTTTTATTTCAAACAAACAGATTTTTTTTTTTTTTGAAAATTTTAAAATTATTGTACACGTACATAAATAGTATGAATTTGTGCATACATAGTTTGAACTGAAATCAATGAACTCAATTCATTCTATTTATGTACAAAATTTGTTCTGTGTAGGCTTTATTAGTTTTTTTTTATATTTTGGATTTTCTAGTTTTAAAATTTGTTTAATATTTTATTAAATTCAATTTTAGATAAGCTTACCATTTAAATATATATTTAATTTTTTTTTTTTAATTTGTTTAAACAAATTTAAGTATGTACTTAATTTTATTCATACAATATTATCAAAATAGTCACTAGTATTATAATCATACAGTCGAACTCGGTTATAACGAACTCGGTTATAACGAATTCTCGGTTATAACGAACTAATTCTAAAGTCCCGACGTTTTGGCATCACTTTTCACACAAAATACTTCTTTTATAACGAACTCGGTTATAACGAATCCTCGGTTAAAACGAACTACTTATTAAGGTCCCACGAATACAATTTCATCGGTATTTACCTTTTTATAACGAACTGCCATAAATATTTTTTAATGTGCGGCAATCACGTTTATCGAACTCATAAAAGGTTGGAAATTTTTGGTTTTAATTATAATTTTGATGAAATTTATTTATTATAAGGGTTCAAGTTGAAAAAATGCAGAAGAAAAATTGAATTTCTAAAAATTATAGACATTTCTGGTATTTCCTATACCGGTTTCAAACACCCCAGTTAGTGTCATCTTCAGTAGGATTTTAAATGTCGGTTTGTCTTGTTAATGAAAACTGTTTTTTATATATGTGAATATTTATAGTTTCTACAGAATAAATTTTGACAGTTTCCAACACTACAATTCTATTTCTAGCAATCTCAACCTCACTTCATACTTTCTTTCAACTTTTTTGTCTCTTACATTATTTTGCAAGGGTTACCAACATGATCTGGAATTGCAGACACAAATGAAGGAATTTGCTTTTTCTGTTTCGGAGACGTGCCTAATGGCGACATATTTTGTCAGTAATTTTATTTGATTTTTTCTGTAAGTACAGATCGAGCACGGGCTCAAATTATATTTGTTATAAGGGTTCAAGTTGAAAAAATGCAGAAGAAAAATTGAATTTCTAAAAATTATAGACATTTCTGGTATTTCCTATACCGGTTTCAAACACCCCAGTTAGTGTCATCTTCAGTAGGATTTTAAATGTCGGTTTGTCTTGTTAATGAAAACTGTTTTTTATATATGTGAATATTTATAGTTTCTACAGAATAAATTTTGACAGTTTCCAACACTACAATTCTATTTCTAGCAATCTCAACCTCACTTCATACTTTCTTTCAACTTTTTTGTCTCTTATTATATTTTGAATGTTTTCTTCTTAATAAGTAGTTTATTTACAAAAAAACATCTAATAAATCAAAAATGGAACTATTTTTTTGGGAATAAAACTAGGTTGATAAAAAATATACCCCGCTTATAGCGAACTACGCTTATAACGAACTATTTTTACTGGTCCCTCGGAGTTCGTTATAACCGGGTTTGACTGTATAAAGTATTTTGGATTACTTATATTTCAAAAGTAATAAACACATCGAGATCTTAGGACAACAAGGTTCTATTTGCTTAAAGAAATAGGCACAAATAGAACATTGTTGTACTAAGGCCGCGACATACATACTTAAAATATGCACTGCATTAATTAATTTTCTGAATTTATGTTACTTTATTAAATTTGGATATTCTCAAAAATAAAAAAAGAAACAAAAATTTCAATGTTGAAAAAAAAAAAAATGCTGGTGTAATTTGATTTAAAAAAGGGGTTTATCTGGTATTAAGGGTGCAACTTTAAAAATTAAAAATTTTTTAAATGACAATTTTGTTATGTAAACATTTTGAAGGGTAAAAAAGTTTTGGCATAGCCAAGTTAAACACTCTGTTACAGGGTATAATGAGTTTGTGCCGATGTTTTTATCAACCCGAAATATTGGTCTCAGGCTCACCATTAAGTATAGATATCGACGATTTCAGTCCGTCTGCCTGTCCGTGTAAACACGATCGCAATCAATTGATCTGAACTTTAAAACTTAGGCCTCTCTTGACCCAGGTTAGGTTAGGTTGTTAAGGATGACGTCGGTTTATACAAAATCAACGTCCATAGAGGCCTAGATGTGGCCCATTATGATTCCTTTAATGGTCGAAACCTTCTCTCTTCAATTTTATCACTCGCATTGTTTCCAGCTATGCATCCCATTTTGAAGCTTTTATAAATTAAACAACGGATTCCGACAATTCCTCTGGAAGGTTGACACCTTTTTTTACCAGTTCATCTGATTTCTCTTGACCCAAGGGCGAAGCCTATTGAAAATGAATGAAAAAAGCCGTCATACAAACTTCTTTACATTTGGCTCAAATAACCGTTTATGATAGATGTCCTTTCGAAATTTAACAGGTAAACGTATTTGTTATTTACAAATCATCACTTTAAATTTTAAAGAAATTGGACCATGGTCTGCAGTTTTACTTGAAGTATGAGTTAAATGTTTACTTTAGGAACCCAATTAAATCTAGGTCCGAATTACGGCATCCATTTAAAGGGTTAATTTGCTATATTAGTAAACATTTCTTAATTTCTAATCAAGTTCCCAGCAAAAAAAGAGCTTACCATTCACTACAAAATTCACCACAACTTATGAACCAGATGTACTTCTTCTTCAACTGAAACATTGATGAATTTAATATGGGCGTGACACACAAAGTATGTTCTTTTTATCGCCACTTTTCAGTGGCACTTAAGTATAACATATATCACTTGTGTTTTTATCACAACTTCTGAAGTAGTGATCCGGATGTTAATATAACTTGACCTTTTGGAAGCACTTTTTTCATCACTTCTTTAGAAGTACATATTTCTTGGCATTTTGGGTGTGATTATGTCATTTTTATTTGGTGATTTAGAACTTCTAAATTAGAAGTTCTTTTTTCACTTATTTTTGTAAGATTGATTGAAAGAGTATGTTTTTGTAATATTTACACTAAAAACACTGTTCGACAGCAAAAACCTTCCAGTGAAATTTCTAACTGGTCCTTATATATTTTGGTCTCCTGCTTCCAAATCTACCGTCCAATTTTTTCTAGCACGTACCGGTTTTGAGATATTCGCTGTTAAAAAGTAAAAAAGCACTTTTAGGGGTCCACTGTTACGTATTCCAACATCAATTGATAAGAACAAAATAAGAATCTTTTCTAGACTTCGCCTTGGGCATACAATCTTTTCTCACGAATACAGGATTAAAAAAACCACTACACCAACCTGTCCTAATTGTAATAACAACCTCTCCATCAAACACGTTCTCAGCGAGTGTCCAACATTAAGCAGCCTAAGAAGAACACACTTTAGTAATGAACCAGCTTTCAGCCTTCTACAAGACCCCTCCATATCAAACATTAGTAATATTTATATCTACATAAAACAAACTAAACTAAGAATTTAAACAAAAACCCCAATGTAAATAGTACAAGTATTTTTTCGAGCTGATAGCCTTGGCAGCTAGTGCTCCTTTAATTTTTTTTTAGTCTTAGAATTTATTCATAAGATTAAACCAATAAATAAATAAATAAATACGTATTCTTACGTTGCTTCCACGAAATAGGACTTGATTTCATATAAAATGGACATCCTGATTCCAAAAGAAAAGCGAGTAGCGAAAGCAAACGGACGTGTTATTTTTAAACTCTCTATAATATTTGGATTTTTTTACATAAAAATTAAAATCAAATTTATAAAAATATATATTTACTATATATTTTTATTGCGATTTATACACTTCTGATGAGGATAGCGAGGAGTCATGGATTTAAGCTGTGGGAAGTGTAATATAAGCTGTAGGAATGGTGGTATACGATGTGGTGGATTTTGTGGAAAAAGTTTTCATTTGAAATGCTATAATTTATCCGAATATGAGTCTGGCACTGTCATGAAATGTGCAAATATGAGGTTTATATGTGATGAATGCATAAATTTTATTAAAATCACAAATGAAAATTATAAAAATTTAATTGAACTTATAAAAGAAAGCGAGAAAAAAATTAATAAAGGAATTAATGAACGAGTAGAAGAAGCAAAAATAGAAATTGTCAACGAATTAAAAAAAAATCCAATAAACAATGATAATGAAACATATGCAAGTACTTTGAAAAAAAACATTAACAGTGTGCCCGTTATTTTAAAGCCAAAGCAAAAATAAGACAGTGGTAAAACGGAGAAAGATATGAAAGAGAAAATTAAGCCATCTTCTCTTAATTTAGAAGTTAAAGGAATAGCAAAACGGAACGACGGAGTGATTGCCATCAGATGTCAAAATGAAAATGACCGAAATATTTTGTCAGAAGAAATCAAGGAGAAAATGGGTAATGATTACGAAATTCAAATGCCTAAAATGAAAAATCCGAAATTATTAATAAGCGGTATGAACGAGGAGTTGGATAAATACACAATAGTGGAGGCAATTAAAAAACAAAATAATATAGAATGTAACCATTTAATATGCTTAAAAGTTTACAAGTCTTATAAGAATCCTCTTATTTATAATGCATTGATTGAGACTGATGGAGTTGGTTTTGAAAAAATAAAAGGTAAAGGTAAAATAAATATAGAGTGGGACCGGTGTCCTGTTTATGAATTTAACCCAATTAGAAGTTTTGTGTGTTGACGAGGATTTTGATTTTGTCAGTTAATCGGAGACCCATCTTACTAAGGAAATAGACGACGGTGAAATAATGTTAAAAAACTATAACGTTTTACGATGCGACAGCTCATCAAGGCATACAGGTGGTGTCTGTTTTTATATAAAAAAAAATGGGCAATTTAAATTAATTGAATGTACTGCAGTAGGAAAAATGATTTGGTGGTTGGAAATTGAAATTATTAATAAAAACTTAAAATATAATTTAATAGGTGTTTATCGTTCACCAAATAATCAAGAATCTCCAGAAGATGTTTTTATCTCTTTTTTTGAAAATCAAATGGAAAAAATTAATGATAATGTTAATTATTTAATAATGGGAGATTTTAATATTAATTGGTATGAAAATAATTCACATAAAATTACGTTGGAAAACATCATAAACGATAATTTTTTCAAACAAACTGTAACACAATTCACAAGGATAACAAATACCACATCAACTTTAATTGATTATGCAGTAACTAATATTGAAAATATAAACACTAAAACTAATTTTAAATTTAAAATAAGTGATCATGAATCCTTAGAAATTATAATTCCAGTAAAACATGAAGTGGAATTACCAAGAAGACAAAAGATAAAGTCATTGTATTTTAATAATTTTAACTTCCGTGCTAATCTACTTTCGAGTGAAATACTGAATGTTAGTTCAAACCATATTTGTAATGAATTATCTAATACAATAGTAAAAAGCATAAACGATGCCATAAGCCCAATGGTTACCACTAAAATTATATCAACTCGTACAACAAATCCATGGTATAATAATACTTTAAAATATATGAAAGAAACAAAAGTACAGCTCTACCAGACTGCTGTATGGTATAATAACGAATTACATTGGAACAATTACAAACAGTATAGAAACAATTACAAATCAGAACTACTAAAGGCAAAAAACAATTTTATTAACACCAAAATTAATAGCTGTTTGGACCAAAAAACCATGTGGAAGACCATAAAATCGCTTGTGTTAAAAAAAGACAATTCTAAAATTAATGAAATAGAGCTAAATGGGAAAACTATATCTAATGAAAAAGAAATAGCAAATGAATTAAATTCATTTTTTGTAAATAGTGTACATCAAATTGCCGAAAGCATACCATTCGTTAACTATGAAAATATTATTCAAGAAAATCCTAATTTGAATTTTAAATTTGATATCATTGACATAAATATTTTAAAAAATATAATGAACAACATGAATGGCAAAAAGGATCACAATTTTCTTACAGTCAAAATGCTTCTGGATAATTTTGATATTCTTGGACTTTATCTTCATCGTCTTATTGTGTCATCTTTACAAACAGGTTATTTTCCCGATTGTCTAAAAGAATCTTGTATAGTGCCAATTCAAAAGGTTAAAAATACGAAAGACCCTCAAGAAATTCGTCCGGTAAATATGTTGATGACAATAGGAAAAATTTTGGAAAAAGTAGTGTACAATCAACTAAACAAATACTTTGAAATTAACACATTATTAAATGAAACTCAATCAGGATTTAGACACCAACATAGTTGTGAAACGCTTCTTAATCTGGTGGTAACGCAATGGAAGACGGAGGTGGCAAATAAAAATTGTGTGGTTGCGGTCTTTTTAGACTTGAAAAGAGCATTTGAGACTGTTAACAAAGAAATTTTAATAAAAAAGCTGCGTAGTTATGGTGTAAAAGGCGTGGAATTAAAATGGTTTACAAGTTATCTAGAAAACAGAACACAAAGAACGAAATGTGGAGAAAGTATATCGACAATAAAAAATGTCAACATTGGTGTGCCTCAAGGGGCAGTTCTAGGAACTTTACTATTTCTTATTTATATAAATGACTTTGAAAAAGTTTTGAATAAAGCAAAAATATGCATGTTTGCGGATGATGCTCTCATATATATTAGTGGTAAAACTCCTGATGAGTGTGTGCGTAATATGAATACAGAATTAACAGAGGTTAGCAAGTATCTAAAAGGTAACAAATTAAAACTCAATACAAATAAAACAAAAATAATGATTATGAATGGATCAACGGACGAGCAGGTTATCATTGATGGCGTGTCAATTGAGAAAGTTGATGAAATAAAATATCTTGGTATTGTTATAGATAAAAACCTAAAGTTTGACTTACACTATAACTACATTTGTAAAAAGATTTCTAAGAAAATTGGTTTCTTAAGAAGAATTCGAAGTAAAGTTTCAGCAATCACGGCTATAAATATATATAATACCACCGTTAAACCCCATTTTGAATACTGTTCAACTTTATTATTTCTTGGAAACAAACAGATGAAAGAAAGACTTCAAAAGTTACAAAATAAAGGGATGAGATGTATTCTCCAGTGTCATATGTTAACCCATGAAATTGATATGTTACATAAATTGCAGTGGATTTCGGTAGATCAAAGGCTTGTGATGAATGTTTTAATATTTATATTTAAAATGAAAAATGGAATGTTACCCAATTATATGCAAAAACAGTTAGTTTATGTCGCGGACGTTCAACCCTACAATTTACGGAATTTGTGTGATTTTAGACTGAACCTTTGTAGAACAAATTATTTACAAAATGTATTATTTTATAATGGTCTTAAATTATATAATGAAATACCAATAGATTTAAAGAATGAAAGTGATTTTTTTATATTTAAAAGCAAAATAATAGGTTATGTAAAACAAAAGTTTTAATGTAATAAAATCCATTGATTTAATATTAAGCAAATGTAATATAATAGCAAAATTGCTAAATAAATAAACTAAAAAAAAAAAAAAAAAAAAAAAAAAAACTGAAACCACAATTTTCAAGCATGTTCTGTTTTTGAGATATTCGCGTTTGAAAATTTTAGTGTGATTTATAAAGAATATAAGTGCGTAACAGTAGAGTTTGAGTTTTTCAAACGCCAATATTTCAAAAACAGTACGCGATAGAAAAATTTGGATGCCAGATTTGGAATAAAGATGCCTTATTTTTACTAAATCGAGTTCTATTGTGTTTGAGCAACTTAAGAATACGTTACAGAGGAGACCCAAATATTTCAATATTAAAACGCGAATATCTTAAAAACCTTACGTGATAGAAAAATTACAGGCCTATTACAGTTATGACTGGTTATGACTAATTTTATTATTTTCAAACTTCATATTCCCTGTGTTTGTTGTAAACACAATCATAAAAAGTCTCAAAATTTAAAATTATTTGTCAATTTTTGAGACGATGTCGGTAGCTGGTCTTTATTTTTTTGAAATTTTCAAACAAAATTTGATGTTTTTTATGATTGTTTACAACAACCACATGGTAAAAATTGAGTTATGACTTTTTTTGTGAATAGGCCCCAAAATTTGAATTTTTTTATGATTGTTTACAACAACCACATGGAAAAACTTGAGTTATTATTGAGTTATGACTATTTTTGTGAATAGGCCCCTTAATTTCATTGATAATCTAACGTATATACTTCGAATTAAAAAAGGAGTAATTATACAGATCACAAAACTATAAAAATTCACGGCGAATTGATTAACAAGTTTGTTTTGACCACAAGCCTATACCTCAATTTTCTAAAAAGCTTAAACAATCTTTAATAATGTGATGCAGCAACATCCGCTTTAGTTCGAAAATGTATTTATTTAATTTAGGACCAACTTGTTTTGATATAAGATATGAAATTTGAAAAATTGATCAATAATCGATTTTCGTCTTTTCGATTTTTTAAGCTCTAAATAAAGAGAAATGAAATGTCATTACCAAATTTTGTCACCTTTTTGCAAAACCTAAATCTATTTGAAGCTGGACGTAGAAAAAATTGCATACTTCGTGTATCACCCTCATTCTAATTGTTTCAGTTGAAAAAGAAGTTCATATGTTGTGGTGATTTGATTCCTAAGAACATATGAAAAAGGTACTTCAAAATCATTAAGCAAAGAACTGGTGAAAGATGTTTTTATTGTTATTTTGTAGCATTTTTGGAAGTAATTTTAAAAGTACTTCCTACGGAATATAAAGTTCGGCACCTATCGCTACTTTGTATGTACCCAAGAAGAAAAATACAAACGGGAGAGCGCTGGCAAAGTACCTTTTATGGTCGCTTGTTTGCTGGGAAAGCACCACAGTTTAGTACTCTCCCAGCGTCCAAAATGATAACCACGGTAAACGGTATGCCGTTGATATTTTAAAGCGCTTTGAAAGCGCTTTAAAAACAAAAAATATGGTACTATTATAGCACTTTTAGAACAAAACAAGTGAGAGTGTTAAATTCGGCTGTGCCGAATCTATTATACCCTCCAAAATGTAAAAAAAAATAAAAAACAAAAATTTGTCAGGAGCGTTTATTTTTTTTTTTTTTTTGGGGGGTTGATAGGGTAAGTGGGGGACGTGGAGAGCACCTTCCTATTGCGATAAATATACCAAATGTTTCATTTAATTAACAAAAATACAAAAAAAAACATGTAAAAAAGTGTATTTTTTTAGAGGTTGATTTAGTTCTTTAAGGGAGAACTTTTTTCCCCCTGGTCCGATTTGGCCAATTTCCGAACTTAACCTGCCTAGGAACATAAGACATATTTGTGCCAAACTTGAAGGGTCTAGCTATTTTATTTTGGACTGCATCGTGTTAACTACAGACGGACGGACGGACGGACGGACAGACGGACGGACGGACGGACATCGCTAAAATGTCTTAGAATCGATCACTGATCAATAATATATATACTTTATTGGGTCCCCGACCGATATTTCGATGCGTTACACACGGAATGACAAAGTGAGTATACCCCCATACTGTAGTTGGAGGGTATAAAAATGCGACGTATCTAAATTGTATACATAAGTCCATAAGACATAACTTTTTTTGTGTTTATTTGAATAAAGAAATTTATTAAATTAGGATAAAAAAATTTATTGACTCATTTATTAGGATAAAAAAATTTTGAACAAACTTTGAACAATTTTCTAAGTCCCGGAAAAAAATTGTTTGCAGTTTTCTTTGCGTTTTGGAATAAAAAAATTATTAAAATGCTTTTAGGAAAAAATTTATAAAATTCCCGAAAAAAAGTGGTGTATTGAACCAAAACGGGTATGTATCCGGAGTTTAAGGGTGATGTATCCGGAGTTTAAGAGGGATGTATCCGAAGTTTAAGACACTTCCTCGCGAAAGAAACAGGTGTTTTTATATAAAAGGTGTCAAGTTTGTAATAGCTTTGTTCCACAACGTTACCGCGGGTGCCCGCGGGTACCCAAACCAGCCCGAAAAGCGTTCCCGTACGCAAAAATTGGGTAAATGAGAGAGTTTTTGAGAGAATAAATTTGTTTCTCATTTTACCGAACTTACCCGTACTATTTTTTCGTGTAAATTGGTAACAATCAGATGTTGAGAAAACAGCTGATTTTTGTTGTGAAAATAAATTAAAAATTTTAATAAAATAAAAAAAAAACAAAAGTAATGTTTAATTTTAAACAAAATAACATATTTAGTCATTAAAATCAACTTTTACAATTTGTTTCGCATTGTTGAACGTATTTTTTCCTACTAAAATATGTTAGCATTTCAATTTGTTTACATTTTTTAGTTTTTGGGCTAGAAATGTGGTTTTTTGCGTTCCCGTACTTTTGATCGATTTTGCGGTATGGTGAGAGTTTTTAAGATTTTCTCTCATTTTACCGAACTTTACCCGGAAAGTTGTGGAACAGAGCTAATATGTAGGTCATTGTGTATAAATGACATATCACGAGTACACCAATACCCCGGTTTGCGTCGCTTCGGTTTGCGTCGTTTCGAAGTTGCGTCGTTTTCAAATTTCTGTGATTTCGAAGTTGTGTCGTTTTGGTTTCAGTTTGCGTCGCATGGCTTCGAAGCTGCGTCGCCAGTGCTTCGATTTGCGTCGTTGATATAAAAATATGTGTACAAAGCTAAAACAAAAAAAGGGGATTTCCCGTTTATATTTCAGTTTGCGTAGCATGACTTCAAAGTTGCGTCGTAAATGCTTCGACTTGCGTCGTTAATATGAAAATGTTTATACAAAGCTTGCTTTTATACTATTTTTTTTTTTTTATTAGAAATGTTTATTTATTATTAAAAATTTTTAACATTTCTTTATATTACACCTAGCTTAAAGCTAACAAGTAATTTTTTTCCTTAACTAATAGTTTAAAAAATAACAGACACTAAATCAAGTGGCTTGGTTCTTTTTAGTCTTCTTGAGTAGATTTCTTCGTTACATAAGATTGAAGCTTCAGAATTGTTGTGGTGTTGCAGTCTAACCGTATGGTTTGTTGCAGCAATTTTTATTGCATCAGTGACTTTAATTACACCAAGGTCACGATGAATATCGTTATTTTATATTATGAATTTTTTATTTTTATCTTAATATTTTAATGTTTTTGTTATGTTTTTTTACGTTTTTCTCATGAATTATTATATTTTTATTTTAATTAAAACTGTTTTCAAAAAAAAAAAAAAATAATGGCATTTTTTATTGAAAAATCTAATTTTTCTGCTAAAATTATGAATCTCGGAACCAATTAAATGAAAATCAATACAAATGTATGGAAAATCGTGCTTCGGTTTGCGTCGTTTCGGTTTGCGTCGCGTTTCTCCGGTCCCAATTAACGACGCAAACCGGGGTATTGGTGTACTATCAAGGACCGGTCACTTATCCTGCAGGGAAATACAAAATATTCCAATTGTTATGAAAATTAATAAATTTTAATAAAAGTTTATACTTTGAACGGATTTCAATAGAAAAACATTGGCAAAGCGCTTGGAAAGCACTTTTTCGAATTCATACTACCTTCTACACAAAAAATAAAGTGCTTTGCCGAGACTTTTTCTTTGGAACGGTCGGCAGTTTCTGCCTGGGTAGTGAAACCACTAATTCTTTTTGAACCACTTCGTTTATTTTTTGGTGGGTTAAGCTGGGGGTTTATTGTGTAATTCGATTCGAAGGAAACTGCTCGAATTCGGAAAATGTTGATCCTTTGTAAAATATAATTCCCTATGAAAAAAATATTTTTTTGATTATTTTTAGAATAAAGGGATAAACTATAAGTAGCTTCTCTTTTCGAATCGAAATACACAATTACCCCCCTGGTATTTTACATTTATTTCCGGAATTAAAAAAATAGATTTTGATTAGGGATGTCGCGAATATTCGTCACTATTCGGTATTCGGCATGTTTTTTGAATATTCGGTTAAATAAATATTCGTCAACAGTTTACCGAATATTCGGCAAAATTTAAATTAGTTAAAAAAAACACTTTTTATTAACGTTTTACTCTTTTTTGTAGTCATTACAGTTAGTTTTTTATACAAAAAAACTTGAGCACTTGATTAAAATTCGAATTGTTAATATACCAGAAAAAATAGTGTCAACAACATCATTGTTGTCTTTTAGTCTGGTACTTTTTTTTAAATATTTTACATAGGTAAAATACAGGCGTATGAATAATTAAATTATTCGGCAAATATTCGTATTCGGTTCAAACCGAATACTGAAAAGTAAATATTCGGTAAAATGCCGAATACACTATTCGCGACATCCCTAATTTTGATAGCAAAATTTCGATATTGAATGCCGTGATTCGGGTTCTGATTTTAATTGGATCATTTTTGGACTAAGGCCCCACATAAAAATTTCTTCCGATTTTTATATAAATCGGTATAGGCAACAAATAGACTCATATTTCACTAAAATTTGGTTTGCGTGTGTTTTCCACACTTATAAAAGATCAAAAAAATATAGATTCAAATGTCCATGTTTGGATTGGGATCCATTTTCCGGAAGTGCGATAGTAATCGAACCCAAGACCCCTTAAATATTAGACTAGCATGCTACCAACTAATCTACAGGGGCCCCTACCAAAACGGTTTGAAAATCAGTTGAAAAGTTTCTAACAAGGGAAGTATCTTAACTCCTTTTTTAATTTTCACATGTTTCCAATTGCCTCGAAGTTTTGAATTTTACTTGTGTCGTCTAAAATTCAAACATCTAAATAATTTGTTTAGTTTCTTTTAAACCTCAATTTGAGAGTTATAGGCCACCCTACTGGTGTTGATTGAAAAAAAAAATCCATTTCTTATACGAGAATGAGTGTTACACTCGATTTTATTTATTTATTTAATATTAAATTTTTTTTTAAGTTTAAATTTTTGTTTATGGGATTTTAATCAATACATCGTCACTGCTATTGATTAAGTTTTCAATTTCATTTAAATAATCATCACTAAATACACCATACCACAACGAACGTACCACCAAAACAACAAACAGTAATTCACGTAATCGTAAACGTTTTTCTTTCATGCGACGAACCGGCCACCACCAACGTATCGAACGACTTTTTAATTTCATTTCATCAATTTGGTGTGTTATTTTTTGCTTATCATCTTCTACTACTAAACGCTTAAAGTCCTGGTGGAGTTTACGATTATTTTATGCGAAAAGACGTTGTTCTTCGCGTGCGGCGATTGTTTGTGGTGGTGATGCTGTTTCGAATTCATTCAAATCGGCATCATAATACAAAGCAGCACGGAATGGACGCAATTCCCATGGTACTTGATTTTCCATAGGTGTCAATTGTACTCCCAAATCTTCTAGTGTTGGTACATTGTTGAGTACTTTATCAGTGACACATTCCAATTCCAAACGTTCCAAATGTAAACCACCAACAGGTTGTCCAGGGCAAATCATTTCGGTTAATTTGGTTTTTAAAACGAAAGTGGGGTCGAAACGCATGTCGTAACGTTGATATCCCCACCATTTTTCATCTTTACGCATTAGACGATGGAACCAATCTACCAATTCACTTAGTTGATAACGTTTAGGTCTAAAAACAAGAGGAAATTTATATAATCAGATATTTATTTTGTAGTTAAGATGTAATTTTGAGAACTTTAAAAAATAAATGACGCTAAACTTACCCTACAGCTTGATAAACCTTGCCAGCGGTATCATTATCTTTGGCACAGTTCAAGATAGCTTGTGCTACATCGGATACAAAAACGGGTTGTTTAACAGTACGCTCACCCTTATACCACAAAGGCATCGAACGGAATTGACGACGCCAAATATGAGCATAATAACGTAAGAAACGATCTTCGGATCCATAGATATCCGAAGGTCTAATAATAGTAGCTTCAGGGAATTCCTCACGTACAGCTTGTTCACCCCAGTATTTGCTGCGTAAGAAATTGCTGCCACCATCGATGATGTGACTCCTTGGATTGGGATCAGCATTCAAAGCTGAAACATGAATCAATCGATCAACACCCTGTTCACGACAGATGCTGAAAAAAATAAGATTAATGCCCTGATTCAGTATGTCGCACGAAGTGAGTGACTAGAAATTTTGTACGTAAAACAAAAACAAATTTGAGTTTTTTTTTTGTTTTACGTACAAATTTTGTAGTCACTCACGTCGACCGAGATAGCGAATCGCACAGTAAATTAAAATCTTTAGTTTTGTTTTAAAATAATCACTTTCTTTAAAAATTTCTACAGAAAAACTTCCAGATTCTTAGACATTTGTCCTGTAAAAAACTTCCAGATTTTCCTATAGAAACATTTTTCCTATAGAAAAATTATCAGATTCTGAGACACTTTTCCTATAGAAATTTCTCAGATTCTGAGACATTTTTCCTATAGAAGATTTCTCAGATTCTGAGACATTTTTTCTATAGAAAAATTCTCAGATTATGAGATATTTTTCCTATAGAAAAATTCTCAGATTCTGAGACATTTTTCCTATAGAAAAATTCTCAGATTCTGAGACATTTTTCCTAAAGAAAAATTCTCAGATTCTGAGACATTTTTCCTATAGAAAAATTCTCAGATTCTGAGACATTTTTCCTATAGAAAAATTCTCAGATTCTGAGACATTTTTCCTATAGAAAAATTCTCAGATTCTGAGACATTTTTCCTATAGAAAAATTCTCAGATTCTGAGACATTTTTCCTATAGAAAAATTCTCAGATTCTGAGACATTTTTCCTATAGAAAAATTCTCAGATTCTGAGACATTTTTCCTATAGAAAAATTCTCAGATTCTGAGACATTTTTCCTATAGAAAAATTCTCAGATTCTGAGACATTTTTCCTATAGAAAAATTCTCAGATTCTGAGACATTTTTCCTATAGAAAAATTCTCAGATTCTGAGACATTTTTCCTATAGAAAAATTCTCAGATTCTGAGACATTTTTCCTATAGAAAAATTCTCAGATTCTGAGACATTTTTCCTATAGAAAAATTCTCAGATTCTGAGACATTTTTCCTATAGAAAAATACTCAGATTCTGAGACATTTTTCCTATAGAAAAATTCTCAGATTCTGAGACATTTTTCCTATAGAAAAATTCTCAGATTCTGAGACATTTTTCCTATAGAAAAATTCTCAGATTCTGAGACATTTTTCCTATAGAAAAATTCTCAGATTCTGAGACATTTTTCCTATAGAAAAATTCTCAGATTCTGAGACATTTTTCCTATAGAAAAATTCTCAGATTCTGAGACATTTTCCCTATAGAAAAATTCTCAGATTCTGAGACATTTTTCCTATAGAAAAATTCTCAGATTCTGAGACATTTTTCCTATAGAAAAATTCTCAGATTCTGAGACATTTTTCCTATAGAAAAATTCTCAGATTCTGAGACATTTTTCCTATAGAAAAATTCTCAGATTCTGAGACATTTTTCCTATAGAAAAATTCTCAGATTCTGAGACATTTTTCCTATAGAAAAATTCTCAGATTCTGAGACATTTTTCCTATAGAAAAATTCTCAGATTCTGAGACATTTTTCCTATAGAAAAATTCTCAGATTCTGAGACATTTTTCCTATAGAAAAATTCTCAGATTCTGAGACATTTTTCCTATAGAAAAATTCTCAGATTCTGAGACATTTTTCCTATAGAAAAATTCTCAGATTCTGAGACATTTTTCCTATAGAAAAATTCTCAGATTCTGAGACATTTTTCCTATAGAAAAATTCTCAGATTCTGAGACATTTTTCCTATAGAAAAATTCTCAGATTCTGAGACATTTTTCCTATAGAAAAATTCTCAGATTCTGAGACATTTTTCCTATAGAAAAATTCTCAGATTCTGAGACATTTTTCCTATAGAAAAATTCTCAGATTCTGAGACATTTTTCCTATAGAAAAATTCTCAGATTCTGAGACATTTTTCCTATAGAAAAATTCTCAGATTCTGAGACATTTTTCCTATAGAAAAATTCTCAGATTCTGAGACATTTTCCCTATAGAAAAATTCTCGGATTCTGAGACATTTTCCCTACAGAATATTCTCAGATTCTGATACATTTTATGTAGGGTTTTTTTTTAGATATATCATTTGGGAAACCACTTTTTAAAATATTTGATTTTTTATACAAAAATTCTTGGAATTGTTGAGATTGATTTTTTATACAAAAATTCTTGGAATTCAGGTTATAAGAACTGTTATTTAGAAAAAACTGTTTATTAATTCCAAGACATCACTTACCGTGCAATACGACGAGCACCATCAACATGAACATCATTGAATTTGAAATTCTTTGTCTCAAATTCACGTCCCACCAAATTAATAACAACATTTGAATACTTTACAGCTTGACGTATGGCCTGTTCATCACCCAAGCTATAGAACTGGAATAGTACTTGACCCAAATCACCACATAGTTTCAAGCGAATAGCTTCAGAATCTTCACCACGGTAGGGTAAAATCATTTGGGCACCAGATTTTCCCAGTTTATTACAAACATAACGTCCCAAAAAGCCAGTACAACCAAAAACGGTTGCAACAATACCGTTGAAACTGCTGCGACCACCGGTACCGCGTTTCATGGCACTCAGGCTAGTGGTTTTTAAGGGACGAGGGCTGTCGGTAGAATAATTGGCAGTACGCAAGCATACAACTCCCAGGGCACCAGTGGTTTGTTGCTCTGGAATATGTTAAAAATATAAAATTCGATTTTAATTTCTTTATCCCACAAACACGTTACATAATTTAGTTGTTGCCATTTTTTTCTGAACGTAGTGGAATTATTTAGAAGTTCCCAGTTTTTTAACTTACTTGCCATCTGCACATTTCTCATTAATATAAGCGCAGCCATTTTTGCTTGGATAAGCTAACGCTACGCTATTCCTATTTTATTTATTATAAATTAATGTTTTTTCCAGTATGCAAAATTGGATCTTGCAGTGACTTCGTATGGGGAATAAATTCGCTGTGACAGATAAAAAATATGTTAATTTTGACATTTACAATTCGCCGTGAAAAACAGATGATTTTGTGAAAAGTGCTGCCACCTATTGAAAAAAAAAATAAAAAAATGAGCGAGTCTACAACAAAGGCCTTGGCGCAAAAACTGTAATTTAGAGAACGAACAGAACAAGTCCGGTACGGCCCACAGTGATTCGTTCCCATATATCGAGTGGGCAAAAATAGAATATTGGTCGCAGATTTCTGAAATTTGGAACACAAGCATTTAATTATCTAGTCAAGAAAAAAACGAGTTTTTGGAAAAATCGGAGCAAGGACACGCCTACCCCCCATATATCCTGAAACTTAAATATGTGATTAAAACTACAAAAATGGCCACAAAATTCCCAAATTTTGTCAATGTTACCAATTTTGATACAGTATTTTATGTGTAAATTTTTTTCAAGATTGAAGCAAGGACTCGTGTGGCTGCCATACATCCTTTTTCTTAAAAAAATTGTAAATCGCTCAAAAATTACTCGATACTCTTGAAATATTTTGGAAAAATTTGAATAAGTGATGTCAATGTGTGTGCCAAATTTCGCTGAAATCGGTTCTGTAAAACAAAAGTTATTTATATATCCTTTTTAAAAACTGCAATAAAGTGTTAATATATTTTAATCACAAAAATAAAATAGAAAGAGTTGTCAACGATTTTCCAAATTTGGTACGCAAGCACAAAATTAATTAATAGAAAAAAAATAAAAATTTTGAGCAAATCGGTCGAAGGACATTTGTACCTGTCGTATATCCTGAAATTTAAAAGTGGAGTTTTAGCCACAAAACTTGATATAAAATTACTTAACTTAGTTATTGTCTTAGAAATTTAGATAACCATCGACGTACAACATTTGTATTTTAATCTGAGCAAGGAATCAATCGTGAAGATGATTTGTAAATAACAAATACGTTTACCTGTTAAATTTCGAAAGGACATCTATCATAAACGGTTATTTGAGCCAAATGTAATAAAGTTTGTATGACGGATTTTTTTTTCATTCATTTTCAATAGGCTTCGCCCTTGGGTCAAGAGAAATCAGATGAACTGGTAAAAAAAGGTGCCAGCCTTCCAGAGGAATCGTCGGAATCCGTTGTTTACCCCCCTTTGTCACTGAATTCACTACGGATCAAGTGCAAAGCCAGAGATACCTGGATATGCAGATGGACAAATTCAGACAGATATATTCAGACTAAATTATTATGGGATGAAAACTTGGCAAAACACACTTAAATTCTCCTAGATATGAATAGAAGACAACTAAGAATGGTAATTAATCTTATAACTGGTCATAATACATTAGGCAAACATATGGTAATACCCACTTTACACTATTATACTTTTCCATTATACAAGCGTAATTTCACCAAGTTAGGGAAATATTTTATAAAAAAATTTTGCCAGATATTGTTCACTTATAAGATAAGACCAGGTTTTAATCAAAAAGGAATACAAAAATCTTTTAGAAGTTGGGAAATTTCGATGTGTATAATGGAAAAGTGTGATAGTGTAAAATAGGTATAAGAATATGTAGATTGAATGATGATACTTGTAGATGGTGTAGGGAAGCTGTCGAAGACTGAGCAAGGACTAAATCGCTCAAAAATTACTCGATACTCTTGAAATATTTTGGAAAAATTTGAATAAGTGATGTCAATGTGTGTGCAAATTTCGCTAAAATCGGTTCTGTAAAACAAAAGTTATTTATATATCCTTTTTAAAAACTGCAATAAAGTGTTAATATATTTTAATCACAAAAATAAAATAGAAAGAGTTGTCAACGATTTTCCAAATTTGGTACGCAAGCACAAAATTAATTAATAGAAAAAAAATAAAAATTTTGAGCAAATCGGTCGAAGGACATTTGTACCTGTCGTATATCCTGAAATTTAAAAGTGGAGTTTTAGCCACAAAACTTGATATAAAATTACTTAACTTAGTTATTGTCTTAGAAATTTAGATAGCCATCGACGTACAACATTTGTATTTTAATCTGAGCAAGGACTCGCGTGGCTGCCATATATCCTTTTTCTTGAAATCGCTGTAACTATTTTAAAAATCTTTCAATTGCTATCAAATTTTTAATATAGATTACCCGAGTAAAAAAGATTATATATAATTTTACTTATTTTTATATAAACATATATTATTTGATAAATTTATACGTAAATTGTTTTGCTATCATATAAGATTATATATATTTGCACTTCGTATTTTTTTCTTATATAAAATTATATAAAAGAAAATGTTAAGTTATACATAATAACATATGATTAAAGTTAGTTTATATAATTACATATGAAATATAAAATTCTGTCTGTTTTTTTATATAATTTAATATAACAAAATATTTGAAGACATTTTATATAAAACTTTATGCAATTTTTTTCTGAATCATATGTAATCTTATATGAGTAAAATTAAAAAAAAATCTAAGTCCTTTATATATAATTTGATATAACTTTTGAAAATTTTTCTAAGTCCAGAATTTTTTTTTTCAAGTTCCAAACCTAAACCTTAAACATTTGTTTATTTTATTTTATATGTTATTATATATAATGCAAAATTTATGAAAAAAATCGAAGTTCTTTTTATATAATTTAATATAATTTTTTTTTGGGTTTTTTTTTGGATTTTTTTTATTTAATTATATATAATTGCATAAATTTTTCTAAAAAAGGGGCCAATTTTCGCATCAAATCATATAAAATTATATTAAAATCACATCAAATTATATCAAATTTAATGCAACTTTATATGGTTTTATCGACTCATTTTTCGCATCAAATTCTATATGAATATATATGATGTCTTTATATAATTAAATATAAACATATATAATCTTTTTTACTCGGGTAGATCAAATAACGTTAATAAGTGTACCAAATTTCGTTGAGTTACTTGCTGTAACAAAAAAGCTGTTAATATATCCTTTTTTTAAATATAGTCAAAAATATAAAAATACCTAATAACTGCAAAAACAAAACATTCACAACACTTATTTCCTGTTGCATTACGAAAATAAATTTATTCAAAATAAGTTTTAAGTAAACTCGTTTAATACTTGCTTTATTTCTAAGTATATAACCCGTTAATAACAAAAAACTAAAAAAAAAAATTTTTTTTTGGTACTAAAATTTTTTTTTTCCATTTTTTCAAAAACCTAGTTATTTTTACTATTTGATTGTATAGAAAACAGTCCAGGATGTTAAAAAAATCAAAAAAAAATAATTTTTGAGTACGAACTTTTTTATGTATCTCAAAAAAAAATTTGGTTTTGATTTGGGATACCAACGAAAATCAAATACTGGTTTTAAAGCAAAATGGCCCACTGTATACTTACTTCATCGAATTTTTTACTATAAATTTATGGTATACAATACAATAAATCCCTTTATATAAAAAAACACGAAAATGTTGATGTATTTTTTTAATTTTATTTACAGTACATAAAATAAATAAAAAATAATCCAATTTTAGATTTTTTAAAAATTTTTTTTTTCAACTTAAAAAAAAAAACTTAGTTATTTTTATTTTTTTGATCTTATAAAACATAGTTAAAGCTACAAGAAAAATAAAAAACAAAAAAATTTTATTCACGAACTTTTTTATGAAGGCCATTAAAATTTGGTGATTTTGGGGATTTTAGTAAAAGTCATAGATAACTTTTAAAGCAAAACGGCCCACGTACTGCATATTTTTTTTCTGATTTTTTATTATATTTTTACAGAATACTATATAATATATCAATGTGTAAAGAAAAAATACTTAATATTAAATTTTTTTTTAATATTTTTTCCATTAATAATATAGCTTTTGAAAAAAAATTAAATAAAGACACAAAAAAAACCTAACTTTTTTTCAACTTCAGACAAAAACTTAGTTATTTTTATTGTTTTGCCTTATAAACCATAGTCCGAGCTATCGAAAAAGCGAAAAAAATATTTTTTTGACTCACGAACTTTTTTTATGCATTCCATCAAAATTTGTCAATTTTTGGGAATTCGGTAGAAAAAATATAGATTTCAGAGCAATACAAAAATGTATTTTAAGATTAATTCTAAAAAAATGCAAATACAACATTTAGCTAATATATTAAAGTAACTTTTGCAAAAAAAAGTTCGTTGATTTCTTCAAAATTCGATTTTTCATAATTATTTTAGTAAACCTATAAAAATCAATTTTTAGGTTTTAACACAATAGCGTTGAATTTCCATACTTTAGCGCCCTCTTGTGGCAACATATGACTTCTTAAAAATCAGAAAAGTACATATTTCTTTTAGTTTACTATTAAACTGTAAAAATAAAAAAAATCATCAACATTGAAGACATACTTTTTTTTTTTGATTTTTGCCAATGACTGTGCGGCCGGCGCCATGGTGAAATAAAACTTCCTCTATTTATTAAGTGCAAGAACAGAACAAGTCCGACACGATTTGACAGATAAGACCGGTGGCAGGCGCCGGTGTGAAATAAAAGTTGTTCTATTTTTAAAGGTGGTGAAACTCCTAATTGGAAACCGTTCCCTGTGTTTGTTCTTTCCCAACATTAAAGGCGGTGATACACGTTCTAATTGTACCGTCCCCATGCCGTGCTTCTTCGGTTCGTTTATTTATAAAGGTACCTACAGACGACGCAATATTATGCACAATATTTTTGACGTTTACCCACGATTGGCATACATAAAAATACTGTGTAAAATATTGAACTGAAAAAATACATGCAGATTGTACATAATATTGAATCGTCTGTAGAGGCCTTAAGGAATTTATGCAGTGGAGGAGAAAAAAATGTCGTTACTACCAGCTAATCCCATATCACAAACTAATACAGACTCGACATAAGTGACAGGTGTCAGAAAAAGTAATTTTTAACCCTATAGTTAATTTTTTCGAATCTTTCTACGAATTAGGTTAGAAAGAGAAAGCTAATATAACGCACCGTAAGAAAAATAGATGCCAGATAGGTTTTTATTGTTTCACTCACTCCTAAGTGTTTCTTCACAATACAGCAGCAAGCAGCTGACAGCAAAATTTTTACATGTATTTTGTTGTTTGCGCAACAACAAAATACATGTAAAAATTTTGCTGTCTGCTGCTTGCTGCTGTATTGTGAAGAAACACTAAGTCGTAGAAGGTGTTGCCATGTTAGCTTAAAACTAACCAAAACCCGCTCTGTTTTCTCCTAAAATCGCTTAGTTTTTTCCATTTTTTGTTATAAAACTCTACTGTTGAGTCTGTATTTAGTCTGTGCCATGTGTTACCCCTGTAAAAACACACTTACAGATTAATCACAATTGGAGCGGGAAGCGTTTTTTTCGCAAATGTCTTCATAAAAGTACAATCTAGTTGGGCGGAAAAACAAGGTGAAATTTTGTTGTTATAGAAAAATTTAGGATAACAAGTGCAGAAAACCGCTTCCCACTCCAATTGTGATTAATCTCTTATTATTTTAAGCGGTTTTTGTTGGAATGAATTGGCAACCCTAGTGTTTTATAGAGCCCCCTATATAAAGAGAAAAGAGCCCTCTGTATGTCAAATAATTTTTAAACTTCAAACGTATTTTCTTGACAGCTAAACAAAACTAAAAATTTCCATAGCAAAGCGGCAAAGTTTGGAAAAAATAACAAACTCAAATTAGTTACACGAAAAATAAATTTTAGCTTACTTATCGAAAGGAAAAAATGATGAGTTCTGAACAATTTACTGATCCTAGTCTAGAAAGACATTTTACTGGTCATAGCCAAGGTATTACTCAGGTACGCTTTAATCCTGAAGGCAATAAAGTGGCCACAAGTTCTTTGGGTGAGTAAAAAAAAATGCTTAACACCTGCGGGTTTTTTATTTACACCAAATATATTTCTAGATTCCTCAGTTATATTGTGGGATTTAAAAACGGCTGCTAGGTGTATACGTTTTTCAGCTCATACCGAAAGTGTTTATGGCATTAGTTGGTCACCAAAATCGAAATTAGTGGCCTCTTGTTCTAAAGATAAATCTGTAAAAGTATGGGAACCTAAATTACGTGGAGTATCAGAAGAGTTTTTGGCACACGCTAAACCTGTAAGATCAGTCGATTTTGATCCAACCGGTACTATGGTAGTAACCGCCTCTGATGATAAATCTTTGAAACTATGGAAGGTGGCTCATAAAAAATTTCTCACTTCTTTTCCGGGCCATACCAATTGGGTAAGGTCGGCTAAATTTAGTCCCAATGGCCAATTGGTGGCCTCTTGTGGTGATGATAAATCTTTAAGAATCTTCGATGTAAATTCCGGTGAATGCATTCGTTGTTTTACCGAGGAAAAGGGTATGGGTCGTCAAGTAGCTTGGCATCCTCTTGGTAATATGGTTGCTGTTGCTATGTCTTGCAATCGAGTTAAAATCTTTGATTTGGTGGCTCAGGAATTGATACAATTGTATCAGGTACATGCAGGACCAGTTAATGATTTAGCCTTTCATCCAAATGGAAACTTTATGCTGACTGGAAGTGATGATGAGACCATGAAAATTTTAGATTTACTTGAGGGTAGACCGATATATACATTAACCGGTCATAATGGTAAAGTTACCGCAGTGGCATTTAATAATGATGGTACCAAGTTTGCATCAGCTGGACATGATAAACAGGTATGTATTACAAAGATTTTAATTTTTTAAAGGCAATTCCATAGAAAAACTGCCTATATTAACTATACCAACCTTTTTAATTATGGGCGGCGGTTGACGTAAAAAAATTAGCGGCTGCTTAAATTTGATCCGATTGGTCGAATTTTGATCAGCTCATTTCAAAAATCGGCTTAAACGTTTTAAAAAGAAAAAAATATTTTTTTATAATTCTAAAAATTATATACGCCTTAGCCGGTCATGATAGTTAGAATAAACTATAAATTTATTTTTCCGTTTTCTTGTTTTTAGCTTTTAATATGGAAATCAAATTTACACACATATGATGTGTCCCTCTACGAAGCAAAAGTGGCACATGAAACATTAAATGAAAGTGGTATTGAACCACATAGTTATCAACAAGCTGCTGCCTCTGCCATATCTACTACCACTACTAATGCCAGTGATCAATCAATACTAATCGATCCAAGACAATCAATTGCATATAAAAATCCTGATGAAAATTTCCAGGTACTTGACAGTGAATTTACTAAGAAATCTACATCACCTACCAACACACATAATGCCACCACATCAGGAAACATTAGTAGTAACAGCAATTCTTCATTGTTGCATTTTAGTAATAAAAAGAGCTACTTTTTTGATGACCTTAATCGTTCTCCAAATGATAAAAATCATTCAAATTCAAGCTCAAAATATTTTTAAATGCAAGTAAGTTTTTACGATTGTAGTTTTAATTTGCTACATAATTTTTTTTAAACTTAAATTATTTTTACTTTACTTTTTTATTTTTTTAAATAAATGACCTTTGCTTACTATAAAAAAAATTCCTATATGCATATTATCTATCTTAAAAAAAGTATAATTGTGTTTGCAATGCGTTTTTTCTGTAATGTCTGAACCGATTTTGTTTCTGCAAGCTTTCTATGAAATGTGACGTCAAAACCAAGGTTTTTATGAGTATTAAATCTTTGTATGTTTATTGGTTCATAAGTTATATGCATTCTAGTGCACTGTGTTATGCGTTTTCTCTGTAATGCTTAAACCGATATTTTTATCTGCAAATTTCCCATGAAAGGCGACATCAATACCACAGACTAAATACAGACTCGACAGTAGAGTTTTATAAGAAAAAATGGGGAAAAACTAAGCGATTTTAGGAGAAAACACAGCGGTTTTTAGTCCGTTTTACGCTAACATGGCAACACTTTCTACGACTTAGGAGTGAGTGAAACAACAAAAACCGATCTGGCATCCATTTTTCTTATGGCGCGTTATATCAGTTTTCTCTTTCGAACCTAATTCGTAGAATAATTTGAAAATATAAACCATATGGTTAAAGAATGCTTTTTTGACACCTGTCACTTGTGTCGAGTCTGTATTAGTCTGTGTCAATACTAAGGTTTTTATGTACGATCTTTGTATATGTATTGGTTAAATAGGAAAAATTATTTTTTTTAGATCCAAAATCTGTTTCACAAAAAAAATAGGGGTTTACATGAGCCTAAATTGGATTGAAAAAAAATTTGTGTCAAAATTTTTTCTGTTAAAATTCCTGCCATGCACACATTTGTTTTTCATTTATAAACACATTATTTTTTCAGGCTTTATAATATTAATAAAATTTTCTGTTAAGGTTATTAATGCTAGTTATCCGACGACATCACCAACTAAAGACCTTAAAAACGATATGGGCAAAATAATACTGATGTTACATAATCTTGATAAACGTGTTAAGAAATTGGAACAATTGTTAGCGGTCAATGATACCTAATGGCAAGTAAAAACTTAATTTTAATAAAAATTTTAAAAAAGAGCTATCTAGTGAAAAAGATTCAAAAAAATATCATAAATCAAAATACGGGGTATACTTATTTGTTTTACAAAAAAAAAAGAAATGTTTTTTCGAAAAAAAATTGAAAAAAAAAATATTTTGTGAAACTTTTTAAATTGTAATTTTTAGAGTTTTGAATTTGAGTTATCACATATTATAATTTTGAAGTTTAATAACGATTTTCTGCGTTTATTTAAATTTGTGATGGATTTTTTAGCGAATTTTACACTGAAAATGAAATTCTTGAATGTAATGAAAATTGACATAATCTTATTGAAAAATGGCTCACATTTTCAACCGAAGACAGATTTTATTTGATCAATGAAACTGCTGCCATTAAAGTTCCTTTCAACGAAAACTTACATTGAAATAATGAAAATATTCGTAGAACTTATTTGAAACGTTTTATGAAGTTTTCCATGAAATAAATTAAAGTATTCATTAATTAAATGTGGAAAAGCAGTAGATAACTAAAGGAAAATTACAAGCTTAAATTGAAATTATTGAAAATGTTTATTAATAACAGTTTTTGGTGAGTCGCGTGTTACCGTCACTGAAATTTTATTTAATTTATGTGATTGTAGTATACATGGTAGAAAAAATACACTTTTTAATTTTTTTTATAGGTTTTACTTAGTTTTCTCACACAAAATTTTACTCCGACCTTAAATTGTAATACATTGGTAAAACCACGAAATAATATTAAACAGCTAGGATTTTAGCAAATATCAAATTAATAATTTATTTTTCATTTCAAATTTCGCATAAAAAGTCTGAAAAAAATCCTACAAAAACAAGTTAGAAAAAATACACTTTCACATTTTTTTTATTTATAGATTTCACTTACAAAGGAAGTCTCCCTGGTGTCACCCTCCGATCTTCATGAAATTTGGATATGTTGTTAAGAACGAAAATTAATTCGACACGTATTTTTTTTAGCGGCCCAAACTCATTTTTAGGGGGGTCGATTTGTATTGGGGGAAATTGACCTTTTTCAGTTTTTTACGATTTACGCCTATTTAAACAAAATTATATTGGCATGTGTGGTATCAGATTAAAGGTATTAAAAATACCTATCTCGTGGTGCTAACAACGGGCCAAAGTAGTTAATATTTTTCGACTTATGAACAAAAATGTCCTAAAATTTTGGTATTTTACTCAATATGACGAAAAGTTGTGCATGTTTGGACACGTACTTAGCACACGTAGATAGGTTTTCCAAAGACCTTTCATTTGGTATGTAACATGACTAGGTTTCTTTGCATAATATAGGGGATAAACGAAAAAAAAACTGAAAAATGGCCTTGTCTTCACCCCTCTTTTTTACCCCATAAATATGAATTTGGGCCGCTAAAAAAAATACGTGTCCCTTTAGTTTTTCTGCTCTACAAAATAACCCAATTCCATAAAGATCTGCGGGTGACACTAGGGAGACTTCCCTTGTTAGTTTCTACACTCATAGAAATATCTTAGTAGAAAAATTAGTAAACCCATTGTAGATCAAGTTTTACAGAATTTAACAAAAATCAATGTTGATATTACAAAATTCAATAGTTGAAAAATACATAGTTGGAAAAAATTGTAAGTACATGAAATATGCAACACTGTTTTTGATGATCGCCATTTGTAAATTTTTGTTGTCTTGTGCAGAAGGGATGTTTCTCATAAAATTATTTTTTATTACATACAAAGATAAAAGAAAATATTTGGTGAGTAATTAAATATATATTTTACATTTAATGAAATTTGTGATTTGGCATCGATGGAAAAAATTCCACAAGCTATATAAAACAATAGACGATAGAAAAACAACAGCAAAATACACCACAGTCGAAGAAAAAAGAAGACAAAAAAATCATCTAAAAAATAAGTTTGTGTAAAAATCATGAGTAAATGAAAACCATGAAAAAAAATTGTGAAAAATATTTAGTTAAATAAAATAATATTTACAACACAAATAAGCATTTCATTTTAATAAATAAAATTGCATGAATATACAAAAAAAAACGAGTATGATTAACAAAAATACGAATAGAACTAACAAAAATACGAGTTGATCAGCTTTTACAAAAACTGACAACAATTAATGTTGAAATCAACATAAATATTTGTAGGGTCAAAATCAACAATGATTTCTGTTGAATTTACTGCGATTTTCTTTGGGAATACAATGATTTTTGGTTGAGTGTAAAGTCTGAAAAAATCACAAAAACAAGTTAGAAAAAATACACTTTCACATATTTTTGTTTTATAGATTTCACTTAGTTTTCTCACACAAAATTTTACTATATCCTTGAATTTTAATATGTAAGTAAAATCACGAAAAAATATAAGAAACAACGCGAATTTTTAGTAAATGTATAATTATTCAATTACATTTCATTTTAAGTTTCGCATTAAAAGTCTAAAAAATCACAAAATAAATTCGTGCCGCTCTGTTTTATATTTGTCTACATTTTGCCCGTTCGCTACAGTTTAAACAGAGGCGACTTAACAGATGTCAAAAAACATCAAGTTTTATATTAAGATTTAACGAAACTATGAAATCTAATGAAGCTAATATTATAGAATTTTTTCCCCAATATGCATGATATTTTAATAAGCTTAGGAATATCTTTATTGGTTAAATGAAAATAGAATCCATTTAGAGCAATTTAAAAAATTTTAAAAACAGAAAAATTTATAACAATCAATTGATTCGGCACGGCCGAACAGCTTTCTTACTTGTTTTCTATTATTTTAAAAAAGAATACATGCTAGTGCCTGCGGTCAGCACCGTAGAACCGGGAATACCGGTATTCCCGGTTCTCGGTATTACCGGGAAATGGTACCGGTTTCCCGGTCCTTGAATTATTCCCGGTTCTGACGGTATTACCGGGACTACCGGTACGTATATTTTGTAAAATTTTGTACAATTCAAATTTCTTTCTCACTTTTACAAAAAAAAAAATACAAAACATGTAAAAAACACCATTTCCATTTTTTATGAATTAAAGAAAAAAATAGTTCCATGATTTTTAAATAATTTTAAAAACAAAACTAAATATTTCTGAAATACTGATTAAATGGTATAATTTAAATATTTTATGGTTTAGTATTTTTTGTTCTTTGAGAACCGGTACCAGGATCAGAATACCGGTATTCCCGGGAATATATATAGAACCGGGAAACCGGTACCAGAACCGGGAATACCGGTTTTCCCGGGAATACCGAGAACCGGGACATGGGGGGCACTAATATAAATAAAAACACATTTTTTTCAATATGGAATATATTATAAATATATTTTTTTAATATTAATAAAAATTGAAACATTTAAAAGTTTTTTTTTTTTTGATTTTTATATTTTTTTAAGATATTTTATTTTAATAATTATTTCGTTATATACTAATAAAAATTTGAATAAAATTGTTACTTTTGAGAGCTTTTAAAAAGTTCAAAAGATGTTTTTTGTCTTTACTAAAATTCATTTTTTTTATTAAATAATTTTATTTGTTAATTTGTAATTTATTAAATTTGTAATATATATTTTTTAATGTGTAAATAGATCATTGAATGTACATATAATTTGGCAAGATTTGATTTATGTACCTACTTTATTTCCACTACTTAATTAAAGAAAAAAAAGTTTTAATTGAATATAATTGATTTGTAACTACTGAGTTCGAAAAGAAAAACTTTTTTAAAAAAAAACTGTAATGATAAATAATCAGCCTAACCACCACAAGTCCCAAGAAATCGATAAAGTCGACTATTAAAATAAAATTTTGATAATCGACTTTAAATAAGAAATATTAAATCATAATAGTCATTGATTCTCTAGGTGTTGACTTTTTATTTTCAAATTTTGATTGGTATTTTTAATATTTTTCTTAAAAATAACGTCTTCCAAAAGATTCACTTAGATATTTTTTTATGGTACGACAAAGTTATATTTTTGGGAAAAGTCGACTTTAACAAAAACACTTCACTGTTTAGGCTGAAAAATTTTTAGACATTTTTGTAATTTATGCCTGTCTGGTCAATTATCTGAAATTTGTTATTTTTTGTAATGAAAATTTCCAATTATTATAAAATTAAGTTGATCGGGGAAAAAAAATACATAAACAAGATAAATAAATCGGTTGCTACTACAATTTTAAATTGCAACTGGGAGCTTTAAATTTTAAAAGTTTACAAAAATTCAAAATAAAATTGAAAGCTTTCTTTAAAATTGGAATAACTCCGATGAAGTTAAGATTTTCCATTTAGTTTTTATTTTATTAAATTTCATATGAAATCGCTATTTTTGGATTTTTCTCAATTGAGATTATTCCTTAAATTTATTTTATGTATATAAGTTTTAAATATGCAAACAAAAATGTTGCTAAATTTATATTTTTTAATTTTTATAGTATTTTAATAATACAGATTTTTTATTTTTATTTTAAAACAAAATTTTACTTTAAATTCAAATTCTTTTTCATAAATTTTTTATAAACATATCGCTCATTTACTTGTATAGTGTCATAACTCAAAATATTTGATTATGCAGAAAAAGCGTTAAAACTTTAACTTAAAAGTTTACAACTGAAACTGGTTTTCCATTAAACAAGGCCGGTACATAGAAAATGTAATTATGGCGTGTTATCTTCTCAAACGGTCAGTTTAAAAGATATTATTACGAATTTTTGATACAATTTAAAGCATTTTTCTGTATCATTAACTCAAAAATCACGTTTTTTGAGTTGTGACTCTTTACATGTAAATTTGTTAGACAAAATTAACTTTTGAATATTTAAAACTTAAAAATAATTAAAAAAAATATTTAAAAAAAAAAAAACATTTTAATAGTAAAGTAAATTTCAGACAAAACTTAAGATAATTTTTCTTTTTAAATAAATTTTAAACTTCTAATTTTAATTTCGCTATTTTACGAAATTTACAAAACATCTCGTTTCATTCTTTCACACCCACATATTGTGCTGACTTGCCGGTTTTCTTGATAACCTCCAAAATTTCTTCGCCTGACAAATTTGATGTAACCAATACAGTTTTTTCATCCAAATCAATGCTTACCTTTTCAACTTTATCTAGTAGAAAAATACAAACATAATTAATCATGATTAAATATTGTGTACAAAAAAAATAATAAGATAACATTAAGTACTTTAAACAAAGAAAACAAATAAGAGGTCTTTAAAAAAGGAAAAATACACACTATATGGTTTATTAAATTAAAAAAAAATCCACTAGAGACAAATGAATAAGAATATAAATACAGTCAAACTCGGTTATAACGAACTCGGTTATAACGAATTCTCGGTTATAACGAACTAATTCTAAAGTCCCGACATTTTAGCATCAATTTTCACACAAAATACTTCTTTTATAACGAACTCGGTTATAACGAATCCTCGGTTAAAACGAACTGCTTATTATGGTCCCACGAACACAATTTCATATATATTTACCTTTTTATAACGAACTCCCGTAAATATTTTTTAATGTGTGGCAATCATGTTTATCAAATTAACAAAAGATTGGACTTTTTGGGTTTATATAATAATTTTCATAGAATTTATTTATATTTTTATTGATTTATTCTCAATATGTAGATTATTTTCTAAAAAAACATCAAATAGAACAAAATTGGATATATTTTTTTGGAAATAAAACTAGGTTGAAAAAAAATATACCCCGCTTATAGCGAACTTCGCTTATAACGAACTATTTTTACTGGTCCCTCGGAGTTCGTTATAACCGGGTTCGACTGTAATATGTTTTAGAACCTGAGAATTTTTCTATAAGGCAAAATTTGTCAAAAATTTTTTTTCTAAAATGGTTTTTAATAAAATTTTTTACAAAAAACGCAAAAAAATGTTAATAGGACTTTTGTAAGATTTTGTTTGCGCGACTAAGAAAGTTTTGATGTCTTATTTTCTCCGGTCACGGGATAAGTATTTTTGTGACAGTTTAGTGATAAGTCACGTGATAAGCATTTCAAGACATTTTAGTGATGTGTCCCGTTTTCACTAGTCAAGGGTTAAGTGATTTTTCCTGGCGTTCGTCACACAGAAACTGGGCATTCAAATTTATCTCAAAATCTAAATAAGGAAAATTATCTTATATATATGTTCCCGTCGTTCCTACAAGGAGCATAGGGCCTCAAGGAAAATTATCTTATAATCTTAAAATTTTTCACATCCGATTTTTTTTTTTTTCGTTTTGTTTCACATAAATAAAATTTGGTGAAAGTAAAACGAATGCACTTTTTTCGTAATAATTTTTAAAATTTTAATTATTCGATTTCAACTTCGAATGAAAACGTGATCAACAAAACGGTGACAGGACATAATCCCCACCGACATTATCCCCATATTAGTTGTGGGGATTATGACCATTTCAAAAACGGTCATAATCCCAATGGGGATTATGTCCCTTTCTTGTTGGGATTACGAAAGTTTTTCGGACATAACCCCCATTCTTATTATGGGGACTAAGTCTAAAACAATTTCGGTCATAATCCCTTTAGTTTGGGGAGAGTGTGGGTTTAACGCATGGAGTTTGTAACTTTTAAGACAAAAAAAATTTCACATAATTATTGGGATTATGACCTATTAGTATACTCAGAAAATTATTGCAGTTACTACATGACGGTCGTTTGTGTAGTAAGTAGTAGCTGTTGTTTTTAACTACAATTTCGGTCGTTTTTGTATGAAAAAATATCAAACAACTTTTTTTGTAGTAGTTTCAAAAAATAACTACAAAAAATATACTATTTATTTATTAGGGGTGTAATATAGATCGCCTCCGTGAACAATACTGTTTACAGGTGCACCCTGGTTTCCGCTAAATGATCTATCGCGACTGGCTGCCAAACTATCAGAACTATATCTGGTCTCCTGGTAAATTTGAAAAACAAACAACTAGAAATACTAAGCAGATAAAACAACAACAAAATAATGCAGCCTAAAGTAAACCGAACTAGCTCTTCTAAGAGCTTCTTGACAAAGAATATCGGACCTTCGGTCCGAATTCTACAGCTTAATATTGAGGGAATGAGCAGAGCTAAATGCGATTATATCTCGCGTCTGCTGTCAGACGAATGTATTGATGTCGTCATCATACAAGAAACCCATATTTTAACTGAAGAAGAATTTAATATACGTGGCATGATTGATGGATATGATGTTGTTGGTGTACTATACCATCGTTCATATGGTTCCGCTACATATGTCAGAAATGGTCTGGAAAATGTCACCCTTATTGATATTTGCTCTGAGCAAGACGTGTATACTATTACGATTGAAATCTCTGGGGTACATATTATAAACGTTTATAAGCCCCCAAACATTCTGTGGCCTGACTCAGTCCTCCCCACATTTCCACACCCGTCGCTGTATACTGGTGATTTAAATAGCCAACATACCTCTTGGAGGTACTGACACTTATGTCATACTGATGACATAAGTGGCAACATGTTAGTCGAATGGGCAGAGGTTAACAACTTACACCTTATTTTTGATGCGAAAGACGCTGCAACCTTTCACTCCGGTCGCTGGCGCTGAGGCTACAATCCCGACCTCACATATGTCAGTCTTAGAGATGACCACACTCCCATCCCAGTCTACCGAAAAGTACTACAAACATTCCCAAACAGCCAACATCGTCCAGTTTTCCTAGAAATAGGAATTCAGATACCCTTAGTCGAATCATTTCCAAAACCAAGATGGAACTTCTGCAAAGCCTCTTGGAAATCCTTTTCTCGAGATCTCGACTCTAACATAAGGTGGATAAATCCAACCCCAAATAATTATCCAAGAATGGTGAAAATGGTAATTGCTACTGCAAAGAAACATATACCCCGAGGATACCGGGAACAATATGTTCCTGGCTGGTCAGAAGAAACCGAGACTCTACACTCGGAATATCTAGCTACTCAAGATGAGACAATTGCAGACGAACTTCTAAAGTCTCTGGATAATGCTTGCAGGGAAAAATGGCACCATACTGTTGAAAACGTAAATTTCACACATTCCAGCCGAAAAGCTTGGAGCATTCTTCGTAAATTGGGTAATAGCACTCCTATAACAACATCGAAATCGAGCATACACCCTGACAGTATTGCTCTAAACATTAAACGTACATCAAAAATTGTATCAGAGAAGAAACACACCACTAATATTAAAAAGAAACTTAAAGAATTAAAAAATGAATCGCCTATCATTCCACAGTTCTCAGGACCTTTCAGTGAGGAGGAAATTAACTTCGCAATATCGCAGGTTAAGTCCGGAAAATCCGCAGGAGCGGATGGATTATTTCCTGAGTTTTTTATACATAGTGGAAAAAATTTTCGAAAATGGCTTACACTTTTCTACTCAAATGTACTATTAACTGGTGTAATGCCTACGGATCTGAAGAGATCTAAAATACTCGCCCTTTTAAAACCAGGCAAGCCAAAGGAACAAGCTGAAAGTTACCGACCGATAGCACTATTAAGCGTTGTATACAAATTACTCGAGAGACTAATTTATAACAGAGTTGAACCCACTATTAATAGCATCGTTCCGGTAGAGCAGGCGGGGTTTAGATCGGGACGTAGCTGCACTGATCAGGTACTATCCTTAACGACCTACATTGAGGATGGTTTTCAATCAAAACTCAAGACATCCGTTGCATTTATAGATCTCAAAGCTGCGTACGACACGGTCTGGAAAGACGGACTGATCTATAAATTTCTAAAAGTTATCCCTTGCATTCGAACTGCTACTCTTCTCAACAATATGTTAAGTGATCGTCATTTTATAGTGTATCTTGGAAACAAACAAAGCAGAAAGTGTAAACTTAATAATGGTCTCCCCCAAGGATCTGTACTTGCCCCGCTTCTATTTAATCTTTACACTCATGACCTCCCATCAACGTACTCAAAAAAGTTCTCCTACGCTGATGACATCGCTATAGCCACTCAACGCTACTTAGTAAAAGATGCTGAATCTGTCCTTACAAATGACCTGCTATCACTTGGAAATTATTTTAAAAAATGGCGTCTGTGTCCTAGCCTTAGCAAGACGGAAGTAACATGTTTTCACCTCAATAATAGTCAATCTGATCTAAAGCTTAACGTTCGTTTTGGAGATACTATCCTACCCTTTAATCCAACACCAAAATACCTTGGAGTTACCCTTGATAGAACACTCTCTTTTAAAAAGCACATAGAAAATACTGCTAACAAAGTTAAAACGCGTAACAATATTATCCAATAACTTGCGTCAACTACCTGGGGAGCTTCTGCAAAAACACTGCGCTCAGCCTCACTCGGACTGGTTTATTCTTCTGCAGAATATTGCGCACCGGTCTGGCTTAATAGCCCCCACGTAAACAAATTAGATACTCAACTAAATGCATGTATGCGACTAATAACAGGTACAATGTCTTCAACTCCATTAAGATTTTTACCTGTTCTAAGTAATATCCTACCACCAAATCTGAGACGTCAGAATGCACTACTACGCGAACATCGAAAAATAATCGCCAATCCTAGCCTTAACATACACCAATATATTGAAGCTGCTAATGATGACCGTCTCATATCTCGAAAACCTCCATTAAAACTAGCTGAAAGTCTCGCAAACAATAATTATGACCCATATAACATCTGGTTTAATAATTGGAACCAAGCTTCATGTGATGACTTAATGAAAATTCAGGACTTGACTTGTATGCCTCCGGGATCAGAATTGCCTAGGCATATATGGGTTAGGCTTAACCGTATACGGACAAACAATGGAAGGTGCGCAGCTACTCTTTTTAAATGGGGCTCTGCTGTTTCGCCATTATGTGATTGCAGTGATGTTAATCAAACCATTCACCACATTATAAAAGACTGCCCCCATCGTAAATTTCATGGCGAACTACACGAACTAAACAATGCTGGCCCAGATGCCGTCCGGTGGCTAAAGAATATTGACATCAATATCTAATTATTATCTATACTATTTTTTCATCAAAATATGCTAAACTTTGTTGTATAATCTGTTAAATTCGTAATGCTATATCTCTAAAATTATAATTGTTTGTATCAGTGCCATACGATAAATAAATAATATGAGCGCGCCATCTTTCTTTTCTTTGTATACACAACAGAGCAGGTACATACTTTTTTGAAACATTGCAAATTAATTCTTTTTTTTTATAAATCAATTTTGCCAAAGCATTTCGTTTTTTTTTATTCCAGACAAATTTTGATCAGTAGCGGTGAAAATTTGAAATGAACTATTAAAAAAACAAAGGTAAATACAATCAATTTATTTTGTTTAACATTTTATTAATATAATTTTTTTCTTCTATAATTCCAGATAAATACATCAAAAAATTGTCATCATGTCGAAATTCTATACAACCAACTGAAATGTATTGCTTTTTAAATAAATAAATATCAATCATTTAAACGTTTAAGAAATTTTTTAAATAAAATTTCAGGCAATTGTAGAAAAAACAACTGTATTAAACAGTTTTGTAGTAGTTTTTACTACATTTTGTAGTTGAAAATCAATAGTTAAAAACAACAACATGTTCAGTTGTTTTTACCGTTATATGTAGTGGACGCCTTTTCAACGACAAAATGTAGTCAAAACAACTGTCTTTTGTAGTAGATTTTACCGACATACTTTTTTGAGTGTATAGTAGGCATAATCCCTGTAATGGGGATTATATCCATTTTTTACGTGGTCATTGTCCCCATAAAACAGGGAACTATGCCCATTTTTTATTGGGATTATGTCCAAATTTTTTTCGGTCATAGTACCTACTACCGTTAAGGGGATTATGACCGAATTCGTTTTGGTCATAATTCCCATAACGGAAATGGGGAATATGTCCGTGGGGATTATGTCATGTCACCCAACAAAACACTTAACTTGATTTCATGTGATTCGGAAATTTTCATGTGAATCGAAAAGTTGTAAAAGACGGAACAGAGGCCTAAACAAAGTTTTTCGAAAAAGTTTTCAACAATCAACTAAATTATTTAAGTAAAATAATATTTTTTTAGTTTATTTAACAAAAAAAATCCTAAAAATTTTTTCGTCGCCCCCAGTGGGGCGAGAATCAAAGGTTGGGAACCATTGCCATAAAGTATATACATTTATGTTCAGTGATCAATTCTAAGATATTCTTGCGATGTCCGTCTGTCTGTCCTTTCGTCCGTCTGTAGTTAACACGATGTAGTTCAAAATAAAAGAGCTCGATTCCCGAAGTTTGGCACGAATATGTCTTATGTTCCTAGGCAGGGTAAGTTCGTAAACGAGCAAAATCAGACCAGGGGGAAAAAGTTCCCACATGAAGAACTAAACCAACCTCTAAAAAACACCATTTTTACATGATTTTTAGTTAAACAAATAAAACATTTTTGTGTTGGAAAAAGTTCAAAGTCATGGATTTGGTCGGGGGATTAACAAATGTCGTTTTTTTTTGGTCCGCCCCCCTTTTGAGGGTGTTTATATAAAAAATAGTTTAAATAATAATAAAAATTGTATTAAGTGCAAAAAGTAAAAAAAAATAACTTGTAAACATTTTTTTGAGAGGGGGAAAGGTGTCGCCCAAAACCCTCCACCAAAAAAACGCCCTATTTTTAATTTTTTTTATTTTTCAACATATTGAAGGGTATAAAAGATTTGGCACAGTCGAATGTAACACTCCCACTTGTTAACAAATCACATTTTTGTTAAATATTAACTAAGTTTTATAAACTGGGCCTCAATGACGTATATGAATGTAAATGAGTCAGAAACAACACTAAAAATTTTACTCAGAAATATGTCAAAGGATTTTTTTTTAGATGAACAGTTTTTTATATATGTACATGAAAATTTTTTTATATGCTTTTTGCATCTCATAAATTATTTAAATATTATGATAATCATTTTTAATGACGTGTCTATACATATAAAAATCTGTATACTTTTTTTTATACATACCACCTAATTTACCCAATACCCTTTCGACAGCACCAGAACAACCGGAGCAAGTCATTTCAACTTTAAACTCGTGTACCTGTAAATAATTTAATAAAAAAAAGGTATTCCATTAAACCACTTTAACATAACATCTTTTTTATAATAACCTTTTTATTATATTATGTTTTCTTTCATTTTTGTACTTACAGGCATATTGTTGGTATGCTGACTTCTTGACGAACCTGAATTGGCTTGTAAATACAATTGCGGTAAGTTCAACACTTTGAAGGCCGTTTCTTTTTACAAATTCACAAAAGAAATTTTCTTGTTGCCAATAAACAAATAACTGTTTGTTTATTTTTCTGGTTTTTAGAAATTTATTTTCTAAAAATTTATAAATTTATTAGTTAATAGCACCTTAAATTTGGTTTAGTAGAATGCTAAAGCAGTGTTAACAAACGCTAAATTAAATTGAGTACTTTTTCTTCGATTGTTGCTTTTCAGCAGGCAGAGGAGCACAAAGAATACAATAAAATTGAGTGTTTTTTCTTCGATTGCATACGTTGCCAGCCGTATGTAGTTCGAATATAAAAACTAGTGTCCAACCGAACGCACTTTTTAGACCGAACCGTACCCGAACAAGAACTTCGGCCAATTTTGCAAAGTTCGGCCGAGCCCAAACTCGTACTCGAACATTTTTTATTAAAAAAAAAATGGTTTTTGAGATCAATTATGAAAAAAAAAAAAAAAATCAAAATAACGAATTCATTTTATTTAAAAACATTATTTTTAATAGTTGTACAACTATTTTATAGTTAACAAGTAAAAAAGTTAAATTCGGCCTTGCCGAATGCAGTGACACCCTCCACAATTTCAAAAAGATTATTGCAAAAAACTTTATTTAAAAGGAAATTACTATTGAAAAAAAAAAAAAAAATTTTAAAAAAAAATTTCCGCGAAAAAAAATTTTGGTAAAAGAAAAATCCGCGATTTTTTTCTTTTTTTGTCAAAAAATATGTTCGTACTTGTTTAAATACCATTTGGTGTTTAATTATGTTCACATATGTCAACCAGAAGCCGAATTAAAGCATTTTGTATTTTTAGGTTATGTTGAATGTACTGAAATTTTTGAGGTGTGCTTACATTTTCGTTCATAACTTTTGAACCGCTGAACCGATATCGCTCAAATGCAATACCAAACTTCTTAAGTGGAGGGTATAAAAATAAATATTTTGTACTTTTGTATACTTAACAAAAGTAAAAAAATACATATACCTATTTCAAGTTAATTTTTTTTTAACAACAGCCCGATTCGCGGTGTGGAGTAGATGCACTGGTAATCTGGCTAAATTTTAAATTCTGATTAATTTTTATTAAAAAATAAAAATTGTTTTATTCGACCTTTAAAATATTATATTTTGAGTAGGTTTCTTCTAGCTCGAGGTCATTATTTCCTTTACTAATTAAAACTATGATATTCTCGTAGAATAATTTTCAAGAAAAATATTTTTTTTGTTTTAAATTTTTTTATGTTGGTCTTTTTTTTTTTGCAAGACTTAATCGACACGTGTTTCGGGATTTGTCAGATCCCATTGTCAAGAATATTTATCAAAAATAAAAACCCTATATTACAAGTAGCAAAGGGTCTCTAATGACAATCGTTAATGATCAAACTAAAATATTAAAACTATAAAAATCGATTTATACAAAAGTTCGGTGTTCGGTAAAGTTTGGCAAAAATTTGGCCGAACACCGAACAGTGGCCAAACGTCACTTTTTGTCGAATTCCGTAACTGAACCCGAACGTTCGGTCGGACACTAATAAAAAATCGCTGAAATATATTAACGAGTTTTACTACCATCTCTAAAAATGTTGTTAGTGATGGCAAATTTGTTATGTTGAGGCTTCGTTATAAAATAATTCTCCACTAAGGGTGTGTGTGAACCGGTAGCAAAGTGCTGTGGTAAATATTTTTTGTATGGTGAGAAATTTTCATATTTCTACTGTGTGAAATGATATCTTTTTTGACAACAGTAAATTTTGACGTTTGTAAATAACAAATCTAACAAATCGAAAAAATACAAAATAAATGTGAAAATAAACATGAAATTTTTTGGAAATATTTTTTATTGTTTATTACAATTCTTAAAAAAAAAATAATGGATGCTGTATTTAGATATTTATTAAAGAATATTGATAATCTTTTTTCGATTCTGCCTTTATAAAAATCAAATGGATATGTACATAAATCATAAAAATTGGAATAAACCAGACCCGTGATTGCGAGGGTACATAATTCGTTTTGCACTGTCCACCCAAACACTTCCGCAATGCAAATAAAAGAATAATTTGTTTCGCTCCATAGATGTATGTAGGCAGGCACCAGCAATTGTTCTTTAATGCTAACAATTTGTTGTTTTGCTGGATTTTATTGGCTTCTTCCTTAAAATGGTACATTCGGGACTGCTCCCTGTAAGAGAAATTTGTTCGTTAAAATATGTTTGCAAATTAAATTTATAACAATACTTACAATTATTGTAAAAAAAAAATATTTTATTTTTTGCTGTTTTCATTTTCCTATTTTGTTTTTTTTTTTAATTGATTAAATATTTTCAATAGTTTTGTATTTTTGTTTATTTTTTGAAACTTCAAAAATTTCATTACTATTGTCAAAAATGTTTCTCTATGGTCAAAAATTCTACTATGTCCTATGGGCTAGTGAAATTTTATTCACCTCAAGACTGTCAAAAATTTACTAAGTAGTATACTTTGCTACCGTTTCACACAGGCCCTAAATTTACCTTTTTTTTTTAAATTTTGACATAAGTGTCTGCTGCTTGCTGCTGTATTGTGAAGAGACAATCGAACCACGAATATTTTTAAACCATTAACAATACTAGTAGGATGTCACTCTAGACATCACCGCCAAAGCATTTTGATTGTCACGTAAGAAAAAAGTAGCGAGTACTTGTTACTTGATTACTTTACCAGTTGACTAATGAGCCCTTCTTCTTAATGTAATTTTTTTCAAATGACAGTGTCGACGTAAATAAAAGACCACCAGAAACATATGGTTTTTACTGTGGTCTTTAACGAGCCCTTTAGTATTTTTTTTTGGACAACAGTTAAAAGTACTGGGGGCTAATCACGTAAAACGAAAACGATTGACGATGGATAAACGACATCAAATTACATATCGTTTTTGAAGGAAAATGTGAAAGTTTTTCTTTATTATATTATTAAAGAGTGTTGCTTAATCTAGAAACATTAAAAAAATCTGAAAAAAAATCTGAAAATATTTTGTTTAGTTAAGGAGCAACAAGACTCCAAAAATCGACGATAATCAACTATCGTTTTACGTGATCCGGTCCCTGGCAACGCTGCATATTGGTGATACAAAAATTGTTATCGCATTTTTGCCCTTTTGGTACGAATACGTATAATTAATGTTGAATTATTTTAAAAACAAAATAACTCATTCGTCTCAGTACTCCGTTAAATAGAATGTACAAAATTATCATGGCATGGCGCTTTTTATGCGATTTAGAAAATGAACAGATCAAGGCACGACACTTAAATTTATTTTAATCACGGTTTCTTTCATATCCTATTTTGCAAAACGCAATGCGCTGCGTTGTCAAACTTTCATTTCTTTCACACTTTATTAATTTTTTAACGATTTTTTTTACAATTTTACAATTTTGATTATTTTTATCAAAAATTTGCACAATTTTAACAGCTATTGTGACGGGTTGTTTGAAATATTAATTACATATGTTTATTAAGCCAAAGTTCTTAAAAAAGAAGCTACGTTAGTTAGCAGCGTCCTTGCCTATTAAGTACGGGGTCGTGGTAAGATTCCCACTTGACCCCTTGGCCGATTTCGTTTAGGTTGAAATGATAAAGAAAAAAATGTTTTCAAATAAATTTTAATAATTTTATTAACAATTTTATTAATTACAATATATTAAGGTTAATTATAATTTAGAATTTTAATTGCCAAATTTATATACAACATCATGGTAATATTTTTCACCAGGATTTAAAAATATTGTAGGAAAATTAGCATGGTTCATAGAATCAGGATATTTTTGAGTTTCCAAACAAAACGCACCATGTTTAACATAGTGAGCCCCAGATTTACCCTCCATGGCTGGAGCACCGCTTTCAACATCGGGCAAGTTGTTAGCTGTATAAAATTGAACACCTGGTTGATTAGTTAAAATCTCTAACCAACGTCCACTTTCGGGATGTTCTACACGGGCAATACGTGTCGTTTTATTACCGTCCAAGTTGACACAAAAACAATTGTCATAACCATTAATGGGCTTATCTTTGAAGAGTGGCAAACGATCTGCCATTTTAGCTGAAGTTTTAAGATCATAAACTGTATTACTGACCGGTGCTAGTTTACCAGTAGGTATTTGCTCCAAATCCGTATCTATAATATTATCAGCATTAATCATAACCGTATGTTGACTAAGACCCTGTTTTCCCGAATTATGACCAGCTAAATTGAAATAAGCATGATTGGTAACATTCACACAGGTGGTTTGGTTTGTAGTAGCCTCTATTTGCATACGAAATTCATTATCGTTATTTAAAGTACATGTTATGATACAAGTAACTTCTCCCGGATAGCCTTCATGACCATCAGGTGAGACATGTTTAAAAACAACACCATCCGGTAGAGTTTGTGCTATTTCCCAAATAACGCTATCGAAACCAATAAAACCACCATGTAATTGATATTTATCTTTAAAGTTCTTGGTTACTTGAATCTCTTTGCCATTTAAATTAAAACGTCCATTAGCCACACGATTAGCAACACGACCCATAGTTGCGCCAATATAAGCCGGTTGAGTAGCTATATAACCTTGAATGTTATCAAAACTAAGCGATAATTCATCAGCTTGACCATTTTTGTCCGGTAAACGAACACTAGCTATATTGACACCCAACGTTAGCAGTTGAACAGACATTTGATTATCATTAGACAAAGTGATGCGACGTACTTTAGTAGGTTGTTTAGTCATGGGATCAGTTATGACACCAAATTCATCTTCTTTTACTAAAACCATGATAAATCTGAAAATTTAAAAGAAAATAACGGTTATTAAATAATCATTAACATGGCAACTCTATGGTTGAAAAATAACGGAATAAAAAAAGAACATGGGAAAGTTTGAGAATTTTTTTTTAATAATTTTTAAAATACTTGTGAATTTGAACAAATGTTTGAAAATTAAGAATAAAAACAGGAAAAATGCTAAATGTTAAAAAGAAATCAAAATATAATTCCGAAAAATTCAGTAAGTTTTTAGAAAAAATAAAAGATGTAAGAACATTAAAAAAAAAAATCAGAAAAATCTAAGAAAAACTAAAAATATATAAAAATTTAGGAAAACTTAAAAAAAAACAAGTGAGAGTGTTAAATTCGGAAGCTTTTGAAGTTGAGAGACATCTTCCCCCTCGCCATAAATATTTACAAACTCATGTATGGCCCGATTTTGCCCATTAAATAAGTTAACCTGCCTAGGTACATTAGACATACATATTTGTGCCAAACTTCAGAAGGGTAGCTCTTTTATTTTGGACTGCATCGTATTAACTACAGACAGACGGACGGACAGACATTTAAAGAATGTCTTAGAATCGATCACGAATCATTAATATATACATATACTTTATGTGGTACTAGACCGATATTTTGATGTGCTACACCTGGAATAACAAAGTGCGTGTACTCACATACTGTTGTTAAAGGGTATAAATCAAACAATCAAAACAAAATAAAAAAAATCAGAATTATAAATAAATTAATCACAAAAATGCATCATGTCTTATAAATAATTGTCTTTCGGAAAAAAATCTCTGAATTTTTTTATTCCAGAACATCTTAAAACACTTAATTTGGTTATACTTTTTGAATTTTGTAAATTTTAATTTCTTTTTTAAACTTGAAAATTTTTTCTTATTGCATAAATTTTTTTTTTTTTTTATTTTTTATTTTCTTACCTTTTTATTTGTATTTTATTTAACACTGTGCTTTGCTTAAACGCTAAATTATAACTAAAATGTAATTGGCTGATACCCGTTGAAAAAAATACACTTCTTAACATCTGTTTGTTTAAATGACGTTGAAATTGCACTATTGTCTTAAAAAATAACAAATTTCCTCTACTCTCATAAAATTAATAAAATAGTGCAATTTTTTTTCGTTCTTATCAATTTCAAAAAGTGTTTTGTTTATAAGCGCTTTGGAGAATGGGAAATGGGTGGGAGCAGTTGTATGATTTATATGCTCTCGAGAAATAGATTGCATGTTCAAGTATTTGAGAAAGTATTTATTTGATTTGTAATACTAATCAATCAAAGGAAAACTTAATTTTTTGTTATAATTAAAATTTTGTTTAGAAGAAAGGGGACAAAAAAATAAGTAATACATTCAAAAAGAAAGTGTGTATATCTATCTACTTTAAAAAAAAATCACAGATAATGAAAATTATCCACTGCTTTATAATTTTTTACATTATAAAGTAGCGGATGACATTTGATAATATAAAGTCAAATGTATTTAGAAAAGTGTTTAAGAGATTTGATTAACACAGTTCGACCATTATTATTATAACTAGGAAATTATATTGGTTAGAATGGACTTTCAAAAAGTCCTAAAATAAAATTACAAGTAAAAAAAGTTAAATTCGGTCTAAGCGAATTTATTGATATTCTTTCCAAAGCTAACGCTTATTAGAAAAATAACTCTATAACTCTATATAAGTTGTCATTCCATGCAAAATGCATTGAAATATCGGTCGTGGACCCCATTATGTTTATATATCCTTCTGTTTGTCTGTGTTTGTCGATAAAAAAAAGTTTCTAATGAAAAACGATTATTGATAAAACAAGTAAAAAAGTTAAATTCGGCCTTGCCGAATGTACAATTTCAAAAAGATTATTATGTTCGTACTTGTTTAAATACCATTTGGTGTTCAATTATGTTCACATATGTCAACCAGAAGCCGAATTAAAGCATTTTGTATTTTTAGGTTATGTTGAATGTACTGAAATTTTTGAGGTGTGCATACATTTTCGTTCATAACTTTTGAACCGCTGCACCGATATCGCTCAAATGCAATACCAAACTTCTCGGGAGAACTTCCAATAAATATGTTAAGTTTCAGTCATCTCTGTGCAATATTTTGTCCGTGACAGCATTTTCCACAGACACACAGACGGACATCGCTAGAATGTCTTAAAATCGATCGGGCATCATGAATATATATACTTTATGGGGTCCCAGATCGATATTTCGATGAGTTACAAACGGAATGACAAACTTATATATACCCTCTATCACTAAGTGGAGGGTATAAAAATATTTTATGAAAAAAATGTTGATAAGAAAATTTTTGATAAAAACAAAAACAAATTTATTAAACAAAATATGTTTGAAAAAAAAAATTATGAAAAAAAAAATTGATGAAAAAAAGAAATTGATGAAAAAAAGAAATTGATGAAAAAAAAAAATTGATGAAAAAAAAAATATTGATGAAAAAAAATATTGATGAAAAAAAATATTGGTGATAAAAATATTGATGAAAAAAATATTAATAAGAAATAAATATTGATGGAAAAAAAATTTTGATAAAAAAATATTGAATAAAAAAATATTGATGAAAAAAATATTGATGAAAAAAATTTAATGAAAAAAAATATTGATGAAAACAAATATTGATGAAAAAAAATATTGATAAAAAAAATTTATGAAATATTGATTAAAAAAAATTATGAAAAATAACGTTTTATTCACCAGCTGGTGAATTTTACAAACTCAAGTTACTAAAGTTTTTGGTTTTAAGACATTAAACATTATCATATTAAAAGATTATGGTAAACAACTTTACTTAAACAAGAAAAATTTTGGTAAAAAATTCTCAAAAAAAATATGTAAAAAAAATATGGTGAACAAAATTTTGATAAAAAATAACTTTGTTAAAAGTAATAGTTTCTACAAAACTACCCAGCTAAATTTTCCGTTTCAAACAATAGGTTCCAGAACCCATTATATTATCTAGCAATCGACTCTACTAAACATTCCAAATTTTAGAATCTATTGCAATAGAAATGTTCCTGGGTATGTGGAAAAATATTTTTTGGGTTTACGATAAAAAAAAATAATTTTGGTGGGATGAGGCTTTAAGGTACCTACAGATGACGCAATATTATGTACAATATTCAATTATATTGATCGTGTGTGGGTAAGATTGACCATTGTACAATCGTCAATATTACCCACACACCATCAATATAATTGAATATTGTGCATAATATTGCGTCGTCTGTAGTTACCTTTAAGCTTTAAAATTGACTTTGAAAAAAAATTGAGGGCCGCTGGGGTTTTACTCTATTTTTTTTAGTTTTGATAAGCAACGATACTAGTTGATATGTTTGCCTTTTTTCAAATTTTATGTATCACGAAAAATTATTTTTTTTTTTCGAATTTTATCGATTGCCGGGCAAATTGTATTTCCTTACGGTCTTAAAACTCCAATTTTAAATTTTTAGCAAAATCGGTCAATTTTAATCCGTACCAATAGGGGATTAAAGTTTGGCCCTAAAAAATTTCCTACAACCAATACATTTCTTTTTTAGGGTCAAACTTGTCTGATTTGGCTAAAAATTTAAATATAAGAGTTTTTAGACCAAAAGGAACCAATACTTGCCCAGTAATCGAAGAAATTCGTAAAAGTTACTGTTCGTTATAATACATACAGCATAACCACAAGAAAATAAAATAAATTTAAAATGAGCTTTTAATTTTGGCCTCTGTTCTGTCTTTCACAACTTTTCAATTCACATGAAAATTTCCGAATCACATGAAATCAAGTTTAGTGTTTTGTTAATCACGTTTTCATTCAAAGTTGAAATCGAATAATTAAAATTTAAAAAATTATAAGGAAAAAAGTGCATTCGTTTTACTTTCACCAAATTTTATTTATGTGAAACAAAACGAAAAAGAAATTCGGATGTGAAATCTAGAACACCAAAAAAATTCGGAAATTTTCATTTTCACATTTTTTATGTGAATTACTTTTTTTGGAACAGAGGCCTTTATTTCCATACAAATTGTTTTTGTTTTTAAAATCGACTTTCAAAAAATGTATTGAAAATTTGAAATTTAAAATAAAACTTTTGTTAAAATAGACTTTTTGTTTTCTTGTGGTAAGGGCCATAAATTTTAAAAATAGTAAAAAACGCATTTTTTGTTGTTTCTGGATACATTGTAGAATACGATATATATCACAGATCCATATCCCTACGATATCCATATGAATATAAAATACTCGTAATCTTTATTAAATTTAAGTTAGTTCGGGAGTTATCGGAATTTTCGCGAAGGTTCACATTGTTTCATAAGGTAGCAACGGAATTTTTAAACACTGATATGGCCGATAAGCCGAGATACCCCAGCCTTATATATATAATTTAAGTTTTAAACAAATCGGTTCATAAGGGTTGTAGTACTTGCCTTTTAAGTAAAATGATGTAAACATACCTTAAGTGAAAGGTATAAAAAGGTAGAGAATCTATTATGGAGTTCACACTAGAGACCTTAAACAAGTTGTTCAACAAAACACCAGTAGCAGAATAAAAACGTAATGGACACAGAACAAAGACTTTTTTAAACATCTCACTCTTGAACACTTCAAAACAGCAAGTGTGAACGCCGTATATGATCGCTCTGAAAATTTAGCTACTGTAGAATACAAATTTTTGTTTGGTCTGGTAAGCCTAAAAAATAACGGTATATAATACCGATCGACATTCATAAATTGTTGCACACTATTTTTCTAAGTAAAAATAAATAAAAAGAAAAAATCTAACTTAGTTTATAACACATGTATATTAATTTTTATTAATTTATTAAATTATACTACTACTAATTTATACCTATAACCCAACAAACCAAATCTGTATATAGCACTACTATTATTTAAAGAACTTTATTAAATTTGAATTATGTAATTTTATGTATATAAAAAAATCCATACTATCTATGGAGAAAAAAAAATAAATGTTGAACATTTTTGTTTTGTGCTAGAGTTCATCATTAAGAGTCCATCTGGTATTCAAACTCAGTCTGTTTATAAATTCACCAACTACTAATTTAGCACTTTAAATCCTTAATTGATAGAGAGACAAATAAAATTAGTATTTATTAATATTAAACAAACGTACACCATGGAATTGTGGTAATTTAGGTAAAGTCACAATAACCAAAGAAATAAAATTGGCTATAAAATGATCAGTATCATTGCGGGTATACAAACAACAAAGTAGAAATCTGTAAATAATTATAAAGAGTTTTCGAAATTATTATTTTTTTTAATTAAATAAAAACTTACAAAACAATAGGTACAGCGGTTAAAAATTTACGTGTAGCTGTAAATTGTTCACCATCATCGATTTGTTCCCAGTGTGTTAAACGGCGGCCGGCTTCATTGTCAATTGAGAACCAAGGAGCTCCCTTTATTATATGCAAGAAATACAAATGCGCCTAGAAAAGTAAAACATTTGTGATAAAAAATGTTTAAAAAACAATTTATTAGACTTACTCCATTATGCATTAAATTTGTTATAGTCCATGCCATTGGTATAGTTATAAAAGGTACCGATAATAATATAAGATGGGCCAGCAAGACTCCCAATAAGTAAGCTAACCACATTCCACGAGCACCCAACCAAGAACTATTGGGATTTGGTTCTCCATGACCACCGGCAATGACTGTCATTTTGAATGTGTCCTTTTTAAAAGAAGGAAAAACAGCTACGGAAGTTTTTTTTATTAGGTATGTAGGTGTGAATAATTGTTTGCCGTATCAGTTAATGATAATTATTTTCTTCCCTTTTTGCACGTAATCAAGTTTTATTTTCCAATCTCTTGTATTGTTTTTTTCGTAGTTGTATTGTTAGAGTTGCCAGATCTTTGTCAAGCCATCCGGTTTGTGAATGTTGACGGTAAGTTAATTAACCCTTTTTTGTCAACACTAAAAATAAAGGGACATTAAAAAAAATTGACCTGTCCCATATTGAAGCGAGATGCACTTTTTTTTGTCAGAATTACTCTGCCCTCTGTTACTAAAAAAAATCAAAATTAATTGGTGGGGCTTGAGTTTGTCTGGGCCCAAATCAGAGCTTCGAAGGATTTCATTCCTTAATTCGATTTGTCATTCTGAATGAAAATTTAGTGATTGCATTCCCCAATCACATTTTAGCGAATTGAATGAATTCACTTTAGACTAATTCGATTTATAAATATCGAATGCATTCGATTTATTTTTCATTCGACTTTCAAAAATCGAATGCATTCGATTTTTTTCCATTCGACTTTTAAAAATCGAATGCATTCACTTGCGAATGCAATCGATTTTCCTTTCATTCAATTTAAAAAATCGAATGGCTTATTCATTCATTGCATAAAAAACTTAAAAAAACTAACCATGATAGAGCAAAACGGAGCCAATTTTTTGTCAATAGTATCGCCAACACTCTTCACATTTTTTTGTCGTGTATGCAGTTAATATGTGCATTTTTTAAATTTTCGGGAACACCATTTTTTTTTGGATTCAAAATTAGAGCCCATTAGGGTCATCGTATGTAAAGACAGTCGGCGATACTATGGACCAAAATTTGGCTCCGTTTTGATCTATCTATTTAAAAAATCGATTGCATTCGCAATGGAATGATAAAAAATCGAATGCATTCGATTTTTCTAAATCGAATGAACAAGAAATTTTTCATTTTCATTCATCATTTTCATCATTTTTTTCCATTCGATCGAATGAATTCCAAGGACTGCATTCAATGTTGATTTATGAAATCGAATGCATTCACTGACTATGAAAATTGAATGGATTTTTTTAAGAATTCATTCGAAAAGGATTTCATTCTTCGAAGCTCTGGCCCAAATAACAGGCTGACCTACTTGTAAAAAAAATTATAAAATTTAGTTGGCCTAGGTCTTTAATAAAAGAAGAGATACCTTTCCAACGATTTCAAGCATTATAGGCAAAAAAATTATAGTTGCGCCGCACCTAACGTTTGCTAGAATAAAAGCTTTTTTATCTTGTTTACTAATCCCCTTATTTTGTGATACGCAACGACTCGCTTGGTGAAAATTCAGTTTAATTTGTTTTAAAAAAATAGGTAGATATTTGACAACGCTGCTCTTTGCGTTTTATAAAATAAGAGGGGAATCAAAAAAGAAAAACGCAGGCAGACAATTTTAACTTAAAATTTTTAAGGAACAATCGCTAGATTTTTTCTAAAAATTTGATTTTTTATTTTGTCAGGTGAACATTATTTAGATATTTTCCCAAAATTTATTTATATGAGAAATTACCGTTAATCCCCATAAAAAAAATCTGGCCCCACTGTTTGTTAACATTTTTTTATGAATGCCAACATCTCGAAGAAGGAGTACCTTTGATTCATTGTCAGAAAAGTGCAAAAATTTGTTTAATCGCCGAAAAAGATAAAAAAATCCTAACAAAAAGTCTATAATAAATAACAAATTTAAAAAACAAGTAAATTTTTTAAGTTAAAATTATCAAGACTTAATTTTATTAACACATTTCTCTTAACACAAGATAAAATCGTAAAGGTCTTTTTAACAACGCCTCCATATTAATTTTCTTTGATATTTTTTTACCTGCTGCTTGTTTTAATAAAAAAAAATTAAACACGGATCAAATAAGGAAACCAGTTAACGAGGCCGAGCCCGACGAATCAACCCCTCTAATGGAAGGCCATGTCGGTGCCCCTCAGATTAGTTGTAACAACTCTATGACAGGTGGACCTGAACGGAGACGTCAGCAAAAACGCAAGGTGGAACAATTAAACACCTATGGCGGTACAGAACAAAGAGATGCAACAGATGGAGTATGAAAAAAAAAAACGAATTTTTAGGCAGATATTATTTTATAGCACTTATGTATATTTTAAGGCAATTTTAGATGTTCCCAATGTTGAAATACGTAGCAGGCGCCAAAGAAACACAGATGATAGCAATCCGCCCGATCCTGATGTACCATCAGGTTCACAACCAGTTAATACCGAAGCCGAAGATGAGGAACAAGGTTTGAAGTATGGAGCTCAACATGTTATTAAAATATTTGCTCCCGTCTCATTGTGTATGTTAGTTGTGGTGGCCACCATCAATTCTATAACGTTCTATACATACACCGATACATATTTGTAAGTATACATAAGTCATAATGTAGATGAGTAAAGTTTAGTTTACTAACTTTAATCTGAATTTTTAGTAATTTTTCACCAATAGTACTTTTTAAGACGATTCTTCATGAGTACCCTCTATAATGAAATTTTTATAACATTCAAAAACTGTATAAGTGGGCGGGAAGGGGGGGGGGGTTTATTAAAGATTCATTCCTTGTGTAACTAATTAAATTATCGGTCATTAAATTAAGGTTTCTAAGACATTCTATGAATATTCGTCCGTCTGTAGTAAACACACTGCAGTCCAAAATAATAGAGCTAGAGTCCTAAAGTTTGTAATTAGTCAAAATCTCTTGGATCAGGGAGAAAAAAGTTTCCTTTGAAAAAACAAACCATTCTCTAAAAAATCTAACTTTCCCTACTTGTTTTTTTTGTATTTTTGTTTAACAACTGCAATATGTTTACCCCAGAAAAAGTTCAAGGATCTTCACTGGAGTCTAGGGAATTAGTTGTATTACTTCAATGCAAAAAGCAAAATAATTCTATTTGTAAACATGTATCGCGAAGAGTAAGGTGTTTCCCGCAAGGGAGAAAGTTTAATCCGATTCGGAGGGGTGGAGGTAATTTTGACTTATGCCCTTTTTCGAATGTATATAAAAAACCACGAACCCATCTTCTTAAACCCTGGAGCGATTTCGCTGAAATTTAAAACCAGTTTGACTGCAAAAATTTCAAATATATATGCGTTGTTTCCAATAAACTGACGGAATTCGCTAGATGGTCTTATCGATCGAGGATCATAAATATACAATTTAGGGTCCTATCCCGATTTTTTAGGAAAATGTTCAGAATCTGAGAATTTTTCTGTAAAAAATGCATTACAATTTTTATTTAGGAAAAATGTCCACAAATTATAGAATTTTTCTTTGGGGAAAATGTCTACAAATTGGAGAACTTTTCTAATGTTTTTTGTTTTAATTTAATTTTAGATTATATACACCATTCCATGAACAGTCTGAAGACAAGGGCACTAAACTTTGGAATGCCTTGGCAAATTCATTGATTCTTCTCTCAGTCGTTGTTGTAATGACTATATTTTTGATTGTTCTCTATAAAAAACGTTGCTATAAAATTATACACGGCTGGTTGATTTTATCATCATTTATGTTATTATTTATCTTCAGCTATTTGTATTTGGAGTAAGTTTTTTTTTTGTGTTTTTTTTTCTCTTAATAAAATAAAACTAATTAAAAATATTTTTTTTTTACTTTTAAACAGAGAACTTTTAAGAGCCTACAACGTGGCCATGGATTATCCTACGACATTATTGATTTTATGGAATTTTGGTGTCATGGGTATGATATCCATACATTGGCAAAGTCCTTTAAAATTACAACAAGCTTATCTTATATTTGTGTCGGCATTAATGGCTTTGGTATTTATAAAATATTTACCAGAATGGACCGCTTGGGCGGTATTGGCTGCCATTTCTATATGGGGTATGTAATTAATACATATAAAAGAAACACACATAACGTTAAGTTGGATATTTGTTTCTTACAGATTTAGTAGCGGTTTTAACTCCCAAAGGACCTTTACGTATATTGGTAGAAACGGCTCAAGAAAGAAATGAACAAATATTTCCAGCTCTTATATATTCCTGTATGTTAAAAAGTTTAAACATAATTATTTTATGTAAATTAAATGTTTTTCCTTTTTAGCTACAATTTTATACACATTTATGGGCACTCATGCTCCTACGCAAAATACCAATTCACCAGATACTAATTCTCCTAATTCCCCGCATACCTCAACTTCTTCGACTTCTGTTTCCCGTACAGGTACAAGTGCACCTCCAAGTGCTGAAGGTATGCCTCTAGTGACATTTAAAATGCGCGGAAATGGTATTTATTTTTATGATTTTTTTTTAATTTATTCCAAATTTGTTAATTACTTGATAAACTTATGTTGTACCTATTCTGTAGTAGGGTTAAAGGAAGTATCAATAGGTTTTCTATCTATTCATCATTTTGAGTTGTAATTTGTGTTTCTTTTAGTTTTCTCATTCGTTTCCGTTTCTTTAAAAGTAGTGCGCATGTGTTAAGCTTGTGTATCAGACTATTTTAATTATTTCTAATGATTCCCTATTTTAATATCTATAGAATCGGCTGGTTTTACTGAGGAATGGTCCTCAAATTTAGATGATCGTGTTGCACGCCGTCAAATTGAGGTTCAAGCTAGTACTTCGGATAATGCTAATCGTTCGACAAATTATCGTACAGTTACTACTCAAGAAAACGCTACACAACAATTGGGCAGTAATATGACAGAGGCACAAGAAGAGCGTAAGTAAAAAAAAAGTAAAAAAGTTAAACTAGGCTAGACCGAATCTATGAATACCCTTTACAATGACCAAAACATTGCGAGTAAAAAATAAATTTGCGTGTAAAGAAAAAGAGAAATTGTTTTTCGAAAACATCAATTGTAATTCGAAAAAAGATCAATTGTATTTCGAAAAAGATCAATTGTAATTCTTTACAACGTTACATGGACAGAAGGACGGACATCGCTAAATCGACTCAGAAAGTAAAATTTTTAGCTTGTTTAATAATAGGACATATAAGATTCGGTACTGCCGAATATTAAACTCTCATTTAATAAAATTAAAAAAATCCTTTCTTTACAGGCGGCATTAAATTGGGATTAGGAGATTTTATTTTCTATTCCGTTTTAGTTGGTAAAGCTTCATCATATGGCGATTGGGCAACAACTATTGCATGTTTTGTGGCTATACTAGTGGGTCTCTGTTTAACACTTGTACTTTTAGCCATATGGCGTAAAGCATTGCCAGCTTTACCAATATCCATATTCTTTGGTCTATTCTTTTGTTTAGCCACAAGTGCAGTTGTAAAACCATTTATGGAAGAACTCTCAGATCAACAAGTTTTCATATGAAGGTATTTGAAAAAAATATAAACAGAAAAGCATAGAAATGACTAATTTGTTTTTTAAGTTATAAGTGTAAAAAAGATGTTTAAGCTTACATAAAGTTCATCATTATTAACTCTTAAAATAAGACAAGTTCTAACTTTATTTAAAAAAATTGTACAATAATACATACATACGTATTAAAAAAATAATAATAATTTAAGTATACATTTTTTGCATTTTTTTTTTCAATTAAAACTTTTATTTAGTTAAATTTTACAATTTATAACAAATAATTCTAAGAAGTATATCCTTTTGGTTTAATTATTGTTTGATCTTTAAGATTAACAACCCAACCGGGTTCTAGACCATAAAACAATTGCCGGGCATCTTTTATAGAGCTAAGCATTTCATATTCCGGATCATCTTCAATTTTTGGCAATTCATAGCCATATTTTTGTGCTAAAACCAAACGATGTTTACTGATTTCTTCAGGATCTGCTAAATAACCACGATTTTCGGCTGAAGTATAATAATCAATAGCATCTTGTGGCGGCAACAATCTTTTAGGAATCGGAACACCTTTTTCAAACCATTTTTCGGGATTTTTTAATACATGTAAGCTCCTGGGATCATAATAAGCGGTGCGTATGACTCCTCCATTACGTTCAATGGCTGCTATAACGGATTCTTTGGCATGTTGTACTTCAATGCATATTTTGCCCTTAAATTTGTCGGCACCATCATCGGTCAACTGGAAACCAAACTCCATAGAGGAGGGATTCAGTGCCAACAAACCCGTATTACATAAAGTAGTTAAATCTATGGGCTGCCTGGCATCAATACGATTGGTATCCAGCATAACTTGTAATTGTAGCAAAGAAAGTTGTGGATATTGTCTTCTCAAATGGTGTCCCTTATAGTAGGGTTCATAGGGGAAACGTATATAGAAGGGGGTATTGCCTGTTTCATAACCAAGACGCATGAAATTTTGTCTCTGTCCAGAACCTTTGTTACCGGCACCATGTTTATCACCACTGTGTTGGGCACGGCCTCGTTTACTCTAGGAAGTTTTATAAATTCGTAAAATTTATTAGTTTTTATTTAATTTTTTTAATTAAAATTTTTACTTACATTTTGTTTAGAGTTGGGATTTGGGCGTAAATTTCCAATTTGCACCCGCGGTAAAGAACGTAACATTTTTAAAGCCTTATCGGCTGTTTCTCGGATGTGAGCCATTACAGTTATTTTATAATTTTGTAGAACTTTTATTTAAGTATTTTAATTTTTATTAAAAGTTGGGAAAAAAAAATATTAAAAACCAGCCACACTAGGCTAAATAAATCAGCTGTTGTAAATTATAAAGAGCTGCCACGTTTTGAAAATGATCGTTATTTTAAATGGGCGATTTTAGGAAATACCGTTATAGGGAAATAAGCGTTTTTGTTCAAAAGAATAAACGGAACAATAACGGCACGGCAGTTTTCATATAAGGGGCCATACACGATACTGAAAGTTTCAAAATTACAGTGCAACCTCGCTTAACGCAACTAATAAAACTTTTGGCATAATTGCAGTTTATGGGCACACTGAAATCGAAAAAAACTAATCCGCTCTAAAATTAAAAAAAAAACGAAATTATTGATTAGTGGCGCATGACCTTTTTATAGGGGCATCTTAAATTTTTTTTGTGTTAAAATTTCATAGATTCAGCCCAAAGTGTACAAACTAATTTTGGGTTATTCCCTTTATCCTGTGGAGTAATTTGAATTTTCTGGATTTCAATCAAAAATATTATTTTAGATATAAGTACTAATATTTTCAAAAATTCCTCAATCTAAAATCGTTTATAGGCTTAAATAATGAAAAATTATATATCTACACACAAAAAAAAAATATAAAAAAATTGTGTACGTTTAGGGGATAATACAACCTATAAAGTGGTTTTGGATAATTTACCTAAGTTTTTTAGAGCAAAAACTTTGGTAAGTTATCCAAAACCACTTTATAGGTTGTAATTAAACCAAAAACTGGCACAATTTTTTAATTTTTTTTTGTGTGTATCCAAATTTTTCTTGAAAGAAATCGTTTACACTTGTCAAACGAAGGCCCAAAAAATACCAAACAGCTGTTTTTGCTCAAAGTCAAAGTTTTTTTTTTTCAAATTGTGTGGAGATTTAAAAAAATAACGCTTTTGCGCGTTATTTCTCCCTCATAAAAGTATTTTTCGCAATTTTTAGATGACTTATATACAGTTTTTATTTATGATGCTTGCTGCTGCATTCTGAAGAGGAACTTACATTGTCGTTATTAGGGTTGCTGAAATCCACAAACTTTTCTGTAATAACGCCAAAAACAATGTATCATCTTCATTTTTGTTAATCTGGCAACTCTTTTAAACAAATAACTCGCTGAAAAAAGTAACTAGTAACTTTTAATTCATTGAAAAAAAAAAAATACAAATTGTGTAAAAATTTCATGTTTTTTTAAAAAATAATTAAAAACAATTATACAAAATGATTTGCAAGGCATGCAATAAATCTTCTAGCTCTAAAGAACCAGAAGATTGTTTTGAAATTGCGCTGGATGCAATAAAACACCATTATATATGTAAGTTTAAAAATGGACGCCAGTTGAATTCAATTGGCACTTCACAAAAATTTTAATTCTCCTTTTTTTGATTCTCAAGATTATAAAAATGCCTTAGAGCAACGTGATTTAGAACTTAAACAAGTAAAGGAACGTAATGATAAGTTAAATAAAGCTTTACAATTATTACAAAAAGATCAACAGCCTCATAAAAGATTTAAGTCGCAACATAGTTCAGAATCGTGGATAAGAAACACTTCCGATGACCGTCTCACCTCGGATATAAGTATAAGTTCAGCAGACGATGAACCCATCGCAGCTTGCAATCATAATATGGCTATTAATAGTGAGCAACTATTTGATACTTCCTCCTTAAGTCCAGCTAAAAATGATGTGAGTATTACTACTTCATCGGAGAATGTAATAAGTCCAAGACCTATAGAGTCTTCTAAAAGAAATAAACAACATGAAATGATGCGTTGTTTAAAAGATCGTAATAAAGGGACTCTAAATAAAACTAAAACAGAATGGCACACAAAAGAACGCAATAGTCCGGTGGAAAAATCTTGGGCCAATAAATTTGTAAAACCTTCCACAACGACAAAGACGGCGGAAAGCAAAAATGTCAATGACTTGAAGAAAGCAGATAAAAGATTATGTTTATCTTTGAAAAAGCAAAATCCTAGTAAAATAAAGCAAACCCTAATACAATTTAACAAATCAAAAGATGACAGTGTTCTTGAGGTAAATAGAAGAAACATGTTAACTTATTTTAATCTGAAAAATTTAAAACAATACAAAAACTCTTAATATCTGATAATTTTTCTATAAATATTATGGCTTCCAATAGGGATTGGGGTTTCTAAAGCCCGGAATTCGGTATTAAATAAAAATTTTCAGGATCCCAATTAAGAGGTCCCGGAGTTTTCAAGATATTTTGAATCCCGAAACTCGCAACATTTTTTAAAAATTTTCGGGATTTTTTTGGCACTTTAAAGGAACAAGTCTAGTTGGCAGACATTGGTCCTTTTTTTTTTTTTTTTTTTTTCAGAAATAGGGATGAAATAGGTGAGTCCAAAAAAAAAAAAATATTTGTCGGAGGCCCATGGTTTCCGAGTTATGGGCCTCCGAAAATTGGAGCTATAATTGGAAATATCTTATGAAATATTGGTCCGATCTGGTCGAAATTGGTTTCATTCGAAAGCTTTTTGAAATACCTTTAATATGACATTTACAAAAATTGGATCCATTAACCCATTGGGGAGCAACAGCAAATTTTAGATTTTTAAACTGGACTTTTTGCAGTAAAATAATTTTATTTAAAAATTATGCCTTATTAACCTATATATTTATGGAACTAGGCTTAAAGCTTAGATATCAAGCTTTAATTTGACATTTTGTTCGACTCATTAACCCTTATAGAACCGGAGATATCAAATGTTGAACATTGATAATTTATTTATTTTTTTTCAATATTATTTTGATTTAAGTGTTGAAAAAGTTCCATTTTTAAAAATCGCTCATGTTGCTTAAAAAACAGCTTGTTTTCCTTTCTAAGCGTTTATATTTTATGAAAAGTTTACATCATTAAGCTGAAATTTGTAGGAAATTGGGGAACTCTGTTAATTTGTTTCACTTATTGCCGTTTTTTACGAGTATATTAAGCGAATTCTGGAAATTTGCTGGCCAATTATATGATCCCATGAATCCGTGCACCGAATGTCATACTATTCGAGAATTAGCCGAAGAAGATCCATTGGAACTAGGCTCTGGTGATGAGTCTATATTTGACTCTGGTGATGAGAATTTATTAGACTCTTCCCTATTATCTTCAACAAGCCAAGAAAGTGAAGATCATATTGAAGAAGATATAATTTTAATAGATCCTCTAATATAGTATTACAACTGTTTCTAAAACATAAGAGGAAATAATGTTAAGAAAAAATAATGACATGTAGAAAAAAATCGCGCGAGCTTGCGAGCGCGGCGAAAATCAGCCATATCTGGAAAGAAAAAAAAAAAAAAAATCGCGCGATTTTTTTTTTTTTCTTTCCAGATATGGCTGATTTTCGCCTTTTTAGGATTTTGAAAATACGGCATTATTTTTTTAAGAAATCTTTCTGATTTTCTACTTGTAAATATATAGTATAATGTTATTCAATGCGAAAAAATTAAGTACAAATAAAAAAATTAAATTTTATCAAAGTTCAACATTTGATATCTCCAGTTCTATAAGGGTTAATGGATCGAACTTAATGTCAAATTAAAGCTTAAGCTCTAAGCTTAATGCTTGGTTGCATAAATATATAGGTTAATAATGCATAATTTTGAAATAAAATAATTTTACTGCAAAATGGCCACTTAAAAAATCTAAAATTTGGCGTTGCACCCCAATGGGTTAATGGATCCAATTTTTGTAAATGTCATATGAAAGATATTTCAGTAAGCTTTCGAATGAAACCAATCTCGACCAGATCGGACCATTATTTCAGAAGATATATCCAATCATAGTTCCAAACTTTGGAGGCCCATAACTCGGGAACCATGGGGCGCCGACAATTTTTATTTTTTTTTTTGGGCTCAACATTAAAAGATCTATCTGTAGTATTTTTTTTTTTTTGATCAGAGCAATGTCTGCCAACTAGACTTTAGCCGAGAATCCTCTTGTGAAGGATATCCGTATTAGGATATCTTTCTTACCTTTCGTCATGTCTTATCGTTATTAGCCTTTTGCAACTTTACCTTCCCGAGTAGAAAAGTTTTTATATAATTATTAGGGATGAGATTTCCATGCAATTGCATGTTTTTTACCGATAGTCTAAAAACGATATCGACCAATTATCTTTCCGAATAAAGAAATTTGCAATGCCATTTGCAAAATGGCATTGATTTGTTTTTGCATATTTTTGCATAATTTGGTAAAAATCCATATTTTAATTTTAAATGCATATTTTGTCCATATTTCAGACTTTTAAGTGCATATTTTTGCATATTTTGGCATAAATTAGCAAAAACACAAATTGAAATTTATTGGTTTCAAAAACTTATTTAAATTTTAAAAATTTATTTTGAAAATATTTTTTTTTTTTATAGATATTCTTAATTTCTAAAAAAAACCTTGCTTATAAAAGGTTTTACTAATTATATTTAAACACGGTGTTATTTTTTGCTTTTTAAGAAGTTTTTTCTATCAAAGCAAGATTTTCATTGCACACATTTTATTTTTTAGTGCATATTTTTAGGTTTTTTAGTGCATATTTTGAATTTTTTAGCGCATATTTTAAGCGCATATTTTCCATTTTTTAGTGCATGAAAATCTCATCCCTAATAATTATATATAGAGGTAAAATTCTCCAAAAAATTGTATAAAATTAAAAAATAAATAACAAAAAAGTGGTACCAGACTGAACATTTGTCGAATTTTTTTGTTCCAAAAAAGTTCTATTTTATACAAATTATTAAAATATAAAAAATATAAAAATAATGAAAAATATAGAAAATGCCGAGATTGAAAATTAGCAATATTGAGATTCGCATAATCCCAAAAAACCCGGTATTTCGCCTAATCCCGAAAATCCTGGGATTTCGCCTAATCCCGAAAATTCTGGGATTTTGCCTAATCCCGAAAATTTCTGAATTTTAGAATTGGAAGCCCTAATAAATATACGAAAATATCTCAGAATCTGCAAATTTTTCTAAACACGATAAATGTCTCTGGACCTGAAAATTTTTCTATTTACGAAAAATGTCTTAGAATCTCGACAATTGTTCTATACACAAAGAATGTCTCAGAATCTAAGAATTTTTCTATTTACGAAAAATGTCTCAGAATCTAAGAATTTTTCTATACAAAAAACGTTTCAGAATCTAAGATTTTTTCTAAATGAAGAATGTATCAAAATCTTAGATTTTTTTATATAAATCTCTCAGAATTTTTCGATACCAAAAATATTTAAAAAATAGTCAGATTTTGTATAAGTTAAAAAGAATGTCAGGATCCAATTTTTTTTTATTTCATTTTTTATTCACTCTAATTTTATCTCTACAGTCTGATGTATGTGAAGATATTATAGATGCTAGTCCTGTCGTGTTAAACAAAAATTCTAGAGCTGGTCGTTCATGGTCACATAGGTAATTATTTTTAAAATTGTTTACAACTAATTTAAAAATAATAATTACGTTACACTACCGCTAAGATTACAGAAGCGGCCAAAATATCAGCTCCAGCAACAACATCTCCAACACCAACAACGAAAACGCCCAACAGAAAAAAGGTGATGCAGATGAAACAATCGACGATATAGTCTTTGATTTTTCACCAACTAAAAAAACCCAATCCTCAATGGATATTAGTTCCCCTATTAAATCTCAACCTAAAGTATTAAAATTTGATAATGATATTTCAAGTGATTGTACTTCACTACCTCAGGATCATTTAGGCATAACAGCAAACAAGTCTGATTCTTCTAATAGTGTTCTTATATTGACTCCTAATACACAGGATATCATATTTGTTGATGACACTTGTAATGATGTAGCAGATATTGATACCATGCAATTGTTGGCGGATATTATGAAACATGATAATACAGATAATCTAGAAACTTTAAAGAAAATTGAAAGTAAAAAGTAAGTTATTTTTTTTCATATAAACTCTAAACATTTTAAAACAATAATCTTAATTTATTAAAAAAGCATACAACAGCAACAAAAACAGGATTTACAGCAATTTAAAAAACCTCAAATAAAATTGCAAGCAAATAATTTGATAAAGCCTTCCACTAGCATTAAACAAGAAAAAATAACTCAAGTTATAGAAGATGTAACAAAATCAAAAGAAATTCCTGTAACAAGTAGTTCTGCTACAAATACAACAAATTCCACAAAGCCTCAAAATCCTTTATTTTCTACAACTGAACTTGACGAAGAAGAGGAAGATGATTCAATGCCTCAACCTTTTTTGGTTAAAAAAGAACCAGAGGTTGCTAGCAGTTCCAAAAAGCCAATATCGTTTAAAGAACGTTTTAACATAGACTGTGTATTTTGTGAAAATGTAAGTCCTTTTTTGTATTACATACTTATTAAAAAATACCTTTCTTGTTATATTAATTAAATTTTTAATTTTAGTTTATTAAAATTTGTGGTGATACCTTAACAAATCAAAAAATTCAGGAGCATTTAGATAAATGTACACGCCACAATAATCAGGATGTTTTACGACAAAATACTCCTAAAGATTTTTGGAATCCATTTATATTATCGTTCCAGGAAGATGATCCTAGAAATGAAGTTTTGATAGATACACGCTTCAAGGATAAAAAACCAAATTGATAAGTAATTATATTTTTTATATTAAAAGTTTATTTCTATATTACTTTTTTTTAAACTGGTGTTTTAAAATTTTAATAAAATGCTTATTATAAGTGGTAAAAACAAATAAAAGGAAAAAAAAAAATAATATTACTAAGTTACTACAAATTGCCACGTTTGTCTTGTTCCAATTCAATGGCTGTGAATAAGGATTTGAAATTACCCGCACCAAAACCCTGTAAGTAATTAATACATTTTATTATTAATCAAATTAAAATTATTTATATTTTAGATTAACTTACATTATGATTATGACGTTGAATAACTTCCAAAAATAATGTGGGACGATCTTGCATGTTTTTAGTGAAAATTTGCAATAAATAACCATTTTCATCATAATCTATAAGAATATTCAATTCTTTTAATATTTTCATATCTTCCTTAACCTTTGTACGGCTTTGTTTTAAATTTTCCGTTAAGATGTCATAGTAAGAAGAGGGTATTGTTAAGAATTCCATGCCTCTAGCTTTTAAATTCCTAATGGAAGCAATAATATCACTGCTATTTAAGGCAATGTGTTGTACACCAGCACCACCGTAATATTCAACATATTCTTGAATTTGTGACTTCTTTTTACCCTTGGCCGGTTCATTAATGGGCATTTTAACAGTCTCTTCGAAATTTGCCATTACAATAGATCTTAAGGAGGAATATTCGGTATGAATTTGAGAATCATCTACCGACCAGAAACGATGGAATTGTAAAATACGTTCATACCAGGCAGCTACACTTTCCATTTCTAAATCAGGTTGATTGCCTACAACATGATCAATAAAATCTAATTTTGCAGGAGGCAAATTTTCCAATAAAACATCTTTGGGCTGGGATTTAAAACCGGGCAAGAAAACACCACGATATTTAGTACGATCTACAAATGTGTGGGTAGTATCACCGTACTGAAAATTAAATAAATTATTATTTAAAACAATTAAATAAAATTAGTTTGTAAATTTGTATAAAACTTACTGTTTTAATGGTAGCAAATTTAACTGTGCCATATTCATCTTTTTCTTCCCATAATTCCTTAACCACTTCAGCTCCTCGTTCTTTGGCCAATTTGAAAATTGCTTCAATATCTTCTACCTCAAAGGCTACATCCTTAACACCATCGCCATGCTTCATTATATGTTGACCATGTTCTTGATCATCCGTACAGTAGGTTGAAACAAAAACAAATACAATTCGATTTTGTTTAACAGCATGTTTGGCATGGCGTCTATTGCCAGTTTCTAAACCTTGATAACCGAAGGGTGTAAAACCCATACGGGTGGTATAATAATTGGCAGCTTGCTTGGCATTGCCCACATAGAATGTTAAATGATCAAAACTTAAGAATTTACCAAACTCAGGTTTAGCTCCTTTGTCAGTGTATGTGGTCTGGAAAGGAAGATAAAAAAATTATAATTTTTTATATGGATCCTAGAACGACTATTGAAATGTTTAAAAACAATTTTGCGACAGTACTCTTCGTTCGAGCTACTATTTCGCTCTACTGATTCTAAATTCTTGACAGTTCTAATTTCTTGACAGTTCTAATTTGTGAGATTCTACTGTATTTTCAAGATCCTCAATCGATTTTGTCATTCCGTTTATTACTTTATCAAAATATTGGTCTGGGCTATATATTTTTGATCAGTGACTGTCTAGCAATGTCCGTATGTCTGTTGAAATGACAATAACGGCCGATATGACAGTAACTTAACATATTTACTTGTTCTTGCTTCGATAAGTTTGTTTGTTATTGAGTGATATCGGTTCAGGGACTTAAAAGTTATGACCGGAAATGTAAGAACACCTCGAAAATTTTGGTACATTCAACATAACCTAAATATACGAAATCCTAGGAACTTCGAGGTCCAAATACCAACTAGGGAAGACTGGGCGGATAACTCTGTTATTACGGGGAATGCGATCTCAATTTTCACGGACGGATCGAAGATGGAGATGGGTACAGGTTCGGGGGAATACTCTGAATGCCTCGGAATCAGGGCCTCAGTGAGGCTCCCGGGCAAGTGTAGTGTTTTCCAGGCCGAAGTTTTTGCAATCGACAAAGCCGCACAGATGGTTATGACAAAGGACCTAAGTCCTTGCGCCGTTAACATTTATGTGGATAGCCTTGCAGCTCTGAAAGCCTTGGAATCGAATACTGTAAAATCGAGAATTGTGAGTAACTGTATACAATCCCTTCATCGAATCAGTCAGCACACAGTTAAACTAATCTGGGTCCCTGGACATAATGGGGTCGATGGTAACGAATTAGCTGACGAATGTACAAGGGATGGCTCTGAGTCGGTGGGGGAACGTGTCGAACCTAATATATCGATTCCTACAGTGGAGTTGATGAACGAAATTGATAGGATATCGGAAAATAGGATAAATGATAGGTGTATATCACTGACCACGTGCAGGATATGTCGAACCATGTGGCCACTGCCGGATCCTAAGAAGACAAAAAGTGTTCTTACCTTTGGCAAACGGACGGTTAGCCTATTAGTAGGAGTACTGACAGGACACTGTATAATCGGCCGAATGGCCTCTCGTATGGGAATTCCTGATAGGGACTTTTGCAGAAGTTGTGGGGAAGTAGAGGAGGAGGAGTCAGTGAAGCACTTGTTGTGCGAGTGTCCGGGACTGATGAAACGTCGTCTTAAGTATTTGGGACAACGATTTTTTGATGTCCTGGATTGCCTTAACAGTGTCCCACTGACATCTCTAGCGGAATATCTTAGGGAATCGGGGTGGTTTGAAAGGTAGAAATTTTTGTATATCAGGGGGGAGTAGGTAAACAACTTTAAGGGAATCACAATGGGCCTTATGGCCTCCGAGTGAATTCGCCAAATTGGCGAACGCCCATCCAACCTAACCTAACCTACGAAATCCTTTATTTCGGCTGCTGTTTGACATATGCAAACTATTGGATACCGAAAGGTATTTTAACAAGTACAAACATAATTTTTTACAAAGAAAAAATTTCGCAGATTTTTTTTTTTCACCAAAAATTTTTTTTCGCGATTTTTTTTTTTTTCAATTTTTCTTTCTTGTTTTTTGTTTTTTTTTTTCGCAAATAATCTTTTTGACATTATGGATATTAAGCCAAATTTAACTATTTCGCTTGTTTTTTTTTTTTTAATTTTTATAAACTTTAAAAAAATAAACAAAAACTTTCCAATTTATTACTATTTTTCACTGTATATTAAAAAAAAACTGCAAAATCGCGAATTCTATCAAGCGATTGCTCAATATTCTTTTGTGTGTGGTTAAATATTTTTACGATTGACAATTTTGTCAATTGTACGACATGCCAATAAACCGTCGAAATATTTAAATTATTAGATTTTTTGGAATCATGAGATCAAATTCTATGTTGTGTAGTTTGATTTTTTTTTTAATTAGCAAACAGTGTAAATAGATGATTATTTATTTGTCTGATGTCGCCTTTTAAAAATACATAGAAAACTTTCACTAAATACTTTTTTAATCGAAATTTTTTTCATCCCAAAACTTTTTTTTTTTACACAAAACATATTTTTTTCTTAAACTTGTTTTAATCATTTAATTTTTTTTCCACTAAAAAATCGTTTCGTACAATATTTTTTTATATTCCGAGAGTATTATTCGATTTTTTGCGAATTTTAAATATTTATAAGAAACACTTTTTCAAATAGTACATTTTTAACAGAGATTGGTTACATTAGATATCTTTAATTCACATTCATAGCACAGTTCTCTATTATTAAAATCGTTTAGATTTGAGTCCTTTTTTTAAACTTTAAACATTTTAAGATTTATATTAATTTTTTTTTAAATTTAAATTTCTATATCACATGTTTTTTTTTTTATCCACACATACCATTATCACTTTATTAAATTTATTCTTTAAATTTCTTTTTCACTGTTTTATTTATAATCCACTTGTTTAGGTATCTTCTCGAAGACTACTTAAAGTTAAATGATAATAGCCACGCTTTATATAGATTCTTTTAATGCGGCTCCGCGTATTTAACTAGATTTAAATCAGGTGAAAATCCTGTTACCGCTAATATCATAAATAGAGAATTTTAATTTGAATATTTATTTTCGTTTAAACAAGTATTTTGTTTTTCTCGTTCTGTTACAGTTGTTGTTTTTATACATTTTTATTTTTTTTTTTTAGTTTTTAATATGCATAAATTAAAATAAAAGCAAATAATATTTTGTTGCTAGTGATAAAAAAATTAAATGTTTTTGATCTACATAATTCAAAGCTATTTTCGTTTGCCAGATACTGGTTTTTGGAGTAACGTGTTGTTCAAAACTATTGGAGGCCTGTCTTTTAATACAGTTATACTGCAAATTTTAATTTTATACATTTTGCATAGATACTTTTTTTTTTTAAATAATAGAATTAGAGAAAGATATTCATAGTTAAAACCTCTAAGAAAGATCCAAAAATGTCTTAACAAAATCTTTCGGATAGTAAAGAAACTTTAGGATGTCATCCTCCGATCTTCATGAAATTTGGATATGTTGGCCCAAACTCATTTTTAGGGGGGTCGATTTGTATGGGGGGATATTGTTAGGCTGACCATTCGTACTGATTTGATCAGTACATGTACTGATTTTTGATCACGTGTACTGATCAAAAAACGTACTGATTTGTACTGATTTTTTAAAATATGTACTGATTGTACTGATTTTTGAACATTTCAACATAAAAAATAATTTCATTCGAAAATTCTGTACAAAAATTTCCATAATATTAGTCTGAAAATGAGATAATTTATAATGAATTTATTCTAAAGAGATTAGAGTTCGTGAATCAAGAGGTTCCTTAACGCAAAAATTAATCTGAGCATGAGGTTATTTTGATCTTCTTAAATTTATATGAAAATCCGCACAGAATCTTTGAGGTTTTCTATAACGAAAAGTTCAATGGGCCGATGGATTTTTTATATTTTTAGAAAGATGAAGTAAATTGCATGAATCCAAATGATTCTGAGATCTAAGATGAGGTAATGTCATTAGAGCTTATTCGAAAAAGTGCTTAGAAAATCAGGGCCTTTAAAAAAACACGTGCTTATTAGCTGTGAAGTTTTCTTACAGGAAAAGTTGTCAAAACTTACGGAAATAGTCTTCAAAATCTGAGGTATTTTCTTATTCTCAAAACCTGTGGAGTTTTGTTATACTTTCTGCACTGAAACGATCAATACAAAACATTCAAATGAAGCCGTTAGAGTCAACTAAATTTTCTGCAAAATAACGACAACAGTTGCTTTTTGCAGTTGTTTTTTAACATTTGTTTTTTTTTGCAGTTGTTTTTAACAGCTGTTTTTACTCAAAATACTTGGGTTCAAATTAGTTTAACCGACATTTTTTAGTGTTGAAAAAACATCAGTGTTTTCTTATAGAAAAAATTTTTTGAGATTAATTTCTAGAAAAAAACATAAAAACTTGGGCGTACTGATTTAAGCTCAGAAACAAATGGTAACCCTAGATATTGTCCTTTTTCAGTTTTTTACGATTTACGCCTATTTACTCAAAATAAGTAATATAAGCATGTTTGGTATCAGATTAAAGGTATTTAAAATACCTATCTCGTGATGCTAATAACGTGCCAAAAAAGGAAATATTTTATGAGTTATTAACAGTATTTTAACAGTTATTAACAAAAATGTCCAAAAATTTTGTCATTTTACTTAATATGACGAAAAGTTGTACATGTTTGGACAAGTTTTTTACACACGAAGATAGGTTTTCCAAAGACCTTTCATTTGGTAGGTATCATGACTAGGTTTCTTTGTATTATATACAAGATAAACGCAAAAAACTGAAAAATGACCGTTTCTTCCCCCTCATTTTCACACCCTAAATATGAATTTGGGCCGCTAAAAAAAAATACGTGTCCCTTTATTGTTCCTGCTCTAGAAAATAAAACCAATTCCATATCAATCAATTTGAAGTTCTCTCGAGCAGTTTGGTATTGCACTTGCGCGATATCGGTTCAGCGTTTCAAAAATTATGAGCGAAAATGTAAGGATACCTCGAAAATTTTGATACTTTCTACATAACCTAAAAATATGAAATAATTTAATTCGGATTCTGGTTGACAAATGTGAACAAAATTTATACTGAATTGTATTTAAACAAGTACAAACATCTTTTTTTACAAAAAAAAAGAAATTCCGCGGATTGTTTTTCACCATCTTTTTTCTATTTTTTTGTTTGCAAATAATCTTTGTAACATTTTGGAGGGTATCCATACATCCGGCAAGGCTGAGTAAAACTTTTTTACTTGCTTTTTTTTTATTTTCTCATTGTTTTAAGTTTTATGATTTTTTCAGAATTTTTAACAGATTTTCTAAATTTCCAAAGATTTTTATGTGTTGAACAAATCTTGAAACTTTTCCAAATTTTTCTGATTTGATTTTGGAAAAAATTCCGCCTGGACAAAATTTTAAGGGGTTTGTTGTACTTTTGTTCAACAAATTAAAAAAAATGTATGCCAGAAAAAGTTTATCGATCTGCACTTGAACTCTTGGCCCGCGGCCTTTTTGTGTCGAGGATATAAACAATTTAAAGAAAGAAGAAAAAATTCGCAGATTCAGAGACATGTTTTTCCGTATTTCAGATTTTGAGACATTTTTCCGTATAGAAAAATTCTTAGATTCTGAGACATTTTTCCGTATAGAAAAATTCTTAGATTCTGAGACATTTTTCCATGTAGAAAAATTCTCAGATTCTAAGACATTTTTCCGTATAAAAAAATTCTCAGATTCTAAGACATTTTTCCGTATAAAAAAATTCTCAGATTCTGAGACATTTTTCCATGTAGAAAAATTTTCAGATTTTGAGATGTAGAAAAATTCTCAGATATTTTTCCGTATAAAAAAATGAACGTCCTTTGCCGAATATTTTTGAAAAAAATATTTTGAACAAAAAAAAAATTTTTTGATTTTTGATTAAAAAAATGCATATTTAAATCAGGGTTTGAAAAAAAACTCTAACGTACGGTACGTTAGTGTTCTGTACGGAACTATGGAGCGACCGTACGTTATCGAAACGTACCGTTCCAAGAACACATTCACTAAAAAGTTTTTTAGTGGTTGTGAAGGTGTTCGCAAACAGAATTCCGAACGTTATGCCTGCGAGTTGAAGAACAAACTTTACGATAACGTACCGAACTAGGTTAGAAACAAAATAAAGTTCTTTTAGTGTTCTGTTTGCGAACTTTTGAGACATTTTTTAAATTTAAAATGGCGACATCTTGAAAACTAAGCAAGATAGATCAAAACGGAGCACATTTTTGGTTCTTGGGATCTCAATAGTATCGCTAGGGTTCTATTGACTCCTTATTTTGAATCTAAAAAAGTTAGCATTCCGGGAAATTTAAAAATGCACATATCTCGCTAAATACTGCCGACACGATGAAAAGTCTAAAAGCATTTTTGTGGATCTTGTCTCGTAGTACATGACCACTTTTAGACTTTATGTCGTGTCGGCAGTATTTAGCGAGATATGTGCATTTTTAAATTTCCCGGATTGCTAACTTTTTTAGATTCAAAATAAGGACCCAATGGGGTCCACCCATGTGTAGAGGCCTAGCGATACTATGGAGATCCCAAGAACCAAAAATTAAAAAAGAAGAATTTTTCTTTTCTCCAAATTTTCTCTTTCCAGTTCAATAACATTTTAGATTTTTTCAAAAGCCAGCTTTTAATTTTTATTATTAATTTAATGGCTCTAGTTTTTAATTAATTCAAATTACAAAATTAAGTATATTTTGATTAAAAACTTTTCTTCAAATTTACATTTATATTCATGAGCTCCAAAAATTTAAACCGGCATCACATGTTTTTAAATTAAATTCAAAAATTAAATACCGCTTCTTAAAACCAACTGGCTAAAGAAATAATTTTGTTGACACACGACAGAAATACCTATCGGTGTTTGAATAATGTAGGCTGCAAAATGCAAAAAAAGTTAACACCTGTTCCATATTTAAATTGGAATAAAAATATTGTTTTAGAAAAAAACAAATACAGCTACAATTGTAAAAGTTTTGTAGTAACTACACTAAAAAAAATGTTAGTAAAAACAAGTAGAAAAGTTAAATTTGACTTGGCCGAATTTATTACATAAAATACCCTCCTGAATGCCCTTTTTAAAGGACAGTAAATTTTCTAACGTGAAAAAAATGAACAATTTTGATTAGAAATATTTTATTTTGAGTTAAAAAAATTTTTTTTTGTCATTTTTGTAAAAGTTAGGTTAGGTTAGTAACCTTTTTTTTTAGGCGTAAAAGTTTTTTCGAGTGTAATTTTTTTTAGTGACAAAAATACTTTTGAAAGTAATTTTAAGAGTCCAACCGAATATTCGGTTTCGGTCTCGGTTTCGGCCGAATAATGGGGTTTCGGCCTCTATTCGGTATTCGGCAAAATTTTGGCCGAATATTAGCCGAAACCGAAACTTTTTTGTATTTTAAAAAATATATAAAAAGTCACTGAATTTTTTGATTTCGTATTTCATTATACTTGTTTCAGTTCAATTGAAGAAAATTTTACAAGTTTATGTAATAAATGTAAAACTGTTTCTGTTCAAAAATTATTTTCTCCTAATCTGCAAACGAAATTTATAATTTTTTTGTAAGTTTTTTTAAAAAATATATTTTTTTCAAAAATACAACAATTCCTTTGGTTTAAAAGCAATATTCAGCATATTATTTATCTTTAACAACTTTTAAATAATTTTATTCATGTCAGGCGGTAATTTTTTTTTTAAGTTTCGGTTCGGTTTCGGCCGAATATTCGGTTCGGTTTCGGTAGGACTCTAGTAATTTTGTGGCTTACCAATGTTTTTAAAGCTTTTTCAACGCGTGAATTAAGGTGAAACCAATCTGAAATTCACGGTTTTGCCAATAACTTTTGAACCACTTGACCGATTTGGCTGAAATTCAATACGAACCAGACCAGGGGAACGAATTTATATGGCAAGCTTCAGCATCCTCAGAATTGTATTTCGAAAGATATCGTGTTTTTTATACCCTCCACTCTAGTGATAGAGGGTATATATAAGTTTGTCATTCCGTTTGTAACTCATCGAAATATCGACCCGATTTTAAGACATTCTAGCGATGTCCGTCTGTCTGTCTGTGGAAATGGTGATAACGGCCAAAATATTACACGGAGATGATTGAAACTTAACACATTTATTGGAAGTTCTCCCGAGAAGTTTGGTATTGCATTTGAGCGATATCGGTTCAGCGGTTCAAAAGTTATGGTCGAAAATGTAAGGACACCTCAAAAATTTTAGTACATTCAACATAACCTAAAAATACAAAATGCTTAAATTCGGCTGCTGGTTGACATATGTCAACATAATTGAACACTAAATGGTATTTAAACAAGTACGAACATATTTTTTGACAAAAAAAAAACGCGGATTTTTTTTTTCGAAAATTTTTTTTTCAAAATATTTTTTTTTCTAAAGTAATTTCTTTTTAAATAAAGTTTTTTGCGATAATCTTTTAGACATTGTGGAGGGTATCACTACATTCGGCAAGGCCGAATTTAACTTTTTTACTTGTTATCTCGTAAATTCTCAGAAAACCCTTGCCGAAATTCACTCTTTTGCTTAAAACTTTAGAAACAATGTACCGATTTCGCTGAATTGCAATATTAACCTGACCAGGTAAATGACCAATATACAGTGGGCGACAATACATTGGAAACTTTTTTATAGTAGAAACAATTTGTTAAAGACAAAGTTAACAATACTAAACATTATTAGGGGCATGTCACAGACTCAATTCCGTTCGGATTTGAAAAAAGTGGTTTACTCGTAAAACGCAAAACGAATATTTTTTTTGGAATGAAACCACTTTTATTCATTTCAATTCCACTTTGATTTTTAAAAGTGATTTCATTCCGAAAAAAATAATATTCGTTTTGCGTTTTACGAGTAAACCACTTTTTTCAAATTCGAACGGAATTGAGTCTGTGACATGCTCCTTATTATCAAACAATTATTATTTCAAAAATTTTTAAGTTAAAAACCTCTATTTTAAGCTTAATAGCGTCCAGATTGAGTAAATAATAAATGTGCTACGAGGCTCGACCTGGATAATTAAATTATTTATGAACATTTGTCAGAACATTTCTTAAAAATATTTTTAAGTCGATTTTTTCCAAGTTCAAACATTAAAAATTTTCCAGTAGTTTTTATTCAGCAATCAAATAATTTTTCAATCAACATTTTTTTGACCTCCAATTCTTTTGACCACCATTTTTTTTTGTAAACAAAGAAAATATATTATTGTTTATTAATTTAAGTACACCTAAGTGTATGGTAAGGATATATTAAAATAATTTAAATTTTTCTTTGTTTACATAAAATTGGTGGTCGAAAGAATTGGAGGTCCAAAAATGTGGATTTTTTCTACTGTACTTAAATTTTTTTTAAATGTTTAATGTTTGAACTTGGAATAAATCGACTTAGGAATATTTTTAAAAAATATTCTGAAAAATGTCTAAATAATTTTATTTTCCAAATCGACCCTCGTAGCACATTTTTATTTTGTTTTTAAAAAATGTTCTGAAAAATGTCTATAAATAAATTCATTTTCCTGATCGACCCTCGGAGCACATTTATTATTTTTCAATCTGTACGCTATCAAGCTTAAATTAGAGCTTTATAAATTACATACATAACATTTTTTAAATTATTCTCGTTTGATAATAATAACGTTGAGTATTGTTAACTTTGTGTTTAACAAATTGCATATACTATAGAAAAGTTTCTAATTAGTTGACAACCCATATACGAACATTTTTTACCGGGTATATATATATTTTTCGTAGTTTTAAATTTTTTTTTAGTCGTTATTTTTGTAGAGTGATTTTAATTTAAATAAAATCCGATAATATTTCATTTGAATTAAACTCAAATTTAAAATTCCAATTGTTTTAATTATATTTTCAGATAATTTTACATACAAAATATTTTAAATGTTTAAAATCAAGTGCTATAATGGAGTCTCATGTCCCTATTTTGTAAAACGCAACGTGTTAAAAAGTATTAGTTCCTGTTTTATTTTTAATTGCAATTTCCTCAAATATGCTACGGATTGGAAAAAATTCTGGTGAGTCTTTATTATTTATATAGAGTTATTCAATAAGAACGCAGATTTTCTTTTATAAATAAAACACACTTAAATTTGTCGAAAATACATTACGTGTAAAAACACAAAATTCGGGGAAACTTTCCCCAAAAAAATCATTCCTTTAGGAAAAACGACTCAGAATCAGAAAAATATACCAAGCAGTTATTAGAAATTATTATTATCAAATAATTTTACCCTAAAAAATCTTTGAGTGCATCAATAATAACACAGTGATACAAAATCGAACTTTCGGAATCGGAATGGGATGAAACCAAAAGCAAATGAAAGCTGACGTTTTCCATAACAAAACCCTCAAGGCCTTTTTTTTAGGTCAGAGCTAGATTTCATTTTACACGCATTTAAAGTTGGTGATTTTAAAGCATTTAAAGTTTTTGTGTACTAAGCATGTCCTACTTTAAAGGCCCCTGATGGTGCCCTTATTGGACATGAAGGGTCCAGTTTCCAAACTTAAGCTCAAAATTACTTCAGCTATGACTGGTATGAATTTTGCTGCAATCGGTCCAGTACCTATTTACTGAATAGCCAAATTATTAAAATAAACCTCTGTACACCGTTGCGTATGATTGTTATTTAAAGGCAATTATTAATATAAATCACTGGACACCGATGCGTATGATTGTTATTTAAAGGCAATTACAATATTAATCATTCGCCACTAATACAGTTTTCAAGCATTTATTATTATAATTATAATAAAAGTGCACTAACTTCAAATGCTTGTAAAACAAAATCTAGCTCTGAACTAGAAAAAAGCCTTGAGGGGTTTGTTATGGAATATGTCAACTTTCATTTGCTTTTGGTTTCATCCCATTCCGATTTTGGGTGTTGCACTGTGTAATTGCTCTTGTCTTTCTTTTAAATATCAGAATTGATATCTAGTTTAAAATTAATTAACATATTAAGAAAAAATAATAAACAAAAACAACTTTATAAATTCTAAAATATGTTTGTAAACAACTTGTTTTTACAAAAACATTGTTAACAAATTACTCGAATGTTATTTAAAAAAAACATCTGGTTTGGGGAAGGATTTCTCCAACTCCTTTTTTTACCAATATCTCTTTTTCCTATTTAACTGCGCAACTACTTTTGGCAGCTCTAAATTTACTCTTCATATTTCCACTACTACTTCCTCTTTCCAAAATTCAAACGCTAATAATTCAATACCCGACCTTTAAAATCAACAAGCTTCCCTCCCAATTTACGAAAAATAAATTTGACATCAATGCTATTAAAAAGACACCGGTAAATAAACAAAATTAAATATAATTTTATTATTGAAAGAACCCGTGTAAAAAAATAATTAGATCAAAACATATCTCCTTTGATAAAAACATATATGGATCATATCTAAATGGATGTAATCAGATCTACTCCATATATATTCACATCTGCTTCAGATATGTTTTGATCCGTAAATTGAGTCTATCTGACAATTTTACATATATGAACATATCTGAAAATGTCTGATCATATATGCCATATATGCCAGATAGACTCAATTTACGGATCAAAACATATCTGAAGCAGATGTGAATATATATGGAGTAGATCTGATTACATCCATTTATATATGGTCCATATATGTTTTTATCAAAGGAGATATGTTTTGATCTAATAATTTTTTTACACGGGAAGGTGAAATTTATCGCGAAATTCAATCAAAGCTGTAAAGTGCTAAAGGACATGTGATGAGAAATTATGAAATGAATATCATAAAGCCATGGACGTTGTTACTATTATTTTTTTTAGTTTATATAGACAATTTTTCAGATTATTCAGGAAGATAAAACATATTTCGTGTAGAAAATTTCTAATACAAATTTTGAAACAGTTTTTGCATTCCAAAATCAACAGATTCTTAAAAAAATTTCAGATTTTGAGAAATTTTTTGTTTAAAAAAAATTCTCAAATTCTGAGAAATCTTTCATATAGAAAAAATCTCAGATTCTGAGAAATTTTTCGTATAGAAAAATTCTCAGATTCTGAATAATTTTTCGGAGAGAGGAATTTTCAGATTCTAAGAGAAATTCTCAAATTCTGACAAATTTTTCGTATATAATAGTTCTTACATTCTGAGAAATTTTTCGTATAGAATAAATTTCAGATTTTTAGAAATTTTTCGCATAGCAAAATATCTTGGATTCTGAAAAATTTTTCACACAAAAAAAAAATAAATTGACAGACATTTTTCGTGTGGAAAATTAAAAAAAAAACCCCTTAAATCCTTTTGAACACTATTTTTTTTGTTCGCTTCCTTTCAATCTGGCCCCTCTGCTAACATGACTACTATGTTATTAATGTAACCTTGATTTTTTTTTATTATTTTCTTTTGCTGCAAAACTGTTGATGAATCATTTTTTTGTAAATCAGAAATTGGCAGGCAAAAATAACATTTTCAAGTTGGTTTAAAATGGATAAAGGTGTGTTCATTTATAAATTTACGTATGTAAGTTAGAGTAGGCTGCTAAAAGTCTTAAAGTCTGACAGACATTTAACTATACGAAAAATGTCTCATAATCTGAGAGATTTTCTATTCGAAAAATTTCTCAGAATCTGAGAGATTTTCTAAACGAAAAATTTCTCAGAATCTGGGAGTTTTTCTACATTTAGAAAATTATTGTAGTTACTACATGACGGTCATTTGTGTAGTAACTAGTAGTTGTTGTTTTCAGCTACAATTTCAGTTGTTTTTGTATGAAAAATCTCAAACAACTATTTTTTGTAGTCGTTTTAAAAAATAAATACATAAAATTACTACATTGTAGTAACAGTGGATTTGTGTAGTTGTTTTTAGTCTATAAAAAAAAACTAGAAAAACGGATGTGTTGAACGAGTTGGAAGTGTCAGTACAGCATGAATTATTACTAAACAATTTTAACCATTTTAACGTCTAGAAGTTTTTTTTCTTAATAAAAAAATTCTAACAATTTGAGTTACAGTAAAAACAACTGTAATTTGAAGTTATTTTTACCGTGCTTTGTAGTTGCTAATTAATAGTTAAAAACAACAAAAATTTTTGGTTGATTTTACCGTAAAATGTAGTGGACGCCTAAACAACAACAAATGTAGTTGCTTTAACTGTCTTTTGTAGTGGAATCTACCGTCATAATTTTTTGAGTGTACAATACGAAAAATGTCTCAGAATCTAAGAATTTTTCTATACGAAAAATGTCGCAGAATCTGATCATTTTTCTATACGAAAAATGTCTCAGAGTCTGAGAATTTTCTATATAAAAAATGTCTTAGAATCTGAGAATTTTTCTATATAAAAAATGTCTCAGAATCTGAGAATTTTTCTATATAAAAAATGTATCAGAATCTAAAATTTTTTCTATACGAAAAATGTCTCTGAATCTAAGAATTTTTCTATACGGAAAAATGTCTCAGAATCTGAGAATTTATGTATACGGAAAAATGTCTCAGAATCTGAGAATTTTTCTACACGAAAGAATCTGAGTATTTGTCTATATGAAAAATGTCTAAGAATCTGAGAATATTTCTTTACGAAAAATGTCTCAGAATCTAAGAATTTTTCTATACGAAAAATATCTCAGAATCTGAGAATATTTCTATACGAAAAATACCTCAGAATCTAAGAATTTTTCTATACGAAAATTGTCTCAAAATCTGAGAATATTTCTATACGAAAAATGTCTCAGAATCTTGAAATTTTTCTATACGAAAAATATCTCAGAATCTTAGAATTTTTTTTATACAAAAAATGTCTCAGAATCTGAGAATTTTTCTATACGAAAAATGTTTCAGAATATGAGAATTTTTCTATACGAAAAATGTCTCAGAATCTGAAAATTTTTCTATACGAAAAATGTCTTAGAATCTGAGAATTTTTTTGTACGAAAAATGTTTTAGAGTCTGATAATTTTTCTCAGAATCTGAGAATTTTTCTATACGAAAAATGTCTCAGAATCTTAGAATTTTTCTTTACGAAAAATGTCTCAGAATCTGAGAATATTTCTATACGAAAAATGTCTCAAAATCTAAGAATTTTTCTATACGAAAAATGTCTCAAAATCTGAGAATTTTTCTATACGAAAAATGTCTCAGAATCTGTGAATTTTTCTATACGAAAAATGTCTCAGAATCTTTGAATTTTTCTATACGAAAAATGTCTCAGAATCTGAGAATTTTTCTATACAAAAAATGTCTCAGACCCTGAGAATTTTTCTATACGAAAAATGTCTCAGAATCTGAGAATTTTTGTATACGAAAAATGTCTCAGAATCTGAGAATTTTTCTATACGAAAAATGTCTCAGAATCTGAGAATTTTTTTATACGAAAAATGTCTCAGAATCTGAGAATTTTTCTATACGAAAAATGTCTTAGAATCTGAAAATTTTTCTATACGAAATATGTCTCAGAATAGAAGAATTTGTCCATACGAAAAATGTCTCCAAATCCGAGAATTTTTCTATACGAAAAATGTCTCAGAATCTGAGAATTTTTCTATACGAAAAATATCTCAAAATCTGAGAATTTTTCTATACGAAAATTGTCTCAAAATCTGAGAATATTTCTATACGAAAAATGTCTCAGAATTTTTCTATACGAAAAATGTCTCAGAATCTGAGAAGTTTTCTATACGAAAAATGTCTCAGAATCTGAGAATTTTTCTATAAGCAAAATGTCTCAGAATCTGAGAATATTTCTATACGAAAAATGTTTCAGAATATGAGAATTTTTCTATACGAAAAATGTCTCAGAATCTGAGAATTTTTCTATACGAAAAATGTTTCAGAATCTGAGAATTTTTCTATACGAAAAATGTCTCAGAATCTGAGAATTTTTCTATACAAAAAATTTCTCAGAATCTGAGAATTTTTCTATACAAAAATGTCTCAGAATCTGAGAATTTTTCTATATGAAAAATGTCTCAGAATCTGAGAATTTTTCTGTACGAAAAATGTCTCAGAATCTGAGAATTTTTCTATACGAATAATGTCTCAGAATAAGTGAATTTTTCTATACGAAAAATGTCTCAGAATCTGAGAATTTTTCTGTACGAAAAATGTTTTGGAGTCTGATAATTTTTCAATACTAAAAATTTCTCAAAATCTGATAATTTTTCTATACGAAAAGTGTTTTAGAATCTGAGAATTTTCTTAAACGAAAATTGTCTCAAGATCTGAGAGTTTTTCTATACAAAAAATGTCTCAGACCCTGAGAATTTTTCTACAGGAAAAATGTCTCACAATCAGAATCTGAGAATTTTTCTATACGAAAAATGTTTCAAAATCCGAGAATTTTGTGAAATCTCAAAAATTTCTCACAATCTTAGTTTTATTTTTTTGTTGTTTTTCAGCCCATTCTTATGTTTAAAACAATATTAAAATGATTTGTTCATAAATCAATTATTTTTTATACTCAATAAAACTCCTTGAACTGTAAATTTGTGATAAATCTATTTGAATTTTCCTATTGAAATGTATGATTTATTACAACAATTTCGTAAAATTCTAATACACATCATTGAAAATTCTCAAACTAAAATAAAATCTCTTTTCAAACCAAAAATACCTTAACCAATTAGCTATATATTGAGCTTGTCGCATATGTCAATTGTTTTAGTGTCCATTATTGGCATTGAGCCAATAAACACTTTGTCTTTTCCAAACACATCCCAATTGATGTAAAGACATATGGCGTCCACTAATCTTTCATCTCAGCAAAATGTTCTTAAAATGCAGTAAAATTTTCTCTTGAATATATCTCATAAAAATATCGACGAAATGAAATGTAATAATTATGATGTCTCAAAAACCATTTACAGTGGAAATTTTAAAAATTCTGAATTTGATTTCGAAAATACCAATTGAGACTTTTTCTATAGGCAAAATGTCTTAGAACCTGAGACTTTTTCTATATAAGAAAAATGTCTCAAAGTCAGAGACATTTTCTATAGGAAAAATGTCTCAGAATGTGAGACTTTTTCTACGGAAAAAATATCTTAGAATCTGAAACTTTTTTTTTAGGAAAAATGTCTCAGAATCTGATAATTTTTCTATAGGAAAAATGTCCCAGAAGAATCTAAGAGTTTTCTGTAGGAAAAATATCTTAGAATTTAAGACTTTTTCTATAGGAAAAATGTCGCGGAATCTATTACAATTGGAAATAGTGTATTAGTGTTTCTGAATGGATGATCTGGCACACTTTTTCCCTTTTTAATATCATTTCATTATTTATATTAGTACATTCAGAGTGTTCTCTTCCATGGTCTTGGTACTAAATTTAGTAGCTATTTTAAAATCTTTTTATTTTCGATTTCTTTTTATCTTGAAGTGGGTGGTGGTTTTCTTTTCTTTATATTTTTAATATGTTAAGGGGTTATTGCAGCATTGTCATGTTCGTTTTGTTTTATGATTTGTGTTTAGTGATTTTAGAGTATTTAAAAATACATATTTTTCTTGTAATAATTTGCCACATCGTTTTTCGGCATTTCACTATTTAATGAACCAGTTGACATATTGATATTTAAATAAATATTATGATGATTATGACAAGTCTTATAGCAATTTTATGGATCGCACAAATTAAGAACTTTTTGAAGTTTAGATCATGTTCGAATTTCGATACATCGATTCGATTCGCCGCATAGGTACATTTTTAAAATGGATATATTTAAAAAAAAAACTGTGAAGATCGGTAACCATTTTCCTTCAACCTTTTTAGAAAACTTAAAAATTCGTACAAGAGAAGTATTCCAAACCTTATGACCCGATTTGCCTGAAACTTAAATATATATAAAATAGAGAATTCTATGGTTGGGGTGTTTCGGCTTATCGGCCATATCGGGAATTTAGGCGTTAAATAAATGCGTAAAAAAAGTTTTTTTTTTTCAGTCATTTCTTCTTATGAAACTATATGATGGTTTAATTTTTTTTCATGAAAATGTGAAAATTATGGGGATACTTATGTGAAGATATAGACCTACGATATCTATATAAATAAAAGGTAAAAGCGGTAAAGCGAACAAGGTCGATTTTAATGCTCGCAAGACCCAATGTTGTATGTTGACCCACAGACGATCTGTGGAATCAATCGTCATCTGTATCCATGGGTGGTATAGATATTGAAGAATCAGATACTCTTGATGTTCTGGGCATGAAAATACAATGTGATGTTCGTTGGAACCAACATTTTTTTCAAGTGTCGAAAGAAGCATTCAAGTGCTTTGGTTTCTTAAAACGGTGCAAGAATTACTTCACTCCGTCTGATCTTCTTCTACTATCTATACTTACTATCTATACCGCCTATATCCGACCGAAGTTGGAATACAACTCCCATATCTGGGCAGGGGCTTCAAGGTCTACTTTGAAGCTTCTGGACCGGGTGCAAAGGAGTGCGTTGAAGCTTATCAATGACAGTAGGGTATCCAACTCTATTGATTCGTTGGAGCATCGTCGGAACGTGGGTTGTGCATCATTGTTATACCGATATTATCATGGTAAGTGCTTTGCTGAAATGGGTGAACTTATTCCCGAGACTCGGGTGTACGTTCGTAACACTCATCAATCCAGTAGATCACATCCGTTTGTTGTCGACTGTCCAATGAATCGCACAACGCATTACAAAGAAAATTCGTTTCTCAGTCGAAAAAGTCGTATGTGGAATTCACTCCCCGCAGAAGTCTTCCCAGTCAGCTACGATCTGGAAAAGTTTAAAATAAATGTCCATAAACACTACTCACTCTATCCTCCTCACCTTAACCTATATTCCTAATACCAACACAATGCACTGCATTAGTAGGGGGCATCCCCTGAGTGTTGGCTCAAAGTAAATAAATAAAAATACGAAATAATCTTTATTAAATTTAAGTCGACTCGTATTTTTACTTCAGACGATATTCCTGTTAATATGAAGTTAGATTTTTGGATCGAGAATCCGGTCGATCTGTCAGGGCCCTCCTGCGAACTCATTAAATATCTTTACTGATGGATCGAAGCAATCGCATGGTGTGGGAGCTGGTCAAGCTGCTCTAAAGGCACTCTTGAGCTACCAAATTAAATCGAAAACGGTTTTAAAGTGTTACGAGAATTTAAAACAACTTTGCTTAAATTATGAAGTTACCTTATTATGGGTACCAGGGCACGAATGAATAGAAGGAAACGAGAAAGCAGATGAACTCGCGAAACTTGGAGCAGATGGCATAGGTACCACCATAATGCTTTCAACGCCACTCCAACATTACAAACTAAAATGAAATACCCTTACTGTCGCCAAGGCAAATCGAGGATGGAGGGAACTTGGGAAAAGTCGTATAAGCAGAATTTTATGGCCACGCTATGATTTAGAAAGAACTATCTTACTTACACTTACGAGAATAGAATGCCGTATGTTGACAGGTTTAATAACGGGACACTGTCTTGTCGGAAAACATGCCAAGAACATGAATCTTATTACGGACGCAAGCTGCAAAAGGTGCTACGTCGAGGAGACCATTGAACACATCCTGTGTCACTGCCCGGCTTTGGCACGAACTAGACTATCAATTATAGAAAGTTCACAGTTCGAGACTTTGGAGGAAATTACGAGGATAGACCTGAAAAGTTTAAAACAATTCGCAATGAAGGTCAATGTATTTAGTTTACATCGATAAGCGGAAAAAGTTTTGTGGTATCGCTATGGACCAATTGGTCTATGCGGAGTGCCCATCTGGCACCGACACCCTAACCTAACCTATCCTGTTAGTTTGGGAGTTATGTGGACTGTGCTCCCTCCATGAGCCTTTTTGATCGCCACTTTACCACTATAATACCATCCAGGGAGTCCTGATTGAGGGGCATTCCTGGTAATGGAGCCTCCATAAATTTTTACACACATGGATCGAAACTACACGAACAAGTTGGCTTTGAAGTCTATTCGGAAAAGCTTGGGTTGAGCATGACTCGAAGATTGCCAGAAAAGACTCAGAACCAGCTTCTTAATGGGCAGGAGGCTGTGGTCTGGGAGTTAGTCCAAGTAAAACAGAGCTGGTTTTGTTTACAAGGAAAAATAAGATTCCTGCTTTTGTTTCTATATCTCTGGACGGCACTGAAATCACCTTCTCAGATGGAGCCAAGTATCTTGGAGTATTTTTGGATAGGAAGTTGAATTTCAGGAGTAATATTGAGAAACGGGTGAGAAAAGCAACGATTGCTCTATATTCCTGTAAAAGCGCCATTGGAAAATGATGGGGCTTTAGCCCTTAAGTCGTTCATTTGATCTATACAGCAGTGGTGCGTCCAATTCTGCTGTATGGAATCATTGTCTGGTGGCCTACTTTAGAAACAAAAGTGAACTGTGTCTTTATCACGAAGGTACAGAGAATGGCGTTGATGTGCATTACTGGTGAGCTTCGTACTACACCGACGGCTGCATTAGAAATCCTCCTTCACCTGATACCATTGGACATATTAGGTAGGCAGTATGCGGCACGTCGGCAATTCGACTTAATAGCACGCTGCAATGGAGTAGCAGCGATTGAAGAAGATAAAAATACCACAAAATGTGGACTGTACTTCTTCTATGAGCCTTTTTGAGCGCCACTTTACCACTATAATACCATCCAGGGAGTCCTGGTTGAGGGGCATTCCGGGTAATGGAGCCTCCATACTCCAATTTTTACACGCATGGATCGTAACTACACGAACAAGTTGGCTTTGAAGTCTATTCGGAAGAGCTTGCAGTGTTTACCAAGCAGAGACGCTTGCAATAAAGGAATTGGCTGACTGGTTGAGTTGCAATATCTTGTCTACAACCGCAGTTTGCATCTATTCTGAATGTTAAGCCCCGGTCAAGTCCCTGGAGTAAATGTTTCTGAAAACAAGATCTGCCCTTAACTGCCGCACGTCTTTAAATGAGCACTTTGACATACGTCTCATTCCACGGAATTCCAGGGAATTGCAAGACTTGGAGTTGGAATGTGTTGGTATGCCTTTAGAAACTTGCAAGCAAAATCTAAGGCTTTGTTCCCTGGAGGAGACTAATAAGATATGGGTACATGGATGACCGTGTGAGACTACACGACAGATTTGGCATTCTCTTAATCAGAAGCGCACAAGTGAGCTGGTTTCGCTTCCAAGAGAAGAAATTGCGCCGGCGGTTGCTGTAATAACCAGACACAGTCTTATAGGAAAGAACCACACCACAGGGAGGTGTTTATTCGCCGCTTCTTTGTAACCTGGCACTGAATTCAATGCTGCTGTCTCTAGAAGCACGTAGTTGTCATGTTGTCGCATATGCTGACGATGTCGCGATAGCTGTAAAGGGGAAGCATCTGCCAACATTAAGGGACATTCTTCAGGGTTCTCTGAAAGCGCTGTCTAAATGGGCAGTAGGCTGTGGTCTGGGAGTTAATCCAAGTAAAACAGAGCTGGTTTTGTTTACAAGTAAAAATAAGATTCCGCCTTTAAATGAAATGGCCAATCAGTTTGATATACGACCCAGGGCACAGAGACATTCCAGGGAATTGCAAAGCCGATGATCTTGCAAGACGAGGAACTACTTTACTGGTTTCAACAGAATTGGAATGTGTTGGTATGTATGTAGAAACATGCAAGCAAAATTTACGGCTTTGTTCCTCGACGGATACTAATCAGAGATGGGCAAATGGATTGACGTATGCGACAACGCGACAAATTTGGCCTTCTCTTAATCAGAGGCGCACAAGTGAGCTGATATCGGTTCCAAGAGAAGAGATTTCGACAGTATTTTTTATTATATTGCTTCACAGGGATCTTTCTGATTTGTCAGATGTCAAAATTCAATATCTTAGGAGTTTCATCAGAAGCTCAAATTAGTTTAACGGCAGGGACCAGTAGGGAAACCTATTACGTTCCCGTGGTATCACAATGGACCTCAGAGTCTACGTGTGCTGACATTAAACTTCAGCAGCCACTTAAAACCTTACCTAACGTATAGGAAAGCACGCAAACGGTCAAATGTGCCCTTAAATGAATTTCGCCATAGTTGCATGGTTGAGGATTAGTTGGAAAATTTCGAACACTTTATTTGCCATTGCCCTGCACTTTCTGGTCAGACACTTGCTTCACTGATATCTAGGGAGCTGCATGATCTTTCTGATTTATCAGATGTCAAAATTCAATATCTTAGGAGTTTTATAATGAGCTCAAATTGGTGCCGTTAGCAGGGACTAGTAGGCAGGGCATGGATTATTACCGTCCTGTGGTATCACAACGGACCTCAGAGTCTATGAGACGTAAAACTTCAGCAGCCACTTGCAACCTAACCTATAGGAAAGCACGCAAACGGTCAAATGTGCCCTCAAATGACTTTCGCCAGAGTTGCATGGTTAAGGAGTTGGAAAATATCGAACACTTTATTTGTCATTGCCCGGCACTTTCTCGTCAGACACTTGCTTCACTGGAATCTAGGGAGTTGCACGATCTTTCTGATTTGTCAGATGTCAAAATTCAATATCTTAGGAGCTCAAATTGGTGCCGTTAGCAGGGTCTATTAGGCAGGGCAGGGACTATTGCAGTCCCGTGGTATCACAACGGACCTCAGAGTCTATGTGACGTAAAACGTCAGCAGCCACTTACAACCTAACCTTACCACTTAGAGATTTAAGTTTTTGGTTTCGCGAAGTTTCAAAAAGTCGCAAGTTTATTCACCCTTTTTATTTTTCAAAAAAAAAAAAAATATATATATTCACTGTTTTCGTAAGGTGGTCACCTAAACTCTTACCCAAACTTCTCTTAGTTAAGTAACACCTGGTGGTTTTTATATTAACATAAAACTCTCTTTATCTCTTTCCCCATAAAAAAATCTTATTAGAAAATTGAAATTGCTAATGTAGTCGTCAGTCTACCTCTTACTCTTTATATTTGCTAAGTTTATTCACACTTGGAGCTCTATACAATATCTAACATTTAACCAAACAAAAACAAGTTTAAAAAACTATTATATATGAACAAAAACGAAAAAAAAACACCAACTCACGCAACCCTTGTTTTGAATTTAAAACCTTTTAAGGGTAGAAACAAAATTCTTAGAAAAAAACGTTGTTTTCTTGAGATGAGAATCAAAAAATACAAAAAAAAAAATACCCCAAAAATATAAAAAAAAATATCAAGAGCACAAGACAGCAAGGACACTAAACAATAAATATTTTGTATTCACGATATTGTTTATATTGGATTTGGTTCGGTACGGTTCGCATAAAATATTTGTCGCATCTGTCTTCTTTTTGAAATATTGTAAATATACAAAACCGGCCAAAGAGTAGTGTCAATAAAGTTCAGTGACGTGAAATTTTCTAAAAAAAATTATAAAAATATACAAAACTATTGTAAAACAATAATTTGTTTAGAAGTTTACATTAACAAAGAAATACCTTGAACTGTCACCCTAAGCTGAGGGGTATTTAAAAAAATATATTTAAAAAAACAAACTAAAAAATTTTGAAAAAACAAAAACACGAAACTGAATAATTTTTTATTAGGCATTGTTAAAGAAATTGAATTTAAATAAAATAAACATGTGAAAAATATTAAAAATTGTGAAAAAATAAATTTTCCAAAAATATAAATTTAAACAAAATGTTTAAATATTTATTAAATATATTTGAATCAAAAATAAAAAAATAAATTTTAAACAAACATAAAAAATATTAAAATTTTAATCGATATTAAAAACCTGAGTAAAAATTACACTACTTTACAAACGATTTTTTTTACACTGGCTTCTATCTGTCATCAGAAAATGGTTATCAAATCGCCTTCTCGAGGTATAACCCTTTTTGTTTTTGGCGGTCCTCAAAACCAACAAATGACTTAAAATTTGGAAAGTATATGTTAGGTTGGGTTGTAAGTGACATAGACTCTATGATCCGGTAATGTGGAACCCTTTCTACTCCCTGCTGTTAAAACAATGTAAGCTCCTTATAAAACTCCTAAGATATTGAATTTTAACACCCGAAAAATCAGAAATATCGTGCAGCTCCCTAGATTCCAGTGAAGCAAGTCTCTGACCAGAAAGTGCCGGCCAATTGCAGATAAATTGTTTTATAATTTCCAACTTTCTCATCCATGCAACTACGGCAAAAGTCATTTGATGACACATTCAACCGCTCTGCGTGCTTTCCTATAAGACCGAGTCCAGTAATTACAGCAATTACACCGTCGAAATCTGTCTCTTGGAAGCAATATCAGCTCACTTGTGCGCTTCTGATTAAGAGAAGGCCATGTGCCCATCTTTGATTAGTCTCCATCGCGGAACAAAGCCGTAAATTTTGCTTGCAAGTTTCTCGAGGCATACCAACACATTCCAATTCTGTTGGAAAATGTAAGGTAGTTCCTAGTCTTGCAAGCTCATCGGCTTTGCAATTCCCTGGAAAGTCTCTGTGCCCTGGGACCCATATGAGTCGTATATCAAATTGCTTGGCCATCTCATTTAAAGACGTGCGACAGTTAAGGGCAGATCTTGTTTTCAGAAACAAGGAACCCCAGAGACTTGACCGTGGCTTGACTGTCAGAATAGATGTTGACTGCGGGTGTAGACAAGACATTGCAACTCAACCAGTCAGCCACTTCCTTTACTGCCAGCATCTCTGCCTGGTAAACACTGCAATGATCTGGCAATCTTCGAGCCAGGCTCAATCCAAGCTCCTCCGAATAGACTTCATAGCCCACATGCTCGTGCAGCCTCGATCCATCTGTGTAAAAATTTACGGTGGCTCCACTTCCCGGAATGCCCCCCACTCCCTGGATGGTATCGTAGTGGTAAAGTGGCGCTCAAAGAGGCTCAATAAGGGAATGTGGCCTGTGTTGTCACTTGATTGTTTTCAAATGTTCTCATTGTACAACAACAATTATTATTTATAATAATAAAAATTCCGTTATTTAAATATTTAAAGTTTTTACTCGGACTTTCTTAAGTTTTTAACTTATACATCAAACTCAAAATTCTAATAATTTTATTAGCAAATTCTTAAAATATTCTTAAAATTTATTAACTATAAACCAAACATTTATGTGAATATCTTTCAAACAAAACCATAAAATAGTTTCATAAATCAATTAGCCAAACATATTTTCAAAAACTATAAGATATTTAACAATTCTCAAAATTTTGAAAACTTTATATTTGAAAACATTTTCATTTATATTTTGATTGATGGTTTATTATAAGTTCCTAAATTTAAAATTTTTTTTGTTTTTTCAATCTGGAAATTTTTTTTAAATATTCTAAACTATTTTTTAACACGAAAAATCATAACAATTAAGTCCTACCTCAATTTGGTTCATTCCATATAGGATTTTATTTTATTTTTTAAAAATTCTCTTTTAATCACATCCTTAAATCTTTGCTTTATGCAACAATTTGCGTTTTATTTTTTTAATTTTTATTAAAATGTCTATTATGAAGTTCTACTTAAGGGTATAACCATGATTTCATAATATTTTTTTTGTTATTAATACTATAGTTTTTATAAATTGCTCTTACTACGCGTCATTATCCTCTTGATGACATGGTTAAAGGAGACATTAAAATAATTCATTTGTTATACCGCTATACTATAAATATATTCCATATGGCTTTATATTCTACAGGCAGAGGCGTTAGTTTAATCGTTTTAGGTCAGCTTCAGAATTTACAATTTTTGTAACATAATAAATTTCAAACAAGAGAATAATATTTTAGGACATATTTTTGGACGTTTTGGGACACCTATACCCGCGCCATAAATGTTAACAAATGTATGTATTATGATGCACTAAAGTAATACAATTATATGTATCATAATTTAAATTAATATCTACGCCCACAAAAGGGGGCGGTCCAGAAATATTCCATTTCTCTGGGTCCAAGCGAGGAATCGGACTAATTCTTCTTGTAGTCCTCATAAGAACTACCCTCCCGATGCACAGTAAACACGATACAGGTCGCAATTATCAATCGATTTGGATGAAATTTGAAACTTAAGCTTCGTTTATCCTAAGGACGAAGCCTATTGAAATTGGAAAAAATCGGTCCATGTTTACACCTAGCCCCCACACAAAGGTCCGCTTTTATTTTATTATAAGAGATATCTTTTGATTAGTTGGTATTTTCTATTCAATAATCACCATTCGGAATTTTAAAGGAATTGGACCAGTTTTTCTTGTAGCCCCCATACAAATCACCTTCCCGATATTCACATAAATATCTCAAATTTCGAGAAAATAGATTTTTTTTAAATTTAATTTGTGTGTGTTTAACGCATACTTTTATAACCTAATCAAATCTGACTATAATTGGACCCTTTTTGGACTTAGGCCCACCCCACATGAAAAATTCGCCCGACATTAAGTTAAAGCGGTTTATTGGCAACAATTAAAATTTTACTCAAATTTCGTTTGTGAGTGTTTTTTACAGTTAATAAAGATTTGACAACAGAAAGATTCAATCGGTCCATGTTTGAACTGGGGAGACATTTTCCGGGAAACACTGGTGTAGGGTATTACATGTTCGGTCTTGACCGATTACAATTTTCTTGTTTTTTTTAATTTTTTGAAAATTTTGTTTTGATGTTTTTTAATCTTTAAATAGGCTAATACCGCTCTAATGAGGGCTCCTAGAGGGGTCAACAGGAAAAACGATCCCCATTAATTTTTACTTCCAAAATGGTTTTCCGAAAATACCGACACCTTATCTTCACTCCATAAGGGGGATTCCATACAAAATGACATTTCTTAATTTTTTATCCAACTGCTTTAACTGCCCTAAGAGTGCCCCAAGAGCAGTCAAATGTATGACCGACCCACAATATTTTTTTAATCCAAACAGAACTATTTCTGTTCCTATTTTTTTGATTTTTTTTTTAATATTTGTTGCAGTTTTCCAATCTTTAAACTAGTTTCTACTGCTCTAGAGGTGCTTCCTAGAGAGGTCAATAGCAAGACTGACCGCCATTAATTTTTACCCCTAAACATTTTTAAAATCACATTTATAAAAATTGGCTCTAACCGCTCTAACTAACAAATAAGTGCCCTTACCGTAGTCAAAAGTATGACCGATCCACAATAATCATAATCATTCGGGAGATATGTGACATCTTATAATTTGGTATACCAACAATATAAGCAAAAAAATCTTCATCAAAATAAAAAAATCCCTTGCCAAAAGCCGATATTGAAAGGGTTAAAGATTTAAAATGTGCTATCCTTTTATGTCCTTGTTCGTCTAAAAACAGCAACGTCTATGCTCTTGATAATTGTAGTGCATATGATGTCATTACTCTTGGTATGGTATGCCATGCTAAACTATCATTGTAATGTTAAGTACTTTTTCTAAATACTCATATTCATCTTAATACTTATATTTTCAAAAGAATAAAAAAAGTGGTCATACTTGATGAAGTTAGAGATGTGAGCGTGACACAAAAATTTTGTGATTCAAGCGTAATATCACAATCGCAAGATTATTAAAAAGAATTTAGTGTGTGATCAATTTTCCCTCAACAGATATGACTACTTTTTGTTGCCCTAAGCAGTATTGTATTTGAGCGAAATCGGTTCAGCGCACAGTGCCACATTTGGCAAATCTAGGACGACAAAAATCCAATTTTATTTATATTGACTGGAAATTCGGTATAAATGTTCGTTTTGACTTCAAAAACAACATTATGAAAAATATGGGAGGCCAGTTAACGGCCACGCCCACTTTTTAAAAAATTTTTAATTTTGGTTGTAATTTCTTTAAACTTGGTATATATACTTTTAAGGACTGTAGAAATAATCCCAGCAAAAACTTGGTAATGACACATCATTACCATTCTAATTACTTAGTAATGACAGAAAATTACCTTTAGCATTATTTTGAAATGTAAAATAAGGACTTATTAATAATGACTAACATAAGTCATTATAATAAAATAAAAAAATTTCAGAACTAGATTTTCACTTTTTGACTCACTGTACATTATTTTGAATAAAAACAAAATAAAATTAAATATTTTTTTATTTTTTAAAAATTTTTTTTTTAAATAATTTTTTCATTACCTATAAGTATATATGTAATTAGTTATTAATATTGGTTTGATAATCATTACATTTGGCACATTTGCTTGTAAATGTAATGGGAAAAGTAATTCGAATCAGAAGTAGTTATAACTTTTGAATTTCCCATTACACATTTCATTACTTGGTAATGCAAGTTTTTGCTGGGATATAACAAAAAAAGGGGGGCGATCAGACAACTGCCACCCCCACTTTTTAAAAATACGTAGTCGGCGTCGCAGACGGTCGCAAAAGTTAGCCGTTGAAATAAGTACTATGGATATTGGTCAATATGTTTGAAAAAGTCCGGTGACCAATAGAGACCAAACACAAAAGTTTTATTTCATCAAAAAAAATAAATATATAATTTTCTTTTCAAAAATTTTTATTATGTTAAAAATTTAATAAAAAATAGAAAAAATTGTTTAAAAAAAACAAAAAAACTACCAAAAAAGAGTGTATAAATATCTTTTTTTGAGTGTGACATTTCATTAAAAAAAAAATAATGTATACATTTTTTTTGAGTGTAACATTTTTTTAGTGTAAATATTTTTTTTAGTGTACAATTTCTTTGAGTAACAAAATTACTTTGTAAAATATTTTTGTTGTTTTATACCTATATGTAATACAAAAAAAAACTATTTCACATTTTTCCCTCTTTTTATTTTACCATCCTCTTCTTTAAGAGGAAACAAAACAAAAACAAACTAACATTGTATCATAAATCCCACTTCATTCGATTTTTTTCCAAAAATACAAAACAATAACAAATATTTACTTGTCTAACAACTAAACTGCACCCCACGACAAGAAAACAAACAACTACAAGTTTAAAAAAACTGGTATTTCACCATTCTTTTAAAATTTGTTTAACGAGTTTTCAACAGTTTAAGGTGAAACCAATCTGAAATTCAGATCTTTGCTTATAACTTTTGAACCACTGAACCGATTTTGCTGAAATTCAAAACCAAATAGACTTGAACCTGACCCGGTAAATGGAGAACATATATGTCAAACTTCAGGAGCCTCCGTAAAGTCTTTCAAAAGTTAGCGTGTTTTCAACGGACAGACAGACAGACGGACGGACGGACGGACGGACATCGCTAGATCGACTTAAAATCGATCAAGGATCATGAATATACAGTGGGCGACAATACATTGGAAACTTTTTTATAGTAGATGCAATTTGTTAAAGACAAAGTTAATAATACTAAACGTTATTATTGTCAAATGAGTATTATTTTAAAAAATATTGTGTAGGTAATTTATTAAGCTTTAATTTAAGCTTAATGGCGTCTAGATTGAGTAAATAATAAAGGTGCTACGAGGGTCGATCTGGAAAATGAAACTATTTAAAGACATTTTTTAGAAAATTTTTTAAAAATATTTCCAAGTCGATTTTTCCAAATTCAAACATTAAAAATTTAAAAAAGGGTGCAATAGATTTTATTCTTTTGACCACCAATTTTTTGTAAACAAAGAAAAATTTTAATTAGTTTAATATTTCATTACACTCAAAGAATTATGTAGGTAAATTCCACTGAATATTCACTTAAAACAACTAAAATTTTATTTAAAAACCATTCCACTGTTTTTTCATTTAAAATAAAAACACATTACAGTCAATTTTAAATGTTAATTTAATGACTAACCAAAACATTAAAAAACTAGTGAATATTCAGTTACTTTGTATTGAAAAACAGTAAAACTATAGAAGAAATATTTTACTGCCGAAATTAAATGTAACAGAAAATTCGTATTTAATACAGTAAATAATTTTTTTTAAACTACAGAAACAGTAAAAAAATAAAATCCTTTATAAAATAAGTGATTTTTCTTTTAAAATGACTTTACTGATTACTTTTTAAAATAACCTACAAACAGTTAATGACATAATTTTCTTAGTGTACTGTACATTTAGGTGTACCAAAATTAATAAACAATAAAATCTTTTCTTTGTTTACAAAAAACTGGTGGTCAAAAGAATTGGAGGTCAAAAAATGTGGATTTTTTCAACTGTACCTAAAAAAATTTCACTGCCTGTTTGGGTTGTTGGAAAAATTATTTGTTCACTGAATAAAATCTATTGGACCTTTTTTTAAATTTTAAATGTTTGAACTTGGAAAAAATCGACTTGGAAATATTTTTAAAAAATGTTCTAAAAAATGTCTATAAATAATTTCATTTTCCAGATCGACCCTAGTAGCATCTTTATTATTTACTCAATCTAGACGCCGTTAAGCTTAAATTAAAGCTTAATAAATTACCTACACAACATTTTTTAAAATAATACTCGTTTGATAATAATAACGTTTAGTGTTGTTAACTTTGTCTTTAACAAATTGCATCTACTATAAAAAAGTTTCCAATGTATTGTCGCCCACTGTATATACTTTATGGGGTCCTAGACCAATATTTCGATGTGTTACAAACGGAATGACAAACTTATATATACCCTCTATCACTAGAGTGGAGGGTATAAAAAAATGTAATTATTTACGTGAGCGTTAGCAAAAACAAAAGTTTCGTGAGTGCGTGGATAAATTTTTATATTCGTGAGCATGAGTCAAAATTCACTCACGTGCCCATCTCTACTTGAAATCAAAAAAAAAAAAAAATAATTGTCTAACAAAACACGGGCCTTTAAAATAAATTAAAAATAACTTATTTTTTCTAAAGGAAAAACTCTTTAGAGTCTTAAGACAGTCACTTTTTAAGTCGATTTACGATGTCCGCCCGTCTGTCCATGTAAACGGTTTAATCATGACAGAGGTCGCAATTTTCAATCGATTTACTTAAATTCTGAAACTTACGCCATTTTCAATAGGCCCAAGGACGAAGCCTATTGAAAATGGAAAACATCGCTCCACGTTAAGACCTAACCCCCATATAAACTTCCCCTTTAAATTTGGTTCAAATGTCTCTAATAACCGTGTTAAAATAGATAGCCTCTCGAAATTTCGCAGGTAAATGTATTTTGTATTCATAAATCACTATTTTAAAGAAATTGGACCGGTACTACTCGTAGTCCCAAACAAACCAATCTCCCGATATTCATATAAATCTCTTAAATTTCGTGAAAATAGGTAATGTTTTATTAAAATTTTGTTTGTATGTGTTAAACGCGTACTTTGATAACCTTATCAAATCTGATTTAATTTGAACCATTTTTGAACTTAGACCCCATATTAAATTTCGCCCGATATTCAGTTAAATCGGCCTATTCAACAAATAGAGGGCTATTTCACTTTTAGAAATATAAGTCACTCAAAATCGATTTGAGATCTTATTAAAGATCTAACAAAAAATAGATATAATCGGTCCATGTTTGGACTTGGGACCCATTTTCCGGGAAACACTAGTGTAGGGTATTATATGGCGGTCTTGAGCGATTATAATTTTTATACTTGTTATACCCTACACCACTCTGTGGTACAGGGTATAATGAGTTTGTGCTGATGTTTGTAACTACCCGAAATATTGGTCCTAGACTTACCTTCAAGTATACCGATCGACTCAGAATGACTTTATGAGTCGATTTAGCGATGCCCGTCCGTCTGTCTGTCCGTCCGTCTGTCCATCTATCGGTTTAAGCACGATACAGGTCGCAATTTTCAATCAATTGACTTGAAATTTGAAACATACGCATCTTTTGGCCCAAGGACGAAGCCTATTGAATTTTTTTTTATTGGAGAAAATCGGTCCATGTTAAGACCTAGCCCCCATACAAACGCCCCCTTTGAATTGGCTTAAATGACTCTGATAACCGTAATTTAATAGATATCGCTTTGAAATTTAGCAGGTAATCAAATTTTGTATGCTCGAATCTTTATTCCAAGTTTCAAAGGAATGGGGTCAGTCCTTCTGGTATTCCTTATACAAACCACCCTCCCGATATTCACATAAATCCCTCAAAATTCATGAAAATGGAAATATTTGATAAAAATTGTATTTTTAGGTGTTAAACGTGTACTTTAGTAACCTAATCAAATCGGAATATAATTGTACCATTTTTGGACTTAGTCCCCCATATAAAAATTTCGACCGATATTCAGTTAAATCGGTTTATTGACAAAAAAATAAACCAATCCCACTAAAATTTGATCTGTGTGTGTTTTCTACACTAAATAAAGATCTAACAAAAGACAGATCCAATCGGTCCATGTTTGGCCTTGGGACCCATTTTCCGGAAAACACTGGTGTAGGGTATCATATGGTCGGTCTTGACCGACTATAACTTTCTTACTTATTTTTTTTCTGAGTTTTTGAGTTGTAATCTGGGAATTTTTCTGCATGTAAAACGTTTCAAGAATCTAAGAATTTTTTTTTTTTTTAAATTCCAAACTACTTTTAAAAAACATATAAACAATAGAATTTGTACTAATTGAACAAAACTTTTTCCTATACACATCAGTCATTAGTTTTCAACTCCCCAGAGATAATTTGTCCATGGCAATCAAATAATTTGTTTAGACAACATATTTAAAATACCTGAAATATAATTTTGACACACTTTTGAAGAAAATTTATTTATCTTATTGTGCTGGAGCATACATATGTATGTAATATGCCCGCTGCTACAACAAGTGATTATCATAAATAAATTTTTAAACTGTACCATGTGTACCTTAAAATCGTGAGGTTCACCCTTATATCTAATTTTGTGTTTTTTTGTTGTTTTGATGATACGTTTTAGAACCTAGTGCCCTACTAAGTAAAAATTGTCTGGATGAAAATACATTTTTCACTAACTAAATGTACCTACTATTAACATTTAAGGTATTCCCCAGCAAATCATCAAGTTTTTTTTTTCATAAATTCTTAATTTTTTTTTCATAAAAAATTGTTGTTTTTTATTATTTTTTTTCGTCACAAAATTTTTTTTTGTATCAAACTTTTTTTTATTTTATAAAAAATTTTTGTTTCATCAAAATTGTTTTTTATAAAAATTTGTTATTCAAAAACTTTTTTTCCAAAAACAGTTGTTTTCATATCAAAATCTTTATTTTTCATCATATTTTTATACCCTTCAACCACAGTATGGGGGTATACTCACTTTGTCATTCCATTTGTAACGCATCGAAATATCGGTTGGGGACCCCATAAAGTATATATATGTATTATTGATCTATGATCGATTCTAAGACATTCTGTGAATGTCCGTCCGTCCGTCTGTCTGTAGATAACACAATGCAGTACAAAATAAAACAGCTACACTCCTGAAGTTTGGCACAAATATGTCTTATGTTCATAGGCAGGTTAAGTTCGTGAATGGTAAAAATCGGGCCAGGGAAAAAAAGTTCCCCCTTGAAGAATTGAACCAACCTCTGAAAAAATACACTTTTTTTACATGTTTTTTTGTATTTTTGTTAAATAAATGAAACATTTTTTAAATTTATCGCGATGGGAAGGTACTCTCAAAGTCCCCTACTTACCCACATCGCCCTCCCCCCTCCCACAAAAAACGCCCCAGACAATTTTTTTTTTTATTTTTTTTTTACATTTTGGAGGGTATAAAAAATTCGGCACAGCCGAATTTAACACTCTCACTTGTTTTTCATAATTTTTTTTTTTTCATAAATTTTTTTTTGTCTTTTTTTACCAGGATTTTTCTGACATAAAAATTTTCCTTTTTTTAACAAAAGTACAAAATACAAGTGATGGTACGAACAGAACAAGCACGGCACGGGGGACGGTTTCCAATTAGAATGAGTTTTGCCACCTTTAAAAAATAGAACAAGTTTTATTTCACACCGGCGCCGGCCACCGGTTTTATCTGTCAAATCGTATGGAAAAAGTCGTGCCGGGCTTGTTCTGTTTCTACTCTGAGAGTATTAAATGCGTTTGTGTTGAATCGTTTATACCCCTCAAAATATAATAGATCTTTTTTCCACTTTCATAATTTTTATACCCTCCACTTACAATTAGTGATAGAGGGTTTATATAAGTTTGTCATTCCGTTTGTAACTCATCGAAATATCGGTCTGGGACCCCATAAAGTCTATATATTCATGATCCCCGATCGATTTTAAGACATTCTAGCGATGTCCGTCTGACTGTGGAAATGGTGATCACGGCCAAAATATTACACGGAGATAATTGAAACTTAACATAGTTGTTGGAAGTTCTCCTGAGAAGTTTGGTATTACATTTGAGCGATATCGGTTCAGCGGTTCAAAAGTTATGAACGAAAATGTAAGGACACCTCAAAAATGTTACTACATTCAACATAACCTAAAAATACAAAATGCTTTAATTCGGCTGCTGGTTGACATATGTGAACATAATTGAACACCAAATGGTATTTAAACAAGTACGAACATATTTTTTGACAAAAAAAGAAAAAAATCGCGGATTTTTTTTTTCGCTGAAATTTTTTTTCGCGGATTTTTTTTCAAAAGTAATTTCCTTTTAAAAAAAGTTTTTTGCAATAATCTTTTTGAAACTGTGGAGGGTATCATTACATTCGGCAAGGCCGAATTTAACTTTTTTACTTGTTTTTTATAATTTTTTTTCGCAATTTTTTTTTGTCATAAAATTTTTTTAACATAAATTTTTTTTTTTGTCTTTTTTTCACCAGAATTTTTCTGACATAAAAATTTTCCTTTTTTTTAACAAAAGTAAAAAATCAAGCGAGAGTATTAAATGCGTCTGTGTTGAATCTTTTATACCCCTTCAAAATGTAACAGATCTTTTTTCCACTTTTATAATTTTTTTATATTCCCACGCCCACAAAAGGGGCGAAAATTATAATTTTTAAGTCCTCTGGGTCCAAGTTGGCGTTTTTCAGAGGTTCGTTTAGTTCCTCAAGAGGAAGCTTCTTTTCTTTGGTCCGATTTAGTCCATTTAAGAAGTTTACCAGCCTATGAACTTTGGATTTTTTTTAAGGTAAAATTAAGTCAAATACTGGCCGATTTGTGTGGAATGCCTAATATAGAAAAGTAAATGTACGATTTCATTTGTTTATTTGTGTTTTTCTAAGTTTTTTAGCTGTTGTTATTTTAAAATTAGAGTAAAGACAAGTGTTTTCTTTTTTTATTTTTATTTTTGTACAAAAGAAAATACATGAAAAATGTACAGGTTGTTGAAAACTTGAATTAAAATTTTCTTTATTTTTTTCTCAAATAAAAATAGTTTTCGTACAGAAAAATTTATAAATAGAAAAAATTCTCAGATTCCCAGAAATTTTTCATACAGAAAAATTCTCAGATTCTGAGTCATTTGTCGTCTATAAAAGTAAGACATTTTTGGATTAGATACATGTTTTCACCAAAATTACTTTGGTTAATTCTTTTGTCTCTTAAAAGAAAAACTCTGTCAAAAAAAATCTGTAAAACGACTAAAAATTAGCAAGCTTTTATCAGATTTTTATGCTGAAATGAACAGATCGATTCTAAGACATTCAAGCGATTACCGCCTGTCTGTTGAAATGGTGATCATGTACAAAATATTATACAGATATGACTGAAACTTAACATATTTACTTGTTGCTGCTTCGAAAAGTTTGATATTGCATTTGAGCAATATCGGTGGAACGGTTCAAAAATTATGAACAAAACTGTAAGGACACCTCGGAAATTTTGGTACATTCAACATAACCTTAAAATACAAAATAGTTTATTTCGGCTACTGGTTGTCATATGTGAACAGAAATGGATACCGAAAGGTATTTAAACTAGTACAGACATGTTTTTTTACCAAATTTTTTTTTCCACAATTTATTGATCAGTGATCGATTCCAAGAAAATCTAGCGATATCCGCCTGTCCTTCTATGAATGACACGATACAGTCCAAAATAAAAGGTCCTGAAGTTTGGAACAAATATTTCTTATAGTCATAGGCTGATTATGCTCGTAAATGGGCAAAATCGTAAGTGGGCACATATTCAGCAGATTTTTCTGCTGCATTATTTTGTTCGTACCAATTTTTTGAATACCGCAAAGTGTTAAATTTATCTTACATGTAGGTAAATTAAATATTTTTTAATATTTATATTATCATAATTTTAATATTGTATTTTTTTTAAGTTATTTGCCAAATAACTATACACTTTTTTATTTAGTTTACTCTTGTTTTATTGATATCATGTCAATATTTATATCCGTTCCCAAAACAAAAAAAAACAAAAAATGTTGGCAAATATGAGATACTTATTAAATTATATATTCAATATGAATGTTCTTATAAGAAAAGATGATAAGGTAACAAGAAACATTCAAAGATTAAACACACTCTGGACGGCAAGCTCAAGAAATTAAAGATATAACAGACAATCACACCATGCCACTTCTCATGCGATTTTATAAAAAAAACCCTGCTGAAAATGAAGTCCAAAGTTTCAAAAGTAGAGCAATTTTCGAAATATTGCTAACTTTTCAAAATTTTCAACTTTTTAAAATAGTGGTTTTACTTAAATAAAAATATCTTCAGACCAAATTTCAGAATCTAAGAATTTTTCTATATGAAAATCTAAGACTTAGATCTAATCAAAATATAAGACTTTTTCTATATGAAAAATGTATCAGAATCTGAGACTTTTTCTACATGAAAAATGTCTTTCTATATGAAAAATGTCTCAGAATCTGAGACTTTTTCTATATGAAAAATGTCTCAAAATCTGACACTTTTTTATATGAAAAATTTCTCAGAATCTGAGACTTTTTCTATATGAAAAACGTCTCAGAATCTGAGACTTTTTCTATATGAAAAATGTCTTAGAATCTGAGACTTTTTCTATATGAAAAATGTCTCAGAATCTGAGACTTTTTCTATATGAAAAATGTCTCAGAATCTGAGACTTTTTCTATATGAAAAATGTCTCAGAATCTGAGACTTTTTCTATATGAAAAATATCTCAGAATCTGAGACTTTTTCTATATGAAAAATGTCTCAGAATCTGAGACTTTTTCTATATGAAAAATGTCTCAGAATCTGAGACTTTTTCTATATGAAAAATGTCTCAGAATCTGAGACTTTTTATACCCTCCAACCACAGTATGGGGGTATACTCACTTTGTCATTCCGTGTGTAACGCATCGAAATATCGGTCTAGGACCCCATAAAGTATATATATTATTGATCAGTGATCCATTCTAAGACATTCTAGCTATGTCCGTCTGTCCGTCCGTCCGTCCGTCCGTCTGTGGAAGACACGATACAGTCCAAAGTTAAAGAGCTAGACTCCTGAAATTTGGCACAAATATGTCTTATGGTATTGGGCTGGTTAAGTTCGAACATGGGCAAAATCGGATCAGGGGGAAAAAGTTCCCCTCTTAAGAACTAAACAAACCTCTAAAAAAACCCATTTTTTATAGGTTTTTTGTACTTTTGCTTAGCAAACGAAACATTTTTATGTCAAAAGAAGTTCAAAGTCTTGCAGTTGGATCCAGGAAGGTTGCCTCCCACCGACGTTACCCCCCCCCCCCCCCCCAAAAAAAAAAAAAAGACGCCCCTGTTTTTTTTTTTTAACGTGTTGGAGGGTATAAAAGATTCGGCACAGCCGAATTTAACACTCTCACTTGTTCTATATGAAAAATGTCTCAGAATCTGAGACTTTTTCTATATGAAAAATGTCTCAGAATCTGAGACTTTTTCTATATGAAAAATGTCTCAGAATCTGAGACTTTTTCTATATGAAAAATGTCTCAGAATCTGAGACTTTTTCTATATGAAAAATGTCTCAGAATCTGAGACTTTTTCTATGTGAAAAATGTCTCAGAATCTGAGACTTTTTCTATATGAAAAATGTCTCAGAATCTGAGACTTTTTCTATATGAAAAATGTCTCAGAATCTGAGACTTTTTCTATATGAAAAATGTCTCAGAATCTGAGACTTTTTCTATATGAAAAATGTCTCAGAATCTGATACTTTTTGAATTTATACCAAAAAATGGACTTCGCACCATTGTGCAGTGTATAAATTTCACTTTCAATTTTTACAAATTGTAAACGATGATTAATTCTCTTTAATTCACACCAAATGCATTTCCATGCTCTTATTAATGCATTTTTTTAATGCTCTTTTAAAAAACACGACGAATGCAAATTAATATAACGTATGCATGTACTCGTTTTATAAACAATTACCATAAACAAACTAAATATTATTAACATTTTATTTGATAAATAACAAAAAACAAACAAGCTAAAAAGAAAGAATTTGTTGTTTGGAGACCAGCAAAACACATTCGTACCGGCCTGCTTTGTTTTTTTTTTCTTTTAATGCGCTCCAAACAAAACTCACCCATTTGGAGAAGAATTGAGTATCTTGGGTGAGTGTAGTAGCAGTGTTAAACAAAAAGTGGGGTCTTACAAATTGTTTTGTTGTAGTGTAAATTGTGAATTTATTTAGCAGAGATACGTTTTTTTCACAATAAAGAAATAAAAAACAGAATAATTTAGCTCGCGAACGGAAGTGGACGTATAGTGGCAAAAATAACGGATTAAGAATTTCATACATGTTTGGAAATTTCGAAAAAAAAATGTACAATACAAAAAAAATTTAACAAACGATTTCAAAAGTTACAAGAAATTTTTTGAAAATTAAATAAATTACAAAAATTTACACAAAATATAAAGTATGAAAAAGAAAAATAATTGAAAAATTAAAATATAGTAGAATTTAAAAAAAGGTGTTAGTTTTGTAAAATAAAAAAAAAATGGATAAAATAAAAAAAAAATTGGATAAAATAAAAAATAAAACATTGAAATAAAAAAATAAAACTTGAAATAAAAAAATAAAACTTGAAATAAAAAAATTAAAGAAAAAAGTTAAAATGTGTTGAAAAATATTTTAATTTTAAAAATTAAAAAAAAAATAATTAATTGGAATAAAAACAAAAAAACTGCATGTTTGAAAAAAATTAAACTTAAAAACAAATGCATTTAAAAACAATTAAGAAAATTATAGTCGTTCAAGACCGATCATATAATACCCTACACCAGCGTTTTTTTGGAAAATGGGCCCAAGTCCAAACGTGGACTGATTTGATTTACACTCAAAACAATAACTCTGTTAAATTGCAGAAAAACTCTGTAAAATGATTTTAACAGAAAAAAACTGTTAATTTACAGAGTTTATAGTAAAATATTGGTTAACAGAGAAAACTCTGTAATTTTACTATAAAACTCTGTAAAATGATTTGGACACATAAAACCGTTTCTATTAAAATATTGGTTAAATAAACCACCATTTAGCAAAGAAAGCAATGTAAATTTACATATATTTGTATAATACATTTGATGCAAAAAAAAATTTACAGAAAAAACTCTGTAAATTTACAGAGTTTAGTTAAATGCATGTTATTTTGTAAAATTTTTATAAGATTCCTGAAAAAAAAAAATTTGATAGCTTTCTTTGCTACTTTTTCAACTTCTTCTCAAAAAAATACAGATAAAATTTTGATGTTTGGTAACAAAAACAAAAACTACTCAAAACTGAAAACTATTTTGTTTATAAAAAAATACGAAGTATTTTGCTTAAGTTAATTATCTGTAAAATTAAGATTACAAAGTAAAAAGTAATATAACAGAGGAAACTTTGTTTTTTTGTCACAACAAAATACAAAGTATTTTCTTTCAATCTGTATTTTGACAGAAAACTCTGTCAAATATCTGTTGAATTGAGATTACAGTCATTTTACAGAGTATTTTACAGAGTTATTATTTTGAGTGTATCTTTTGTTAAATCTTTAATAACCCTGCAAAAAAAGTCATTACCACTTCTCAGTGGAGTGCTTTAAAACTATAACAAATGTAATGAAATGCAACAAAAATAACAAAAAACACAAGACAAAAACACACAAACAGTTTTTTCTACTCCAGAATACATAGATATTCAGCACTTAACTCATTACATATCGCGACACCTCCATACAAATGTAAGTAGATATTCAGTAGATAAGAACTACTCCGTGGAAGTAGTTGGAAGTTGTTTGAAAGCTCGGAGTACTTCTTATCTACTGAATATCTACTTACTTTTGTATGGGAGTGTCGCGGAAGGTAATGAGTTAAGTGCTGAATAACAACTTTTTATGGAGTAGAAAAAACTGTTTGTGTGTTTTTTTCTTGTGTTTTTTGTTATTTTTGTTGTATTTCATTACATTTGTTATAGTTTTAAAGCACTCCAAATAGAAGTACTCCGCACTTTTTTTGCTGGGAAGTGGAAAAACCTCACAACAAATAAATTTGTGTTTGCCAACCGATTTAACGAATATCGTGCGAAATTTTTATATTTGGATTTGATTAGGTTACCAAAGTACACTCAAAATAATAACTCTGTTAAATTACAGAAAAACTCTGCTAATTTAACAGAGTACACCATACTTTTCTAGCTAACAACATTTCCTGGTAATTTTACTAAAAAACTTTGTAAAATGATTTTGACAGAAAAAAACTGTTAATTTACAGAGTTTATAGTAAAATATTGGTTAAATATGAAAGCTTTTTTCAGAGAAAACTCTGTAATTTTACTATAAAACTAGGTAAAATGATTTGGACAAAAAAAACTGTTAATTTACAGAGTTTCTAGTAAAATATTGGTTAAATAAACCACCATTTAGCAAAGAAAACTATGGAAATTTACATGTATTTGTAAAATACATTTGATGCAAAAAACATTACAGAAAAAACTCTGTAAATTAACAGAGTTTAGTTAAATGCATGTTATTTTGTAAAATTTGCTTAACTTTTTTTGCTTCTTTTTCAACTTTTTCTCAAAAAAAAAAAAAAAAATACAGATAAAATTTTGATGTTTGGTAACAAAAACAAAAACTACTCAAAACAGAAAACTTTTTTGGTTATAAAAAAATACGAAGTATTTTGCTTAGATCTGTATTTTAGCAGAAAACTCTGTTAATTATCTGTAAAATTACGATTACAAAGTAAAAAGTAATATAACAGAGGAAACTTTGTTTTCTTGTCTGTTTTTTGACAGAAAACTGTCAAATATCTGTTGAATTGAGATTACAGTCATTTTACAGAGTTATTATTTTGAGTTTACGCGTTTAATACCTACAAACAAAATTTTAATGAAATATTTCCCATTTTTATGAATTTTGAGGGAATTATGTGAATATCGGGTGGGTGATTTGCATGGGGACTACAAGAAGGACTGACCCGATTCCTTTAAAGTTTGGAATGATAATTCGTGCATACAAAATGTGATTACCTGTTTAAATTCAACGAAATTATCTTAAATAATACGGTTATAAGAGTCATTATTTAAACCAAATTCAAAAATAAATCGAGTTCTGAACACTGAAAATGAAATCGAGTCCAAACAGAATGTATTGGATATATACAGTGACTCAAACATACACTCAAAAAAAAAAACTGTAATGTTAGCAAAAAAAAAGCTTGTAAACCTACAAGAAAATTTGCCGACTTTGAACCCATAATTTGTTTGGTAAAGTTAGCAAAAATGTTTTGCCAAAACTTAGTTAACTGAAATTTTTTTATTTCAACTTACAAGGGAAGTCTCCCTAGTGTCACCCACTTATCTTTATGGAATTGGTTTTATATTGTAGATCAGAAAAAATAAAGGGACACGTATTTTTTTTAGCGGCCCAAGTTCATATTTATGGAGTAAAAAGGAGGGGGGAAGACAAGGCGATTCTTCAGTTTTTTCGTTTATCTCCTATATTATGCAAAGAAACCTAGTCATGTTGCATACCAAACGAAAGGTCTTTGGAAAACCTATCTAATTGTGCTAAGAACGTGTCCAAGCATGCAAAACTTTTCGTCATATTGAGTAAAAACCAAAATTTTAGGACATTTTTGTTAATAAGTCGAAAAATATAAACTTCTTTGGCCCGTTGTTAGCACTACGAGATAGGTATTTTTAATACCTTTAATCTGATACCACACATGCCTACATATATTAATTTTGTTTAAATAGACGTAAATCGTAAACTGAAAAAGGCAATTTCCCCCATACAAATCGACCCCCCCTAAAAATGAGTTTGGGCCGCTAAAAAAAATACGTGTCGAATTAATTTTCATTCTTAACAACATATCCAAATTTCACGAAGATCGGAGGGTGACACCAGGGAGACTTCCCTTGTTAGTTCATACACATTTGAGGACCCCATGGGGTTCGGACCCGATAGGTTCAGACCCCGATGGGCCTTAAGTAGTTAAAAAACTTGATAGTTAAAAATTTATTGAGAAGAAACATTAAAAATACAAAAAAAAATTATCAAAATTAAAATATTAACAAAAAAAATGTATAACCTTTTGCAAGTTTGGTAAACATAATTGCCGCAAATTTCAAAATATTTATGGGAGTTCGTTATAAAAAGGTAAATATTCATGAAATTGTGTTCGTGGGACCATAATATGTAGTTCGCTTTAACCAAGGATTCGCTATACACGAGTTCGATATAAAAAAAGTATTTTATGTGAAAATTGTTGCCACAACGTCGGGACTTCAGAATTAAGTCGTTATAACCGAGAAATCGTTATAACCGAGTTCGTTATAACCGAGTTTGACTGTATATTATTTTATGTTTACAATGCTGGGTAAAAACATGCATTTTCATGAAAAACTTGCCCTATTGGTCCGTGACCAATTCTAAGACATTCTAGCGATGTACGTGTGTCTGTCTGTAGTTAACACGATGTAGTCCAAAATAAAAGAGCTAAACTCCTCAAGTTTGGCACGAATATGTCTTATGGTCCTAGGCAGGTTAAGCTCGGAAATGGAAAAAATGGGACCAGGGCCTGGTCCGATTTTTCCCCCCTGCACACAGTGGCCGAAACATCCAATCTAGCGGCGCTTAATTCGGAAATGTAAAATAATAAAGCCCAATGCATATTTGTGATTATAAAACTTATAAAGAATTTAATTTTTAACCATATTTATTTATTTCAGTGTTTTTATGTATTTTGGGAAATTTATGTGAATATCGGGAGGGTGGTCTGTATGAGGACTAGAAGTTAAAATGTTCCGATTCCGTTAAAATTTAGAGTGATTATTTATGGCTACAAAAAACATTTACCAGTCGAATTTCAAGAGGATATTTGTGAAAATACCATTGTTAGGGCTTTTTAGTAAAACTGGAAGGGAAAATTAACATGGGGGCTATGGGATAACATGGACCGATTTTGTCAAAAATTTAATAGGTTTTGTTCTTTCGATAAAAAATCTTAAAATTTAAATTTTAGCCAAGTCGATTGAAAATTGTGGTCTGTATCGCGTTTATACTGTTTATTTGGACAGGCAGATGGACCCTAAAAAACCGAACAACTTGCGCGAACTAGCACGCCATACTGAAACGTCACAACAAAAATAACGCAAAATAATAAACAAAACAGGAATTGGACCGAATACGATCGAATTTCAAAAGTTGCAGTCCATGAAACTATAGTTTAAATCATAAATGTCAACTTCTATAATGCACTAATAATAAACTAGATACACACAGGGCACAAACATTTATTTTTGAGTTAAAACATACCTTTTACTTTCAATTAAAACTTTTTGGCTCAAAATGTATAAACAATTGACTTAAAAGTGTCAAGAAAAACTCACTGAGTAATTAGGCCCCAAATTCCTTCAATACACTTGCTGCAGAAAATGTATATTTGACAGCTTACAGCTGTGCGAATATTGAAAGCAAAACAAAACTAGAAACGTAAATTTTTTCTGTAAAGTATGGGTAAACGATGCAGTGCAAAAACATTTATCGATCTTAATTTTTTAATTTTGACTTAAGCGCCGCTAGATCAGTGATTTCGGCCACAGTGCTGCAGGGGGAAAAAGTTCCCCTTTGAAGAACTTAACCAACCTCGGAAAAACACCAATTTTTTTATACTATTAATTTTTAATAATTTTTTTTTGTATTTTTGTTAAACGAATAAAACATTTTTATGTTCGCAGTCGCTTTGTATTTTTGTTAAAAGAATAAAATATTTTTATGTTCGCAGTCCTACGCTAGGACCCAGGTGATTAAAAAATTATTTTAATTAATTAAAATAAAAATAAAACTGTAATACTTTAGCACACAAAGCAGAACAAAATGAACTTGTAAACATATACCGCGAGTGCCAAGTCACCCAATTCAGCGCCCCCTATCCCGCCCCTTTATTTTTTTTTTTTTTTAATTTTTTTTTTACATATCGGAGGGTATAAAAGATTTGGTACAGCCGAATTTAACTTGTTACAGCAGAAATCGGCAGTTTTTTTTCTGAAATCAGCATTTTTCGTCCGATATTAGCAGATTTTTATAAAATCAGGAGATTTGTCAAAAAAAAAAACGTTTTTCGCTGCCTATTCTACCGAGATTCGAAATCATGAAAAATCACCACTTTTTTCATATAACTCAAAACTGCAGTATTTTCAACAGATATTTCTGTTGATTGTTCAGAGGTTTTATTTCGAGTATATTTTATACCCTTAAGGCTTTTTTATAGAGATTTCTAAGTTTCAATTAGAAATGGGGTAGTCTTATTTATTAAAAAAATGCTTATTTTAAAGTGCAGTTTTAACATTTTCTAATATTAATCGAGATTTTCTTAATTTCAATTGCAAATGGTGTAGTGTTATCTAAACAAAATTCAAATTTCTTCACAAAAGTGAACCATTTAATAATTTTTTTAAAAATGAATTTATTTCAAAGTGCAATTTTTACTACAAAACTTAATATTTTTTTTAATTATAAATTAAAAACTACAAATAAAACTATTCAAGTGTGTTATTAAACAATCAAATAATAAATAAATTTTTTGTTCTCTATTTTTTCCGTCAACATTAGAGTATTGAATTACAAAAAACCAACCATAAATTCAACATACATGTTAATTATGCATAGCAGAACTTAAAATAACAAAAAAAAAATTAAAAAAAAATAAACTAAATATAAACAAAACAATATGTCAACGTCTCTTTAAAATTTACAAAACTGTGTGAACTAGTGATAAGAAAACTTTTTTCTGTAATAGAAAAAGTTTTTTTTTTTTAAAGTTATACAAAAATATCTCAAATAACACCGTTAAGAATATGGCAACTCTATTATTTAAACAAACCAAATATGATAAATCAAAACACTTTACTACTGCCACATTACCACAATTATCACCAGAACTACAACTAGAGCACCAACACCAGCTCCACCACCACAATAGCAAAAACGACAATGATGGTGACGACTTTTATCACATAAAATTATGTTATCAACCAAGTCAAATTAGTAGAACACCAAATACAAAATACCAAAGAACCTCAACTCTATGCACCACAAATGTTCTACATTCAGCACTTTCTTACAATAATTGCCGCTGCTTAGCATTATTATTTATAATGGGATGTTTATTGTTATTCCACTCCTCTGCCACAATGGCTGCTCCACAATCGTGTATACTCTGTGATAAAAATGATTTAATAGCTAAAGATCCTCAAAGAAATTATGAAGAATACCTATTTGAACATCAAGTTACTAGACAAGATGCCATAAATGCTTTACGACAATTGAATGATAGTTTTTATGAAGGTTGGTTAGTTTTGAAAGTGGAGTGATGAAAATTGTAATTTATTGTTGTGATAATTGTTAATTTTTAGGGTCTGCTTCGGATAGTTCCTGTAATGCTGTAAGATGTACGGAGCAAGTTATGAAATACTGTTTGGGACCTCAATTTATAAATGATCATTGTTTGTGTGAATTGGGTCATAGTATGGGTGAGTTAATGATTTGATTTTTCTTAATTAGTTAAAATTTAATTTTGAGAATTTTTTTCCTAAAGAATAAGTCTAAGATTCCAAGACATTTTCTGATCGAAATGTCTGATCGAAAATGTCTCAGATTCTTAAACATTTTTCTTATAGAAAAAGTATCAGATTCTGAGACATTTTTCTTATAGAAAAAATCTCAGATTCTGAGACATTTTTCTTATAGAAAAAATCTCAGATTCTGAGACATTTTTCTTATAGAAAAAATCTCAGATTCTGAGACATTTTTCTTATAGAAAAAATCTCAGATTCTGAGACATTTTTCTTATAGAAAAAGTCTCAGATTCTGAGACATTTTTCTTATAGAAAAAGTCTCAGATTCTGAGACATTTTTCTTATAGAAAAAGTCTCAGATTCTGAGACATTTTTCTTATAGAAAAAGTCTCAGATTCTGAGACATTTTTCTTATAGAAAAAGTCTCAGATTCTGAGACATTTTTCTTATAGAAAAAGTCTCAGATTCTGAGACATTTTTCTTATAGAAAAAGTCTCAGATTCTGAGACATTTTTCTTATAGAAAAAGTCTCAGATTCTGAGACATTTTTCTTATAGAAAAAGTCTCAGATTCTGAGACATTTTTCTTATAGAAAAAGTCTCAGATTCTGAGACATTTTTCTTATAGAAAAAGTCTCAGATTCTGAGACATTTTTCTTATAGAAAAAGTCTCAGATTCTGAGACATTTTTCTTATAGAAAAAGTCTCAGATTCTGAGACATTTTTCTTATAGAAAAAGTCTCAGATTCTGAGACATTTTTCTTATAGAAAAAGTCTCAGATTCTGAGACATTTTTCTTATAGAAAAAGTCTCAGATTCTGAGACATTTTTCTTATAGAAAAAGTCTCAGATTCTGAGACATTTTTTTTATAGAAAAAGTCTCAGATTCTGAGACATTTTTCTTATAGAAAAAGTCTCAGATTCTGAGACATTTTTCTTATAGAAAAAGTCTCAGATTCTGAGACATTTTTCTTATAGAAAAAGTCTCAAATTCTGAGACATTTTTCTTATAGAAAAAGTCTCAAATTCTGAGACAGTTTTCTTATAGAAAAAGTCTCAGATTCTGAGACATTTTTCTTACAGATTCTGAGACATTTATCTTATAGAAAAAGTCTCAGATTCTGAGACATTTTTCTTATAGAAAAAGTCTCAGATTCTGACACATTTTTCTTATAGAAAAAGTCTCAGATTCTGAGACATTTTTCTTATAGAAAAAGTCTCAGATTCTGAGACATTTTTCTTATAGAAAAAGTCTCAGATTCTGAGACATTTTTCTTATAGAAAAAGTCTCAGATTCTGAGACATTTTTCTTATAGAAAAAGTCTCAGATTCTGAGACATTTTTCTTTTAGAAAAAGTCTCAGATTCTGAGACATTTTTCTTATAGAAAAAGTCTCAGATTCTGAGACATTTTTCTTATAGAAAAAGTCTCAGATTCTGAGACATTTTTCTTACAGAAAAAGTCTCAGATTCTGAGACATTTTTCTTATAGAAAAAGTCTCAGATTCTGAGACATTTTTCTTATAGAAAACGTCTCAGATTCTGAGACATTTTTCTTATAGAAAACGTCTCAGATTCTGAGATATTTTTCCTATAGAAAAAATCTCAGATTCAGAGACATTTTTCCTATAGAAAAAGTTTAATTTTTCCTACAGAAAAAGTCACAGATTCTGAGACATTTTTCATATAGAAAAAGTCTCAGATTCTAAGACATTTTTCTTATAGAAAAAGTCTCAGATTCTGAGGCATTTTTCTTATAGAAAAAGTCTCAGATTCTGAGACATTTTTCTTATAGAAAAAGTCTCAGATTCTGAGACATTTTCTATAAGAAAAAAGTCTCAGATTCTGAGACATTTTTCTTATAGAAAATGTCTCAGATTCTGAGACATTTTTCTTATAGAAAAAGTCTCAGATTCTGAGACATTTTTCTTATAGAAAAAGTCTCAGATTCTGAGACATTTTTCTTATAGAAAAAGTCTCAGATTCTGAGACATTTTTCTTATAGAAAAAGTCTCAGATTCTGAGACATTTTTCTTATAGAAAAAGTCTCAGATTCTGAGACATTTTTCTTATAGAAAAAGTCTCAGATTCTGAGACATTTTTCTTATAGAAAAAGTCTCAGATTCTGAGACATTTTTCTTATAGAAAAAGTCTCAGATTCTGAGACATTTTTCTTATAGAAAAAGTCTCAGATTCTGAGACATTTTTCTTATAGAAAAAGTCTCAGATTCTGAGACATTTTTCTTATAGAAAAAGTCTCAGATTCTGAGACATTTTTCTTATAGAAAAAGTCTCAGATTCTGAGACATTTTTCTTATAGAAAAAGTCTCAGATTCTGAGACATTTTTCTTATAGAAAAAGTCTCAGATTCTGAGACATTTTTCTTATAGAAAAAGTCTCAGATTCTGAGACATTTTTCTTATAGAAAAAGTCTCAGATTCTGAGACATTTTTCTTATAGAAAAAATCTCAGATTCTGAGACATTTTTCTTATAGAAAAAGTCTCAGATTCTGAGACATTTTTCTTATAGAAAAAGTCTCAGATTCTGAGACATTTTTCTTATAGAAAAAGTCTCAGATTCTGAGACATTTTTCTTATAGAAAAAATCTCAGATTCTGAGACATTTTTCTTATAGAAAAAGTCTCAGATTCTGAGACATTTTTCTTATAGAAAAAGTCTCAGATTCTGAGACATTTTTCTTATAGAAAAAGTCTCAGATTCTGAGACATTTTTCTTATAGAAAAAGTCTCAGATTCTGAGACATTTTTCTTTATAGAAAAAGTTTAAGATTCTGAGGCAACCATCTGTTTTGCAAAAAAATTATTTTCAAACTTTTTTGCTAATGTTGTTTTATCCGTCAATTATTTTCTTAAATATTTTATATAATAATGATGGAATAATTTGTCTGAGTATTTTTTAATGTTGAATGCAACAACTTAAATAAAAAATTGTTGTGACAAATAAAATTATCTTTAAAATAGTAAACAAATCATTAAAGATGTCAACCATAATGATGATAATGAATCATTCGAAACATAAAACTTACTTTTTTAAATATTTACAAAAAAAGTAGTTTTTAACTGAAAATTGAATTAGTCATTTCTTAAATGCAAAAATTTTGATCTTAATTTGCATTATGTTAAAACTATAAATTATGAATTGCAGCCAATAACTTAATTAACCCTTGTGCAACCAACTGCAAATATTCTTTTAATAAATTTTCATATAGCAGATTTGTTCATAAAATGATGATGATTTTACACAAAAAAGTGGTTTTATTACAAAATTTGTAATATTAATTAAATTTTTATTAAATATAACTGAAATGCTAATTTTTGGCAATTCCAAATTTAATACTAACAATTAAAAATGTAATGGAATTAATTAAATTTGTAATTGATTGATGTAATATCAAAACATTATTAAAAAAGTAATTGATTTAATTAAAAATTTTGTTTTGTTTTCTGCTGTATAGACTTATTTCAAATTCACAATTTTTTTTTATAAATTCTGAATTTAAACTTATGATATTTCAAACATCTTATATCCAATGCACACCTAAGGTGAAATATCGTTCGAACGCGATTTTACCTCAGGTGTGAATGGGCATTTAGACATCTTTTTGTCGTCATAGGGTTAAACCTGGATTTTAAAGGCATGTGCCACATTGTTTTTGTTTTAATGAATTAGTGTTACTCATACATAACCTTGCATTATACGCATTATTTCATTATTTATCTTATAGTATAGATTAAGAGGGCTCAGTCATCTGGAAACATTCTTTGTATAAGTGTTTCATGCATGCACATTAGAGTGATCTGAAAAAAAATGTCGAATTTTAGTCTAGTTTCATCTAAATTTCTATATTCTCCACTAACAAGGGAAGTACCCCAACCGTTATACACCGATTTGCATTAAAACTTAAAACATATATGAGACATTCCACACCAAATGTCCAGCGAAAAAAAACACGTGTACCGTAAACTTCTGAATAGCTTGTATGGATAGCCCTATATGGAACTTAGAAAATTGCGTTTTTGGTTTTTCAATTTTTCAAAAACTGGGCTTAGGAGGCATGGTCAAATGTTGGAAAAATGGTAAAATTTGTGGCGAGTTGCCTTGATTAAATATTTATCACATTAAAACGGAATGCACAACAATCTTTAAAATTTATATTCTTTTATAGTTTTGTATGGGCTATCGATTAAAAATTTTTTTTTTTTGAAAATTTTCAGAACCCGTTCTGAAATTTTCCATTTTTTAAAAACCAAATTTATCAAAAATCCGGCCACTTTTTTTTCTTTTTTTAATTTTTTTTTTTAAGTTTATATGTTTGTCCATCCACACAAAAAAATTCAGAAAAACATTTTTCGTTTTTTCCGAGAAAATCGCATTTGAATTTTAAATTTCATAACAATTTTGTAATTTGCTTGTATTTTCTTGATTTAACGTTGCGAATGAGTAATATTCATGCAATTAATAATTCTCATTCGTAACAATAATACAAGAAAATACAAGCAAATTACAAAATTGTCATGAAATTTAAAATTCAAATGCGATTTTCTCGAAAAAAACGAAAAATGTTTTTCTGAATTTTTTTGTGTGGATGGACAAACATCTAAACTTAAAAAAAAAAATTAAAAAAAAGAAAAAAAGTGGCCGATTTTTTGATAAATTGACTTTTTTAAAAAATGGAAAATTTCAGAACAGGTTCTGAAAATTTTCCAAAGAAAAAAATTTTATTCGATAGCCCATACAAAACTATATAAGAATGTTAATTTTTGAGATTGTGGTGCATTCCGTTTTAATGTGATAAATATTTAATCAAGGCAACTCGCCACAAATTTGACCATTTTTCCAATATTTGACCACGCCTTCTAAGCCCAGTTTTTGAAAATTAGAAAAACCAAAAACGCAATTTTCTTAGTTCCATATAGGGCTATCCAAACAACCTATTCAGAAATTTTCGGGACACATGTTTTTCTGTAGCGGGACATTTGGTGTGGAATGCCTCATATATATTTATGATCAGTGATCGATTCTAAGACATTCTAGCGATGTCCGTCCGTCCGTCTGTCCGTGTGTAGTTAACACGATGCAGTCCAAAATAAAAGAGCTACACTCCCGACATTTCACACAAATATGTCTTATGTTAATAGGCAGGTTAAGTTCGTAAATAAGCAAAATCGGACCAGGGGGCAAAAAGTTCGCCCTTGAAGAACTAAACCAACTTCTGAAAAATAGCATTTTTTTACGTGATTTTTTTGTTTTTGTTTAACAAATGCAACATTTTTATGCTACAAGAAGTTCAAAGTCCTGCACTTGGACCCAGAGAATTAGAAAATGTAGTTTTTTTCGGTCCTCCCCCCCAATGGGCGTGGAATAAAACATTTTTTTAAATCATGATAAACTTGTATTTCTTTTGTGCAAAAAGCATCTTATTTTTTAAACAATTACAAATACCGACCCCTCCCCCCAAAAAAAGAAAACGCGCCTGGATTTTTTTTTATTTTGTATGCATGTTGGAGGGTATAAAAGGTTCGGCACAGCCGAATTTAACTCTCTTACTTGTTGTTACTCAAAAATATTTTTACACTAAACAAAAATACACACGAAAAAAATTTTACACTCAAAAAAAATTTTACGCTAAAAAAAAAAATTAGTAAATTATTATTTTTTTTTTCAAAAATTACTTAAAAAAAAGTTTTTTTCTCAAAGTAAAATATTTCTAATCAAAAATTATATTTTTGTACGTTAGGAAATTTACTATTACTTAAAAAGGGCATTGTGCAGGGTATTCATAGATTCGGCCAAGTCGAATTTAACTTTTCTACTTGTTTCTCTTGCTGTTGTTGTAAGTATGTTGAGTATGAGTATGGCTTAATTTTTAACGTGTCTTATTTATAGATGTTTGACCACAAATACTTCAAAAGTACTCACACTCTCAAAATAATACATTAGTAAATATACTAATTTTTTTTTAGCTAATTTTTAGTTGAGATTAGCATGTTAGCAAAAATATCTTGTAAACTTCACATTAGCAATTTTAAACAAAATTTGACCTAATTTTTTTTTTTGCTAAATTTAAAGTAGAGTTGACCAAATTTTTACCAGCTTTTTTTGCTAATTTTAGCAAAAATAAATTGTAAGTTTTTTTTTTTGTTTTAAGAAAACTTAAAATGGTGCTATCTCGGAAGCTAAGCCAGATAGAGCAAAATGTAGGCCAGTTTTGGTTCTCGGGCATAGTATCGCCGGCCCTCTTCACATGTGCAGACCCTTACTTTGGATCCAAAAAAGTTAGCATTCCCGAAAATTTTAAAATTTTAAAATGCTCATATCTCGGTAAATATTGCTGACACAACAATTTTTGTAGCTCTCAACACGTAGCACAAGACCGAAAAATAACCAAAAGCTCTCCGAGTAATATTTTTGAAGTTATCGAGTTTTTTAATTCTCAAAACCCCAGTGGTCCCCTAAAATCACGTATCTCAAAAACTTAGCAAGGTAGAGCGAAACGGACACAAATTCAGGATCAAACACTATGACGATTTTTAAGGAACCCAACTATGTCTAGGCCCATCGGGGTCTGGACCTATGGGGTTCTCAAATGTGTATGAACTAACAAGGGAAGTCTCCCTGGTGTCACCCTCCGATCTTCATGAAATTTGGATATGTTGTTAAGAACGAAAATTAATTCGACACGTATTTTTTTTTAGCGGCCCAAACTAATTTTTAGGGGGGGTCGATTTGTATGGGGGGAAATTGACCTTTTTCAGTTTTTTACGATTTACGCCTATTTAAACAAAATTAATATAGGCATGTGTGATATCAGATTAAAGGTATTAAAAATACCTATCTCGTGGTGCTAACAACGGGCCATAGAAGTTAATATTTTTCGACTTATTAACAAAAATGTCCTAAAATTTTGGTATTTTACTCAATATGACGAAAAGTTGTGCATTTTTGGACACGTTCTTCGCACACGAAGATAGGTTTTCCAAAGACCTTTCATTTGGTATGTAACATGACTAGGTTTCTTTGCATAATATAGGAGATAAACGAAAAAAACTGAAAAATGGCCTTGTCTTCCCCCCTCCTTTTTACCCCCTAAATATGAATTTGGGCCGCTGAAAAAAAATACGTGTCCCTTTATTTTTTCTGCTCTACAAAATAAAACCAATTCCATAAAGATCCGCGGGTGACACTAGGGAGACTTCCCTTGTAAGTTGAAATAAAAAAAAATCAGTTGACTAATTTTTGGCAAAACATTTTTGCTAACTTTACCAAAAAAATTGTAAGTTTACAAGCTTTTTTTTGTTAACATTACAGTTTTTTTTTTTTTTTTGAGTGTATTAATACTTTTCTCATTCTGTGATCCTCAATGTTCGTCTGTCTGGTGAAATGTAGATCACGGCCAAAAATCAAATAGAGATGACTGTATTTACAAAATATTTACTTGTTATTGCTTTTAGAAGTTTGGTATTGCATTTAAACGATATCGGTTAAGAGGTTCCAAAGATTATGAACTCAAATGTATGGACACCTCAAAACTTTACCTGAAACATAACCTGAATGCGATTAAAATAGTATTTAAAAAAGTACAAAATTTTTTTTTTCAATTTTTTTGCAAAAAAAAATGTCCGCGATATTTTTGTTTTATTTGCAAAAAAATCCCAATTTTTTCAACCCACTCTAACAATAAATAAATAAATACAATAAACCGAATACCATATTGAGTATCAACAATTTTTAGCATTACTTTGGAAGGAAGTTGTTTAAAGATTCATATGTGATTGTTATATAGACTGAATTGTAACAGAAAACTTAACAAAATACCAGCGATTTTTTTCATTTATTTTTACATACCATAACAATTAAATGATTAATCAAGCTTGAAGACAGATATTAAATACTTTGATAAATTTACCTAAGTTTAACACTACAAACCTAAATTATATGTTAATAATAATGACTGTGGTTAGTTTATAAGACTATTAACAGTTAATTTTTATTACTTTTAAGGTTGGTTCGATGTTTAACAGTTAATTAATTTAAATTTTATGATTGTAGTTTAATTTTTTTTTTTTAATTTTAAATTTTGCTATAAAAAAGTACACCCCAACACAAAAGCAATAATGATAGGGAAAGCGGTATTAATTAAACGTATAAAAAATAATTTAATAGAATTACTTTTTTTCAATTCGAGCTAAAATTACCAAAAAATAAATTTAAAACAAATAATAATAATGAGATTGCTAGAAATAGAATTGTAGTGTTGGAAACTGTCAAAATTTATTCTGTAGAAACTATAAATATTCACATATATAAAAAACAGTTTTCATTAACAAGACAAACCGACATTTAAAATCCTACTGATGATGACACTAACTGGGGTGTTTGAAACCGGTATGGGAAATACCAGAAATGTCTATAATTTTTAGAAATTCAATTTTTCTTCTGCATTTTTTCAACTTGAACCCTTATAACTAGAGATGGGCACATGAGCAGATTACAGCGTGATTCACGTGATTCACGCGTGATCACGCGTGATTGTGACTGAATTCAATTTTACTCACGTGATTGTGAGTGAGTGTGAGTAGAGAAAAAAATTGCGTGAGTGAGTGTGCGTGAGTAAGATTGTTGCGTGAGTGAGTGTGCGTGAGTCGATTTTTTTTGCGTGAGTTTGCGTGATTTATTTTCTCTTTATATTTCCTTTCGGACCAAAAAAAGCAACAAAAAAATTGTAGAATTTGTCTTAACTTAAGATTTCGTCCCGAAAAAAGCAAAAAAAAATGTAAAATTTCGCTGAACTTAAAATTTTGCTGAAAATTTGGAAAGAATTTTGAAATTTTCGTTATTGAAATTTTTTTTTGCATAAAAAAGAGTTTCGTGATTGTGAGTCAACGTGAGTGTGAGTGAAGCTTGCGTGAGTGCACGTGAGTGTGAGTTGTATAAAATTTACTCACGTGATTGTGAGTGAGTGTGAGTCGAAAAAATATGCTCGTGAGTGAGTGTGCGTGATTCAAAAATTCCTGTCGTGAGCGTGAGTGAGTGTGAGTCAAAAATCACTCACGCGCCCATCTCTACTTATAACAAATAAATATTTTTCTTAAAAATTCTTCTTTAAGAATATCGGGATTTTAATTAGTAAAGAAAAATAACCTCGAGCTAGACTAACCTTACTCAAAATATATTATTTTTTAGTATCTGTTTAACAAGTTGAACAATATTAAATAAGTCTTGTTATTATATATTTTTTTTTAATTTAAAAATTCATAATTTATTAAGTACGATTTATATGAATTACTTTGTTTGTACTTTGCGTGTATTCGTTGTAATTGTCCATTTATGTGCAATTCTGTTGTAATCATTTAATTAATTTAATTTTGTTAATTTCATGGAGGATTTTTTATATTTATATTTATATTTTGTTTTTTTTTTGTTATTTTTTACTAGTGTTAATAATATTACATATTTTTTTGTTAAAGGTGAACATTTTTGCAAAATAAAACTATAGATTTTATAATTATTGTAGAAAGTGAACTTGAGCTAGTAACATGCGTTTAATTACCTGTTATCATGCATTTTTTCGAAGTTTTAATTACACATGTAATAAAACATAAAATTAAAATAATACTTATTGTGACAACAATATACGGGCGTGCAAATTATTTGATAAACTACTTTTTGTGTAGAGAAATTTTAAATTTCATTTTTGAAATTTTTGTTTGATAATGAATTAAGTTTTAATTGTTGTAGTTATTCGATCTGTGACTAGAATAAAATATAGGTAATCACTAAAAATTGATTAAATATTGAATTTAATTTTGAATTTATAATTTTTTTTGGGATATTTTCTAAATTTGTTTTAGGCTATTCTGAATTACGTTTGGGTTTTTCTGAACTTGTTCTCTTTCGAGAACTGATAATGAGAAAAATAATCCAAAACAAGTAGAAAAGTTAAATTCGTCTTGGCCGAATCTATGAATACCCTCCACAATGCCCTTTTTAAGTGATAGTAAATTTTCTAACGTGAAAAAAATAACATTTTTGGTAAGAAATATTTTATTTTGTGTAAAAAAACTTTTTTTTAGTAATTTTTGAAAAAAAAAAATAATTTACTAATTTTTTTTTTTTTGAGTGTAAAATTTTTTTTGAGTGTAAGATTTTTTTTGAGTGTATTTTTTTTTGTTTTAGTGTAAAAATATTTTTGAGTTACAAAAATACCTTGTAAAATATTTTTGTGACTCACAAATGTTTTTAAAACATGTTTAACGGGTTTTCAACACGTGAATTTAAGGTGAAACTAATCTGAAATTTACGGTTTTGCTAATAACTTTTGAACCACTGGACCGATTTGACTGAAATTTAAAACGAACCGGCCCAGAGGAACGGCAAATATATATGCCATACTTCACCACCCTCAGTATTACCGTTCGAAAGTTACCGTGTGTTTTATCTCGAAAATTCCAGAAAAACCCTTGCCGAAATTCACTCATTTGCTTATAACTTTTGAACCACTAAACCGATTTCGCTGGATTGCAATACCAACCTGACCAGGTAAATGTCCAACATATATGCCAAACTTCGGGAGCCTCCGTAAAGTCTTTCAAAAGTTAGCGTGTTTTCAACAGACAGACATACAGACAGACGGACGGACGGACATCGCTAGATCGTCTTAAAATCGATCAAGGATCATGAATATATATATACTTTATGGGGTCCTAGACCAATATTTCGAGGTGTTACAAACGGAATGACAAACTTATATATACCCTCTATCACTAGAGTGGAGGGTATAAAAAATTATACCGGTTGAAGTTCACAATCGTAGTGTATTTTATCAAAAAAAATTATTTTTTGTTTTGGCCGCAATCGGTGTCAAAATTTGCAGAATGTGGAGTACGTTAAGGCAAAAATATTTGCATGATGAAATTAAAGCCACTTATTAAATTTTTGTTTCAAAAACTAGTAAAAAAAACGTTGTTTTCAACTTTTGTCCAAAAACCAAAGGAGGAAAAATATGCATACATTTTTGATAAATCCGAAAATCAACTTTTTGCAATTATGAACAAAAAATGGCATCAAATTTTGCATATTTTTTTAAACATTTTGGGCTTAAATGCATATTTTGTATATATTTTCAACTTTTAAGCGCATATTTTTGCATATACGATTTTTTTTTAGTTTTTTTCTTAATTATATTTTTTTATACCCTCCAACTACAGTATGGGAGTATACTCACTTTGTCATTCCGTATGTAACGCATCAAAATATCGGTCTAGGACCCCATAAAGTATTTATATTTATGATCAGTGATCGATTCTAAGACATTCTAGCGATGTCCGTCCGTCTGTCCGTGTGTAGTTAACACGATGCAGTCCAAAATAAAAGAGCTAGACTCCCGACATTTGACATGAATATGTCTTATGTTTATAGGCAGGTTAAGTTCGTAAATGAGCAAAATCGGACAAGGGGGAAAAAAGTTCCCCCTTGAAGAACTAAACCAACCTCTGAAGAATACCATTTTTTTACATGATTTTTTGTGTTTTTGTTTAAAAATGCAACATTTTTATGCTACAAGAAGTTTAAAGTCCTGCAATTGGACCCAAAGAATTAGAAAATGTCGTTTTTTTCGGTCCGCCCCCCTTTTATGGGCGTGGAATAATTTTTTTTTTATGTTTTTAATGCATATTTTTGATTTTTTTTTAGTGCATATTTTAGAATTTTTAGCGCATATTTTAGGCCAAATACATTTTTGTATTAAACAGTGTAGTCTAAAAACGTTATCGACCAATTATCTTTCCGGATCAAGAAATTTCCGTTAATATGGCATTAAATTGTTTTTGCATATTTTTCCACATTTCGTGTTTTGTGCATATCTCCAATTTTTTAGTTCATATTTTTGCATAAATTAGCAAAAACACAAATTTAAATTTATTGTTTAAAAAATTATTTTAAATTTAGCAAATTTATTTTGAAAATAAAATTTTTTTTCTTAGTTTTTTATTTCTAAAAAAATGTTGCATTTAAGTGCTAATATAAAGTTTCAAATCTTAATATTAAAACAAGGCTTTTATTGTACATATTTTATGTTTTTAGTGCATAATTTTGATTTTTTTACTGCATATGTTGGATTTTTAGTGCATGTTTTAAGCGCATAATTTCGTTTTTTTTTGTGCATGAAAATCGCAACCCTATTAATAACTTTTCCTACGAAAATCATTTGTCTATGAAGACATCAGTACAAAAATTTTCCAGATGTTTGTTTATTTTTAATAAATTTATTTATTTACAACTGCTTTATAACACTTAACACCAGTTTAATGCAAATATTAAGTAAATAAATCATATTGTTCTTAAGAAACATAAACTTAATATGTTTGCGGCAAAACCCCAAAAAAAATAAAAATAAAATATTTATTGCAATACCAAAATATTTATTGCAATACTCAAATGCGCAAACTGTGAGAAAAATAGCAGCAATTGTTAAATCCGGCTGCGATAAAAATCCAACAAAGAAACTGAATATAAAATTTATGTAGATCCAATGAATTACAATTTTTAAAATGAAAGACCACCCGATGCAATCAAAAAACGCAGTAAAGTTAAATCTCTATAAAAAAAAATCCCTACAAAAGTTTAAATGATTTATTTATTTATAATACGTTTGTTATGCTAAATAAAAACGATCAAATTTATCGAACACGTAAAAGTTTTTAAAAAGTTTTAATGTATTTTTATTTTATTTTTCGGCTGTTTTTTATTAGTTTAGAGGGTGCGTGCTAATGAAATTAATAGCAAAACACGTAGTCAATACATATATTGAATATCTATAAAATTTAAGAAGAAAATTAAAATATTTAAATTTAATTTTTTTTGTAAGATGTTTATTAAAGTGGTCCAAAAACATGTGATAACGGTGACAAAAATTGGAAAAAAATAAGCTTAAACTAAAATTTTATGCGACTTAAAAATAAGCATTAATAGCAATAAATGTAAAAATATGCATTTTCGATAAAATATGCAAAAATATGCTCTAAAGAATCGATGCCATTTTCAAGCAAATTCTTTGATTTGCAAAGATATTTGGTTTAAGCTGTTCTTATACTAACAGGAAAAAACATGAATTTGCATAAAAGTCCTCTCCTTAATGATAACTAGGGATCAGATTCTTGTGCACTAAAAAATCGAAAATATGCACTAAAAAATTAAAAATATGCACTAAAATCCATAAAAATATGCAATTAAAAATAAAATATGTACAATAAAAATCTTGTTTTCATACGAAAAAACTTTTAAAAAGCAAAAAAAAAGGCGGGATTAAATAGCAACATTTAAGACTTTACGTAAACAATTTTTTTTTTAGAAATTAAGACAATCTTTAAAAAAAACTAAAAAGAAAAAAATGTTTTTTCCAATTTTCAAAATAAATTTTTAAAATTTGAAATATTTTTTGAAACAAATAAATTTCAATTTGTGTCTTTGCCTATTTATGCCAAAATATGCAAAAATATGCACTTAAAAGTTGAAAATATTCTCAAAATATGCAATTAAAACCAACATATGCAAAAAATATGCATTTTCACCAAAATATGCAAAAACAAATCGATGCCATTTTTATGCAAATTTCTTGATTCGGAAAGATAATCAGTCTACATCGTTTTTAGACTATCGACAAAAAACATGCATTTGCATGGAAATCACATGCCTAATGATAACACTTGTTTACAGAGATTTTGATCCAAAACATTTTGCGTTTATTTTCCAGGCGCCGAGTTCGAAAATAAGGGGCATGTCACAGACCAATTCCGTTCGGAAATGAAATAAGTAGTAAAACGCAAAGCAAATATTTTTTTCGGAATGAAACCACTTTTATGCGATTCAATTCCACTTTGATTTTTGAAAGTGATTTCATTCCGAAAAAATAATATTCGTTTTGTGTTTTACGAGTAAACCACTTTTTTCAAATCCGAACGGGAATGAGTCTGTGACATGCCCCTAAAGTTCATAGTTTCAAAATTAGAACAGTTTTCAAGATATTGGCAACTTTTCAAATTTTTAAAAAAGTGGTTTTAGTTTAATAAAAATATCTCCGGACCGATTCGGTGAATTTATTTTTTTTTTGTTTTAAATTAATCATAATTAAATGATTTTTAATTTCTACACACAACATTTATAAGTCTGATTATAGCCTTATAAGCTATTAATCGATATATCGAAAATTTTGATTCAATTTTACCGAAATTTGGAGAAAAAAGTAAATTCTATTGTTGATTTTAGAAAGAAAAAAAATTATAAAATTAATTTCACTCCTTGTTGTTCAAGCCTGATCTATTACAAAGAAAATTAGAATTTTTTTCAGAAAATCCGTTGAAAATTGTAAAAGTTACATGCATTTGAGTTAAAATGCAGAAAATTGAGTTGAAATTCAGAAAATTAAGTTAAAATGCAGAATTTGTTAAGGTATTACCTAAATAATAATAATTTGATTACATTTTACCGAAATTTAAAGAAAAAAGTAAATTCTATTGTTGATTTCAGAAAGAAAAAAAATTATAAAATTAATTTCTCTCCTTGCAGATCAAATCTAATCTATTACAAAAAAATATAGTTTTTTTCAGAAAATCCGTTGAAAATTGTAAAAGTTACACACATTTGAGTTAAAATCCAGAAAATTGAGTTAAAATGCAGAATTTATTTAGGTTATAACTAAATTATAATGTCTCCGCACAAAATCAGGAGATTTTTTTTAATTTTAAATGAAAGCTATTTAAATACTTTATCAATTCTCTATACAATATTTTTTCAATCTGATTATCGCCTTAGAATACATTTATCAATATATCGACAATTTTACTTCAATTTAAAATTTTACTTCAATTAAAACGAAATTTAGAAAAAAAAACGTAAATTCTGGGTAAATTTTACTAGCAATAAGTTAAAAGCTTTTTACATTTTTTGTTAAAGTTCAAGTCTGATTGATTACAGGAATAATAAGAGTTTTTTTTTAAGTACCTCCAAAATTGTAGAAGTTACATGCATTTAAACAAAAATGCATAATTTCAGTTTTATACAAATTTACAGTTTTATTTGTTTATTTCGGGTGTAAAAATACACAAATATGTACAACCGTATTTGTATAAATACTAAATTTCTGCATTTTTACTCAAATGCATGTAACTTTTACAATTTTTAACAGATTTTTTTGGAAACACTCTGGTTTTCTTTTTAAAAGATAAGACTTGAACTGTAACGAGAGAAATGATTTTAAAAGAATATTTTTTTGTAATTTACAATAAAATTTATTTTTCAAATTTCGGTAAAATTGCAGCAAAATTGTCGACATATCGATTAATACCTTCTAAGGCGATAATCAGTAGATTTTAGGAAATGTTGCAAAAGTTAAAATTTTTCTATTCTAAAACATTTTACTAATCGAAAAGAAAAATATCTTTGCAATTAAAATTTTCTTACTGGAAAATTGTCCCATATTACAGGTTTTGTACTAAAACATTATTTTACTCTAATTTTTTTCGTTTTTCTGGTCAGGGTTGCAAAAGTATTTTGCTTAAATCTGTATTTTAACAGAAAACTCTGTTAATTACACCGCTCAACAGCCATTTTCCGGTTTGAATTCTGGTGATCAATTTTAGTAGACTTTGATCTCCTGATTCCAAATATGTACTCCAAATTTTTCCATCACGTCCAGATTTTTAGTTATTCACGGTTAAAAATGACGATTTTTGCATTACTTGAGAGCCTGCACAACAGCCATTAAGTGGAGTACAAATCTGGTATAAAGCGCAAAAGTATAATTTGTCAATGGCCTCCAACATAGAAAACAATTTTTTTTATAATTATTGCGTTTGGTTGGGTTACAATTGCGTTTTAAAATGACTCTGTTAAAATTATCATTTTTGTAAAAGATAAGGTAGGTACGTACCTTAGTTTTTTTTGATATTTTTCAAAGAAAAACTAAAAAAATAAATATTTTACAAATTTAAGTTTTCTGTGTTATTTTCTCGTATAAACCGGAAGATATCTTTAATGGGTTTAAAAGTCTATAAGAAAGAATGAGATTATGTCTAAATTTTGAGCTCATCACACTAAAGATTGATCATCTGGTTTTTGAGCATTTTAAAAATGGTGCTTTTTCTAATTTTTTTCACAGTGTTTTTTTAAAATTCGTGTTTGGCCAATAATAGTGCAACCACTTCAAATTTTTTTGATCATATATTTGAGATCATAGTTCAATACTACTCTAACACTTTATACCAGATTTTTATTCCACCAAGTGGCTGCTGTGCAGACTTTCAAAAAAGGCAAAAATCGCGTTTTTTCGCATTTTCAACCGCGAATAATTAAAATTCTAGACGTGATGGAAAAATTTGGAGCACAGATTTGGAATCAGCGAGTCAAAATCTTTTAAAATTTTGTATCAAACTTCAAACCGGAGTCAAAAACTTTCGATTTGTTGAGCGGTGTTATCTGTAAAATAAAGATTACAAAGTGAAATAACAGAGAAAACGTTGTTTTTTGTCACAAAAAAGTATAAACTATTTTTATATCTACATTTTGACTGAAAACTCTGTCAAAAAACTGTCGAACTGATATTACAGTCATTTTACAGAGTTTTTTTTATTGCTTTTTTTCTCTCCCCATTCTAATGTGCATGTAATAAATTTTAAAAGATTTATTGTAATTCGTATGTATATTAATTATTTCGATGGACAGTTTTGATACAAAATCTTTGTTATACCGAATGATTGATAGTTTAAATTTTATAAACATATCTTTCTAATGATTAGAATGCGAAATATTTTTCTCGCTGTAAAGAAATTGTAATGGAGATTAAACTAATTTTAACTAATTGGCATTATTATTAATTAATAGGGATGAGATTTTCATGCACTAAAAAATCGAAAATACGCGCTAAAAATTTAAAAATATGCACTAAAAAAACCTAAAAACATGCAAAATGTGTGCCATAAAAATCTTGTTTTCATAGGAAAATCTTCTTAAAAAGCAAAAAGTAACTCCGGGTATAAATAGTAGCATTTAAAACTTTATATAAACAAGATTTATTTAGATATTAAGACAATCTGTAAAAAAAAATTAAAAGAAAAAAATTGTTTTTTCTTATTTTTAAAATAAATTTTTAAAATTTGAAATAGTTTTTGAAACAAATAAATTTAAATTTTTATTTTTGCTAATTTATGCCAAAATATGCACTTAAAAGTTAGAAGTATGCACAAAACATGCATTTAAAACCAAAATATGCAAAAAACATCCATTCTCACCAAAATATGCAAAAATATGCAAAAACAAATCGATGCCATTTTAACGCAAATTTCTTGATTCGGAAAGATAATTGGTCGATATCGTTTTTAGACTATCGACAAAAAACATGCATTTGCATGAAAATCTCATCTCTATTAATTAAAATGCATGGAAACCTATGGTTTTCCAATATTTTGACACCCGGATATATCGTTTAAAACGGACATATCTTTTTTCTCATTCATTTATTTTATTGAATCTTTACGAAAATTATGTGAACTAACAATAAGTATTCAAATCTTAAAACTAATGTAACTTAACATTAAGTACGGCCAGTGTCCAACAACATTTTATTTGCTCATAAATTATCCAATTTAAAATTTAAATATTTTAATACCCTCCACGTTGTGGTAGAGTGATCGATTCTAAGACATTCTAGCGATGTCTGTCTGTTGAAATATTGATCACTGCCAAAATATTACACAGATATGCCTGTAACTTAACATATCTACTTGCTGGTGCTTTGAAAAGTTTGGTATTGCATTTGAGCGATATCGGTTCAGCGGTTCAAATGTTATAAACGAAAATGTAAGAACACCTCATAAATTTTGGTACATTTTATAAAACCTAAAAATACAAAATGCTTTAATTCGATTGCTGGTTGGCATATGCGAACATATTTGAATACTGAAAGGTATTTAAACAAGTACAAACCTATTTTTTATCCCAACATTTTTTCCACAAAGTTTTTTTTTTGTAAAAAAATTCTTACGCAAAAATTTTTTTCACCAATTTTTTTTTTTTTTAAATTAATTTTATCAATATTTTTACCCAAAAAAAAAATATCGCTGATTTTTTTTTTCAACCAGAAATTTTTTTCCTCGGAAATTATTTTTGACAAAAATCAGAAAGAACCCTTTTCAAAGGGTTCTTTCTGTTTTCCGTAATTTAGCAAGAAAAACAAATTATTTCGCCAAATTATTTTTTACTGTGTTATAAATTTCTTATTTTTTTGATTGTCTAAATTTAATTATCCCTTAAAAAATTTATGGTTCCAATTTTTTACATTTCGTACATTTCCTAAACAAATAATAAAGTCTAAATAAAGTGTTTTAATTAGTTTTGACCAAATATTTTAAAATTTCAGGTGTTAAAATGCAATTCAATTTGTTACAAAATATTTTTTTATTAGCAGTATTAAATTTTTCTATACACTCGTTTGTAATTTGTAGTTAAAAGAAATAAATTATAAATACGATTCTTGAATAAACAGTTTATTGAAAAAAAAAAAATCTAAATAAAATATCTATACATTATGTCTTGCATATTAAATAGCTCCTATTTGTATTATTGCGTTATTTGTCTAAGCAAGATACAGTACTTAATAAATGAAATAAAGCAGTGTTTTAGAAATTGAATATTTTTTTACTGTAAAATATCTTAGAATTTTTCTCTTAGAATCAGAGAATTTTTCTATAAACAGTTTATTGAAAAAAAAAAAAAAAAAATATCTCAGAGTTGAGAATTTTTCTATACGGAAAAATATTTTAGAATCTGAGAATTTTTCTAAACGGAAAAATATCTGAGAATTTTTCTGTTCGGAAAAATATCTCAGAATCTAAGAATTTTTCTATACGGAAAAATATCTCAGACGAAGAATTTTTCTATACGGAAAAATATCTCAGAAATTGAGAATTTTTCTTTACGGAAAAATATCTCAGAATCTGAAAAATTTTTCTATACGGAAAAAAATCTCAAAATTTGACAATTTTTCTATACGGAAAAAAATCTCAGAATCTGAGAATTTTTCTATATGGAAAAATATTTCAGAATCTGAAAATTTTTCTAAACGAAAAAATATTTCAGAATCTGAGAATTTTCTTATATTCTAAAAATTTTTCTATACTGAAAAATATTTCAGAATCTAAAAATTTTCCTATACAAAAAAAATCTCAGAATCTAAGAATTTTTCTATACGAAAAAATATTTCAGAATCTAAGAATTTTTCAGGATCTGACATTTTTTTTTGTTTTTTTTTTTTAATCTGCACTCATTTATTTACCGAATACTGTATTTAAGAATGTTTAAATACACCCATTCATATTTAAAGTTACCAACTGTCCAATTGAATGTAAAATTCAAGTTCCTACACAAACAAGATATATTTTTTCCATTACTTTTTAAAACTCAAGTGTATTTTCTTATAAGAAATCTTGTTTTATATTTATATACAAAAAAACACCTTTTGCTGTCTTTTATTTAATTTCCATTATATAAAAAATTCGTATTAATTGCCACATTCATTTGTTTGGTATTAGAATTGCATACAAATTTTTTAGTTGCTTTGAAAAGCAAAAAAAAAATTGATAAGATTTGTCATTTTTTACAAAGAGAGTATTCACACTCGGAAGTTTAGTTAAAAAAAATTAAAAAGATTTTTCTTTGTTCTTATCATGCATTTCAGATTTTTTTTTGGAAAATTTCTGTAAATTTTTTTAATTAAAAAAATTTTGGTTTTGCAGTTTAAATATTATAAACGCAAATGTGAGAACACATCAAAAATTTTGGTATATTCAACATAACCTTAAAAACAAAATTCTTTAATTCGGTTGCATATCGACACATGCGAGTAGAATTTGATACCAAGTGTTATTTAAACAAGTAAAACAATTTTTTACTTAAAAAACATTCTTCGCTAAATTTATTATTTTAACAAAAAAAAAAAATTTAACAAAAAAATTTTTTTTTTTAAATTTTTAAACATTTTTTTTTCATTTATTTACATTTCTGAAGATTTTTTGTTGTTTGGAAAACAAAATTTCAAAAAAACATTTTTTTTACTTAATTAAAGCAATTTTAACATTTCTGAAGATATTTTGTGGTTTGGAATACTTTTACAAAATATCAAAAAACTTTTTTCTTAACTCTGAAGATTTAAGTTCTGTTTCCACTTTCATTTATAATAATAATTGTTTTTTTACTCAAAATATGTATGCTTCCAAAGGGTTTTCAATGTACAAATAACTTGATTTTTTTAACATTTACAATTTCTAACGTGAATACCCTTATTTATATACAGTGGTCGCCAAAAGTCTACGTACGACTACATAGTAGATATAATTCATTAACGACAAAGCTTACAATTATAGACCCAATTATTATCAAACAAGTATTTTTGTAAAAAGTGTTGTGTAGGTAATTTATCAAGTTTTAATTTAAGCTTAATGGCGTTCAGATTGAGTAAATATTTAATGTGATACGAGGGTCTAATTGGAAATTGAAATAATTAAAAGACCTTTTTAAAAAAAATGTTTAAAAATATTTTTAAGTCGAGTATTTCCAAGTTCAAACATTAAAAATTTAAAAAATGGTGCAATAGTTTATATTCAGTTATCAACAAATTTTGGCAATGACTCAAACAAAAATGAAAATTTTAAATGCAGTAGAAGAAATTCGCATTCTTTGACCACCAAATTTTTGTAAACAAAGAAAAGATTTTATTGTTTATTAAGTTTAGTACACCTAAATGTATGGTTATGAGTAGGGATGAGATTTTCATGCACTAAAAAATCGAAAATATGCGCTAAAAAATAAAAAATATGCACTAAAAAAACCTAAAAATATGCACTAAAAAATAAAATGTGTGCAATAAAAATCTTGTTTTCATGGAAAAAAACTTATTTTAAAGCAAAAAATAACGTCGGGCTTAAAAAGTAACATTTAAAACTTTATATTAGCAAGATTTTTTATAAATTAAGAAAATCATAAAACAAAATTAAAAAGAAAAAAAAAATAATTTTCTTATTTTCAAAATAAATTTTTAAAGTTTAAAATAGTTTTTGAAAAAAATAAATTTCAATTTGTGTTTTTGCTAATTTATGCCAAAATATGCAAAAATATTCACTTAAAAGTTAGAAATATGCACAAAATATGCATTTAAAATCAAAATATGCAAAAATATGCATTTTTACCAAAATATGCAAAAACAAATCGATGCCATTTTAACGCAAATTTCTTGAATCGTAAAGATAATTGGTCGATATCGTTTTTAGACTATCGACAAAAAACATGCATTTGCATGGAAATCTCATCCCTACACTCATAGAAATCCTACAGTATTCCTTACTAAAAAGTTGGTAGTTATTACTAATTGTTAGTATTAAAGGGCCCTACAACGCGTTAGTCAATTTTTACTAACGCAGTTATAAAAAAACGGTAAACAAATTTAAAAGCGAAAACCTATCCAAAATCGAGTTTGAAAAATTTTTTAACAAAAAAAAATTTTTAAAAAATATGTAATTACTGAGCTTGATAGCTGGCAATGATCTATTTCGGAAATTTTTAAAAAACACATACATTTATTTTTTTTTAACGAAAATTTGCTATGTGCGTTTGAAAAAAAAAATATTCAAAAATGTAAATTTTACCATATTAGGTGTTAAAAATAATTTTCCAAATTTTTTAAAATTACTAACAAAATTATTAAAAAATCGGTAAAAAATCAGTATTCAGTAAAGTTAAAAGTATTCCAATTTCAAAAAAATAACTAAATTTATACTGTAAAGCTAAATTTATACTGTAAATTACTAAAAAAGTAGTATAGTGAAAGTTATAACACTTTTACTGTATTTTTTACTGTAGGATTATTTTGAGTGTAGTTATGAGATATATATGAGCTTTTCGGAAGCCAGTCTGGCCAAATCCTAAATTTTTTTTTTTTGATTTTATCGTTTTAAAATATGTAATTCAACACTAAGTTTGTATGTGCGAATCATCATTTCGTTTAATTTAAGTTAACACAACTAAAAAAACAAAATTAATTTGGCTACGGAAAAAATTCTAAAAAATTTCCGAAGCCAAAAAGTTCAACTCCAGCTTTTTTATGACCATTCAAAAAAAGTTCATTGAAAAAAAAAATATATATTTACTGTTTTTATCTTCTTTTTGTTTGTTTTAAGATAAAAAAAATCTGTAGGAAATTTTTCTTACAAAAAAATCTAGTTTTTAATGGACTAGGAAAAAAATTGAAAAATTCTTCAGAGAAAAAATTATTTTTTTTTAGTTAATTTTATATTTTTAACGTATTTTGGTTTGCTTTAAGATTTAGAAAAAATAAAAAAAAAAAATAAAAAATTTTTTCATATGAAAAATCAATTTTTAAATGTTTTTTGGTCACTTTGGCCTCGGAAAAAATTGAAAAATTCTTCAGAGAAAATTTTTTTTTTTTTTTAAGTTAATTTTATATTTTTAACGTATTTTGGTTTGCTTTGAGATTAAGAAAAAAATAAAAAATAAATTCTAAAAAAAAATTTCATACGAAAAATCGATTTTTTTATGTTTTTTGGTCACTTTGGCCTCGGAAAAAATTGAAAAATTCTTCAGAGAAAAAAACATTAAAAAATCAATTTTCCTTAGGAAAATTTTTTTTTTAGAATTTTTTTTAAATTTTTCTAAATCTTAATGCAAACCAAAATACGTTAAAAATATAAAATTAACTTAAAAAAAAAATAATTTTTTCTCTGAAGAATTTTTCAATTTTTTCCGAGGCCAAAGTGACCATAAAACATTAAAAAATCGATTTTTCGTATGTAAAATTTTTTTTAGAATTTTTTTTATTTTTTTTCCAAATCTTAAACCAAACCAAAATAAGTTAAAAATACAAAATTAATTAAAAAAAAAAAAAAAATTTATCTGAAGAATTTTTCAATGTTTTCCGAGGCCAAAGTGGCCAAAAAACATTAAAAAATCGATTTTTCGGGAGAGAAATTTTATTTAGAATCTTTTTTTATTTTTTTCTAAATCTTAAAGCAAATCAAAATAAGATAAAATTATAAAATTGATTTAAAAAAAATTATTTTTTTTTTTTTTTTTTTCATCAGAAACAGATGAAAAACCGCTATTTTTTTGTTGGAACTAGCAATCTTTCAATTAGAAATTTGGTATAATAAGAGATTTAGCATTGTTAAGTTAATTTTTCATGAGATTTTCAATAAGTATTTAACAGGGAATTTTGGAAAACCTTTAAACTATAACAACGATTTACTCGAAATATTGTGGGCGGGATTTGGCCACATTGGCTTCCGAAAAGCTCATATAAAAATGATTAAACAGTTTCTTTGTTTACCAAAAATTTGTGGTTAAAAGAACTGGAGGTAAAAAAGTTCAGATTTCATCTACTGTATTAAAAAAAAATCGGGTAGTTAGAAAAATATTTAATAACTGAATATAAATTATTGGAGCATATTTTTGAAATTGGAAAAAATTTACTTAAAAATATTTAAAAAAAAATCTAAGAAGGGCCTTTTTATAATTTTGATTTCTACCCTCGTAGCACATTTATTATTTACACAATCTGGACACAATTAAGCTTAAATTAAAGCTTTCTAAATTTCTTAAACAGCACTTAAAAAAAAACTTGTTTGATAATAATTAGGTCTATCTGTGTCGTAAACGAATTACTTCTACTATGTAGTCGTACGTAGACTTTTTACGGCCACTGTATATTGTACATATTTTGCCATTTTTTTTTTCCAAAGAGATTACAAGGTTATAAATGTGTTCACTACTTTACAATAACAACATTTTTTACACTAATTAGCATTCATATGTTGTTTATTTTTTGTTATAATCATTTTAATGTCAATAAATTTTCAGTTTTGATTATATTTTTCTATTTTACATGATTGATAATGAAAACTGATTTGTTTATGAATGTCATAATTTTTTTTTTCTTTTTTCTAAAGAAAAACAAATTTTAAATAAAACTATCGTTTATTTGTAAAATTATAATGTACTTAAAATTTTTTGTATTGATTTTATTTAAAATTTATGGATTTTTTTTAGTACTGGAACAAATTTGGTAACCTAAATTTTTAGCTAAAAATACCGCATTTGTTTTGGGGTGAAAAATTGAAAATGTAAACAATGTCTAACGTAAGAAATTGTTTAGACACCGTGGGTATTTAAAAAAAATTAACAGTGGAGAGCATAATTTCTTAAAGAAATTTTTCTTTAGAAAATTCTAAAGTTATCGATAGAAAAAAATTTTCTATAGAAAATTCTAAAGCTATCAATAACAAAAAATGTTCTTTAGAAAATTCTATAGTTATCGATAACAAAAAAATAAATAAAAGTAGTTATCGATAACAAAAAAAATAAAAATATTTATCGATAACAAAAAATTTTCTTTAGAAAATTCTATAGTTATCGATAACAAAAAAATTTTTATATAAAATTCTTTTGTTATCGATAACTACATAATTTTCTAAAAAACATTTTTTGCTATCCCGAGTAAAAATTTGTATATGATGCAATACATAATGATATATAACACAATATATATTTATACGCAATTTAATCCGAATAATGGTGGATGTTTTTGCATTAAAAAATATCAACTTGTATAAAATATGATTCGATTTCATCCGAGTTTTGACCAGACATTGCCATATTTCATTGGATCCAATTAGAGCTAATTGCATAAAAACATAAAAAATCATGGTGTGTTTTGGTTTGGGTGAGTTACACCACAGGTCAACGATACATTCACCAAACATATAATTTTCTAAAACAAAAAAAATGTTTGGGTACGCTTCGAACCAGATAGGTGATATACATAACCCTAACAAGGAAATGTTTAGGAACATTTTAAAAGTTTCTTATACTTTGCTTAAAAAACTTAGAACATTTTTGGTTAATTGGAAACATTTAATTGGAAACATTTATATATGAAACAGAATAAGCTATATAAAATTTTATATTAAATTATACAGAAAAACAGATTTTGTATTGGCCCTAATATTATTTCATATATTTATATCAACCGTATACCTTTTAATCCGAATCATGATTAAATTATATATTACAACATATGACTGCATTTAAAAAAAATTAGAAAATACCTCACGGGATGTATAATCATATAAGATTTATTATGTTTGTATCAAGTTATATATTGTTATATATGTTTATTTTTACTCGGGATCAATAACTGCAGAATTTTCTATAGAAAATTGTTTGTTATCGATAAATACAAACTTTTGAATAGAAAGTTGTTTTGCTATCGATAACTCCAGAATTTTCTATAGATTTTTTTTGTTGTCGATAACTAGAATTTTTTATAGAATTTTTTTATCGGTAACTACAGAATTTTATATAGAACTATATAACTATAGAATAACATTTTTTTTGTTGTTATCGATAACTATAGAATAGAAACTTTTTTGATACCGATAACTATAGAATTTTCTATAGAATTTTTTTTTCTATCGATAACATATTAAATAAATCGATAACTATAGAATTTTCTATAGTTAACATTTTTTGTTATCGATACCTAAGGAGTTTTCTACAGAAAGTTTTTTTTTTATAGTTATAGATAAGATTCTTTAAAAAATTCTATATTTATCGATAACAAAAAATGTTCTATAGAAAATTCTATAGTAATCGGTAGCAAAAAAATGTTTATATAAAAAATTCTATAGCTATCAATAACAAAAAAATGTCTTAAGAAAATTCTATAAATATCGATAACAAAAAAATGTCTTTAGAAATTCTATAAATATCGATAACAAAAAATTTTCTATAGAAAATTCTATAGTTATTGACAGCAAAAAATTTTCTATAGAAAATCCTATAGTTATCGATAACAAAAAATTTTCTATAGAAAATTTTATAAATATCGATACCAATTTTTATTTTTTTTTTTAATTTTATAAATATCGATAACAAACAATTCTTTGAAAATTATGTAGTTATCGATAATAAAAAATGTCCTATAGAAAAATTGATAAATATCGATAGCAAAACATTTTAAAAGAATAGTTTAAAATATCGATAATAAAAAATGTTTTAAAGAAAATTCTATAAATATCGATAGCAATAAATTTTCTATTATAAATTCGATACCAAAAATTTTTTTTTTAGAAAATTTTATAAATATCGATAACAAAAAATTCTTTGAAAATTCTATAGTTTCGTTAGCAAAAAATTTTCTATAGAAAAATTTATAAATATCGAAAGAAAATTTTATAAATATCGATACCAAAAAAAAATTATAGAAAATTCTATAAATATCGATAACAAAAAAAAAATTATAGAAAATTCTATAAATATCGATAACAGAAAATGTTCTACAAAAAATTTTATAAATTCGATATTAAAAAAAATTTTTTTTGAAAATTTTATAAATATCGGTAACAAAAAATTTTCTGTAGAAAATTCTATAAATATCGATAAAAAAAATAATCTATAGAAAATTTTATAGTTATCGTTGCAAAAAAAATTATGGAAAATTGTAAAATTATCGATAGCAAAAAATTTCTAAAATGCTATGAAAATTCTATAGTAAACGACAGAAAATTCTATAGTTATCGATAGAAAAAAATTACCTACAGAAAATTTTATAAATATCGGTAACAAAAAATGTCTATATCGATAACAAAAAAATTTCTATAGAAGTCTATAAATATCGATAACAAAAAATTTTCTATAGGAAATTCTAAAAATATCGATGGCAAAAAATGTTCTATAGAAAATTCTTTAAGTATCGATAACAAAAAAAATGCTATAGAAAATTCTATAAACATCGATAAAAAAATTTTCTATAAAAAATTCTAAAAATGAAAATTCTATAGTTATCGATAGCAAAAAAATTTCTAGAGAAAATTTTGAAGTTACAAATAACAATAAAAAAATTCTATAGAAAACTCTATAATTATCGATAACAAAAAATTTTCTATAGAAAATTATATAAATGTCAACAAAAAAAACTTTTCTATAGAAAATTCTATAGTTATCGATAGAAAACAAATTTTCTTCAGAAAATTCTATAGTTATCGATAGAAAACAAATTTTCTTCAGAAAATTCTATAAATTTCGGCAACAAATAACTGTCTATAGAAAATTCTAAAAATATCGATAGCAAAAAAATTTCTATAGAAAAGTCTATAAATATCGATAACAAGAAATTGTCTATAGAAAATTTTAAAAACATCGATAACAAAAAATTGTCTATAGAAAATTTTAATAACATCGATAGCAAAAAAATTTCTATAGAAAATTCTTTAAGTATCGATAACAAAAAAATTGCTATAGATAATTCTATAGAAAATTCTATAAACATCGATAAAAAAATGTTCTATAGAAAATTTCAAAAATATCGATAACAAAAAAGTTTCTATAGAAAATTATGAAAATATCGATAACAATATTTTTTTTTATAGAAAATTCTATAAATCAATAGCAAAAAATTTTCTATAGAAAATTCTATGAATCGATAACAGAAAAAAATTCTATAGAAAATTCTAAAAATATCGATACAAAAATTTTTCTGTAGAAAATTCTATAAATATCGATAACAAAAAATTTTCTATAGAAAATTCTATAAATATCGATAACAAAAAAATTTTCTATACAAAATTCTATAAATATTGGTAACAAACAAAATTCTATAGAAAATTCTATAAATATCGATAACAAAAAATTTTCGATAGAAATTCTATAAATATTAACAACAAAAAATTTTCTATAGAAAATTCTATAAATATCGATAACAAAAAATTTTCTATAGAAAATTCTGTAAATATCAACAACAAAAAGTTTTAAATAGAAAATTCTATAAATATCGATAACAAAAAATGTTCTATAGAAAATTCTATAAAATCGATAACATAAAATTATCTATAGAAAATTCTATAAATATCGATTACAAAAAATGTTTTATAGAACATTCTTTATGTATCGACAACAAAAAATTTTTTATAGAAAATTCTATAAATATCGATAGCAAAAAATTTTCTATTAAAAATTCTATAAATATCGATAGCAAAAAAATTTCTATAGAAAATTCTATCAATATCGATACCAAAAAGTTTTCTATAGAAAATTTTAAAAACATCAATAGCAAAAAATTTTCTATTAAAAATTCTTTAAGTATCGATAACAAAAAAATTACTATACATAATTCTATAGTAAATTCTATAAACATCGATAAAAAAATGTTCTATAGAAAATTTCAAAAATATCGATAACAAAAATGTTTCTATAGAAAATTATGAAAATATCGATAACAATATTTTTTTTTTTATAGAAAATTTTATAAATCAATAGCAAAAAATTTTCTATAGAAAATTCTATGAATCGATAACAAAAAAATTTCTATAGAAAATTCTTTATTATCGATATTTATAGAATTTTCTATAGAAAAAAATTTCTATAGAAAATTCTACAAATATCGATAACAAAAAATTTTCTATAGAAAATTCTTAAATATCGATTACAAAAAATTTTCAATTAAAAATTCTATAAATATCGATAGCAAAAAAATTTCTATAGAAAATTCTATCGATAGCAAAAAAAAATTCTATAGAAAATTCTATAAATATCGAAAACAAAAAGTTTTCTATAGAAAATTCTATAAATATCGATAACAAAAAAGTTTCTATAGAAAATTCTAAAAATATTGAAAGCAAAAAATGTTCTATAGAAAATTCTATAAAATCGATAACAAAAAATTTTCTATAGAAAATTCATAGTTATCGATAGCAAAAAATTGTCTATAGAAAACTCTATAAATATCGGTAACAAAAAATTTTCTATAGAAAATTCTATAAATATCGATAGCAAAAAATTTTCTATTAAAAAATCTAAAAAATCGATGACATAAAATTTTCGATAGAAAATTCTATAAATATCGATTACAAAAAATGTTCTATAGAAAATTCTATAAAATCGATAAAAAAAATGTTTTATAGAACATTCTGTAAATATCAATAACAAAAAATTTTCTATAGAAAATTCTATAAATATCGATAGCAAAAAATTTTCTATTAAAAATTCTATAAATGTCGATAGCAAAAAAATTTCTATAGAAAATTTTATCAATATCTATAGCAAAAAATTTTGTATAGAAAATTCTATTAATATCGATAGCAAAAAAAAAAAATCTGTAGAAAATTCTATAAATATCGATAGCAAAAAGTGTTCTATAATTAATTCTATAAATATCGATAACAAAAAATTTTCTATAGAAAATTCTTTAAATATCGATAGCAAAACATTTTGTATAGAAAATTCTTTAGTTATCGATTACAAAAAATTTTCTAAAAAAATTCTATAGTTAACAAAAAAAAATTCTGTAGAAAATTCTATAAATATCGATAGCAAAAAAAAATTCTAAAGAAAATTCTATCAATATCGATAGCAAAAAATTTTGTATAGAAAATTCTATAAATATCGATAGCACAAAAAAAATTCTATAGAAAAATCTATAAATATCGATAACAAAAAATGTTCTATAAAAAATTCTATAAATATCGATAACAAAAAATTTTCTATAGAAAATTCTTTATATATCGACAGCAAAAAATTTTGTATAGAAAATTCTTTAGTTATCGATAACAAAAAATTTTCTACAAAAATTCTATGGTTAACAAAAAAAAAAAAATCTGTAGAAATTCTATAAATATCGATAACAAAAAATGTTCTATTAAAAATTCTATAAATATCGATAACAAAAAATTTTCTATAGAAAATTCTATCAATATCGATAGCAAAAAATTTTGTATAGAAAATTCTATAAATATAGATAACAAAAAATGTTCTATAGAAAATTCTATAAATATCGATAACAAAAAATTTTCTATAAAAAATTCTATAAATATCGATAATAAAAAATTTTCTATAGAAAATTCTATAAATATCGATAACAAAAAATGTTCTATAGAAAATTCTATAAATATCGATAGCAAAAAATTTTCTTTAGAAACTTCTATAAATATCGATAGCAACAAGAAATTTTCGATAAAAATTTTATAGTCATCGATAACAATAAATTTCTATAGAAAATGTTATAGTTATCGATAACAAAAAAATGTTTAAAGAAAATTCTATAGTTCACTGTTAAAAAAAATCATTGTATACAATCTCATTATAACAACATTTACAATGGATCATAAAAATGACTTCATAAACATTTTAAAATACTTTTATTATTTTTTTTGGTCATTTTATATAGTCAGTTACTTGCACTGGACCATAATAATATTGTTGCTGCAATAATCAAAATAGAAAAACAAAAATTGTAATACAAAAACAAAACATCTATATAAAAATTTATGGACTCTGGAAATTTGTAAAATATAAAATAAGAAATGTGTGTGTGGAAATAATACACATTGCCATTTTCCTTTGGAAGAAAAAAACAAAAAATACACAAAAGAAAATTTGTGTTAAAAATGTATAGTAGGGTGCTATTCAAGATAATGGAAACCCAGAATATTTTACCGTTAGATGAAGAAAAAAACTTCAATTTTAAGAAATTAAAGTGATTTGGCGAGAGCATTAACATCCTGAACTTTGAATTTGATAATATTTATAAAGGACAAATGTCTTAAAATTTGACATTATTCTTGGCAAAGCTGAAGTTAGGGTCGAGTTACAATTGACAGCACATTCGGTCACCACGGCCGCTGTTCCAAAAAAAGTAATTCACATAAAAAATGTGAAAATGAAAATTTCCGAATTTTTTTGATGTTCTACATTTCACATCCGAATTTCTTTTTCGTTTTGTTTCACATAAATAAAATTTGGTGAAAGTAAAACGAATGCACTTCTTTCCTTATAATTTTTTAAATTTAAATTATTCGATTTCAACTTCGAATGAAAACGTGATCACCAAAACAATAAACTTGATTTCATATGATTCGGAAATTTTCATGTGAATTGAAAAGTTGTGAAAGGCAGAACAGAGGCCCACAAAATTGTTTTAAACATTTTGTATGAAAAGAGAAAAAAATCGATTTTGGGTGACCACACTGACGCCAGAATGGATTTTATTCTATTTTTGTGGTGCTCTCTCGCCATTTCCTATTGTATTTTTTAAATCGGTATTTAGAAGCGTTGCCATATGTTCAAAAAATTATGCTTATTTTTCCATACAGTGTCGTAATATTTCTATAAGTAACACAATACAACAGTCAAAATGTGTCTTAACTTCAGCTTTGTCTTAAATTTAGCAAATTCTAATCGTCTTCAATTGTCCTTGCAAGAAATTCGGCCATCATTAAAATTTATCCAAAATGCATTAAAATTCTATTATTGTTCAATTTTTGCCACCCTACGAAAACTTTTTATTTTTTATTGAAATTGCAAAGTTTACTTTCAATACTTATGAACCATAATATTTTTTGGAAAAGCCACAAAATATTTAATATACACTTTCCTACTAAAATGAGTCATGTGGTTTATACTAGCTCTGTTTTTTAATCATTACTATAGTTTTTTTTTTTCTTGGAGGTGGGTCTAAGATATGTTCCTCAAGTTATTTCTTTCATGTATGTTTGGAATTCCATTTAAGGAAAATTATGAACTATTAAGCAGTGCTTCATGTACTGCTAAATAGTAAACTTTTTTTATAACAATTTAGAATATTTCAAATCTTTTAGTTAAGTTTTACTAAATCTTGGGAAATTTTATGAACTATTTTTAAGAAAATTGTGTTAGATTTAGGCGAATTTTACACTCATGTGTTTATTGTATTATTTTTTTGTGAATTTGAATAATTATTTTATTTTTTCTCTTTTTAGAGGGTCTACCTTTTGTGCCACATATTTGCTATGTGGGTGAAAAACTCTATAAAGCCTCAGTGGGTTCCTGTTTCTCGTATGAAGAAGTCAAGGAGTGTTGTTGTTCCTCAGTTTTAGCAAAAGAATGTAAGTAAAATTTTTTAATTATAAAATACTTTTTCGCTAATTTAATTTTCTTCAAAAATATTTATAAAAAAATCAAAATGTATGTTACTTTAAAAAGTCATATCTTTAAAAATATCTATCTGATTTATACGTTTCGGAAATTATTTAATTCTATCGATCCTTTTTTATACCAATGCTCTCAAAAAAAAATATTAAAAAAAAAAAATATTTAAAAAATAAAAAATAAAAAAAAACAAGTAAAAAAGTTAAATTCGGCCTTGCCAAATGTATTGATACCCTCCACAATTACTTTAAAAAAAAATAAAAAAAAAAAAATTTAAAAAAAAAAAATTTGGTAAAAAAAATCCGCGATTTTTTTCTTGTTTTGTCAAAAAATATGTTCGTACTTGTTTAAATACCATTTTATGTTCAATTATGTTCACATATGTCAACCAGCAGCCGAATTAAAACATTTTGTATTTTTAGGTTATGTTGAATGTACCAAAATTTTCGAGGTGTGCTTACATTTTCGTTCAAAACTTTTGAACCGCTGAACCGATATCGCTCAAATGCAATACCAAACTGCTCGGGAGAACTTCCAACAAATATTTGAAGTTTCAGTCATCTCCGTGTAATATTTTGGTCGTGATCACCATTTCCACAGACAGACGGACAGACGGACATCGCTACAATGTCTTAAAATCGATCACTGATCAATTATATATGTACTTTATGGGGTCCTAGACCAATATTTCGATGAGTTACAAACGGAATGACAAACTTATATATGAGGCATTCCACACCAAATGTCCAGCGAAAAAAAACATGTGTACCGTAAACTTCTGAATAGGTGATATGGATAGCCCTATATGGAACTTAGAAAATTGCGTTTTTGGTTTTTCAATTTTTCAAAAACTGGGCTTAGGAGGCGTGGTCAAATATTGGAAAAATGGTCAAATTTGTGGCGAGTTGACTTGATTAAATATTTATCACATTAAAACGGAATGCACCACAATGTCAAAAATTTACGTTCTTATATAGTTTTGTATGGGCTATCGATTAAAATTTTTTTTTTTGGAAAATTTTCAGAACCCATTCTGAAATTTTCCATTTTTTAAAAAAGTCAATTTATCAAAAATCCGGCCACTTTTTTTTTCTTTTTTATTTATTTTTTTAAAAGTTTAGATGTTTGTCCATCCACACAAAAAAAATCAGAAACACGTTCATCTTTTTTTTCGAGAAAATCGCATTTGAACTTTAAATTTCATAACAATTTAGTAATTTGCTTGTATTTTCTGGTGTCAACAGAGCGTATGACGAATATTTATGCAATTAATATTACTCATTCGCAACTTTAAAACAAAGAAATACAAGCAAATAACAAAACTGTTATGAAATTTAAAGTTCAAATGCGATTTTCTCGAAAAAAAAGATGAACGTGTTTCTGATTTTTTTTGTGTGGATGGACAAACATCTAAACTTTTAAAAAAATAAATAAAAAAGAAAAAAAAAAAGTGGCCGGATTTTTGATAAATTGACTTTTTTAAAAAATGGAAAATTTCAGAACGGGTTCCGAAAATTTTCCAAAAAAAAAAAATTTTAATCGATAGCCCATACAAAACTATATAAGAAAGTAAATTTTTGACATTGTGGTGCATTCCGTTTTAATGTGATAAATATTTAATCAAGGCAACTCGCCACAAATTTTACCATTTTTCCAATATTTGACCACGCCTCCTAAGCCCAGTTTTCGAAAATTTGAAAAACCAAAAACGCAATTTTCTTAGTTACATATAGGGCTATCCAAACAACCTATTCAGAAATTTACGGGACACATGTGTTTTTGTAGCGGGACATTTGGTGTGGAATGCCTCATATACCCTCTATCACTAAGTGGAGGGTATAAAAATAGATAAATTCAGAGGTTCTGACACATTTTTTCTACAGAAAAAGTTTAAAATTCTGCAACATTTTTAACAGAAAAGTACTCAGACTCTGAGACACATTTCCTATTGAAAAATTCTTAGACTCTAAAACATTATTCCTATAAAACAACCTTAGATTCTCAGAAATTTTTGTCTTAGATTATGAGACTTTTTTCCCCATTGAGAACCTTTTTTTTTAAGAAAAAAATCTGATTCTGAGAACCTTTTCTCATAGAAAAAGTAAAAATTCGCAGATTCTGAGACCTTTTTCTCTTAGAAAAAGTCTCATATTCTAAGACCTTTTTTAATAGAAAAAGTTTTAGTTTCTTAGAATGTTTTCTTAAAGAAAAAGTTTAAGATTCTGAGAACTTTTTCCTACAGAAAAGGTCTCTGATTTTGAAAACTTTTTGCTATAGAAAAAAGTCTCTGATAGAAAAAGCCCTAGATTCTGAAATTTTTTTTCTAAAAATAAAGTCTCAGACTCTGAGATGGGGTTATACTCACTTTGGGGTTATATTTACTTTGTCATTCCGTGTGCAACGCATAGAAGTATCGTCATGGACTCCATAAAGTAACTTATTTAAGGGTACTTTCCACTATCACACTTTTCCATTATACACATCAAAATTTACCAACTTCCTAAAGATTTTTGGATACTTTTTTGATTGAAACCTAGTCGCATCTAATAAGTGAACAATTTCTGGCCAAATTTTTTAAAAAAATATTTCGCTAACATGGTGAAATTACGCTTGTATAATGGAAATGTGTGATAGTGAAAAGTACCCTTTATCAGTGATAGATTCTCAGACATTCTAGCGATGTCCGTCTGTCTCTTGAAATGGCGATCACTGCAAAAATATTAAACAGATATGACTGAAACTTAACACATTTACTTGTTGTTGTCTCGCTAAGTTTGGTATTGCATTTTAGCGATATCGGTGTAGTAGTTCAAAAGTTATGAGCGAAAATGTAAGGACACCTCGAAAATTTTTTACATATTACATAACCTAAAAAGGCTTTAAATCGGCTGCTGTTTGACATATGTGAATAAAATTGGATGTTGAAAAGTTATACCTAAGGTCAAAATAAGTTCAAAAAAAAATTTTTTTTTCTGTGTTCTTTATTGTGGAATTTATGATATCTCTATGTTTAAATACGCCTGCGAATACTTAATAAATAATACGTATACGCCACGGGTAAATAACCACGGGTTACTGAGAAAGTTAATTTGTTGGTTTATTTTTAAAGGAAATGTAGTGTAATCAAAACGAAAATTAAAAATAATTGATAAATATCAATATAAACTCAATAAATGTTTGAAATATTGTACAACCACATTCATTTTGGGTTCCTCGATCAATAATTTCCAATCTCTACTATTTGTTAACCTAAACGGTTAGCACCACTATTTTCATATACTACATACATATTTATATTTGAGTCTATAATTCAAGTTTTCAATTAAAAAAAATTTCGCACTAGATTCTTAATTAAAATTTTGTGTCGCTAAAATCAGTTTAAAAGAAGATTTTTCACTTTTGAATTATGTATAACCAAAACATCCGCATTTACGTTTTACCCCCCTTTGGGTTATAAAATATAAATGCTATAATATATTTTCTATAAATTACTCTATTTCAAATCTTTTTAATACTGTACGATGATAAAGTATGATCCATTTAACACATTATTACTAATTAATTTTATAAAATAAACATTAATAAAAAAACATTAGACCATAAAATATTATGTATACGTTAATTTCAAGCATGTGCTTAATAAATTTTTTAAATAAAAGTTTAAATTTAATTTGAAAAATCATTAAGTAAATAAATAAAATTTAAATATGCTAACATATAAAATATTATTTTTCTTTTACGTTGAAAGAATTTGTATAATTAACACTCTTAAATGAGAAACATTAAAAAAATAAATCAAATTTTATACTGAAAACATAAAAAAAATGAATTTGTAATAAATTATTTTCTTAAATATTTTTAATCTTATTATCAGGTAGCAATAATATTCATGCTCAAAATACAGTGGAAAGATTTGAATTTTCTTAATTACAATTTATATTTTCTTGATTTTACATGGAATTTACAGAATTTCAATTTTAATTTTTCAGATTTTGATGATATATTAGTTCAAAATTGGTATTTTTCGTTACGTTTGTCATATATCTTTGATTTAGATATTAACACACAAAAAATTATTGGCTAAAAATTTTCAATTAAATGTATTGATCAACAAAATTTAAATGAGTCAATCAATGTTTTGATTAAAATTTTTGTTATTTTTTGTTACAAATTTTCAACATACCAAATTTTTTTTCCGCTTTAATTTATTTGAATAGATTAATTCAAAAATATACAAAATAATCGGGCTTTACTTTTTTTATTGATGGCAACATATTGGAAAGCAAAAAAGATGAATTTTTTGATAATTTTGTCATAAGCTTATAATTCATTTGTTAAATCAATCATTATTTTGATTGACTTTAAATAAAAAATTGATCAAATTTTTGATCAAAATCGAAAAAATGTTTGATTGAAAAAATTTTCAATCAATCACCTACAATTTGATGATTGATATAACAATTTTTTTAATTGGAGGAATTTCAATCAAAAAATTGATTGAATCCGCGTTTTTGTTGATTGAAATTCGTTTCAAATTTTTTCTGTGAATATCTGAGTCTACCCGGGAAACACGGGCATTTCACCATTTTGTTTGGAACATGAATTTTTCCTCACTGTAAATGTATAAAATTTCGAAAATAGTGTTTTTTATTTCTTTTTTACTCGGGCATAAATATAATTTCTTATGTTGTGTTTTCATTGTAAAGGTATTTTTTAAAGAAAAATATTCTCTTGTTAATCAAGCGTTAAATAATATAATTTACTATAAACATATTATTTATTAATTGCGGGGGCGTATTGTAATTTTTAAGAATCTAGAAAACTATATATTGCAGAATTTTTTGTTTTATATTTATGAATGAAACATGAAATGATACAATTTGTTCATTTTGAATGAAAATGCTTAACTTTTTAATTACAAAGTAAGTTTCTTAGACATTTGTGCGTATACTAAAAATATACGATTCTGAGACGTTTTTCGGTTAAAAAAGTGTTTAGATTTTGAGATAATTTTCGATAACAAATCTCAGACCTATTGAGATATAATAATATAATTTACTGAAAAGTTTTAAAAGAAGAACGGTTTTCGAGATATTGCCAACTTTTGAAATTTTCGTCTTTTTAAAAAAGTAATTTTATTTAAATTAAAATAAAATGGATTTCATTGTTTTTGGTTTTAAATTAAAGGTAGTTTAGTTATCTATCAATTCTTTATACAAAATTTTTCAATCTGATTATCGTGTTTGAAGTTATTTATCGATATTCGACAATTTTACTTAAATTTTAACGAAATTTGGGGAAAAAAGTAAATTCTATTGTAAATTTTAGAAATAAAAAATATTTAAAAATGTATTTCTCTCTTCACAGATCAAGTCTGATCTATTACGAAGAAACTAAGTTGGTTTTTAAGAAAATCCGTTAAAAATTGTATAAGTTAGAATTTTTGAGTTATTTGAGTAAAAATGGGAAATTCAGTTTTTGTACATTTTTAGTTTATTGAGTGTAACACCAGTTTACAGATATTGAAATATTGTTCGATTCACGATATTTGACATTTATTTTCCTTGTAAAATCGCGCGCTGAGTCCGAAAATTAAGTCAAAAAGTTAAAAAGTAGAAAAGTTTTTAAGATATTGCCAAATTCCACATTTATAAAAGTGGTTTTACATAAACAAAAATATCTCCGGACGAAATCGGAGGATTTGATTTGTTTTTACTTTTAAATTAAAGCTTAATAAATACTTTATCAATTCTCTATAAAATGTTTTTAAATCTGATAATCACCTTAGAATATATTAATCGATATATCGACAATTTTACTTTAATTTAAACGAAATTTAGAAAAAAAAATAAAATCTATTGTAAATTTAACATACACTCAAAATAAGTTCTCTGTCCAATCAGCAGAAAAATCTGCTGAAAATACACCCATTTTGAGCCATATGAGAAATCTGCTGATTTTAGCAGACACGGTTTGCTAAATATCTGTCATAAGAGGTGAATAAATATAACAAGAAAAAAAAAAAAAAAACATACGCCGCCAGCCAGCATCGAACTCGCCACCTTCCGATTTGAAAGTACACTTCTTAACCACTTCGCTACGGAAGCTTATACTTTTATCTGGCGTTTTAGTTATTAAACATGTGTGTTGTTCGGCAGCAGAGAAATCTGATTTTAGCAGAAATATCTGCTGATTTCAGCAGAAAAATCTGCTGATTTTAGCAGAACAATCTGCGGATTTGAGCAGAATAATCTGCTGATTTCAGCAGAATAATCTGCTGATTTCTGCTGATTTCAGCAGAGCTGATTTCAGCAGAACAATCTGTTCTGCTTTTTTTTATATAAAAAAAATTTCTTGAAAAAATAATGAAATTCAGCAAACAAAATCAGTATAAACATAGTCAAATGTCTGTTATTTTCTTAAACTGAATGACAGAGATTTAAGTAAAAATATCCTTCTCAGCAGAACAATCTGCTAAAAGATTGTTAATTCAAATTGAAAGTCGTTTTACAGATTTGTTGACAGAGTTTTTCTTTTGAGTGTAGTTACAAATTTTTAAAATTTAATTTTTGTATGTAAATTTCAATACTGATTTATTGCGAAGAAAATAAAAGGACTTTAAATAAAATCCGTCAAAAATTGTAAAAGTTACATGCATTTGAACAAAAAAAAGCCTAAATTCAGTTTTATACAAAAACAGTTGTATTTTAAACCAAACTTCAAAGAGGTTTATGCGGAAAGGGGAGACCGCCATTCTTCATAGTTTTTGATGCCCTATACCACCTGCATAGGGCCGATTTGATATAATCAAAAAATGTTCAAAAATTATATCCCTAGTGTATACGGTCTTTGTATGTGTTCAAAAGTTGAATGCATTTAAGTGGAATACCTGTGTAATGCGTTTTGTCTGCAATGCGTGAACCGATTTTGTTTCTGTAAGTTTCCCACGAAAGGGGATGTCAATACCAAGAGTTTTATGTATAAATATACGATCTTTGTGTATTTCTTCATGAGTAGGGATGAGATTTACATGCAAATGCATGTTTTTTGTCGAAAGTCTGAAAACGATATCGATCAATTATCTTTCCGAATCAAGAAATTTGCGTTAAAATGGCATCGATTTGTGTTTGCATATTTTGGTAAAAATGCATATTTTTGCATATTTTGTTTTTTAATGCATATTTTTGCATATTTTGTTTTTTAATGCATATTTGTGCGTATTTCCAACTTTTAAGTGCATATTTTGGCATAAATTAGCAATTAGCATTCCTAATTTCTAAAAAAATCTTGCTTAAATAAAGTTTTAAATGTTACTATTTAACACGGTTTTTTTAAAGAAATTTTTCCCTATGAAAACAAGATTTTTATTGCACACATTTTATTTTTTAGTGCATATTTTTAGGGTTTTTGGTGCATATTTTGAATTTTTTTTACCGCATATTTTAAGCGCATATTTTCGATTTTTTAGTGCATGAAAATCTCATCCCTATTCATGAGTTATATGCATTTAAGTGCACTAAATAGACAAAAAGTTGCATTGGGTTTTTTGTAATGCGTGTTCTCTGAAATGCGTTAACCAATTTTATTTTTGCAAATTTCCCATGAAAGGTGACGTCAGTGCTATGTTTTCTACGTGTATACGGTCTTTGTATGTGTATTGGTTCATGAGTTACAAGCATTTTAGTGCACATACCTGTACGTTTTCATAAGTGGTGTATAAAGGGAAATATTTGGAAGGTTACTTTAAGAGGGTGAAATAAGGTAAACAATTGAACAGTTCATGCGAATAAGGACGAATAGACCATTTGAATAATTTTACAAATGACGATAAAAACACAGTAAACAGTTAAAAACTAATATTTTTTCTACTTTTTTGCATAATGCATTAATCCATTAATGCAAAAAAGTTCACAAAAAAGTAATTTTTAACCGTTTCCTGTGTTTTTATCGTCATTTGTAAAATTATACAAATGGTCTATTCGTCCTTATTCGCATGAACTGTTCAATTGTACTTTAGTACTTTTCGGAGTTCGATTTTCGAACTTGAAATTTTAATTCAAAGGGGCAAAAAAGGGGGTAAACAGAGAAATCGGGTACTATTTTATAACTATTGAACTAAAAACCCCAGAATTAAAAAAATTAACATAATTACCATCCAAGAGAAAGAAATTTTTTGAAATTTAAAAAAGGGGGTACCTAATCATTTGCACTACAAAGTGTGCATGGGGTTCGCTAGTTTACTATAAATTAAAAAAAAATCAATAAAATTCAGTAAAATCTTATTCTTAAAAAAAAAATTTAAAATTTCAGAAAATTGGGAAAATTTAGAAATAATTAAAACAATTCAAATAGTTTCAGTTAAATTAAGAAACCCAAGTTCGAGTGTTAAACTCGGCTATTCCGAATCTTGCGTTTTTGGGAGGACACTTGGAAACTTGGGGACACTTCGCCACTTCCGGATAAATCATGTCGTGGGTCAAAATCTCTGTAAACTAGTGTTATATATGGCTTAATTTCAAATTATTATTTCAAATTAATATTATTTATGAAAAATTGGAATGGAATAGTTTTTTAAATATTTATACTTACTTTTTTATAATTATTAATTACTATTTGTTAATTTTATATTTTTTTTATATATATTTACAGGGCGCCATATCTCAGCAGCTTCTACATTGTATAGTAAAACTTTGTTTCATGACTATTATGTGTTTGTTATCTTTTTTCTTTATCTTTTAATTAGAAGATCGTATTACTAAAATCTTAACATTTATAAATGTAAGTAATTTAAATTTGAAACTAAATTTTTTCTGTTGTTTTTTGTTTAGATTTTATAAAAAAAAAAATATTAAATAATTATATTCATAAATTATATGAGTGTTATTTAGTCATAGAGAGTGATATAAAGGAACTAAATAAGGGTAATCAGAAGTGCTAGAAGAACTTATTAAAAAAAAAGTTGTAATTCAGAAGTCACAAGTTCAATATCAATTTATAAATAACAGATTTATATACAGAGTTCCCGATGATGTACTTAAGAAAAATTAAATAATGGTAATCTTAAGTCAAAAACTCAGTTAAAATACAGAAACAATTGGGGACAAAATAATTATTAAAGCCAGAGTAAAAAATTTTATATATAATTATATATAATTTGATAAAATTATATACAGATATATAAAATTATATATAGATATATAAAATTATAAATACAGGTTAAATGAAAAAAAATGTATAAAATTAGATGAAATTATATATAATTTGATAAAAATTACATATAATTTAATAAAATTATATATAATTTAATAAAATTAAATATAATTTGATAAAATTACGTATATCCAGGATTTGATGGATATAATTTTTATAAAATTAGATCAAAAATTGTTTATAATTTGATAAAATTTTATCAAATTGGATGTAATTGGGTCTAATTTTATAAAATTATATCCACCAAATCCTGGATATAATTATATATAATTTTTTTACCAAACTAAATATAATTTTATCTAATTTTTTTCAATTTTTGGAAAATGTTAACCGGTATATAATTTTATACAATTATATATAATTTTTTATATAATTTTATAAAATTATATATAATTATATAAAATTATATATAATTATATATAAACTATTTTTACTCGGGAAGTTTTAAAATTCACATAACTTTTTTTAAAAACTATAGTTTTTTTAATTTAAATGGTCAAAAATAAATAATTTAAATTTTTAAATTCTTATTTGAAAAAAAAAACATTAATATAACGTACGATTGATATCACAGTGCAACAACCAAAATCAGAATTAAATGAAACCAAAAGCAAATAAAAGTTGACATTTTCTATAACAAACCCCTCAAGGACTTTTTTTAGTTTAGTGCGAGATTTTTTTGCACGCATTTGAAGCTGGTGAGCTATTTTTATAATTATAATTACTTGGAAAGTGTATAAGAAGCGTATGCTTAATTTTGTAATTGCCTTTAAATAACAATCACACGCAATGGTGCACAGTGGCTTATTTTTAATAATTCAACCAATCAACTGAACCTATTGCAGCGAAATTCATACCAGTTATAGCTAACGTAATTTCGGACTTAAGTTTTGGGCGCTGGACCCCACATGTCTAATAATGGCATCACCAGGGGCCCCTAAAGTAGGACTTATTTAGTATACAAAAACTTTTAATGCTTTAAAATCACAAACTTCAAATGCGTGTAAAAAAATTCGCACTAATTTAAAAAAAAAAAAACTTGTGTTATGGAAAATGTCAGCTTTCATTTGCTTTTGGTGTCATCCAATTCCGATTTGGAAAGTTTGATTTGGTATCACTGTGTATTTAATAACACTCTCACCTACACTGCGATTACCCTTACTAATTTGTAAAAAAAAATGTTCTAAAACTTGTAACTAGTTTAGGTATAATAATAATTAACCACCCTTCGTCTATAAAAATATTTATGTACATTTCAAGATATTGCAATTTAATAACTTGTATTAATATATTCCTCAGCTGTGTCCATATTAATTTTAAATTTATATTTATATATAATAATAAAATATTTATTCATAAATGAATTACTTAAATCAAAAAATACTTAATTTTAATAAAAAAAAAAAAAATAACTGTCAATGTAATTGATGTAATTTGTATCTCTAATCTAAGTAAAATGTCTATATTGTACAAAAATAATCTCTAAACACACCCAATATGGGTTTAAATAAAAATGTACTTGAAAAAGCAAATAAATAGTTTTTGAAAATGAAGTGGTTTAGTTACTTAACCGATTTCCATGATATTTTCATGATTGTGGCAACCCTTGAAAGAATTTAAAAAATTAATTTTGTCAAATAAAAAAAGTCTTAAAATCGTTTTATCTCCAAAACTACTAGACCGATTTACAAAATTTTAGCGTCAATGTGTCGAGCGTGAAATTCTAAATAAAATAGCTATTAAAAAATAACAAAAATCCAAAAAAAATATTTTGGTCAAAAAAAAAAGATGGATTGGATTTTTTCCCTACTTATTTGTTATCTATTTTATGTAGAATTTCACGCTCGACACATTGATGCTAAATTTTTGTAAATCGGTCCAGTAGTTTCGGAGATATAACGATTTTTTTTTGATTTGAGAAAAATTAAAATATCGAATTCTCTCAAGGGTTGCCACAGTTTAGTTTTTCGTCAATAACTCAGGAAATATTGGCCCTATTTGGGTCGGAGACCTATACGTCCCAACTTTTTATGCACTTTCAGAATATGTAACCCAAATTTTTAGCCCGTAAAAAAATATTTTTCGACAAACTTGGCAACCCAAGTCAGTGAAAAAATATGCTAAAATCCCTATAACTGATGACATAAATATATTTTTAAAAGTGTTGTATCTCGGACAATATTGAACCGAAATGATTCAAATTGATCTTAAATGAAAACTAGCAGATTAGAGATGTTATTTTGTTAAAAAAAATGTAAACATCGCTAAGGTATTTACTTAGATATATCAATTTAAAGAAAAATATCTGGCAGCACTGGTAAATGAATGTCTGGCAACTCTGACGTTAGAAGCTTAAATATCCCTCAAAGCATGCTCTACAAATCTATGAAAGAATTTTTGAGATCGGTCCAATAGTTTCTGAGATATAACGATTTAAAGAATTAAAAAACGTAGATAAGCCTCTTTTTATCGAGGGTGTAAAGATATTGTTTAAAGCGTTATATTTCAGAAACTATTGTACCGAAATGACTCTAATTGGTCTTAAATGAAAGCTAGAAGCTTATAGATGTTATTTAATAAAAAATATGTAGACATTGCTTAAGTAGTTACTGAGATATAGCAGTTGTAAAGAAAAGATCTGGCAGCACTGGTAATTAAACTGTCTGGCAACTCTGGTGAAAAAAATTTTAAGATTCCTTAAACTTCGCTCTATAAGCTCATGTAAACATTTTTGAAATCGGTCCAATAGCTTCTGAAATATAACGATTTTAACATTTTTTAGATATGAAATACCCCTTGCTAGTCGATTCTGCGCGCCTGGTGTTTTACAAAAGTTTTTGAAAAATTTTTAATTTTTTTTCGGCTCAACTTATTTTTACAGATATTTTTAAAAATGTTGTATTTCGGAGACTATCGCACCGATTTTAAAGCTTCTTTGATGAGATTAAAGAGGAAATCTTAAGGAATCTTAAAATTTTGTTCACCAGAGTTGCCAGACTAAAATTATCAGTGCTGCCATTTCATTTATTTGAAGTTGCTGTAAATTGATAACTTCTTAACCGAATTCATCGAACGACAGCAAATTAAAGCTACAAGTTATAGCTTTCGTTTCGTACCAATTTTAAAATAATCAGATAAGTAGTTTCCGAGATATAGCGATTTGAAAATTCGAAACCATACAAAAGCCCTTACAGGCTGATGACATAAATATATTTTTAAAAGTGTTATATCTCGGAAACTATTGCTCCAAAATGAATAAAATTGGTCTCAAATGAAAGCTAGAAGATTATAGATGTTATTTTATTAAACAAATTTTAACAACACTAAAGTAGTTACTTAGATATTCAAGTTTTAAAGAAAACATCTGGCAGCACTGGTAAATAAATATCTGGCAACCCTGACATTAAAAGCTCAAATATTTTTCAAAGCATGCTCTACAAATCTATGAAAGAATTTTTGAGATCGGTCCAATAGTTTCTGAGATATTACGATTTAAAGAATTAAAAAACGTAGAAAGCCTCTTTTTATCGAGGGTGTAAAGATATTGTTTAAAGCGTTATATTTCACAAACTAGTGTACCGAAATGACTGTAATTGGTCTTAAATGAAAGCTAGAAGCTTATAGATGTTATTTAATAAAAAATATGTAGATATTGCTTAAGTAGTTACTGAGATATAGCAGTTGTAAAGAAAAGATCTGGCAGCACTGGTAATTAAACTGTCTGGCAACTCTGGTGAAAAAAATTTTAAGATTCCTTAAACTTCACTCTATAAGCTCATGTAAAAATTTTTGAAATCGGTCCAATAGTTTCTGAAATATAACGATTTTAACATTTTTAAAACATGAAATACTCCTTGCTAGTCGATTCTGCGCGCCTGGTGTTTTACAAAAATTTTTGAAAAATTTTTCATTTTTTTTCGGCTCAACTTATTTTTACAGATATTTTTAAAAATGTTGTATTTCAGAGACTATCGCACCGATTTTAAAGCTTCTTGGATGAGATTGAAGAGGAAATCTTAAGGAATCTGAAAATTTTGTTCACCAGAGTTGCCAGATTAAAATTATCAGTGCTGCCAGATAATTTATTTAAAGTTGTTGTAAATTGATAACCACTAAACCGAATTCATCGAAAACGACAGCAAATTAAAACTACAAGTTATAGCTTTCGTTTCGTACCAATTTTGAAATAATCGGATTAGTAGTTTCCGAGATATAGCGATTTGAAAATTCGAAACCATACAAAAGCCCTTACAGGCTGATGACATAAATATATTTTTAAAGTGTTATATCTCGGAAACTATTGCTCCAAAATGAATAAAATTGGTCTCAAATGAAAGCTAGAAGATTATAGATGTTATTTTATTAAACAAATTTTAACAACACTAAAGTAGTTACTTAGATATTCAAGTTTTAAAGAAAACATCTGGCAGCACTGGTAAATAAATATCTGGCAACCCTGACATTAAAAGCTCAAATATTTTTCAAAGCATGCTCTACAAATTCATGAAAGAATTTTTAAAATCGGTCTAATAGTTTCTGAGATATAGCAATTTTAAGGATTAAAAAATGTAGAAAAGCCTCTTCGTTCCAAGAATGTAAAGATATTTTTTAAAGCGTTATATCTCGGACACTATTGAACCGAAATAATTCCAATTGATCTTAAATGAAAGCTAGAAGATTAAAGATGTTATTTTGTAAAAAATGGAAACATCGCTAAAGTATTTACTCAGATATATCAATTTAAAGAAAAATATCTGGCAGCACTGGTAAATGAATGTCTGGCAACTCTGTCATTAAAAACTTAAATATTCCTCAAAGCATGCTCTTCAAATCTATGAAAGAATTTTTGAGATCGGTACAATAGATTCTGAGTTATAACGATTTAAAGAATTAAAAAACGTAGAAAAGCCTCTTTTTATCGAGGATGTAAAGATATTGTTTAAAGCGTTATATTTCAGAAACTATTGTACTGAAATGACTCCAATTGGTCTTAAATGAAAGCTAGAAGCTTATAGATGTTATTTAATAAAAAATATGTAGACATTGCTTAAGTAGTTACTGAGATATAGCAGTTTTAAAGGAAAGATCTGGCAGCACTGGCAATTAAAATGTCTGGCAACTCTGGTGAACAAAATTTTAAGATTCCTTAAACTTCGCTCTATAAGCTCATGTAAACGTTTTTGAAATCGGTCCAATAGTTTCTGAAATATAACGATTTTAACATTTTTTAGATATGAAATACCCCTTGCTAGTCGATTCTGCGCGCCTGGTGTTTCACAAAATTTTTTGAAAAATTTCAAATTTTTTTTCGGCTCAACTTATTTTTTTACAGATATTTTTAAAAATGTTGTATTTCGGAGACTATTGCACCGATTTTAAAGCTTCTTGGATGAGATTGAAGAGGAAATCTTAAGGAATCTGAAAATTTTATTCACCAGAGTTGCCAGACTAAAATTATCAGTGTTGCCAGATAATTTATTTAAAGTTGCTGTAATTTGATAAGCACTTAACCGAATTCATCGAAAACGACAGCAAATTAAAGCTACAAGTTATAGCTTTCGTTTCGTGCCAATTTTGAAATAATCGGATAAGTAGTTTCCGAGATATAGCGATTTGAAAATTAGAAACCATTCAAAAGCCCTTACAGGCTAATGACATAAATATATTTTTAAAAGTGTTATATCTCGGAAACTATTGCTCCAAAATGAATAAAATTGGTCTTAAATGAAAGATAAAAGATTATAGATGTAATTTTATTAAACAAATTCAAACCACACAAAAGCAGTTACTTAGATATTCGAGTTTAAAAGAAAACATCTGGCAGCACTGGTAAATAAATATCTGGCAACCCTGACATTAAAAGCTCAAATATTTCTCAAAGCATGTTCTACAAATCCATGAAAGAATTTTTGAGATCGGTCCAATAGTTTCTGAGATATAACGATTTAAAGAATTAAAAAATGTAGAAAAGCCTCTTCTTTCCAAAAATGTAAAGATATTTTTTAAAGCGTTATATCTCGGGCAGTATTGAACCGACATGACTCCAATTGGTCTTAAACAAAAGCTAGAAGATTGGAGATGTCATTTTGTTAAAAAAAAATGTAAACATCGCTAAAGAAGTTGCTCAGATATATCAATTTAAAGAAAAAGATCTGGCAGCACTGGTAATTAAATGTGTGGCAACTCTGACGCCTAACGCTTAAATATTCTTCAACTCATGCTCTACAAATCTATGAAAGAATTTTTTAGATCGGTCCAATAGTTCCTGAGATATAACGATTTAAAGAATTAAAAAACGTAGAAAAGCCTCTTCTTATCGAGGGCGTAAGGAAATTGTTTATAGCGTTATATCTCAGAAACTATTGTACCGAAATGACTTCAATTGGTCTTAAATGAAAGCTAGAAGATTATAGATGTTATTCAAAAAAAAATTGTAAACATTGCTTAAGTATTTACTGAGATATAGCAGTTTTAAAGGAAAGATCTGGCAGCACTGGCAATTAAACTGTCTGGCAACTCTGGTGAAAAAATTTTAAGATTCCTTAAACTTCGCTCTATAAGCTCATGTAAACATTTTTGAAATCGGTCCAATAGTTTCTGAAATATAACGATTTTAACATTTTTTAGATATGAAATACCCCTTGCTAGTCGATTCTGCGCGCCTGGTGTTTTACAAAAATTTTTGAAAATTTTTTAATTTTTTTTCGGCTCAACTTATTTTTACAGATATTTTTAAAAATGTTGTATTTCGGAGACTATCGCACCGATTTTAAAGCTTCTTTGATGAGATTAAAGAGGAAATCTTAAGGAATCTTAAAATTTTGTTCACCAGAGTTGCCAGACTAAAATTATCAGTGCTGCCATTTCATTTATTTGAAGTTGCTGTAAATTGATAACTTCTTAACCGAATTCATCAAAAACGACAGCAAATTAAAGCCACAAATTATAGCTTTCATTTCGTACCAATTTTGAAATAATCGGATTAGTAGTTTTCGAGATATAGTGATTTGAAAATTCGAAACCATACAAAAGCCCGTACAGGCTGATGATATAAATATATTTTTAAAAATGTTATATCTCGTAAACTATTGCTCCAAAATGAATAAAATTGGTCTCAAATGAAAGCTAGAAGATTATAGATGTTATTTTATTAAACAAATTTCAACAACACTGAAGTAGTTACTTAGATATTCGAGTTTTAAAGAAAACATCTGGCAGCACTGGTAAATAAATATCTGGCAACCCTGACATTAAAAGCTCAAATATTTCTCAAAGCATGCTCTACAAATCCATGAAAGAATTTTTAAAATCGGTCTAATATTTTCTGAGATATAGCGATTTTAAGGATTAAAAAACGTAGAAAAGCCTCTTCTTACCAAGAATGTAAAGATATTTTTTAAAGCGTTATATATCGGACACTATTGAACCGAAATGATTCCAATTGATATTAAATGAAAGCTAGAAGACTAAAAATTTTATTTTGTTAAAAAAATGGAAACATTGCTAAAGTATTTACTTGGATATATCAATTTAAAGAAAAAGATCTGGCAGCACTGGTAAATGAATGTCTGGCAACTCTGACGTCAAAAGCTTAAATATTCCTCAAAGCATGCTCTACAAATCTATGAACGAATTTTTGAGATCGGTCCAATAGTTTCTGAGATATAACGATTTTAAGGATTAAAAAACGTATAAAAGCCTCTTCTTATCGAGGGAGTAAGGAAATTTGTTTAAAGCGTTACATTTCAGAAACTATTGTACCGAAATGACTCCAATTGGGCTTAAATGAAAACTAGAAGCTTATAGATGTTATTTTATAAAAAATATGTGTACATTGCTTAAGTAGTTACTAGGATATAGCAGTTTTAAAGGAAAGATCTGGCAGCACTGGCAATTAAACTGTCTGGCAACTCTGGTGAAAAAAATTTTAAGATTCCTTAAACTTCGCTCTATAAGCTCATGTAGACATTTTTGAAATCGGTCCAATAGTTTCTGAAATATAACGATTTTAACATTTTTTAGATATCAAATACCCCTTGCTGGTCGATTCTGCGCGCCTGGTGTTTCACAAAAATTTTTGAAAAATTTCAAATTTTTTTTCGGCTCAACTTATTTTTACAGATATTTTTAAAAATGTTGTATTTCTGAGAATATCCGATTTTAAAACTTCTTGGATGAGTTTGAAGAGGAAATCTTAAGGAATCTTAAAATTTTTTTCACCAGAGTTGCCAGACAGTTTAATTGCCAGTGCTGCCAGATCTTTCCTTTAAAACTGCTATATCCTAGTAACTACTTAAGCAATGTACACATATTTTTTATAAAATAACATCTATAAGCTTCTAGTTTTCATTTAAGCCCAATTGGAGTCATTTCGGTACAATAGTTTCTGAAATGTAACGCTTTAAACAAATTTCCTTACTCCCTCGATAAGAAGAGGCTTTTATACGTTTTTTAATCCTTAAAATCGTTATATCTCAGAAACTATTGGACCGATCTCAAAAATTCGTTCATAGATTTGTAGAGCATGCTTTGAGGAATATTTAAGCTTTTGACGTCAGAGTTGCCAGACATTCATTTACCAGTGCTGCCAGATCTTTTTCTTTAAATTGATATATCCAAGTAAATACTTTAGCAATGTTTCCATTTTTTTAACAAAATAAAATTTTTAGTCTTCTAGCTTTCATTTAATATCAATTGGAATCATTTCGGTTCAATAGTGTCCGATATATAACGCTTTAAAAAATATCTTTACATTCTTGGTAAGAAGAGGCTTTTCTACGTTTTTTAATCCTTAAAATCGCTATATCTCAGAAAATATTAGACCGATTTTAAAAATTCTTTCATGGATTTGTAGAGCATGCTTTGAGAAATATTTGAGCTTTTAATGTCAGGGTTGCCAGATATTTATTTACCAGTGCTGCCAGATGTTTTCTTTAAAACTCGAATATCTAAGTAACTACTTCAGTGTTGTTGAAATTTGTTTAATAAAATAACATCTATAATCTTCTAGCTTTCATTTGAGACCAATTTTATTCATTTTGGAGCAATAGTTTACGAGATATAACATTTTTAAAAATATATTTATATCATCAGCCTGTACGGGCTTTTGTATGGTTTCGAATTTTCAAATCACTATATCTCGAAAACTACTAATCCGATTATTTCAAAATTGGTACGAAATGAAAGCTATAATTTGTGGCTTTAATTTGCTGTCGTTTTTGATGAATTCGGTTAAGAAGTTATCAATTTACAGCAACTTCAAATAAATGAAATGGCAGCACTGATAATTTTAGTCTGGCAACTCTGGTGAACAAAATTTTAAGATTCCTTAAGATTTCCTCTTTAATCTCATCAAAGAAGCTTTAAAATCGGTGCGATAGTCTCCGAAATACAACATTTTTAAAAATATCTGTAAAAATAAGTTGAGCCGAAAAAAAATTAAAAAATTTTCAAAATTTTTTGTAAAACACCAGGCGCGCAGAATCGACTAGCAAGGGGTATTTCATATCTAAAAAATGTTAAAATCGTTATATTTCAGAAACTATTGGACCGATTTCAAAAATGTTTACATGAGCTTATAGAGCGAAGTTTAAGGAATCTTAAAATTTTTTCACCAGAGTTGCCAGACAGTTTAATTGCCAGTGCTGCCAGATCTTTCTTTTAAAACTGCTATATCTCAGTAAATACTTAAGCAATGTTTACAATTTTTTTTTTAATAACATCTATAATCTTCTGGCTTTCATTTAAGACCAATTGAAGTCATTTCGGTACAATAGTTTCTGAGATATAACGCTATAAACAATTTCCTTACGCCCTCGATAAGAAGAGGCTTTTCTACGTTTTTTAATTCTTTAAATCGTTATATCTCAGGAACTATTGGACCGATCTAAAAAATTCTTTCATAGATTTGTAGAGCATGAGTTGAAGAATATTTAAGCGTTAGGCGTCAGAGTTGCCACACATTTATTTACCAGTGCTGCCAGATATTTTTCTTTAAATTGATATATCTGAGCAACTTCTTTAGCGATGTTTACATTTTTTTTTAACAAAATGACATCTCCAATCTTCTAGCTTTTGTTTAAGACCAATTGGAGTCATGTCGGTTCAATACTGCCCGAGATATAACGCTTTAAAAAATATCTTTACATTTTTGGAAAGAAGAGGCTTTTCTACATTTTTTAATTCTTTAAATCGTTATATCTCAGAAACTATTGGACCGATCTCAAAAATTCTTTCATGGATTTGTAGAACATGCTTTGAGAAATATTTGAGTATTAATGTCAGGGTTGCCAGATATTTATTTACCAGTGCTGCCAGATGTTTTCTTTTAAACTCGAATATCTAAGTAACTACTTTTGTGTGGTTGGAATTTGTTTAAAAAAATTACATCTATAATCTTTTATCTTTCATTTAAGACCAATTTTATTCATTTTGGAGCAATAGTTTCCGAGATATAACACTTTTAAAAATATATTTATGTCATTAGCCTGTAAGGGCTTTTGAATGGTTTCAAATTTTCAAATCGCTATATCTCGGAAACTACTTATCCGATTATTTCAAAATTGGTACGAAACGAAAGCTATAACTTGTAGTTTTAATTTGCTGTCGTTTTCGACGAATTCGGTTTAGTGGTTATCAATTTACAACAACTTTAAATAAATTATCTGGCAGCACTGATAATTTTAATCTGGCAACTCTGGTGAACAAAATTTTCAGATTCCTTAAGATTTCCTCTTCAATCTCATCCAAGTAGCTTTAAAATCGGTGCGATAGTCTCTGAAATACAACATTTTTAAAAATATCTGTAAAAATACAAGTTGAGCCGAAAAAAAATTTGAAATTTTTCAAAAATTTTTGTGAAACACCAGGCGCGCAGAATCGGCTAGCAAGGGGTATTTCATGTTTTAAAAATGTTAAAATCGTTATATTTCAGAAACTATTGGACCGATCTCAAAAATTTTTACATGAGCTTATAGAGTGAAGTTTGAGGAATCTTAAAAAATTTTTCACCAGAGTTGCCAGACGGTTTAATTACCAGTGCTGCCAGATCTTTTCTTTACAACTGCTATATCTCAGTAACTACTTAAGCAATGTCTACATATTTTTTATTAAATAACATCTATAAGCTTCTAGCTTTCATTTAAGACCAATTAGAATCATTTCGGTACAATAGTTTCTGAAATATAACGCTTTAAACAATATCTTTACACCCTCGATAAAAAGAGGCTTTTCTACGTTTTTTAATTCTTTAAATCGTTATATCTCAGAAACTATTGGACCGATCTAAAAAATTCTTTCATAGATTTGTAGTGCATGAGTTGAAGAATATTTAAGCGTTAGGCGTCAGAGTTGCCACACATTTATTTACCAGTGCTGCCAGATCTTTTTCTTTAAATTGTTATATCTGAGTAACTTCTTTAGCGATGTTTACATTTTTTTTAACAAAATGACATCTCCAATCTTCTAGCTTTTGTTTAAGACCAATTGGATATCAAATACCCCTTTAGACATCAAATACCCCTTGCTAGTCGATTCTGCGCGCCTGGTGTTTCACAAAAATTTTTGAAAAATTTCAAATTTTTTTTCGGCTCAACTTATTTTTACAGATATTTTTAAAAATGTTGTATTTCTGAGACTATCGCGCCGATTTTAAAACTTCTTGGATGAGTTTGAAGAGGAAATCTTAAGGAATCTTAAAATTTTGTTCACCAGAGTTGCCAGACTAAAATTATCAGTGCTATAACTCCAAAACTACTGGACCGATTTACAAAATTTTAGCGTCAATGTGTCGAGCGTGAAATTCTAAATTATATAGCTACTAAAAATTAACAAAAATCAAAAAAAAAATGTTTGGCAAAAAAAAAACGATGGATTAACCACTGCTTTTTTTGTCAAAAAACTTTTGAATTTTTTTCCTACTTATTTGGTATCTATTTTATGTAGAATTTCACGCTCGACACATTGATGCTAAATTTTTGTAAATCCGTCCAGTAGTTTCGGAGATATAACGATTTTAAGATTTTTTTGATTTCAGAAAAATTTAAATTTCGAATTCTCTCAAGGGTTGCCACAATTTGGTTTTTCGTCAATAGCTCGGGAAATATTGGCCCGATTTGGGTTCGAGACATATACGCCCCAACTTTTTATGCTCTTTCGGAATATGTAACCCAAATTTTTACTCCGTAAAAAAAGATTTGTCGACCAAATTGGCAACCCTAGTCAGTGCGTAAGAAAAAATTGGTGAAATCGCTATAACTCCAAAACTACTGGACCGATTTACAAAATTTTAGCGTCAATGTGTCGAGCGTGAAATTCTAAATTATAAAGCTATTAAAAAATAACAAAAATCAAAAAAAAAAAAAAATTTTTGGCCAAAAAAAAACGATGGACTAACCACTGCTTTTTTTGTCAAAAAAATTTTGGATTTTTTTCCTACTTATTTGGTATCTATTTTATGAAGAATTTCACGCTCGACACATTGATGCTAAATTTTTGTAAATCCGTCAAGTAGTTTCGGAGATATAACGATTTTGAGATTTTTTTGATTTCAGAAAAATTAAAATTTCGAATTCTCTCAAGGGTTGCCACAATTTAAGTTTTCGTCAATAACTCGGGAAATATTGACCCGAATTGGCTCGGAGACCTATACGTACCAACTTTTTATGCTCTTTCAGAATATGTAACCCAAATTTTTACTCCGTAAAAAAAGATTTTTCGACAAAATTGGCAACCCTAGTCAGTGCGTAAGAAAAAATTGGTAAAATCGCTATAACTCCAAAACTACTGGACCGATTTACAAAATTTTAGCGTCAATGTGTCGAGCGTGAAATTCTAAATAAAATAGCTATTAAAAAATAACAAAAATAAAAAAAAAAAACTTTTTTTGGCCAAAAAAAAATGACCACTGCTTTTTTTGTTGAAAAACATTTCGATTTTTTTCTACTTATTTGATATCTATTTTATGTAGAATTTCACGCTCGACACATTGATGCTAAATTATGTTTTTCTTAAACAAATTTTTTAAAGTTTTACGCAACAAATCTTTACGAACGCGTGGATTTAAAGTGCCGAAAAATCCTGAAAATTTTTAAAAAATCCCGCGAACCACGGGATTCAAAATATTAATCCTGGATACCGAAATCGAGATCACGGGATTCAAAATATTAATCCTGGGATACCGAAATCGAGATCCCGAAAACTTTTCTTTAATACCGAGATTCACAAAAACCAGGAGAGTGACTTCAATAGAAGACATTTAGTTACAGATTAACATTTTTTTTTTAATTTTACCTATGAGATTTAGTTCGATGTAGAAACTACAAAAAAAAATATTGCCAGTTCTTCAAAGTTGCCAAACTTTACATCTCCAGAGTTGATCGATTGCCACTGTTACTAAAAAGTGGATAAAATAATACACAATATATTACAGTTTTTTTTTTCATTTTAGTCATATAAAAATATATTTATGTATGATGTTTTTGTATTTATGTAAAAAATAATTACAAAAGTTTAAAGTTTCATAGGGGAAGAACAAAAAAAAAATATACCAACGAAAAAAAAGTACAAAATAATAATGACCTGGTTGGATTGAGATTGCATGATTAATAAGAAAATAAATATATAATTAAACAAAAAAAATACTTTTGGTATAGAAAAATTAAAAAAAAAAATAAATTATAAAACGAAATTTTGAAAAATTGATTTGGTATTGGTTAATATTTTTTAAACTTAAGTGTAATTATTGCATTCTTTGTAAAAAAAAAAAAGATTTAACTTATCTAACTACAAATTTGGTTTAAAGATTAACAAAAATATGGCAAAATCTGTTTTTGGAAAGAATGATGAGTATGACTTGAATATCAAATATAAAACAAATTTGGTAAAAAAGTTAAAAATCCTAAAATTACATAAAAGAATGATTAAACTTAAATTTTAGCCTTAACAAAACAACTTTTACTAAAACCTCTAGTTTTAGTTACGTCTTTTTATCTTAATCATTAAACACTAAACATTACTAAAACTAATATAAACAATACACTTACAATTATATAAAATTTTGTTCGCAAGATTGATTAAAGGCTTGTTCGTCCCTTGGACAAAGCCTTATTGAGAGTATTAATACAAGATAAAACGTCTTCATAGTCTTGTGACCAATCACGAAGACTACGTTCGAGAGTGTGTAGGCGAGCAGAACCCAGACGTAAACCACCACATTTAACAGCAGCCATACAACTACAGGTTAAAAGTTTAAAACATTGTTTTCTAATAGTATTATGAGTAGCATTATCCCAATTGGGTGTAGCGCGCACACAAGACCAAGCCATAAACACATAATCGATCAGAGCATCCCAATGGCCAGAATCATGCAATTGCTTTGAATGTTGTGTGATTAAACGCTTAAATTCATTAAGGTGTAGAGAAGCCCGAGTATAGGCCGTACTATCTGTTTTCTTACATAAACGGGATGTGGGTAGAGATTTAAAGATCATACGTTTTGCATGAAGGAGCTCCTGCTCCATAAATCTGCAAAAAAAAATAATGTTTAAAGTTTTAAGACAAAATTTTTATTCAGAAAATGTGTCTGAATCTGAGAACTTTTCTATATAGGAAAATGCATTTCCGTTTTAACCATAAGGGCCCGATCTAAGGGGGCCCGAAGTGCCTATAAATTCGCTCATATGAAAGTGGAGCAAATTTTTTTTAAATTAGTTTTTAAAATAAATTCCACGTTTTCTTACAGAAAAATCCTCAGAATCTAAAAAATTTTTCGAATACATCTGAGACTTTTTCTAAAGGAGGAATTTGTCCTGTATCAAAAGTCTCAAATTCATAGAAATTTTTCTACATAAAAAGTTTCAGATTGTAAAATATTTTTCGTACTGAAAAAATTTCAGATTTTAAGATATTAAAAGTCTAAAATTCATACAAGTTTTGCAAAATAAAAATTCTCAGAATTTGAGGCACATATCGTATGCAAAGTCTAAGATTCTGAGACATTTTTCCTTTAGAAAAAGTTTCTAATTTTGAGACCTTGTTTTGTATAGAAAAAGTCTCAGATTCTAAGACAATTATACTGCCCTGCTAAGAAAGAAAGTAATAACTCCATTTTATAAGTTTTGAGATATTAAGCTTTTAAGTTTTTTATCTTTCGCGCCTTAAAATTAAATATTTTTGAAAATTTTCAAAAATGATTTAAAAATACATTATTTTATTCAATTTTATTAACTTAACAAACAGGCAAAATTTTGATGATAAAGTAGAGAAAATGGACTTTTTTTCCTAGTAAAGGCACCCAAAAAATCTAACGAAAACCAAATCGTTTGTGATGGGATCAGTGAAGGACGTCGAGAGCAACTTCCCATCGCGATAAATATGCTAAATGTTTTATTTATTTAACAAAAATACAAAAAAAAAACATATAAAAAGTGAATTTTTTCAGAGGTTGGTTTAGTTCTTCAAGGGGAAACTTTTTTCCCCCTGACCCGATTTTGCCTATTCACGAACGTAACCTGCCTATGAACATGAGACATATTTGTGCCAAACTTCAGGAGTCTAGCTTGTTTATTTAGGACTGCTTTGTGTTATCACAGATAGACGGACGGACTGACACACGGATATTCATAGAATGTCTTAGAATCGATCATGGATCAATCTGAGAATTTTTCTATATATATGTAGAAAAATATAGAAAAATTCTCAGATTCTAAGACATTTTTCCTATATAGAAAAATTTCTCAGAATCTGAGAAATGTCTCAGAATCTGAGAATTTTTCTATATAGGAAAAATGTCTTAGAATCTGAGAATTTTTCTATATTTTTCTACATCTACGAGAATCCGAGAATTTGTCTTTTCTCAGATTCTGAGACATTTCTCAGATTCTAAGAAATTTTTCCTGTATAGAAAAATGTCTCAGAATCTGAGAAATTTTTCTATATAGAAAAAATGTCTCAGAATCTGAGAATTTTTCTATATAGGAAAAATGTCTCAGAATCTGACAATTTTTCTATATAGGAAAAATGTCTCAGAATCTGACAATTTTTCTATATAGGAAAAATGTCTCAGAATCTGACAATTTTTCTATATAGGAAAAATGTCTCAGAATCTGACAATTTTTCTATATAGGAACAATGATTCAGAATCCGAGAATTTGTCTATATAGAAAAAATATCTTAAAATCTGAAAATTTTTCAATATAAGAAAAATGTCTTAGAATCTATATAAAAAAAATCAGAATCTGACAATTTTTCTATATAGGAAAAATATATCTAAGAATTTTTCTATATAGGAAAAATTTCTCAGAATCTGAGAATTTTTCTATGTTGCAAAAGTGTCTCAGAATCTAAGAGTTTTCTTTGTAGAAAAAATTTTGCAAAATCTGAGAATGATGAAGAAAAATGTCCTGGATTGAGAATTTTCCTAAATTTAAATTTGAGCAATATCTTTTGTAAATAAAAAAAACTTGTACTTACTCAATATCTGGTGTTGGCAATTGAGCCCTTAGTTCGGCTTCTGCTTTAGCATCACCAGCAACTAATTTGCCCACAATTATTTCTATTAATTGCTGTTGTGATAATCCTTGCAACAATGTAGCTAAAGGTAATTCTCCATTTAATTGAGCTATAGGTTTTTCATCATCACCCAATTTTAGTTTTTTAGCAAATGGTGTTCCTGGCCACAATTGTTGTTTAGCACTATGTTTAGTGGGTGAATTTATGCCACCACCACCACCGAAACACATTGTCATAGGTTCTGGTGGCGTACTACCCATTGTTAAACGTTTTCTTGGTGAACTTCTTAATATCATATTTGTACTTAAAGGCATTTTTGTGGGTGTCCTTTGAAAAGGATTACGCATGGGAGAATTGGTAGATGCGGCCTGTTCTGGTGTCCAATCCATTAAGGGACGTCGTCTTCCGCGCTGTCGTATAACCAATTCATCCGGAGAGGGTACTAAACTTTCATAATTCTGAGCTGCTACATTGGTTGTATTGTCCATAAGGGTTGAGGAAAATATGGAAGCGGCTATTGGATCATCCGGTCGATTAGTATTTGTGGGAGTGGTGGCCATACGCAAGGCCTCTAAACGATCAGCTAATGCAATTCTGGTATTTTGTGGTGTACTCATTTTATGTTTCCTTAATCCTTAATAATTTTCTGCCTTCTGTTGCGAAATTGTTTTGTTTGTTAATCTGTGCGGGATTTTTTTTTTTGAGTATCTAATACTGCGTCATTTAACTTCTTGATGTAATTTCTAACATGCAGCTTGCAGCTGGTACAGTTTTCTTTGTCCTGTATGCGTTATATTGTCATATAGAAAGGATATTGAATTCCTGCAGGAATAAATTCAAAATTCAATCTAATCTCAATTACAATTATTTGTTTACATTTTTGTAAATGCTTGCATGTTAAAAAGAAACAACTAGTTTTTCAAAAATAAACAAAAATATTTAAAATCAAAAACAACAAAATATTAGTTGTTTCTTTCTAACATATATGAAAGCATTAAGGATATAATGACACGAAAGGGATGGAATATTGTTTTTTCCGCCAATTTTTTTTTGTAAAGGGTTGCCAGCCCTTTATTTTTTAATGAAAAGGTGGGGAGTTTTGTTATTTTCAATATTGGCAACCGAAACAAATTTCGGTATTTGAGTTGAATTGGTTAAGGGCTCGTTACTCAATTGGTAACGCAACGAAAGTAGCAGTAATAAATCAGCTGTTCGTTTTTGTTATATGACAATACATTAAAAGATTACTGAACGACGTAACATCTTAGGTGAAAATCTAATGAATTTTGATTGTCACGTAAGAAAAATATAGCGATTACTTGTTACTTGATCACTTTACCAGTTGACTAACGAGCCCTTCACAGTTATATCGATTCCGAAACCACAGACTAGGCACTTATGACAGGTGTCAAAAAACTTGTTTTGAGCCATGTGGTTTATTTTTCATTTTGTTCTAATTTCTTTGTTAGAAAGAGAAAAAAAACTAATATGAGACAATAATTACAATTGAATTATGTATTAGTTCTGCCGCGACATAATAAAAATCACTTGACGTGCAGCGCCTTTGCCACCAAAAATGCTGCCGTCGAAAATGTTCCATCGGCTTTTTTCTCTGATCACCTGCCGCTAAATATTTTTTGTACAGCCGCTGCTAAAATGTATATATCGACCTTGTTATCTGGCACCGTATACAGAAACTAATACTATGGCAACCCTTGTCAAAAGTGATGCCAAGTTTTATACACAAGTTACAAACACGTTTACCAACACTGTTCACCAGCTGCTCAGCAGTGAATCAAGCCGACCGGTTCAAAATCGGCTGCGCCCAGCCGCCGGAAAATTTGTAACTTATTTTTGCGCCGCCGACGTTCAAAAAACAAATTTTAAGCCGCCCATTCACTTGCAATAAAATTGCTCAACTTAAAAAAAAATTATTTTACAATATTATTGTCGTTTTACCCTACACAGCAAATAAAATTGCTCAATACTTAAACCCAATATATTGTACAAGATATAAACATAAACATAATAAAAGTTGTACAATATAGACAACACACTGATAAAATATATTGCAGTATTCTTGTTTGTACAATAAATATCAAAAGTGTTTTGATATTCTCCAATATATTGCACAACCGTAAATATTACATACACACAAGCGATATTATTGTACAATTTGAAAAGTTGAACAATAATATTGCAAGTGAATGGGCCCAGACCTTCGAAATTTTAATTCACCATTCAATTTCTCAAATTAAAAATTTTAATTAATGAATTAATTCATGCTTGAATTAATTCTTTGAATTAAATTTGAATTATATAAAAAAAGAATTAATTCATTTTGAGAATAATTCAATTTTAATTCAAAGAATTAATTCAAGAATGAATTAATTCTTTTTGAATTAATTCTTTTTTCATTTTTTGAATTAATTCTTTTTTTGAATTAATTATTTTTTTTGGTTTAATTCTTTTTTTGAATTAATTCTTTTTTTGATTTAATTCTTTTTTTGAATTAATTCTTTTTTAATTCATTTTTCACGGGATTCGGGGAAAAAAGAAAAAAAACTTTTGTTTTCTCATGCAAACATTTTGGTTTATAACAGTCTTTATAATTGCCCATAATATGCTATGCTATGCCCATAAGCTAAAAAATGCTGCTTTTGCGACGTTGATAAAATTACAAAAAAAAGTGTTGTTGTTTGGTTGATTTAGTTCTTACTACTTTCGCACAAGCATATACAATGTATATTATACATATATGTATGCTATGCCCATAAGTTAAAAAATGCTGCTATAGCGACGTTGAATCATTTACAAAAAAAATGTTGTTGTTTAGTTGATTTTTTTCTTGCTACTTTCGCACAAGCATAAATTTTATAGTATGTGTGTGCTTTCCAAAAAATGAATTAAAAAGAATTAAATCAAAAAAAGAATTAATTCAAAAAAAGAATTAAACCAAAAAAAAGAATTAATTCAAAAAAAGAATTAAACCAAAAAAAGAATTAAACCAAAAAAAAAAGAATTAATTCAAAAAAAGAATTAATTCAAAAAATGAAAAAAGAATTAATTCAAAAAGAATTAATTCATGCTTGAATTAATTCTTTGAATTAAAATTGAATTATTCACAAAATGAATTAATTCTTTTCTTATATAATTCAAATTTAATTCAAAGAATTAATTCAAGCATGAATTAATTCATTAATTAAAAAATTAATGAAAAATAATGTGAATTAATTCACAAATTGAATTAATTCTTCAAAGGTCTGAATGGGCAGCTTTACAACAAAACTAGAACAAAAAAGTTCAGCCGACACTGAGCCGCCGCCAAGCAAAATTGGTCGAGCCGCCGCCGCCGAAAATTTTGGGTCGGCTTGATTGACTGCTGCTCAGTCTTTTACTAATCCCGAGAAAAAAATTTCTTTTATTATCGAAAAGTCACCGAATTAACGATTAGATTACAAATTAAACGTAAATTATCACAAAATCATATTAAAAAAAATTGTAAATCATGGATAAACTTAACCAGATAGTTAAGGCCTATGAAAAATGGGTGGCTAAAAATCCCGAAACAGTATGTGATGTTGAAACGACCGCAAAATGGGTGTCTTATTTTATAGCAGGTTGGTTAGAAAATAGAGAAATTTTTGTATTTACTAAATCGTATAATTTCTTATAGGACGAATTTCGGATTCCGCGGTTGTAACAGAATTAATATATTCTTTATCCAATTTATTGGTTTTATATAACGATCGTATTATAGCCAAAAATAAGAAGGAAACGACTGGTGAAATTGAACCGGCCTCAAGTGGTTTTTGTTACCGTCTAAAGGTCATGTTAACTACACTAGAATATTGTGAAGTTTTTATAGAAATTTCCGCAAAAAGAGTGTTCGGCAATAAAGGCAAATGGATATTTATAGCCGGTCTGCAATGTTTAAAGGCCGCTGGAAGATTTTTCATATTAAAACATTCCACTGAACAAATTATAACCTCACCTTCTTTACCGGCCCTTAATAGGAGATCATTAAACAAAAATAAAGCAGCACAGGGACAGACTCCAAACAAATCTTCTTTAGATGAACATAATTTTACATTCAGATTAAAGAGATCTGGTCGGGTAGTACGCAAAGTTGAAGGAGCTCCACCCTTGCAATATCGCTCATTTAAAATTGAAGAAGAAGTTGTATCTATGCAAAAATCCCAAGTGCCCAAAATACTATTGCAGGCTGAATATCTCTATATAGCAAAACCTTTGCTACATTTAGCTTCTATGGGTGTCTTTGGTGAGAAATCATGGAAACAGTATGCTATGTCTTTAGCATTAGATTTAGCCAGCATAAATATGTATCGTAAAAATCGTCACCTCATGTCGAAACAGCAACAGCTAATCTTATCTCATCGTTGTGTTAATCTATTGTTATATCTCATGCGTACTCCATTCTATGAGAAATTTACTCAATCACGCTTGGAAACTATATTGGGCTTTATAGCTAATCACGTACCCTTTGTCAAAATGGTGGCGGGACCTTTACGTGAATACATTCCACATTGGCAGTCCACATATTTCTACTTGTGGTCTACTTAATTTAAATTAACCAGCGTTTAATTTTTACACTTAATTTTTACATTTAAGTTTATAATTATAGTTTTTAGTTTCATCTAAAGTTAGATTTGTTTTTAAATATCGATTTTCTTGGTTTTCGGTGTTTAATTCTGGGCCAAAGATGTTTTTTTACTATTCTCTTAAGATAAATATTTTTAACTTTTATCAAAAAAATAAATATATATTTTTTTATATAAAATACAAACAATTCGAAGTTTTTTACATACTGATTAGAATTTTTCTCTTTTTACTCAATTTAAAAAGCTACAAAATTTTTTACGATATTTGTTTAAAATTTAATAAATATTTCTTTTAAAAATAAAAGATATTTTTATAAATGATGTGAAATTTTCCGAATTTTTTAAACTAAAAAAAAAAAATTAATTTTTTGTAAAAGTTAAAGAAAATATTTTTTTTTAATTTAACCAAATTTAAGTTATATTGTAATACAAATATATTTTTGTAAAGGAATAATTAAAATATAAACTCATAAGAATGATAAATATATTTCATATAAATAAAAATCTAATATGTTAAGGAAATAGTTTGTTTAATGGTATGAACGAAAATTTAAGGACACCTCGAAAATTTTAGTACATTCAACATAACCTAAAAATACAAAATACTGGTTGCTGGCTGCTGGTTGACATATGGGAACAAAATTGAACACCAAAAAAACGCGATTTTTTTTGGGGAAATTTTTTTTCTCAAAAGTATTTTTATACCCTCCACTTAGTGATAGAGGGTATATATAAGTTTGTCATTCCGTTTGTAACTCATCGAAATATCGATCTGGGACCCCATAAAGTATATATATTCATAATGCCCGATCGATTTTAAGACATTCTAGCGATGTCCGTCTGTCTGTGGAAAATGCTGTCACGGACAAAATATTGCACAGAGATGACTGAAACTTAACATATTTATTGGAAGTTCTCCCGAGAAGTTTGGTATTGCATTTGAGCGATATCGGTTCAGCGGTTCAAAAGTTATGAACGAAAATGTAAGCACACCTGAAAAATTTCAGTACATTCAACATAACCTAAAAATACAAAATGCTTTAATTCGGCTTCTGGTTGACATATGTGAACATAGTTGAACACCAAATGGTATTTAAACAAGTACGAACATATTTTTTGACAAAAAAATACAAAAATCGCGGAATTTTTTTACCAAAATTTTTTTTCGCGGAAATTTTTTTTTCAAAAAATTTTTTTTTTTTTCAAAACTAATTTCCTTTTAAATAAAGTTTTTTGCAATAATCTTTTTGAAATTGTGGAGGGTATCACTACATTCGGCAAGGCCGAATTTAACTTTTTTACTTGTTTTATATAAAGTTTCTTTTTTACATTATGGAGGGTATTAATTAGAGATGGGCGCGTGAGTGATTTTTGACTCACACTCACTCACGCTCACGACAGGAATTTTTTAATCACGCACACTCACTCAAAGAATGAAATTCTTTTCGAATGAATTCTCAAAAAATTCATTCAATTTTCATAGTCGATTTCATAAATCAACATTGAATGCAGTCCTTGGAATTCATTCGATTGTTTGGAAAAAAATGAATGCATTCGATTTCTTGTTCATTCAATTTAGAAAAATCGAATGCATTCGATTTTTTTTCATTCCACTGCAAATGCAATCGATTTTTTAAATAGATAGACCAAAACGGAGCCAAATTTTGGTCCATAGTATCGCCGACTTTCGTTACATACGATGACCCTAATGGGCTCTAATTTTGAATCCAAAAAAATTGGTGTTCCCCAAAATTTTAAAAATGCACATGCCTAAACGACAAACTGAGTCGCGAGAAAGAAATCGAATGCATTCGATATTTATAAATCGAATGCGTCTAAAGTGAATTCATTCAATTCGCTAAAATGTGATTGGGGAATGCAATCACTAAATTTTCATTCAGAATGCCAAATCGAATTAAGGAATGAAATCCTTCGAAGCTCTGCTCAGGAGCATATTTTTTCTACTCACACTCACTCACAATCACGTGAGTAAATTTAAAATAACTCACACTTACATGCACTCACACAAGCTTCACTCACACTCACGAAACTCTTATTTATACAAAAAAAAAATTTCAAAAACTATAATTTCAAAAAAATCTTTCAAAATTTTTAGCAAAATTTAAAGTTAAGCCAAATTTTAAAATTTTTTTGTTGCTTTTTTTTGTAAGAAAGGAAGGGGCATGTCACAGACTCAATTTCGTTCGGAATTGGAATAAGTGGTTCACTCCGTAAAACGAAAAGCAAATATTTTTTCGGAATGAAACCACTTTTATGCAATTCAATTCCACTTTGATTTTTGAAAGTGATTTCATTCCGAAAAAAATAAATTGTGTTTTGTGTTTTACGAGTAAACCACTTTTTTCAAATCCGAACGGAATTGAGTCTGTGACATGCTCCGAAATATAAAGAGAAAATAAATCACGCAAACTCACGCAAAAATCTTACTCACGCAATCTTTTTGTCCACTCACACTCACTCACAATCACGTGAGTAAAATTGAATTCAGTCTCTAGTATTAATACATTCGACAAGGCCGAATTTGTTTTTTTTTTTTAAATTGTTTTTTTTTTAAATTAAATTGTAAAAAGAAAAGATTAGTTAATACACTTACAATTTACTTATTTTAATCAACAGTTTCTTGGATGTCTTGAAAAATTTTGCAGATAGCACTTTTCGAGTTAGGTTAGTAAGGATGACGCCAATCCAAAGAACAAAAGGTTCTGACATCCATAGAGGCTGCGGTTTGACCCATTGATTCCTGCTACTGTTCTCCCTATTTCTCTATCTAATTTTGTCTTAAAAAGAATTTCTATGTTTTACACTCGACAGTTTAATAAATGACATTAGTAGCCAAGGCGTTATGCCTCGTAGGTCCCGCAGAACCTGAAAAAACATAAGAAATATTTAAATCTTCTAAATGATAAAGCTGGGCATTCACGTAAGAAATAAAAACTGTCCTCGACAGATTCATTGCACCATCAGGCAGTGTCGTTTGACAATACCTCCATTCTTACCATGTGTTTTACGAGTTTTTTATGACCCGTGATAAGGTTTATTACCGCTCTTAGCTGTCTTCTTTTTATGTCCAGAAGAATTTTTTTGTAAACTTGCGATTTTTGTCCCATAAGATTTTTGCCTGCATGCTATAACTTGAAGTCGTCCATATATTGATCTATTTATGTTTATCCATTTATATGATACACATTAAAACCTATAACGATCACACTGTTTTTTTTTATTACTAAAATCGAGGTTTAATTTGCGTTAAAAAACTTAATTAATTTTTCAACTTTAACACTCTGTAACTATTACGGATAAAGAGGTCTAATCCTTAAACATTGCAGAAATATGGTTCAATGTCTTGTCCACCCAACTGCATTTGTAGTTTTCCTAAGTTTCAAAAATTATCATTTATGTCAGTTTCAATGATCTAAAATTTAAAAAGATTTTATGATATATAATATACTTGATATTACAATTTTTATTTCATTCGTAAACTTTTTTTTTTTAAGGAATTCAATTACAAATTAACTGTGTAACTAAAATATGTTTATTTTAATTCTATGATAATTATAATCGTATACAAAAATATATATATATTTAGAAGCACTTTTATTATTTTTCTTATCGTTTAATAATGTTAATAAGATTAAAAGGGCTTCACAAAATTCCTAAACTATTTATATTAATCTTAAGGCTTTTTTTATATGCACAATAAAAAAATAAATTAATAAAATTTTCGAAATTCTACTAATTTTTAATGCATAAACTTTTTACAAAAATTTAAATTTTAAAAATTAAATACTTATTTCTATTATTTATGTTTAGTTTGCAAATATTAATATGTACAAGACTCTAAAAAAAAAATAATGATGAGTTTATGTTTCAAGCTACATAGCAACTAGAGCGGAAGAAAATATTTTAGAAAGGGGAAAAGAAACCGTTAAAATTATATTTGATGTTACTTGTTTAGAGCTGAGAGTTTTATAAAGTCAATTTAAAATTGGTGATTTTTAGTTTCTTGGCAGTTTACCATTCCATATAGACATTTAAAAAAAACCCAAGGCCTCTTCAATAAAAAGGTTCCAATAACGGTTCCAAATCTAAATATTTCTGTAAAAATAACTCTGTTATTGTTTCCATTTCTACCGCATCATCACTTTCCATTAAAGGCTATTTAGATGTTGTTGTTTTATTACCTCCACTACCATAATTAAGATTATTGTTGTTATAAAGGTACGGTATAATATGAGGTTCTATTTCTAAAAATTGTTTAAGTATAGAACTCATAACAAATTCAGTCGATACAATGGGACATTTTGGATTACCAAAACGTGTTAGATCCACACATAAATGCATATCATTAGGACAGGTGACTATAATATATGATTCCGGAGACTGACTATGTGTTTCAGCTATGGCCTGCGATGTACGCCGCTTCTCTTCTACCTTGCCTCCCGACGACTCAATCATACGCACGATCTCCGAACGTGCTGGAAAGACATCCGGCGTTACAAAGAAATAACGTCCTGCAAAAAGCATTGAACGTGTTGTAGATTGTAGAACAGTATCTAAATGAAATTTAAGATTTTCATCTACTGGTATGTATTGGATCTTATAAGATTCGGGTGATAAAAATTTGCCTGCTTTAGCACTTTCAACAAGCCATTGAGATTTTAACACATAATCAACGTGACAAACGGCTTGTATCAATTTGCAGGTACGACTTTCGCGTGTCATTACCAAATACGTAGCATCTACAGGACTGTCTACGACAATGCCACCCAAAGATCTAAGGAATTAATTTTTTTTAGAAAAATATGTATAACTAAATAATAAATATGTTACACTTACAATACAGCCTTTTTAAGTGATTCTGGATCAGCAACTTGTGAGAATAAAACTTTTGGAGGTTTAGCCGTTTGTGGATATTCCAAACATACTATTGTTTCTGGTATTTCTTCTTGATATGGAGAGATTTTTTGTCGTTTCGCCTTTTCATAATAAGGATCAGCCAAGTATCTTTTAACCCGTTCATGAGCTTCTTGTGTTAAATTAATGGGAGCCTTCCAAGCAGCTGCAACATAAGGAAATATTATTTTAATACATATATTTTTATAATGGATAAAAAAAAAAAAAACTTATTTTTTTTTCTCAAAATTTGTGCCACTGTACACTTTGTAGTACAATTGCTTAGATTCTCCTTTTAACTTAAAAACTTTAGAATATGTTCTCCAGGAATTTAATTCTGCTGAAGTATTCTACATGTTGAGTTTTGAAATTCTAGGGTAGAAATAAAGCCATAGGCAATAAGGTAATATGGCCTTATTTCCCAATGAGTTGAAAAATAAGGTCATATGGCCTTATTACCAACCACTGTTGGAAATAAAGCCCTATATGGTTTTGTTTCTCATTTGAAAATTTTTAAAAATGTTCTTTATTCTTTTGCGTAGAGTCTGGGGGATCTTGTCCACAGGCGTCTAAAGGGTGGAGTTTTTAATCCCTAAGATCCTGCTACCCAAAAAAAAAATTATTTAGCTAAACTAATGTATGGAGTTTGTAATTCTTAAGCCCGGCCGAAGGCCGGCTACGCATCACCGTATTACCAACACGGCTCAATCGTGTTGGTAGTAAGGCCATATGGCCTCATTTTCCAATGAATTGAGAAAAAAGGCCATATGGCCTTATTGCATATTGCTTTATTTCACCCCATTTTGAACTAACATTAAAAAAAAAAAACATTTCATTCTTTCTTGTTCCACTTAATTTCGTTCCCTTCCATTTAGTTCTCCGTTTTATTCAAATTCATTCCCTATTCCATCTCATTTTGTTTAATGTGGGTTTCATTCCTTTCCTTATAACATGAGTTATACACCATTTCCAATTTTAATTCAGAAAATACAAATTATATTTCAAAAATTTCCAATTATATTTCAGAAATTTCCAATTATATTTCAAAAATTTCCAATTATATTTCAAAAATTTCCAATTATATTTCAGAAATTTCCATTTATATTTCAAAAATTTCCAATTATAATTCAAAAATTTCTAAATATAATTCAAAAATTTCCAATTATAATTCATAAATTTCCATTTATAATTCAAAAAATTCCAATTATATTTCAAAAATTTCCATTTATATTTCAGAAATTTCCATTTATATTTCAAAACTTTCCATTTATATTTCAGAAATTTCCATTTATATTTCAGAATTTTCCATTTATATTTCAGAAATTTCCATTTATAATTCAGAAATTTCCAATTGCATTTCAGAAATTTCCATTTGTATTTCAAAATTTTCTAAATGCTTTTCAGAAAATTCCATTTGTATTTCAAAAATTTCCATTTGTATTTTTAAATTTTCCAAATGCTTTTCAGAAAATTCCATTTATATTTCAAAAATTTCCAATTATATTTCAAAATTTTCCAATTGTATTTCAAAAATTTCCATTTGTATTTCAAAATTTTCCAAATGCTTTTCAGAAAATTCTATTTGTATTTCAAAAATTTCCATTTGTATTTCAAAATTTTCCAAATGCTTTTCAGAAAATTCCAATTGTAATTCAAAAGTTTCAAGTATTTCAAAATTTTCCATTTATATTTAAGAAAATACAAATTGTATTTCAAAAACTTTCTAATTAATTTAAAAAAATTGTAAGTGTAGTTCCCTACACTTGGTAGTTATTATAAGTTTATTATAATTCATGATAAATTATCAAAACTTGCAGAAAATCTTAGTCTTCCTTTGTGGAGGATTGTGGAGGATAATGATAAATTTTAAAAAATACAACAAAACCGATAAGTATTAAGAAAACCCTTTATTTGTGCTCCCTTCGAGCCCTTATGAACCGATTTGCTTGAAACTTAAATATATATAAAAGAGACGATTTTAATATTGGGGTGTCTCGGCTTTTCGGCCATCAGTGTTTCAAAATTTCGTTGATGTAGACGATCCATATTGTTTCGTAAGATGCCAACAAAATTTTTAAACACAAATATGGACGAAAAGCTGAGACGCCACAATTGTCTCTTTTATATATATTTGAAGTTTCAGGCAAATCGGTTTATAAGGGTTAGAATACTTCCCTTGTAAGATACGTTTATGGACATATGAATACTTTTGTAGATGCATTTTCATTATTTCTGGTAAGTTAAGAAAAATGTTAACCACTTTCTTTTGAAAATTATTGATGGTATATAGGGTTCCGTATAGTCTGATAGTTTCTATAATATTTGTGTCATAAAAACTACACTTACAATTTCCTTAATAAAATTATATAGTTTTTGAAATACAATTTGTATTTTCTTAAATATAAATGGAAAATTTTGAAATATAAATGGAAACTTTTGAATTACAATTGGAATTTTCTGAAAAGCATTTGGAAAATTTTGAAATATAAATAGAAATTTTTGAAATACAATTGGAATTTTCTAAAAAGCATTTGGAAACTTTTGAAATACAAATGGAAATTTTTGAAATACAAATGGAATTTTCTGAAAAGCATTTGGAAAATTTTGAAATACAAATGGAAATTTTTGAAATACAATTGGAAAATTTTGAAATATAATTGGAAATTTTTGAAATATAAATGGAATTTTCTGAAAAGCATTTGGAAAATTTTGAAATACAAATGGAAATTTTTGAAATACAAATGGAATTTTCTGAAAAGCATTTAGAAAATTTTGAAATACAAATGGAAATTTCTGAAATACAATTGGAAATTTCTGAATTATAAATGGAAATTTCTGAAATATAAATGGAAAATTCTGAAATATAAATGGAAATTTCTGAAATATAAATGGAAAGTTTTAAAATATAAATGGAAATTTCTGAAATATAAATGGAAATTTTTGAAATATAATTGGAATTTTTTGAATTATAAATGGAAATTTATGAATTATAATAGGAAATTTTTGAATTATATTTAGAAATTTTTGAATTATAATTGGAAATTTTTGAAATATAAATGGAAATTTCTGAAATATAATTGGAAATTTTTGAAATATAATTGGAAATTTTTGAAATATAATTGGAAATTTCTGAAATATAATTGGAAATTTTTGAAATATAATTTGTATTTTCTGAATTAAAATTGGAAATGGTGTAGAAATAAAAAAAATTATTAATCTCAAAAGATATAAAAATTGTCAAATTTGTGAGATTCTGGGGTTTTTAGTTCAATAGTTCTAATTAAAAATGAAAGGTTTAAATAAATTTGTTTTAAAATCAAAACTTACCCATTAAATGCGGTACTAAACCATAATCTATACGGAATGGTGCCGTTGTTATATTATACTGTTGATATTTTTGATTATCATATTGTGACATAGAACTTAAATTTCCTATGGTAATATCACTTAACCACAGAGAATTCACCACCGGTATATTCCATTCTTTAGCAGCGTTAAACATTTCACCCTCTAATTTTTTACACACCAACACCGTGTTCAATTTGGATAGATACGAAGTATATATAGCGCCACATTCTTGTACCATTTGTTTGATACGATGTTCCTCTTCGGGTTCATAACCATTTGCAGCTATTACATGCCGTTCCAGCGGTTTCTGGTAGCCAAATTGTGATGGAAAAGGTAAATGTAATGGTTGCCAAGGAGGCAGTAATGATTTTTTCAAGCAGATATCACTTAACCAGTAAGCTGTAATGCAACGTTTAGCGTCTCTTAATGCTTGCATTACAACACCATGACGTTGGGTACGACACAGAACATGTGTTACACGCGGACAATAGTTCTTTTCAATATCACCACCGAATTGCCGTATTGTCTCCATCCAAATGGGTAATTCTTCACCATCGGTTTCTTCATACTCTTCTACAATGTGAAAAGTACAGCCCACCAGGAAAAGATCAGGAGGTAATTTAAGATTAGGATTATGACCATAAAATTGAGGCCGAGGAGGCATAGGTATTTGAGTAACTCTTCCTTGTTGTATATAACCAGCTGGAGTCATAACACCAGGACCAGCAGTTCCAGGAGCTGCTACCACTTGCTGCTGAATAGTACCACCACCGGCTGCAGCAGCTACTACCAATTGTTGTTGTACAATTTGTTGTTGCTGCTGCTGTTGTTGTGGTGGTACACCAGCGGCAATAATATTGTTAGCAGCTACAGGACCTGTTGCTGACATTTGAGTTTGTAAAATCGGTCTACGCATTTGTTGTTGCTGCTGTTGCTGTTGTTGCAAAAGTATAAGTTCCTGTTGAGTTCTAGGTACCCCCACAACCCCAGAAACAGCGGCACCAACTGGCGTAGCACCAATTTGATTGGGAGTTTGTTGTAAAGTAGCCGCATTATGCTGTTGAGTCATCATTCTTAAAGTACCGGCCGCACTAGCTTCTACAACTTGTTGTTGGGTGGGCATTGTATTAATTACACCCTGTTGAAGTTGCTGTTGTTGTTGTTGACTCATTAAAATTTGTTGTTGCGGCAGTTGTTGTTGCTGCTGCTGCGGACCACCTACTACTACTTGTGTTTGTTGAATTATTTGAGGCTGCTGTTGTGTTTGTTGATTAGGATCTTGCATTTGTACACCTTGCTGTATTATGGTCTGTTGTTGTGGAACACCACCAATCTGTGTTTGTATTTGCATAGTGTTGTTACCGGCTATTGTACCTCCCAAGCGATTATTTAACATATTGGCTAGAGCAGTTTTTGTTTTCAAATTCATTTGCTGTTGTGTTTGTTGAAGATTTGCTTGTTGTTGCTGAATTTGTTGACCATCTACTGTAGTACCTTGATTAGGCATTACAACAGTTTGTGGAGCCAAAGTTGTGATAATATTGCCAGTACCTTGTAATAAAATATGATGATTATTACTCAATACAAAATATGATTTTTCTCTGTTATTTCTTAGAATATGAAATATTTGCTGTCTCTATTAAATTTTAGCCTCCTACAATAGAATTATGGGATCAAATTAAATGATCATTTGATTTCTAGCATGCATGGAAATTTTTTATCGGCATTGAAATTGCATTGGTGTTAGTTGTAACTACCCAGGCAGAAAAATACATACGGGCCAGATCTGGCAAAGTAATTAATAAGGTAGTATTAATACTGGCTAAGTACCTTTTTTTTGGGTTTTTTGTACTTGCTAAGATGCTAAATGATAACACCATTTAGTAGTGGCAAAGTAATTGTTGAATCAAAATAAAGTAATATAAGAGTACATTGAATACAACAAATATTGGGCTTTCCCAGTACTTTCCAGAGCGTTTCCCAGTAATTTCAAAAGTAATATCCGAGATATTTTAAAATTTACTTTCCCATGCATTTTAACTAAATAATTAATTGAAAAATTTAAAATGTGTTAAATTAAATTATTTTTTATTTAATTCGTACTTACGAAATATTTTTTTTTTTTTCATTTTAAAAAAATTATATATTAATTATTCTTTTAAATAAATTATATGTTAAAGTTAAAAAATATTTTCGTTTAAATAACATTTCAAATGTTAATATAATCGAATTTGACTTAAATGGTTATGTAGTTTTATCGTATTTTTATCGTTCAGTTCGACCTCCGCATTGATTCTTTGCTGCGGATAGCCAGCGAGTTATTTTTAAAAAAACTGTGGCTTCAGTTTCACTCGGAAACTGTTTTGTGAGGAAAGCTTTAAAAATTTATTTTAATAAACTTAAATGATTAGCTTCAAAACCGACGTTCACGATGAATTTATTGATGCTCAAAATCTTGAAACAACGGATGAGGAAATTTTTTGTGAAGTTGACAGCGATGTCCTCATCTAGTACATAGGATTTTATACCTGAAACAACGGAAACTGATTTTAGCAACCTTATTAACGGCCATTTAGAGCTCAGGTTAAAGAATTGGGTTTTAAGAAATATAAAAACCCTAATTCAAAAGTCAATCGATGAACTTTTATTAGTTTTGAGAGAAGAAGGATATACGTCACTACCAAAATCCTCTAAAACATTGCTAGGAATTTCAGCTGTAAGCGGTTGGACAAAAATTATGAAAAGTTCAGATGACACTTTAGGGAAATTCCAGTATTTTGGAATAAAATAAAATCTTGTTGATATTGTGAACCCTAAACTGTATGTTGAGGCAGGTATATCGTTGATAATTCATGTGGATGGATGTCTTTAACAAATCCAAAAAAGGTTTTTGGTCTATTATGGGAAAAGTGTTTGCACCAGATTATATGAGTAAACCTTTTTTAATAGGCTTATGTTACGGAAATTCAAAACCATATTCCTCACAAGAGTTTTTGGAAGAAGTCGTTGTGGAATCCAATTTGTTAATAAATGAAGGTATAATATTTCTAAAAAAATGAATTCAAGATTAATTTTGGTTTTATTTTTAAAGGTGTAAATATAAGTGGAAAATATTTTTAACTTTAAAGTTCTAGCATTCTGTTGCGATATGCCTGCCCGTGCCTTTATTAGGTGCACTAAAAGCCATACTGGTTTTTTTCCTGTGAAAGATGCACAGTACGAGGAGAAACAGATAACAAAACTCGAGTTTTTAAAGAAATTAACTGCGATGAAAGGACTTTGCAGCCATTTAAAGAAAAAATAAATTCAGAACATCATTTAACAAAGTAAAATAGCCCACTACTTGAGATTTTAAATATTGACCTAGTCAAGAATGTTGTTCTGGATGAGATGCATATGTAGCATCTCGGCATAAGCAAATATTTGCTTCAAAAGATGATTTATAAGAAATCATTTTCATTTATTTCTACAGAAAATGTTGCTGTTTTACAAAAAAACTTTTTAAATTTGTCTCAAGATATTACATCAGAGTTTCAGAGGAAGTCATTCGATTTGTATGATATAGGAAACTGGAAAGCAACACAATTCCGATTTTTTTTATTATACGGTGGAGGTATCATATTGAAAAACGTTTTAAAATCTGATCAATACAAGCATTTTTTAATTCTTTACACGGCATGCAGAATTTTATCATCAAAGAAATTGGCTACATTAAAAAATAAGTTTGCTAAGCAGATTTTAAGAACATTTGTAGAACTTATGCCAAGTGTTTACGGTTCTAATTCCCAAACAATGAACATCCACAACTTAATTCACATTGCAGACGATGTAGCTAATATGGGCGCCCCTATATCACAGTTTTCGCCATTTGATTTTGAAAACAGTCTTGGTTATTTAAAACCTATTATAAAATCCCCAACTAACCCTATTGCTCAAATCCAAAGAAAACTACATATTTTTCATTCCGATAACTCAGTTAATAATATTCCATTGCTATATCCGCTTAATAGAAATTCCAAATACTCTCTAGGAAATATAAAACAAAGCTCGGAATCAAAAGTTGTATTTTCTTTCGTAAACATTAAAGGTTTTAAAATAAAACCTATTCATCCAGATAACGTATGTTTACTCGACAATGAAAACGTTATTATCGTTACTGAAATTTTTAGTAGAAAGCAGTCTAAATACAAAAGTGATGATATATTTTTGAAAGGCAATATTTTCACTGAATGTAGCGATTTTTTTCAATTTCCACTACCATCAAGAGAAATAGGACTCTACAATGTTAATAAATTAGATAAAAATAACATTGAAATCAGTATCAATATAGTAGAATCAAAATGTATTCTTACTAAATTTTATAATGACACCATTGCAATTGCTTTATTACATAATTAAGAGTTTTTTTAAATGTTAAAATTTAGTAAAATTATTAAAAAAAAAATATTTCAAATTAATAATATAAACCGCCTTTAGTTTGGCAAAAAAGTGTTAGCAAAGTAATTAGTTCGGTAAAACCAAGTACTTTACTAAAAAGAGCTTGGTATACAAAAAAAAGTTGCTTTCCCAGTACTTTTTTTTTTGGAACGGTTGGCAATTTCTGGCTGGGTAATGTCAATGCCAAAAAAAACATTAGCTTTAAAAAAGGGCATTTCAATGCCAATAAAATAAATGCTTTGAATTCCTTATTATACAATTTAAATGTGAGCTACCTAAATCCAATGGACGTAAAAATTTCAAATTGAATGTGGTTGTTTTTGTAATTTTTTACGTCTTGCACGACGCAATTTGATTCTAGTTCGAACCTTAAATGGGCATTGGCATTGATTGAAACAATGCCAATGCTAAAAAATCATTAGCATTAGTTTGAATTTAATGCCAATAAAATCGTCTAGTAATTAGTTCATTTAGTTAAAGTTCTAGTAATGCATGAAAATAGAAAGCGGGAAACCATTTGTATTTCTTACCTTGTTGTCCCTGTATAGTTTGTCCAATATGCTGCACTCCTGGCTGAGGTTGTTGTATAATAGTTTGTTGCTCTATAACTTGGCCACCAGGTCCAGTTATAACCTGAACAGTTTGTTGAGGTTTTTGACCCACCATTTGTTGCTGCTGCTGCTGTTGTTGTTGTTGCAGCTGCACTCTCAGTTGCTGTCTTTGCAATAAAATTTGTTGGTTAGGATCATTAGGATTGAAAATCTGTTGCTGTTGTACATTTTGCTGTTGAAGCTGTTGTTGCTGCTGCTGTGTAATATTTACAGGAGTACCGCCAGCAGTAGTTACCTGTTGTTGTGAGATGGGTGTCAGACCTGGAGCACGATTACCAGTTCGAACCAGTACTTGTCGTTGTTGCTGTTGCAGCCATTGCATTTGTTGTTGTTGCGTTAGGCCAGCTGGCATTTGACTTTGTACAATAATGTGTTGCGTGGTAGGACCCGCTGGTCGTGGTGCAGTACCCAAAGTACTTGCTACTACATTGGGAGCTCCTGGTCTAGGCTGATAGGCAACTTGTTGCCTCAGCATTACACGTTGTTTAGTTTGTTGTAATTTTGATATATACTCTGCTTTTTTTATGGGATCCAAGGACATAAAATGAGCATGAGTTTTATCATCTAATTGTATAAGTTGACGCTGAGGTTGCGGTGTTCCGGGTGGCAAACCCTGTTGTTGCCATTGTCCAGCTGGTCTTACGGTACGTATAAATTGTTGTTGCTGTTGGGGGATTATTTGTTGGATTTGTGGTTGTTGTCCTTGTAAAGGAGATTGCATACCAGTTACTGAATTTGGTGTTCCTGGTTGCTGCTGTTGTTGGGCGGGACTTTGGAGTGACCAATGTGGTTGTTGCTGTTGTGGAGATTCCTGTTGTAAAATAAGTTGTTGTTGACCCATCTGTTGTTGCTGAGGAGATTGTGGTGGTGGTGTTTGTTGTGTTAATTGTTGTTGTTGTATGAGTACAGTTTGTTGTAAAGGTTGTTGTTGCAATATAATCTGTTGCTGCTGCTGTTGTTGTTGAGCTTGTTGTATTTGTTGTTGCTGCTGTTGCGGATCTATTAACTGTTGTTGTTGTTGCATTTGTAATTGCTTTTGTTGTTGTACTAAAATTTGCTGTTGCTGCTGCTGCTGTTGAGAACTCTGTTGTAATATGGTTTGTTGTCCCGCCACAATTTGTTGCTGTGGTATAGCTTGTTGTATTATAATTTGTTGTTGGGGTTGTTGTTGTTGTCCCGCTTGCTGTGGTGATTGTTGCAAAATTTGTTGCTGTACAATTTGTTGTGGCTGTCCTGACTGTGCTCCAGGACCCATCACAATAGCATTATTTTGTTGTTGCTGTTGCTGCTGTTGTTGAATTTGTTGTTTTTGTTGAAATTGCAATTGTTGTTGTTGTTGTAAATATTGTAATCGCTGAGGATTATTGATAATTTGTTGATTTATAACAATTTGTTGCGGTTGTTGCATTTGTTGTTGCGGTGATAAATTTGGTTGCTGCTGTTGTTGTTGTTGCTGCTGCAATAATATTCTTTGTTGTTGCTGCTGTTGTTGAGGAGATTGCAATAAATTACCCTAGAAATAAATTTATTAAAATTGGTTATTTAATAAAAGTTATTATCTTAATAAAATCGGAAATTTCCAAATGGTACTTTTAGATTTTTTTTCCAGCTTAAGGATCTAACATTCCAAATAATTTTTTATTCAATTTTATTAACATTATTCGAGATCAAAATTGAAACAAAGTACATTTTTTCCACATTTAAAGAATCGGAAGGTTTTTTTCAACACTGCAAACTTTAGGTACCTAGGACCATTATTTCAGACAAAAAGTATCAAACAGTTTAGCCTTTTTCTTATTTAATTTGGAATTTCTTACAGGTACTTTCATCATTATATTTTTTTCGCTGAATGCTCTATTATTTCAAGAAATATAAAAATGACTAAAGTACAAATGTTTATTCTTTTTTCCTCGATTTAAATCGAGGAAAAAAGAAAAAAAGTAAAAATTTTCTTTTCCGCTGGATGGTCCTAGATTTTAAATTTCAAGTTTTAAGGGCTTCTTTTTACAAAGATAGAAAAATTACTTAAGTTAATTTTTTTATAATTATTTGACCCTCTTGGAACCAGAATTAAAAAAAAAAGTACTTACATCACATATTTACTTGTTATTGCTTTGAGAAGTTTGGTATTATATTTGAGCAATATCGGTTATACGGTTCAAAAGTTATGTAAGAACACCTCTAAAATTTTGGTACATACCACATAACCTTAAAATACAAAATGCTTTATTTCGGCTGCTGGTTGGCATATGAGAACAGAATTGATACCAAATGGTTTTTAAGCAAGTAGAAATTTTTTTTACCATTTTTTTAATAATTTTTTTTCCTACAATTTTTTTCAAATAACGGTTTTTGTAATAACCTTTTTTTACATTGAGGAGGGGTATAGGGGTATAACAAAAAATTACAAACTATCATAAAGGTATAGGCAATGTTATACTGATTACAAAAAAAACTATATCTGAGGTCATTTTGGTTCAAAATCTTCGGGACCGATTGCAATTTCTAAAACACCACAAATTTAATATTTTCATGTTTCATGGTGAGAATCTTTCCCTTTCACCGTTTTTTATCGTTTACAACAAAAAAAAAACAAGAATCAGTATGATTTTGAACATAAGAAACATGGGTTGCCCGAACAATTGAAAAACAATATTAGCGAAAACTGAAACGCGATCGGTGCCAAACCTTTTTTAACATTCGCAAAAAAGAGCACACTTTCTCACTATGACAGGTCCCTAGTATCTATACATTTCATAACTTTTTTTGTTTTTATTTTTTTTGGCGCATAATTTATATGAAAAATGTCTTTAAACAATAATGTCAATCATTGATAGCCATACCTCTAAATCCACTAATTGTTGTTGAGATTGTTGCTGCTGGCGTTGAGCATAAATGGGTGGAGGTTGTTGCTGTTTCATCAATTGATTAGGACTTTGTGCAACTTGTATAATCTGTTGCTGACCTGGTTGCTGTTGTTGCTGCTGCAATTGTTGCGGACTTTGTTGCTGCTGTTGTCCCTGCTGTGTTTGCATTTGAGTTACATTTGTTTGATTGACTATAAAGAAATTTTGATTTTGTTGATTTTGTTGTAAAATTTGTTGCTGTTGTTGTGGTGTTAGTTGATTAAATTGTTGTTGACTAATTATATATTTCGGTTTATTGGGTGTTTGTGGAGTTTGTGATTGTTGCTGTTGTCCAGCACCGGGATTTATTACTTGTTGCAATTGTCCGGCTTGCTGTTGAGGACTTTGTAATTGTTGGGTTATAATTTGTTGCTGCTGTATTTGAGGTTGTTGCTGTTGCTGCTGCTGTTGTTGTTGCTGCTGCAATTGAGCTTGTCTTTGTTGTAACATTTGTTGCTGTTGTTGTTGGGTAGGAAAACCCGGTTGCGCTGGTATAGTTTGTTGTATTATTCTAACACCTCCAGGTCCAGTAACCGTAGTAATATTAGGTTGTTGTTGTTGTTGTTGCTGTTGGGATTGTAATTGTTGCTGTTGTTGTTGTTGCAATTGTTGAGGTGACTGAGTTTGTTGTTGTAATTGAATTTGCTGTTGTTGCTGTTGTGAAGAAGGGCTAGTAAATTGTAATTGTTGTTGCTGTAACTGCTGCTGCAACTGCTGTTGTTGTTGGGGTGTAACCGTTTGTTGCTGGGTTTGTTGCTGCTGCTGTTGTTGTTGCGGTGATATAATGCCAGTTTTTTGTTGTATAAGTTGTTGTTGCTGCTGTTGTTGTTGCAGTTGTATTAATTGTTGTTTTTGTTGTTGCTGCTGTTGCTGTATAGTCATCATATGACTTTGTATAATTTGTTGTCCCTGAGCCGTGGAAGTGTTAATAACTTGCCTTTGAGAAGCATTACCACCTTGAGTCTGTACAGTTTGATTAACAGGGCTTGTTAGTAACTGTTGTTGCTGCTGTTGTTGTTGTTGCTGCTGTTGTTGTTGTTGTTGCTGTTGTTGCTGCTGCTGTTGCAATTGTTGTTGCTTCAATTGTTGTGTTCTCATTATTAATGATTCATGATTTGGACTGGGAGCAGATCGACTAAGAATTTGTGCCACTTGCACGGGATCTGTAGGATCGATTGGTTTTTGATTTGAGATCATTTTCGATTGTTGCTGTAGTTGGGGTGACGGTGGTGCTGAGGGAGATTGCCGATGCTGGGGTGATTGCTGTTGCTGCTGTTGTTGTTGTTGCTGCATTTGTTGCATTTGCAATTGCACCCTTTGTGGCTGTTGAAAAGGTTGTGGTGACATCATATGTTGGGGAGACTAAATGAAAACAATTGTTAAATTTTTATAAATAAATAAAAGGGTTAAGTTAAAAAATATAGAATAACATTTAATTTCTAAAAATTATAGACGGTTCTTTAATTCCCATACCGGGTTTATACACTCCTGTTATAGTGTTAACATCAGGAGGATTTTAAATGTCGATTTGTTTTCTTAATAGGTAATTGTTTTTCATGTGTAGAGAATATTTATTAACATCTATACCCCAGTGTGGAATCAAACCACGGATATTTTTGTCATATTCATACCAATAACAACACAGACTGGTCGTCATTACCACATTGTTAGGATATACTAAGACAAATACTCGTTTTGTGATCTATTACTGTTGTGTTTTATATATTAATTTTTTCAAATACAAATTCTATTTTTAGTAATCTCAACTTTACTATCTTTCACCGTTTTTGCCTCTTATATATTTTTTGCACGGGGTTACTAAGATGTTTTGGAATTGCAGACACAAATGAAGGAATTTGCAATTTTATTTCGTAGACGTGCATATTGGCAACTTATTTCTTCAATATTTTTTTATTGTTTTTATACCCTTCACTTAGTGGTAGACGGTTTGTAATTCATCGAAACATCGGTTTGGGATCAGTGGTCGATTCTAATGGCGTTTTCTTTTCTGAAACGAAATGTTGCACCCTTAAACAGTATCATTTGTAAAAATGTAGCCACAACCCTTTTAATGTGTTGCCAGTTTTGTGATTACCCGGCTAAAAATAAATGTGTCTGTTCATATATGCTTATATATAGATCTTTATACGATCATATATGAAATATATGGAAACATATATGTGACCATATATGCAAGAAACGATCCCATATATGTGGCCGTATATAAAATATGTCCCATATATGATATCATATATGGAAACATATATGTTATCATAAAATGTTAAATTTTAGTGCATGTGTATAAAAATATCAACCGGAATTATAAAGTAAAAGTTTTGTACGATTGAAATTATATTTTATTACCATATTTATACCTTAATACCGATTCGTATCAATAATTTAAAAAATATTGTTTCCTAGTTGCAAAATATTCTGATTAAAAGTTATTTTTACAAAGAAAATGGAAAAGGTAAGTTTTTATTAGAATTTTAAATGAATTTAGAATTTTAAAATCAATGTATAATTTTTTTCCACTTCATCGTCATAACAAGTATAAGCGTGAACTTTTTATTCCAAAACAAGATCACCCAGTCAGAAAAATACAATCGCAAAAGCGCTGTGAAAGCGCTGTGGACGGTTCTACAAGCGTTCCATATACCATCTTCAAAGCGCTTTCAGATGATCCGAATGATAACATCGATCTACGCTAGGTTTAAAGCGTTTTAAAAGCGTTTTAAAAAAGTGCTTTCAGAACGTTTTGTTTAAAGTCATGAAAGCGCTTTAAAAACCAAAAGAAAAGCACTTATAAAGAGCTTAAATACAAAAATTAAAGATATTTTCCAGCGATTGAAATAAGAAAAAACAGTACTTTAAAGGACTTCATATAAAGCTGATATTTTTTTTTATTCGTTAATTGTAGATATTTTTTTTATAAAAGTATTTTAGAAAATAAAAAAACAAAAATGTATTGATGAAATACTAATAATATTTAGATCTGAAGGCTATACATCACTTCCGAAGTGTTGCAAAACCTTACTTGGAACATCAGGCGTTAGAAGTGACAGTAAAATAATGAGGAGTATGGATGACACATTAGGAGTTTTTAAATTTTTCGGAATAAAGGAAACTCTAAATAAAATAATTCATCCCAATAATTTCACTGAACCAAAAATCGAAATTATTATTCATGTGGATGGCATGGATATATTTAACAAATCAAAAAAAGGTTTTTGGTCAGTAATGGGCAAAGTATTTTCACCATTTTACATGTCGAAACCATTTCTAATTGCGCTATTTTTTGGAAACTCGAAACCTTTTTCAGCAAATGAGGACATTTTTTTCTAGTAAAAATGATGAAGAAAATAATAATGTTAAATAAAAAAAATCAAAAGGGATAAAAGTTTCGCAAAATGCACTTCAAAACTGCATTTGCATTTAAAATGCACTTTTGAACCACCAACTTTTTCCATCTTTTTAAATGTAAAAATAGACTAACGTACTATCATTTTGCGCTTTATTTCATAAAGATACAATGAGTACTTAAAAATATATAGCTGTTCAAAGTTACACAGATTTTGCATTTTTTTTGAAAATCGCGAATAAAATCGCGAAATTTTTAAATTCTTTGGATCTGATAAATGATATCTTTAAATGGTTCCATAGCGCTTGTGTGTGCAAAATATTGGAAAACTTCAAAGACCCCTGGTCAGATTTTGTTCGGTCTCTCATGGAATTAATGATATTTAAAAGGCAACATCTTTAATGAAATAAACGATTATTTTGTCTATCTAATTCCATCAAAAGAAATAGGACTTTATAACGTTAAAAATTTACGTGAAGATGTTATTGAAGTCAATGTGCATATTGTAGAAGTTAAATGCATTATTTGTAAATTTTATAACGAAACAATTGCTATAACTCTTTTGCATAAATGATAATAATAAAACTTAAAATAGATTTACAAATTAAAAAATGTTTTATGTTTTCAAAATTTTGCGTTTTCAATGTGGTGGTAGGGAAAAATTATTTAATTTGATTTAACAAAATGTTTTTATAACAATTTGTTTAAAATTGAGTATAATCTAAAAAATACTATACTTGTATGTACTACGAAAAAAATTTAAAAACGTTTGCAAAAACTGCTTTAAAACCATTTAATTTTGAAACGAACATGTATTTTGTTAATAAAGTGCTTTCAAAACGGTTTTCGAAAACGCTCTCAAGGCGTTCGAATAAAGCGTTTTGAGAATGCTTTTTTTTTTGTTACAGTGCTTTCAGAACGCTTTTCGAAAACGCTCGTAAAGCGTTCGAAAATAACGTTTTGAGAACGTTCTTTTTTTTGTTACAGTGCTTTCAGAACGCTTTTTTTTTATAACCGTCGTCAATTTCTGCTTGGGCATATTCAAAATGAGTAATTCAAAATGAGTAAGATCATATTCAAAATGAGTAAACATATGTTGCAAATACAATAATATAAAGTGCTTTAATGTTGAAGAAAATTAAACTACGCAGCTTCGTTAATCTCGTGGAATTTTGTGGAGAGGGCATATGCATCACCATTATGTTTTCACTGCGATTGCAATACTACAAACTATTTTGAAATCCCTTAATGTCGCCATAACAAATTGGAAATGATGGATCGTATAAGCAGTTTTGAGGCCGTGTAACGTTAAGCTCACTCAACTTCGAGAAGAGGACATATTCACCACCAGAAATGTTATCACTACGATTCCAACACTATAAATTATTTTGAAATCCCTTTTTGAAGGCCGAGTTACTAGAAAATTCAACCATGCGGAGGTACGTTAAGCTCGCTTAACTTAGAGCAGAGGGCATATGCACGACCATAACGTTATTACTACGGTTCCAACACTACAAACTATTTTGAAATTGCTTAATATCGCCATAGCAAATCGAAATGAAAAGAACGATCAGTTTTAAGGTTAATAACGATTTGGGAAGGACAACGTTTTTATACAATTACAAGAAAGCTGTCTATAAGCGAAAGTGACAATCTGGCACATTGTCACCATGATGTAAGTAGAAATAGTTATTATCCCTGTCCTTCAAGTATCCTTACAAACATGATGTAAGTAGAAATAGTTTTTATCCCCATCCTTCAAATATTCTTACAAACATAACCGAGCAAGATAAAATACATACTACTGAATATATTGCTTTTAATCGAAGTCTTAAGTAATTATTTGCTTGCTATGAATTTTGATGCATGCATTTAGTAGTAGCAAGTTCTTTTTTGCTGGAATAAAAAAGAAATGTGTAATAATTTTTAATATTTTTTCAGATGGATTTCTGAAAGACAATATATCTTTCCTTAAAAAGCATTCCATAGTCTTTAGCATCCAATGGGCTTAAGCATCCCATGGTCTTAACAAAATACACTCCATCATGTATGTAGCCAATCTTTAAAGGTAGATGGTTGCTTCGTTAAATGACATCCGTGCTATCATTAACCTTTTAGCACCAAATGCTATCGTTGGTAATACTTTAATACAATAAAAATTCTAGAAATATCTTAAATATTAATATTATTTTATATCCTTTTTTAGATTTTGACTATAAATATTGTAAAAAAGAGGCTTATACCATAACAAAAACGCTAAGTCTGAAGATAATCGGAATTAACACTAAAACAAGAAAACACAAAGGAACTCAACGTTCCTTTAATAAGCCCTTTGTTCGCATCTTTCGTAATTGATATCAATTGAAAAACTTAATATATAAGATCTTTTATGTTCAATTTATTTTGTTGACTATCAAAATGTATTCTCATATCTATAATTCAAATTATTTATTTTTATATGGTCACCAAAAATGCAAACGATAGTAACTAAAAACTAAAAATCATCAAACTAAAGGGTTTCATTAAAATATATGAAAACACCAAAATTAATAAAAAAATATTTTTAATTTTAAATTATACTTATGTACACCGTTTGCATTTCTGGTTAATATATACATAATAATCTATTACATATAGTTTAAAATGAAAAAAATAAATAAAAAATATGAAAAAGAATGTAAAACAAATTGAAAACAACATCATATGTGATCCCATATATGATTCAATATATTATCCAATATATGATTCAATATATGATCTAATATATGATCACATATATTGGATCATATATGATCGTGTCTTATATAAGCGCCAATTTTGGAATATGGTCATATATGAGACCATATTTGATACTATATATGATACTGTATATGGTCTGATATATGATATCATATATGATAATATACAACATTTTTAGCCGGGTACAAAAAAATTCAAGATTGAGAAAATTTTTTCTTTCCATCAAAACATTGGCAATCAGCTGTTTTTATAAGGCAACTTTACTACCCTGTCATTACATGAAAGTGTGAAAAGTGTGACATTTTGAAACTTTATAAATGCAACATTTTTAGAAAAAACATAATAAATTTTTAAAGTGTTGCCAGTTTTTTAGAAAAGAACAAAAAAAGTGCAATTTTTTTTGAAGGGACGGTAAAATGTGACATTTTTTCTCAGAAAAGAAAACGCCATAAGACATTCTAGCGATGTCCATCTGTCTGTTGAAATAACCATTACACACAAAAAAAAAAATTACAGAAATATTACTGCAACATATTTGCTTGTTAATATATTTACTTGTTGTTGCTTCGAGAAGTTTGAAATTGCATTTATGCGATATCGGTTCAAAAGTTATACCGAAAGGTATCGTTCAGGAAACCAGAGTACGTAAATGAAGCTCATTTTGTTTTCATATTCATGAACAAGATTATTTGTATTTTGTTTTTTGTTTTCATTTTCGTGAGATTGAACACAACGAATTTGTTCATTTTCATTTCATTTCAGTTGAGAAAAAACACTGTTTATCGTTTCATGAGTATGAAATATGTTTTGCTTTATTTTCTTTCGTTTTCACGAAGATGAATTGTTGTTTAAAAAAAAAAACTTCTTTTCTCTTTCGTGATACAAAGAATTCTTATCGTTTATCATGAAAATGAAAAGTTAAGAGCAAAATATCGTGATAAAATGATCATGAATGAAAAAGAAGGAATGAATGAGTTTCATTTATCATTCTTTAGATTTTTTTTTTACATACACACTACATTTTTTTTTTCAAAAATTATTTCATTTCAATATGGTATGAACAGAAAAATACTGATTTTTTTTTTTTAATAAAGTAAAAATTAGAAAAGTACAAAAAAATAAATTAAAAAATATATGCAAAATTTTAAACATTTTTTATTAGAAATTTGTAAAAGCATATAATTTTAGAATAGTAGTATATTAAAGTTTAATCAACATAATTTTATAGTGTACGTGTGTCGACAGCGCTCAAGCAGCATTTTTTAGCCTATGTCGGCGTGCATAGGAATTACAAAAATGCCAGACACTGGTTTAAATATACATACATATTTTGAAATATCAGTACGCTGATATTTAAGTCACCATACAGAACAACCATGGCAGTTGCATTATCATATTTTATGCATTATAACATTTCTGTACTTTATTGTACACACATGCATACATTATTTTTGTTTTTATTTTTACTTTAATATACTGCTATTCTAAAATTGTATGCTTTTTACAAATTTCTAATAAAAAATGTTTTAAATTTTGCATATATTTTTAAATTTAATTATTATTTTTCTTTACTTTTCTAATTTTTCCTATATTTTTCCAGTATTTTTCTGTTAATACCATATTGAAATGTAATAATTTTTGAAAATAAAAGTAGTGTGTATTTAAAAGAAAAAATAATTCTAAAGAATGATAAATGAAATTCATTCATTCCTTCTTTTTCATTCATGATAATTTTATCACGATATTTTGCTCATAACTTTTCATTTTCATGATAAACGATAAGAATTCTTTGTATCACGAAAGAGAAAAGACGTTTTTTTTTTTAAACAACAATTCATCTTCGTGACAACGAAAGAAAATAAAGCAAAACATATTTCATACTCATGAAACGATAAACAGTTTTTTTTCTCAACTGAAATGAAATGAAAATGATCAAATACATTGCGTTCAAACTCATGACGATGAAAAAAATAAACATCAAACTTTGTTCAATTTTCTTTAATGGTGAAAGAAAGAACAAAAATGAACAGTTCGTGGTGATAAAATACGTACTCTGCAGGAAACAACCGTAAAAACGTCTTTAAAGCGCTCTGCATGGTAGTACGAATGCTTTAGACTCAATGGTTCCCAACCTTTGATTCTCGCCCCACTGGGGGGCAATTTGAAGGTTCTAGGGGGCAAGGAGCAAATTTTCAAGATTTTGTTTGTTCAAATTAACAAAATTTTTAGTAAAATTATCTTCAAAAACTTTTTTTTAGCAAAATTAACTACAAAAAATCTGTTAATTGCTTACAATTTTTACTAAAAACTTTGTTTAAATGTTTATTTTATAAAAACTTTGCTAAACCAGTAGTAATTTTTCATTAGAAACAAAAATTAGAACAATTAAAAATTTCTTTCAGAAGTGTAGGGGGGACAAGGCAATTTTTTAAAGTTAAAAGTGGGGCGTGGCGTTAAAAAGGTTGGGAACCATTGCTTTAGACCATCATAATGATAACACCGTTAGATGTTTTATTTGAAGCGTTTTTAAAGACATTTATAATAGTGATTTGAGAACGCTTTGTTATAGCATTTTTAAAGTGTTAATTAAACAAAAAATATAGCAATTTTAAAATTTTGGGAAACTTTGTCGTACTGTACGAGACATGTTGCATCTTTTAAAAAGTTTTTATTTTACAAGAAAATGTTGTAATATTGCAACAAAATTTTAATAACATATCTGATGACAAGCCTGTAGTTTCAAAGGAAATCTTTTGATTTATTTTATATTAAAAATTGGAAGGCCGCTTAATTTAGATATTTTTGTTAAAAGTGGAGCAATTATTTCAAAAAATGTAGTGGAATTTAAGCAGTACAGGCAATATAAATTCTTTAGTTTTTCGTATTTCTCCATCCAGCAAATTAGATACTTTAAAAGCGGTTTATGCAAAGGCAATTTTAAGAAAATAAGTGAAAACAACAAACAATGAATTTTTACAACCTTCTTCACATCGCTGATGATATAGCTAATATTAAAGCTTCAATATTGTAGTTTTCTGATTTCGATTTTTAAACCAGTTTCTTAAAATCAATTGTAAATGTTTCATACATATTCTCAATATAAATCACCATTTATATACCTCCTCTACAATAGTCGAAAAAAATATTCTCTTGGTAAGATAATGGAATCCTGATACAAAATTGTTGCAATGCATTTCGACTTAAGAGTGCTTTAAAAACGCTTTATTTTAATTACTGTCATGAATTTCTACTTGGCTTATTTTACACCAAAAGTTTTTTTGCGGAACTTTTTTTTTGTCGGAACTTTTTTTTATCCTCGGATTTTTTTTTAACATTTTTCTTCTCAAATTTTATTCCTTTACCAATATTTTTACACAAAAATTTGTTTTCAGGAAATTATTTTTTCACAAAATTTTTAGATAGAATTTTTTTATAAATGGAACTTATTGCAATAATCTTTTTTTACATAGTGTATGGTTGCCGTACATTCGACAAGGCCTTATTTAACTTTGTTTACTTGTTTTAACTAAAATATATAAAAAAAAGTAAAAACAAAACCTGCTTACCTGTTGTTGTCTTTGTGGTGGTTGTCTTCCCTGTTGCAATTGTTGCCTTAACTGTTGTTGAGTTATTAAAGTACTCTGCTGTATGGCAACTGGTGGTATTGGCGATTGTGGGGGCGGTGGTGGTGTCATCTGAGGTGCAGGAGATTGCAATTGACGTGGTGATTGTGGTGGCATCATAACATGTGACGAAATCGCACTATTGGGTGTTGTGGGTGTTAATGATGGCGAAGGAGCTTGAGGAGCGGGTGAAGGATTTTGTTGCATTCGTGGTGATTGTTGCTGTTGTTGTTGCATTTGTAATTGCTGCTGTTGTTGCTGCTGCTGTTGTTGTTGCTGATGTTGTTGTTGCAATTGTAGCTGTTGTTGTAATTGTTGTTGCTGTTGTATTAATTGTTGTTGCTGATGTTGTATATTACGTTGGATAGCCTGTTGCTGTGGTGATAAACTCTGACCACTTTGTATTTGCTGTTGTAATTGTAAATGTTGTTGTTGTAGGTTTTGTTGTTGCCGTAAAATATGTTGGTGTAACATTTGTGGAGACATTGTAATAGTTTGTTGTTGGGGTTGTGGTTGCGGTTGGGTTTGATGTTGAGGAAGTTGTTGCTGTTGTGTTTGTATTTGTTGAGATTGTGGACTTTGGGACTGTGATTGTGTTACTTGCGGTGTCTGATGTGTTGTAGGTGATGTCATTTGTATTTGTGAATTATGCTGTGGCGATTGTTGTAGTATCTGTTGTTGTTGTTGCTGCATGGGTTGTGGTGTTGTAGACGGCTGTGGTGTTCGCGGAGCTTGTGGTGTTTGTCTACCACTATTCGATTGGGGTGTCCTTGGTGCTTGTGGTGTTCCCGTGGGAGTGGGTGTACGAGAATCTAATATTGGCGTATTAGTTGATGTCGGAGTTTGTGGTGTTCTGGATTGTTGGATTAATTGTTGTTGTAATTGGATATTCAGTTGTTGCTGCTGATGTTGCTGCTGCTGATGTTGAACCTGAGGTAGAGGCAGTGTTTGCTGTTGTTGTATTTGTAAATTTGCAACACTTGGTATAATTTTTTGTTGCAGTATAATTTGTTGAGGTCCAGCAACGCTTGTTAGGCCTTGACCTTGTGTATTTGTACCTTGTAATATTTGCTGTTGTTGCTGCTGCTGCAGCTGTTGTTGGTTTAAGCTTCTAGGTCTTACAAAAACAATTTGTGATTGTTGCTGTAGTTGTTGCTGCTGATGGGGTTGTTGGGGTTGTGGTTGAGGCTGCTGCTGTTGATGGGGTTGTGGTTGCGGCTGCTGTTGTTGATGGGTTTGTGGTTGCGGCTGCTGTTGTTGATGGGTTTGCGGTTGCGGCTGCTGTTGTTGATGGGTTTGCGTTTGCGGCTGCTGTTGTTGATGGGTTTGCGGTTGCGGCTGCTGTTGTTGATGGGTTTGTGGCTGCTGTTGTTGATGGTTTTGTGGCTGCTGTAATGTTGCATTGGCAACAGTAGTTGACGGTAATGTCTCCATTGAAGATACATTTCCAAAAAGTGATGATGTTGTTGATGCTGGTGGAGGTGGTGGTGGTGGTGTTGGTACCACAATTTCATTTTTTGGCAATATGGATGCCGTGCTAGTGGTTGATACAGATAATGAGGAGGTAGAAGAAGCGGTTGTACTGGTTACAGTCTTAACATCTTTGGCGGCAGTTATTTGTACAGCAGCTGCTTGCAATTGAGATTTAATGTTTGCTATACTTTGGGCAGCTTCAAGAGAAGATACGGATGATGATGACTCCGTAGCCTTATCTAGTAAAGCATCATCATCAAAACCTAATATATTCGATAAAGTCTGTTCTACAGATGGTTGTGGTGCTGGTAGTGGTTGTGGTTGCAGCGGTGGCTGAGTAGCAGTAGCCCTAGGTAGATTTTGCAGGGCCGTTGCTGTAGTTGTGGTTGGAATATTTGTTAAAACTACTTTTGGTCTTTCAATTAACTTCAATAAACGGGGATGGTATAATTCGCTTGGCAATAATTTCTTTTGCCTAAGACATTCCACCACCCAATCGGGTGTAACAATATTTATGGTTCCCTTTGGCAGAGCATTAGCTTTGGCATAAACTGGTCCCATAGCCATGCCAGATACAAGATGGGTATTATTTCCATTAAAATTTGGTGACACCTGGGCACCGTGATACGTTAACATGGCATATAAACGCTTACGATCATGAGGTGATACATTAATTATGGCCGCGGAGACATTTTTCATAAAACGTGTAATGCTAGGATCAAAGGCTTTTGTTGAAGCTAAACGTCCTAGTTTAGCACTATGGATAATCCATTGTTCTGTAATCGGTATTACATTGTAAAGATCCAAATTCATAACCAGTTCTTCTTCGGTATAGTTGGGTGCGCATATGAGATGTGTAACCATATCAGAAAGGAATATTTTTGATTGGGCTCCGCCATTTTTGAGTAAATGTTCGACCTGAAAGCGTATTAAGTATAAAAAGTTATAATTTTAAAGAAGTGCAGTTCCAAATCATAAGGACTGATAAATATTACCGCCATAACTGGGATTTCTTTTTAAGTTTAACCTAAGAGAGTTAAAAACGGTAGTTAGATTGCAGCGGACACGCTCCTATCAAAGGGGCTTTAAAGTTAAAAAAATATTTTGTAAATATGTTAAAAAAAACTACTTGTCCGATTCGAACGAAATAAATTTTTTTTCGGCAGCAGAATTTATAGACCTAGTGGGTACCACTTGCCCAAAGAAAGTAGAAAGTAGTAGAAAGCTACAAAGAAAGTAGTAGTAGTGTCACTTTACTTCATTGAAAACTAATAGGCAAAATGAGATTATTTTTTCAGTGATAAATTTTTTACAGAAACAGGACACAAAGAAAAACAGGGAAATGAAAAGGCAGACGAACTCGCAAAACTTGGAGCAGATGGTATAGGTAGCAGTGTTTTACCAACGCTTGAATACTATAAACTTAAACGGAATTCCATAAATGTTGCAAAGGCAAACAGAAAGTTGAGAGAACTGACAACATGCTAAATCAGCAGAACTTTGTGACGAACTAAAGGGAAAACTAAATATCAACTATCACTTACGAGAAGGGAATGTAGAGTTCTGACTGGGATAATAAGTGGTCATTGTTTTATCGGTATCCATGACTAGAATATTGGACTTATTTCAGATGCTAGTTGTGTAGATGCGCTTCACCAGGAGTAGATGAAACGACGGAACCCATACATTGTCACTGCCCAGCGGTGGCAAGGAGTTGACGATCCATTACCGGTCAGATAAGTTTCGGTACATTGGAGGATATAACTCGAATGGATCTTAGGATATTGAAAAGATTTGCAATGACTTTGAATGTGTCGGCGACCGCGAAAAATTTCAGCGTAGGAACAGAACCAGCACGGCACGACTTTTCCATACTCCTACTGCTTTAAATTTTCCAAGGGTGCCCCTATTGTAGTCAAATGTATACAAGACCGACCCTTACTTATCGATAGAGCGGGAAGACTACTACCAAACGCTAAAAACATTGCGTACATTTTGTCTACAAAATGTTGGTTTCAAAAATATTTGAGATCGGTTATACTTTAAAGTTATATTCGAGACAATGTTGAATATATGACTCCTTGTGAACACGCTTGGGACAGTTTGAGCGGAGTGGATATAGAAGGTAAGTATGTATGTTTGAAACAAATGTTTTTGAAGAAGAATAATTTGAGTTTTCCTAACATTTTGTCCCTCTAAAAGGAATTATCGGTCATACATTTGACTTCCCTAGGGGATCGCTTGGAACATTTAGAGCTTTCCCACATTAAGTTTTATACAAATGATACTTTGTATGGAAACCCCCTTAGAGAGTGAAGATAAGCCTAAGGTATGTGATTAAGGGGGAAAATAAATGAAGGTCAGCAATATGTTTTACCCCTCTAGGGGCATCAATCAAGCGGTAGAAGCAGACTAAATAAAACAAATGTATAAAAATAACAAAAACTGTATGGGACCCCCTAAAGGATAAAGTTGAACTAATATTGAATTTTGATCATACATTTGTTGGACGCGTTAAATTTCTCTAGGGGGCACTATTGGGTTAGTTAGAGCGGTAGGAGCCAATTTTTATAAACAAGTGGAGATAGCGCTTAGTATGTATTAACCAAATGGTTGGGGCGAAATTAATGGATCTCATATTTTACCCCGTCAGGAGCCAAAAGAGTCCCCCTCTATTTTTTATTACTTTTAAGTACACACACAAACCTGTAGCTAGGCGGTTTTATGGCTCCAGGGGGCCAGCACCCTTAAATTTTAATTTCGTTTTCTTTTTAATTCCAGAGGTGATACAATGGCCCACCCCCTCCCACCCAAAATATTTGTTTCCAGTAAAGTGCACCTTTTTGGTGCACTATTATTTATTTGGGAACTTATATAGTTGGTAGAGGGGTCAAAGATACGTCGAGTGGTGCCAGTTTCATGGACCTGTCATGCCCTCTTTCGGAGTGGCAAAGCCTGAAAGCTAAAAACGGCAAAATTGCAGTTTATGGGGCACACTGAAATCGAAAAAACTAAAAACGCCATCCGCTTTAGAATTAAAAAAGAAAAAAACCAAAATTATTGATTAGTGGCGCCGGGAACTTTTTTTGGGGTCCTCTTTAATAGGGACATCCAGGGAAGGGACATCTTAAAAAAAAATTTTTTTTGTTTTAAAATTTTTTTCTGCGTAGCCGGCCTTCGGCCGGGCTTAGGGATTACAAAATCCATGCATTAAACCCACCCTCTCCGCAAAGTAAAGTTTTCTAGGGTAGCAGGCCGGTTAAAATCAGTGCTAAATTCGCAACTTTGTGCGGGGCTTAGAGGTGCTTCCCGAGTCCGGCGCCACTAATCATTAATTTCGGTTTTTTTCTTTTTTAATTCTTTGTCGGGTGGCGTTTTTAGTTTTTTTAATTTCCGTGTGCCCCATAAACTGCAATTCAGCCGCTAAAAACTTTTGTAAATATAATCGCTGTGCACACTTGGGTTAATAAAGATTTTATATGTATTTGAAACGCCCTGTAACTAATTATAACAACAATCTAACACACCATCAACCAAGTTGTCATAATAAGCGCCTTTTCTTGTTCTTTGCTATATTGCAAAAAAAAAAAAATTTTCCAAAAAAAATTTTTCACTTATATGAATTTTTTTTTTTGCACTTACCTCTTCATCTAAATTGCCCACAACAAAATATCGAATATTTGCAAATAAATTATCACTTATTTTTAAGTTTTCCATGTTTTACACAACATTGATAGAATTAAATTGATTGAATTATAAAATTTTTCAGTTTTCTTTGTTGTTGTCAATGAGCGTGTATTTTTTTTCTGCCGACAATCTGCAGAGGATGGTAACTAAAATCACTTTTCTATGCACTTTATCGCATATATTATGCAATAATTTTATAACTTTTCAATTCAGTATGTTCTTATTCACGAATAAATTATATTTTCATAAATTTAACATAATTAAATTATAAGTTTTACCGTAAAATTAAATTATGTTGAAAGTAAAAAAGAACGCCACACAAAAAAAACTGTGCTACTAAGAAAAATGGCTGAAGTTAGCTGTTGTCAAGTGGCACCAAAACTAGCAACTCTGTTTTTGGTTTAAAAATACAACTCTACTTTGTATTTTAAAAGGGATGATAAATGAATTTGTACTAACTGGTACTAACTTAATACAAAAAAATGTACTTTTTTGTGACCGTTAAAGATTTTTTTTAAAGAAACAACACTCAGGCAATGCAATATCAATTACTAATGCCTTTATGATACTTGCTTGTTTCAAGTTACTTGTTGCTGCATTTATTAGGGTTTTTCTATGGGAATTTCGATAAATTCAAATTTTTTGGTTGAAGTTATCGAAATTTTTATAGAAAAACCCTAATAAATGCAGCAACAAGTAACTTGAAACAAGCAGGTATCATACGCACTTAATGTAACCGTGAAGAAACCGTGATATATTATATCCAATTTATACAATTTTTTGGGATTTATGTACATACATATTTTATTAAAAATTTCATTATAAAAACATTTTTAAGGTCATTATTTTACAAACTAACATGTAAATAAAAATACTTTCTTAAGCTGAGGAAGGACTTTTCTCTTTTAACATACCTTCAGATTCCAACGACAGCAGATTTTAAGATATTAAGGAATTATTACCAAAGAAAAACCTTTAGATTATGTTGTATTTTCAGACATAAAAAGATTCTGAGCGCTTTTTCCACAATACCTTAAATTTTAGTATTTTCTTTAATTTGAAACCTCCAAGTTTTCAGGAATCATATTGATATTGCTGTCACTTGATAAAATACGTGCTAAGAAATTTGCAGATTAATTTCCTTAAAAGACAGAAAACATAATTATTGCTTTTGTATTTCACAGATAATTGCAAAATTTCATCCGTTTATATCTTACCCTTCTGTGTTGTGTCGCGCACAAATTATTATAATTGCAAAATATTTTGTTTTAAAAAAACTTTCTAAATTTTTATGTTAAAAAAAGCAAACTCATTTGTCCCGAAAATTGCACATTTTTACAAACCAAAATAATAATTCTGACAATATAACAAACTCCGTAAGTAACGGTAGAAAAACGACACCGTTTGTAACGGGTTTTAAACGGATGAAAATCGGTGTAGTCCGTATTAAACAGTCAGAGCTTCGAAGGATTTCATTCCTTAATTCGATTTGTCATTCTGAGTGAAAATTATGTGATTGCATTCCCCAATCACATTTTAGCGAATTGAATGAATTCACTTTAGACTCATTCGATTTATAAATATCGAATGCAATCGTTTTATTGTTCATTCGACTTTCAAAAATCGAATGCATTCGATTTTTTATCATTCGAATTTTAAAAATCGAATTTATTCACTTGCGAATGCAATCGATTTTCTTTTCATTCAATTTGAAAAATCGAATGGCTTACTCATTCATTGCATAAAAGACTTAAAAAAACTAACCAAGATAGAGCAAAACGGAGCCAATTTTTTGTCCATAGTATCGCTAACACTCTTCACATTTTTTTGTCGTATAGGCAGTTATTATGTGCATTTTTAAAATTTTCGGGAACACCAATTTTTTTGGATTCAAAATTAGAGCCCATTTGGGATATCGTATGTAAAGAGAGTAGGCGATACTATGGACCAAAATTTGGCTCCGTTTTGGTCTACACGTTTAAAAAATCGATTGCATTCGCAGTGGAATGATAAAAAATCGAATGCATTCGATTTTTCTAAATCGAATGAACAAGAAATCGAATGCATTCCTTTTTGTTCATTCAATCGAATGAATTCCAAGGACTACATTCAATGTTGATTTATGAAATCGAATGCATTCACTGACTATGAAAATTGAATGAATTTTTTTGAGAATTCATTCGAAAAGGATTTCATTCTTCGAAGCTCTGTAAACAGTATAGAAACGGACACATTAATACGGAGTAAAAACGGATCTGTTCGAAAATTACATTTTACGGACCGTTACTGTTCCGTTTTCGTACCAGCATTTACGGATACGAACTTTACGGTCCGTTAACATACCGTTAATGACGGATTCATGAATACGTACTTGTCGGTGAGTCCGTAAAAGTGTTTCTTGGGTTTTCTCAAACCGAGTGGTTGGCGTATGGAGCAAAACAATAATAAGCCGACGATTTATCAATTTGTTTTAAGTGTCTATACTAGAGATGGGCGCGTTAGTGGATTTTGACTCACACTCACTCACGCTCACGCAAAAAATAATAGAATCACTCACTAATCACTCACATTTTTTTTTTTACTCACGCTCACTCACATTCACGTGAGCAATAAAAAACTTACTCACGCTCACGCGTGATTCACGCCAGATTAAATCACGCTCACGCGTGAGTCACGCAAAATCTACTCACGCAATAAAATTTTCTTACCAAAAAGAAAAAAAAAATCCAAAAAAAAATTTTTACAAAAAATTAAAAAAAAATTGGGCAAATCAAAAAATCTAATCACGCAAACTAACGCAAAAAATAAATAGCTCACTCACTAATCACTCACTCAGATTTTTTTTCAACTCACACTCACTCACAATCACGTAATTGAAATGAAATTCACTCACACTCACGCGTGATTCACGTGAATCACGCAAATCACGTGACCAGCGCGCATCTCTAGTCTATACCATAGAAAAGATTAGAAGGTACGCAGTGTTGTATTTGATGTATTTTCCAATATGGTGGCAAAATGCTTGTTCTTCCTTATCTCACACGAATTTAATATCAAATTAGATTCTTTGTTGATAAAAAATGGAATTTGTCTTTCATTTAATTAAATTTATTATTTATTTTGCTTTATTCAACGATTTTTAAAGATAATACGTACTATTGATAGTTTTTTTTCTCTTTTGTTGTTTGCTTTGTTGTTGTTCTCCTTTATGTTGCATTGTTTTTATTAAACGTCAAAAGTTACATAATGTGCTGTCACTAATACTTATTCAAGCGAAATACGACTCTGTTATTTTTGTCTATGGTCTATACACAATACAGCAGCAGACAGTAAAATGTTTACATGTATTTTGTTGTTATAACAAAATCAGTGTTTCTTCCCAATACAGCAGCAAGCAGCTGACAGCAAAATTTCCACATGTATTTTGTTGTTGTGCCAACAACAAAATACATGTAAAAATGTTGCTGCACGCAAAAAAAAACTTGTGTCGGAGTGAGCAAAAATCTGGCATAATTTTACCAAAAATATGCTAAAACTACAACCGACGAAGTAGTTTTCGCAATTTAGCCAAAACGCTTATGTAAAAAATTTTGAAGAAAATGCTAATGCTATTTAAGTAAAAACTTGGTAAAATATTCCAAAAGAGATATGGTGAAATATACCTAAATTATTAGAAAAGATGACTAAAAATAATGCTAAAAATTACTACATTTATGCTAAAATAAATTTTCAATAAATTTTTGTAAAAATTTGTATATTTGTTGAATTTAAAATTTTCACAGAATAAATCCATATTAATATAATAAATGTTGTGTAGGATTTAATTTATCACTGACCAACTGACCCTTTTTGTACAATTTTCTCGAGTGACTGCTGCCTACGCTTCTTCCTGAAGTAAAGGATCCGCTATAGCTTCACGAATTTATTTAAAAGCATCCTGTAAAAATAGAAAATTATTACAAAACATAAATTTTTAATTTAAAAAATTGGTAAACCCCATTGGTCTCTTGGTAAGGAGGAACACTTACTTTGTCATTCCATTTGTAACTCATCAAAACAGGTCTGGACTCCCTTGGCTTTGGGTTTTTAGGTTTTAATTTTATAACTAAAGGCAGGATTGGTGTCCACGCTCTTTATTGTAGTGAAGGATTCCCATAGCTTCAAACATTTATTTAGCAGTACCTTGTAAAAATAGAAAATTATTACCAAACACTAATTTTTAACTAAAAATCTATTAAATCTTATTGGTGTCTTCGGAATGCGGGTATACTCACTTTATCATTCGATTTGTTATTCATCGAAACATACGTCTGGGACTCCATTGGTTTTTCTTAATGAATGGTGTTTTAAGTTATGACAGCAAAATTAACTTTAGCTTTTTTTATCTTACATTTATTTATCTTTAAAAAAACTAATTATTTATATTTATTTATTAATTTATTTAAATTTTATTTATCAATTTCCTTTTTAGTTTTATAACACAAAAAATAAACGAAGCACGCACACAAAAATACAAAATGAATATGGCGGTCTGTATTTGTTTTTTTTTGTTGTTTTCTTTCGATAAATTTTTGTGCAAGTAATTTGCGTTATTGTGCAAGCTACTTGGTTATTTTACATAAAAAATGAATTATGTTACTTTACCATCGACCATTGGCGTAGGAAGCCAACATTTCTGGGGGGGGCTAAGGCCCCCCTAGATTTTTTTGAGTTTTTTGGTATTTTTTTTAATAGAAAACCCCAGACCTATTCCTAAAGGTGTCCTAAAATCGAATGCCCCCGAAGGCGGTTAAAAATTCATATTTTTTTTTAACAAATTTTGATTCTGAAAATTTTTCGGAAATTTAGAACTCCCAGATACGTTTTGAGAATGAAAGATTTTTAATGTTTTTCCTATAGTAAAATCATTAGATTACTATGATTTTTTTCAAGAGAAAGTTCTGATGATTGCAAAAGTTGATGATTATTAGTCAAAATTGTCAGATTCTTTCTTCCAATAACTTTTGTCTATAAAAAGCCCCTTAGAATTTAGAAATTTTTTTAAATCAAAGAAGTTAAAATGCTTTCCTGAAGTTAAAACCCTAAGATTCGGTAAAGTTTTTATTACTGACAGAAACATCAGATTCATATAAAAACTTTTTTTAATAATTCAGACTATTTTTCACAAACTATTAGATCTAATATAATAATCATTACGAGTCCTTAAGACTAGTAGAATAATCATAACGAGTCCTAAAGGCTCATTATTATTATTTATTGTTGCAAAAATTAATGAAATCATTAAATTATAAAAAAAAAATTTTGAATGATTAAAATTCTGGGGGGGGGCTAAAATTTTTCTGGGGGGGGCTAAGCCCCCCCCAGACAGGGCTATCTACGCCAATGACATCGACAAGCATAATTTTAGCAAAAATTTGTTAAAAAATTTTTTTTGGTATGAAAAAAGTTTTACCAAGTAGGTTTGCTCAATCTTACACAGATTTTTTTTTTGCGTGTGTCTGCTGCTTGCTGTTGTATTGTGAAGAGACTTATAATAAAATAGTACAATCGTACTAACTTCACTGATGCCAACTTTTTTTGACAAAAATCCGCTAAATCAGGAAAAAAAATCTCCAGAAAACACCAAATTCAAAAAAAGAAAATAAATTTAGCTATTTAATAGCTAAATATCATGAAATTTGAAATGTAACGGTTTTTTTAAAAAATGTAACGGTTTTTTTTAAATAATGTATGTATTAGCTATTAAAACAGTTTAAATGTTATAAAACGAGAGTTTTTTAACAAAGTGTGTAGAGATGCGAGCGTGTCACGAATTGTTCGTGATTCACGCGTGATTGTGAGTGAAATTTATTTCACTATTATAGCAAAAATATTTTCTTACGTGAGCGTGCGTGAGTTACTTTTGTTTCGTGACTTTGCGTGATTGTTTTGTGCTGCTTGAAACAGAAAACAAGTAAAAAAATCGTTATTATATTGAATTTAAAGGGTAATTAATACAAAATTGTGATTTCAATAAATTTTTATAATTATTTTAAGGAAATTAAATACTTTTTTGTGCAAGAAATCGAAAACAGTAAAATAAAAATATGTTAATTTAAATTTCGTGAGCGTGAAAAAAATTTTAGTTTCTCACGTGAGCGAGCGTGAACGTAAGAAAGAAAAATCGTGCGTGAGTGTGTGCATGCAATATTTTTATTTCGTGACCGTGCGTGAGTTAAAATTCACTCACGCGCCCATCTCTAATAGCAAGTTTAAAAATTACAGAATCGAATACACCTGTTTTGGCCATAGCCAAATATTCGGCAAAATTGTTGCTATTCTGCCGAAACCAAAGCCGAATATTAAAAATAAATATTTATGTAGGAGAAACAAGCGAACAAATTAAATAAGACTTACAAGGGAGGTCTCCCTGGTTCACCTTCCAATCTTCATGAAATTTGGATACGTATTTTTTTTAGCGGCCTAAACTTAAAGGTATTTAAAATATCTACTCTTATTGTTAGTGCCAAAAAAGTTAATATTTTTCGACTAATTAACAAAAATGTCCTAAAATTTTGCTACTTTACTCAGTATGACGAAAAGCTGTGCGTGCATGTTTGGCCAAGGGAAGACTCCTTAGGGACACGTTTTTTTTAAGCGGTTTAAGTTCATGTTTCGGTGCAAAATGAGGAATAAAAACGCAGGAAACGATTAAAAACTACTACCTCCGTCCCGAAATAAACTTTACATTTCTATCGATTTTTTAATACACGACAACGTTAAAAAAAACATTCTTATATCAATCTCGTGTACTAAAATTGCAAAAAAAAAATTAATAATGTTTCCGAGATGCCCATAATGCATTTATTAAAAACAGCTAAAAGGGCCTCTCAGTTTGGAATTTCTCATTTCATATGCTGCATTTTGTAATTATTTCCACCTTTCCCACCATAATGAACGCCATTGCCTGTTTGTAACGTTATAAACACGTTGTCTCATTTATCTGGATGCATTTTTCACGTAAATTAAAAAATTGCAAATCTATAGAGAATTTATAAATTACTGATGTGTCCAAATATGTATTAACAAAAAAAAACTTTTCGCAAAACCCTCCATAATCCCTGCCAAAGTATAGAAATGTAAAGAAAATTTCGGGACAGGTAGTAATATTTTTAAACATTTTTGCATAATTCATTAATCCATTAATGCAAAAAAGTTCACAAAAATATTAGTTTTTAACACTTTCCTGCGTTTTAATAGTCATTTGTAATATTATACAAACAGAATATTCGTCCTTATTCGCATACACTGTTCATTTGTTAATTCTGTTAATTTTTGACAGGTCGCTCTACAAGTCCGCTCATCTAAACTGCTCCTTAATAAAAACAAAAAATTAAAAGTGTGAAAAATTTTAAGTTTTTTTCATTGTTAAGTTGTGGCTGGTAAAAATCGCTAGATTTCCCGCTGCCCGCTAAATCACTTTTTTTCCCGCTAGACGCAAAATAAAAACGCTAGTTTTAGCGGGAAAAACACCAAATTGGCAACAGTGACTAACTTTACCATTCCTGTTGTCCATACTGAGTCAAGACACAAACCGGAAAAGAGTGCTGCCATATTCAGAAGATAACCACAATACAACTCTGGGCATTTTGACATAAACGTTTATTGATAAAAAATAACCTTTTCATTGTGAGACAGACGAGAGAATTTTCACTTTTTTTTTGTGAAAATATTCTAGAAAAAAGTTGAAATTAATTGAAATATTCAACAGAAAAGTAAAATTTAATAACAAAACTTCCATAAAATATACAACACGGTTAGCAATGTAAAGTTTTTGCCAGCTAAAAAACGAATCGAAAAATTTTCTTCCCTGTTAACGAGACAAAAGTTTTTTGCACTCATTCATATTGTTGAAGGTCGGAGCACCCCTTTAATTTTGCTGAATTTCCAAGAAAATCCTTTGCTGTAACTGATATTTTTTTGGTTTTAAACAATTCCATATGCCTTACGACGATATGTCTGGCAGTGAAGATGGCCAATTACGTAGTCCAGCCGCCGATGATGAACAAATGTTTAGGTATGTATATATAAACCCAATATGTATTTATGGAGGATTGTTGCTAAACACATTGCAAATAGTGAACATTTTCAATATTTGTATATGTGTTTTTTTTTATTTAGTGTGTATATAATAGTAATAAAATTTGCATTTACCAAACGAATATGAGCAACAATTTTCCATAACTTTTTTTTTTTTATAATTTGATGAAAATAAAAATTGTTTTCTTGAATGCGTAAGATATGTAAAAGAAAATTGAATTTATATATAAAAAAAAAAGATTATGTACATTTGCTTGGAGTATTTATTTTTTGTCAAAACAAAATTTACAACATTAAGAAAAAGGCAAACCTATTAGTTTATTGTTAAGTAACTCGAGGAATTTTTCTATAGGAAATACCTATCTCTGAAAGATTTACTCGTAATATAAAAACATATTTCAGAATGTGAACATATGTATGTAGAAATTGTAACAGAATCTCACATTTTTCTAATAAAAATATCTCAGAATCTGATACATTTTTCTAAAATGCATCTTATTTTAAGACATTTTTCTTAAAGAAAATGTGTTGGAGAAGTTGCATACCATATTTTGAAAGTTTTTTTTGGCGAACTGAATCAGAATCTTGCCGTTGAATTGCTCCATTGCTGCATTTCAGCGACCCAATATGCTACGCCACCTCTCACAATATGCTACGTCACCTCTACACCATCTACAGATGTAATTTGAAAAGGATCAATCGCAATACAAAAATTCTAATTGTAATTTGAAGATTCCATTTGTAATTCAAAGATTCTACTTGTAGTTTGAAGACACTATTATAATTCGAAAAATCCATTTGTAATTCGAAAATTACTATTGTAATTCGAAAAAGACCAATTGTAATTCGAAATTGATCAATTTTAATTCGATAAAGATCAATTTTAGTTCGAAAATTATCAATTGTAATTCGAAAAAATCAATTGTAATTCCAAATAGATCAATTGTAATTCGAAAAAGATCAATTGTAATTCGAAGACTCCAAGTGTAATTCGAAAAATATCAACTGTAATTCGAAAAAGATCAATTGTATTTTGAAAAAAATCAATTGTAATTTCAAAAATATTAATTTTTTGAATTACAATTGATCTTTTTCGAATTACAATTGATCTTTTACGAATTCCAATTGATCTTTTTAGAATTACAACTGGAATTTTCGAATTATAGTTGATCTTTTTCGATATACAATTAATCTAATTCGAATGACAATAGATATTTTTTGAATTACAAATCTTTTGGAACTACAATTGATATTTTTCGAATTACAATTGGAATTTTCAAATTACGAATGGAATCTTTAAATTACAAGTAGAATCTTTGAATTACAAATGGAATTTTCGAATTACAAATGGGATCTTCGTATTACAAGTAGAATTTTTAAATTAAAATTGATCTTTTTTGAATTACATCTGTAAATGGTATAGTACCCAAGCAGAAATTGACGACGGTTCTACAAAAAGCGTTCTGAAACCACTGTAACAAAAAAAAAATCTAAAAACGCTATTTTTAAACGTTTTGCAAGCGTTTTTAAAAGCTTTTTGAAAGAACTATAACAAAAAAGCAATCTCAAAACGTTTTTTTCGAAGGCTTTGGTAGCGTATTCGAAAAGCGTTTTAAGAGTTCTTTAGATTTTTTTTTTGAAAAATTTTCTAAGTTCCAAACTAACAAGGGAAGTCTCCCCGGTGTCACCCTCCAATCTTCATGGAATTTGGATATGTTGTTAAGAACGAAAATTAATTCGACACGTATTTTTTTATAGCGGCGCAAACACATTGGGGGGGGGGGTCGACTATCATTATGTAACCATTACTTAGGCTGGATTACTCAATGCTCCGTTATAAAATAACTCCGTTAAATTTAATTTTTTCATACAAATTTTGACATAAGGTTCCGTTAAATCTCAGTTAGCAGCTAACTTTTCATTGAGTAATCCGCCCTTAATGTTGTACATGTTGCTGCATTAATTAGGGTTTTTCTATGGGAATTACGATAAATTCAAAAATTTTGGTTGAAGATATCGAAATTTTTTACAAAAACCCTAATAAATGTAGCATCAAGTAAATTGAAAAAAGCAAGTATTAGCACTTTAATAAACATATATTTTTGGTTGGTAAATTTATAAGTGATTTAATATACCCTTGGCTATTTTAAAAAGCTGAAAACTCTGGTATTGGAGACCTTGTATTAATCCTTATCCGCTATGTGGATAAGATTATGAGCAATCGTTGTAATAATCGTTGTATTTTTTTTGGAAAAGACATTTTTTCATTTGGCAACAAACAAAACAAATCATAAAATCGATTAAGACAAAAAAGAGAACCCTAGCTGGGATGTCACAGCAAAGTATTTGAAGTATTGGGACAACGTTGTTTTTTTGGCTTTTACAGTGCTTTTACGATGCTGTCTGGACGTCTGGGCCAACCGTAAATCAGAGTTATCATTTGGGTAACCGGGTCAGTACTGAAATACAAAAAATTCTACGTCCTGGCAATACTTGTACCACCGTTTACGTTACTGGGCCAGTATTGGCCCGTTTGTATTTTTCTGCCTGGATATTTTTGAATAAAATTTTATATTTTTTTTTGTTTTTTAAGTAACAAAAAATCATAAAAAATGTTTTGGGAATTTTTTTTAAATTTATTTTTTAAATTTTCGAAGTTTCGAAAGTTTTTTGGAGCACAAATAATTTTTTTTACTGATTTCACTTTGTATCAAACAAACTATTATAACCGAACTAAAACAGAAATTCTTTACTTTGGGCATAGAGAAACATAGAGGCGAAGGTGAAAGAAAAAACAATATTGTTATCTTTTTCTAATTTCTCACACGTACGTTGTCGATACACAATACATGTATACAATAGGGATATAACCATTTGCATATTTTTGAAAATATCAAAAAGGACCTATCATAGTGAGAAAGTACATAGAAAATCAATAAGAAAGGCGTCCTCTTTTTTTCGCGAATGTTAAAAAAGGTTCGGCACCGATCGCGATGAAATTTTTGCTAATATTTTGTTTCAAATATTCATTCCACCCATGTTTCAAATGTAGAAAATCATACTGCTAATTTTTTCTTGTTTTATTTTTGTTGTTAAACGACGAAAAACAAAATAACGTTGAAAGGGACGGATTCCCACCATAAAACATACAAAAACTAAAATTTGAGGTGTTTTAGAAATTGCAATCGGTGCCGAAGGTTTTTGGATCAAAATGACCCCGGATAACGTTTTTTGTTATCAGTATAACATTGCCCATACCGTTATGATAGGTTCTTATTTTGGTTATACCCCTAGTATACAAGTTGTACTTTGACAACTCAATTTTTGACGCCTTCGCCTCTATGTATACTCTATGACTTTGGGTTCTTAAAGCGCTTTGATGACATTAAAATAAAGGTTCTCAAATCACTTTTTTACATCGCTTTTAAAACGCTTTAAACCTATCGTAGATCGATCGATGTTATCATTCGGATCTTCCGAAAGCGCTTTGAAGTTGAAATACATAACGCTCGTACAACCGTCCGCAACGCTTTCACAGAGCTTTTGCGATTGTATTTTTCTGACTGGTTGATGTTATATATTTTTTTTTACCTCGGTGATGCAAACATCGATTTCATCCAAAATTGAAATTTTCTGTTTAAGGTTAGTTATCACATCTTGGTCAGCTGTTGTAGCGTCTCGTAGCTGTTGTAGCGTCTTTGAATAAATTTTCAATAAAGCCGAAAGTACCAATCCTCAGTCGAATAAATCCGAATCGTTCTGGCACATAGCCCGATAGCCATGAGAACGGCTTTGAAAAAAATCTATAAAACCAAAAATTGGTAATCCTCAGTTAGATAAGTCCAAAACGCTCCGGCTCAAATCGGTTGAAAATTGACAAAGTTGTAAATGTGTTTCTAAAAAAATTTAGATTTTCTGATTCAATTAACCAGTTTTAATGCCAGATTTGGAAATAAATGTATGCGATGGCTAATGAAGCTAATTTTTTTTGTTTTGCATAGACCAACAGTGATTTCATGCAAAATCTAAACTTGTTTTTAGAAACACATTTACAACTTTGTCAATTTTCAACCGATTTGGCCGGGCTAAAGCTTTTAATAAAGAATGGTCCACTTATAATCTGGACGACGTATTTGATTTATAACTTTTGTATGAAAAAACACATTTTTATAAATTATATATCAAATAAAAGACAATTTCTTTACCTTTTTTTTTGGTGCCGGTTTCAAGTTTGTCAGTTTAATACTTTTTAGTACATACAAAACAAAGAAATTTTGCACACTTTTACGTTTTTCGAAAATCAGTCGTTCAGAAATTGCTAAAACTTTTAAAATTCTTAAATTTACAGTCCTTAGTGCTTTAAAGAAAAACGTATTAACCCTGTATTTCATAACAAACCTTTTAGACGAAATCATTTACAAACAAGAGAGTGGTTGATTTTGAAAGCTAACATTGCACAGATTTTTACTGTGGTCTTCTGTTTTTTATAAATATGCGAATAATGAATTTGAAAGTAATAGAAGGTAGGTAATTAAGAAGAAGATCTCAATAAAAATCTGTGCAATTCTAGCTTCAAAATCGACCACTCTCTTGTTTGCAAGTGATGCTGTTCAAAAGTTACAAGCAAATCCACAAAATCCACAATTCTGTAAAAAAGCTATTAATTAGGGGGTTAATATATTTTTCTTTAAAGTTGGGGTAATTAACCATATATTTTTAACGCGTTTACTCGTTTATGGTTTTGGATTTATGCTTGTAAATTTAGGAATTTTAAAAGTTAAAGCAATTTCTGAAAGACAGAATTTTTAGAAAAAAATTAAAAGTGTGCAAAATTTCTTCGTTTGTTTTTGGTTAATGGCGTTTGTTTAATTAAAGTAATTAACAGAAAAACTTGAAACCGGTACAAAAAAAGAAGTAGTTAAATTTTCTTTAATGTGATATTAAACTTTTAAAAGTTGTCTTTTCGTTCAATGGTTATTAACTTATAACTCACATAATTCGGCCAGATTATAAAATTTTATAAAAAATATGACCCAAAAAAATTTATTTATAGTAGAATATGCAAATAATGCACTTACGAATCGATGCCATTTTAAAGCAAATTCTTTAATTCGCAAAGATATTTGCTTTATATTTTTCTAAGACTAAAGGAAAAAACATGCATTTGCACGAAAGTCCTTTCCTTGCTAATAACTAAAATTAACAAAAAAATTTTTCACTTTGTTCGGAACTTTCCGATTTTCAAGTCAAAAAAGGAACCCAAAGACAAAACCCTACAAGTTCTAAATTTTTTTGTGTTATTATTGACCATAAAAGGTAACTTTTCCGACCTCGACAATTTCAAAATTCGAAAAAAATGCTCCACCTTAGTATTTATTCATGGATTCGTCCGAGTCAAATTAAATCTTTTATTTGTTTTGTTAAATTTATTTTAAAAAAATGGTAAAACTTATTTTTTCATTTTTCTACATGTAAAAGCTTAACAATAAACTAATGATCTTGCCAAAACAAAAAAAAATTAAATCGTTTGATTAAGAAATGATTCCTCATTTAACAACCTAAAATCTTTTAAAACATTTTCCCCGTTTAAACCCTTAGCCTCTTAATATCCTTTTAAAAATCCTGTTGTTTTAACCCATCATTTATTTTTCCTTCCATTATTTTTTAGGTTTCTATCCATTTTTGTTTTATAAACAATACCAATTATTTTTTTTTTTTTTTATTTTTTTATCTGTTTTTGTTTTTAATTTAACACAAATTTCAATTACCATACATATTTTATCAGTGAACATGTTTAATTTACTTGAATTTTTTCATTGCAAATAGGCCAAAAAGTGTGTACATGTCCAATGACCGATGCGCGCGATGGCCACGACGTTACCTTATTAAACAAAACAAATTCCTAAAATTATCAAAAACTAAAAAAAAAAAAACTTAAATAACTTAAACAAAAAAAATCGAAAATCAATCACAAAATCTAAACGTATAAAAGCCAGAAAAAAATCCTCAAAGGCTCAACAAAAACATCAGCCTACATAAAATATGCTGCTTTTTGATGTGCTACAGAATGATTCAGACTAAAAAAAACAAACCTTCAACCAGTCTTCTACATAATGCAAATGTTAACAAAAGTAATAGCAAAAATGAAAGGTCCTTCAACTGGGTAAGAGGGAGAAATAGAATGAATGTAAAAGAGAGCTTGCGAGAAAATGAAAAAAATAAAGACAACGAATGTTTACATTCAAACACCTACAACAAATCAAACCTATAACAATATCATCCAAAAACAAATATATATTGTTATATTAACTTCCATTCATCAAAAAAAACTTCTTAATTTGTTGGGTAATTTACTTTTTACAAAAACAAAACGAATTTATCTAATTTTTTTAACTCTCTTCTTTTTGAAATGATAAAAAAAATCTGGATAAAAAACCTAAGTACATTTTTTTTTTTCAATAATATTTTATAAAATTTTTCCCATCTAATTCTTTTTTTTTTAACAAAAAGTCAGTTTATTTTTTGGAATTCCTTTCGATGATGTTGATTTACTTTGTTTCCGTTTAGCAGTTGTTTGTGGCGTGTATTTTGCTTTGGAATTGTATTACTACTGTATGCGCGTTAAAAATTTTCAAAATTTAGTTCAAGGTGAGTTTAAATTTTGTCTCCATCTAAAATTTATATTATTATTGTTAATATATGTGTATTCTGTTACTTCTTTTAAAGGACCTTCAATGTAATTGTTGATACAATGAAAGGTAAATAATCTACCTCTATCTGTTACAAGTTTTGTTAACTTAATGGATCAAGGTAAATTTAATTTTTATTGATATTTTCATAAGTAATATGGGCGTTAGAATTGTAAACGTAACCAAAGTTATTTTTAAAGATTTGTACCCTTTCCGAATGAATTTTTGAGATTTGTTTTAAATTTTGAACAAAATGTATTTATTGTTCGACTTTTAGAACGAAGCCAAAGCCGAAAATCTATCTCGACGGTTAAAAAATAACACCTTATACAGTGGGCGACAATACAATGGAAACTTTTTTATAGTAGATGCAATTCGTTAAAGACAAAGTTTAACAATACTAAAGTTATCCCAGCAAAAAATAATCGAAGTGGTTCAAAAAGAATTAGCGGTTTCACTACATACAAAGTAGCGATAGGTGCCGAACTTCATATTCCGTAGGAAGTACTTATAAAATCACTTCCAAAAATGCTAAAATAACAATAAAAACATCAGTTCTTTACTTAATAATTTTGAAGTACCTTTTTCATATGTTCTTAGGAATTAAATCAAATCAAATTAAATAAAATTACCACAACATATGAACTTCTTTTTCAACTGAAAGACTTAGAATGGGGGTGATGCACGAAGTATGCAATTTTTTCCACGTCCAGCTTAAACTAGATTTAGGTTTTGAAAAAATTGTGACAAGATTTGGTAATGGCATTTCATTTCTCTTTATTTAGAGCTTAAAAAATCGAGAAGACGAAAATCGATTATTGATAAATTTTTCAAATTTAAATACAATTAAATAAATACATTTACGAACTTAAGCGGATGTTGCTGCATTACATAATTAAAGATTGTTTAAGCTTTTTAGAAAATTGAGGTTTAGGCTTGTGGTCAGAACAAACTGGTGAATCAATTCGCCGTGAATTTTTATAGTTTTGTGATCTTAATAATTACTCCTTTTTTAATTCGAAGTATATACGTTTGATTATCATTGAAATTAATTTTTCTATCACGTAAGGTTTTTAAGATATTCGCGTTTGACTATTGAAATATTTGGGTCTCCTCTGTTACGTATTCTTAAATTGCTCAAACACAATAGTACTCGATTTAGTAAAAATAAGACAACTTTATTCCAAATCTGGTATCCAAATTGTTCTATCGCGTACTGTTTTTGAAATATTTGAAAAACCTAAACTCCACTGTTGCGCACTTATATTCTTAATAAATCACACTAAAATTTCAAACACGAATATCTGATAAACAGAACATGCTTCAACAATTTGTATTGCAGTTTTGGAATCCATTTTGGTGGAAGCAACGTAAGATTACGTAACAGTGGACCCCTAAAAGTGCTAAAATATTGTTTTTTTTTTTTTACTTTTTAACAGCGAATATCTCAAAAACGGTACGTGCTAGAAAAATTTGGACGGTCGATTTTGAAGCAGGAGACCAAAATCTATAAGGACAAGTTAGAAATTTCACGGTGAGATTTTTGCTGTCGAACAGTGTTATTAGTGTAAGTATTACAAAAAATACAAAAAATCTTACAAAAATAAGTGAAAAAATAACTTCTAATTTAGAAGTTCTAAATCACCAAATAAAAAAAGAAATATGTACTTCTAAAGAATTGATGAAAAAGCGCTTCCAAAAGGTCAAGTTATATTAACATCCGGATCACTACTTCAGAAGTTGTGATAAAAATGTTAATATATATGTACATAATAAACACTAGTGATATATGTTATACTTAAGTGTCAATCATTCGCCATTTAAGAGTGGCGAAAAAAAAGAACATACTTTGTGTGTCACGCCCATATTAAATTCATCAATGTTTCAGTTGAAGAAGAAGTACGTCTGGTTCTTAAGTTGTAGTGAATGGCAAGCTCTTTTTTGCTGGGTTATTAATATCAAACGATTATTATTTTAAACATCTTTATGTAGGTAATTTATAAAGCTTTAATTTAAGCTCGATAGCGTCCAGATTGAGTACATAATAAATGTGCTACAAGGGTCGATCTGGAAAATGAAATTATTTATAGACATTTTTTTAAAATATTTCTAAGTCCATTTTTTACAAGTTCAAATATCAAAAATTTGATGTAGATAATTTATAAAGTTTTATTTTAAGCTCGATAGCGTCCAGATTAAGTAAATAATAAAGTAGGGTCGATCTGGAAAATGAAATTATTTATAGATATTTTTTAGAACATTATTTAAAAATATTTCCTCTGCACGATCTTGAAAGTGTACTATGCCCAAGATTTTCTTCCGAAGGGTTCTTGCGAATCTCAACGTAAATAAGTCACCGGGCTGGATGCATTACAGCACTGGTGCTGAAACAGTGTTCTTCAACGCTAATGTCATCCATTGGCAAACCTTTCCAACACTTCCTATAGCTTAGGAATCTTTCCCTCGAGTGGGAAGGTTGCAAATGTTCACCTTATCCCAAATATGGGTAAGGCTACTAACCCCGAAAATTACTGCTCAATCACAATTTGCTTTGCGCGTTGATGGAGAGTATGATTAATTCGTAAAAGTATGATTAATTCGTACTGTAGACCTCTAAGCATTCCTATTGGAACGTTAGAGTCGGTCTATTCACCATTTTGGTGAGAGTAAGGTGGTGGCTCTAGATATTTCCAAATCATTCGATCGTGTATTGCACGTCGCGCTTTTGTCAGAGCTTTTTCCTTTTGGTGTTGGTAATGATTTCTGTCGTTTTATTTCGAGCTTTCTCAGGGACCGTACTATACGAGCTGTCATAGATGGGGTCATAGATGGGGTCAGCTAAATTTAGGCATACCACAAGGTTCTCAGAATGGAATACAATTCCCATATATTGGCAAAAGCTTCATTTAAAATATTTCCTTTTAAATAAATGTTATTCCATTTACAAAAGCGAATGTTTTTTACTAAAAATTTTCTTTGCTTTTATGAGGTCCATTGGTATCACAATGGACCTCAGAGTCTACGTGTATTAACGTAAAACGTCAGCAGCCACTTACAACCTAACCTATTATACGACCATTATTACTTAAGAGCCGTTTTGACAATTAGTATTTCGGTAAGATTTGTCTTTTCGGAGTATGTTTAATATTTGACCCGCTTTCCAAATCCTTTTCTGAATAATTTTAAAAATTAGGAGAGCCATCCGTATGAAATAATAACAAATTTATTTTCTGATTTTTGCACTTAAGTAATACATTTATTAATTATTTAATTTTTATATCCACGCCTACAAAAGGGCGAGTGGTCCAAGTAAAAATAAATTTTAACTGAGCCGACAGAGTGTGCTAAACATTGGAAGCAGCGTATATGTATATCTGTATAAAAAATGAAAATAGTGAAATAGATATTCATGTTAAATAAAATTATAATTATGCATCTTATCATAAATAATAAGTCATCGTTTATTTGAGGATTTTTGTAAAGGAAAATAACATAAATAATATTTGCCACCTACTTAATTTGTTTGCATGACTCATAGTGTCATTGAGCTTTAAACTGCATTCGACTATTAACCTTATGTTATTGAATTTGCCATGTATGATTTAAATTAGTTAAACAACCCAGCAAAAAATAAACGAAGTGGTTCAAAAAGAATTAGTGGTTTCATTACATACAAAGTAGCGATAGGTGCCGAACTTCATATTCCGTAGGAAGTACTTTTAAAATCACTTCCAAAAATGCTACAAAATAACAATAAAAACATCTTTCAACAGTTCTTTGCTTAATGATTTTGAAGTACCTTTTTCATATGTTCTTAGGAATCAAATCAAATCACCATGAGGTGATTACACGAAGTATGCAATTTTTTCTACGTCCAGCTTTAAATAGATTTAGGTTTTGCAAAAATAGTGACAAAATTTGGTAATGGCATTTCATTTTATCTTTATTTAGAGCTTAAAAAATCGAAAAGATGAAAATCGATTATTGATAAATTTTTCAAATTTCATATCTTATATAAAAAAAGTTGGTCCTAAATTAAATAAATACTTTTACGAACTAAAGAGGATGTTGCTGCATCACATTATTAAAGGTTGTTTAAGCTTTTTAGAAAATTGAGGTATAGGCTTGTGGTCAAAGCAAACTTGTGAATCAATTCGCCGTGAATTTTTATAGTTTTGTGATCTCTATAATTACTCCTTTCTTAATTCGAAGTATATACGTTAGATTATCAATGAAATTAATTTTTCTTCAAGTAAGGTTTTTAAGATATTCGCGTTTTAATATTGAAATATTTGGGTCTCCTCTGTAACGTATTCTTAAGTTGCTTGAACACAATAGAACTCGATTTTGTAAAAATAAGGCATCTTTATTCCAAATCTGGCATCCAAATTTTTCTATCGCGTACTGTTTTTGAAATATTGGCGTTTGAAAAACTCAAACTCTACTGTTATGCACTTATATTCTTTATAAATCACACTAAAATTTTCAAACGCGAATATCTTAAAAACAGAACATGCTTGAAAATTGTGGATTGCAGTTTTGGAATCAGGAGGTCCATTTTATATAAAATTAAGTCCTATTTCGTGGAAGCAACGTAAGAATACGTAACAGTGGACCCCTAAAAGTGTTTTTTTTTACTTTTTAACAGCGAATATCTCAAAAACGGTACGTGCTAGAAAAATTTGGATGGTAGATTTGGAAGCAGGAGACGAAAATCTAAAAGTACCAGTTAGAAATTTCACTGGAAGGTTTTTGCTGTCGAACAGTGTTTTTAGTGTAAATATTACAAAAAAATACTCTTTCAATCAATCTTACAAAAATAAGTGAAAAAAGAACTTCTAACTTCTAAATCACCAAATAAAAATGACATAATCACACCCAAAATGCCAAGAAATATGTACTTCTAAAGAAGTGATGAAAAAAGTGCTTCCAAAAGGTCAAGTTATATTAACATCCGGATCACTACTTCAGATATTAAATTCATCAATGTTTCAGTTGAAGAAGAAGTACATCTGGTTCATAAGTTGTGGTGAATTTTGTAGTGAATGGTAAGCTCTTTTTTTGCTGGGAAGTAAAAAACATATAATAATGTAATTGAAAACAAAAAAAAAAAAAAAAACAATGCCAAAAGAGCTAGACTGTAGAAGTTTGGCACGATTATGTCTAATAGTAATTGGCTGTTTGGTACTTTTTGAAAATTCCGTGTAAAAGGGGTAAAAAATGTGCTTTGGTACTTTTTGGTACTTTTTGTATATCATGAAATAATGGTCCTGGAATCTTGCAAATTTAATAAAACACTCTGGAATGGTCCTCCAGCAGAAATAACATCCAAAAGAAGGAAATATTTTGAAATTTAAAATTTTAGGGTAAAAATGTGTACCTAAATTGGTAAAATGGTACTTTTATATTTCTAAGATAACGTTAGAATTTTTTTATTGCTTTAACGCATGTTATATGGAAGGGAAGGGAAAACTTACATGGAAGGAAATGAGATGGAACTGGTAACAAATGGGAATTGATAGGGGAACTAAATGGAATGGAGCAAGGAATGATATGGCATAATTGTTTCTTAAATTGTTCGTACTTAATTATTGTTTAAAAATTTATTTATTATATAATTTTTACCGGAACGAACATGATAACGTGCCAGCGAATTTATTTCAATTTTATTGTTTAACTTATTCTAAACTGTTATTATGAAAGACTCAAACGTCCACAATAAAATAAAAACTACGCAGGGGAACATTTTTGAAATCGTGACTCTAATCCTGATCCTTTAATAATCCGCTATTCAATATTACCGGTAACGAAGTTCTGGCGGGCGTGCTAGCAATAAAGTATAATAAGATCTAATAAGATATAATATATTTTACACGTGTATAAAATTTTTTTACGATATTTTTACATGGTCATTATTCCCATTAATCTGGGAATTATGTTCATTTTTTATTGGGACTATGTTAAAATTATTTTTGATTATAGTCCACAGTACCATTATGAGGATTATGCCCTATTTTTTTTGGTCATAATCCCCACTACCATTATGAGGATTATGTCCGAACTCATTTCGGTCATTATCCCTATTACGGAATGAGAATTATGTCCGTGGGGACACTTATGTTTATTTTACTTTCTTTTGTAAGGATATTCTACCAATAATTACTTGTAGAGTTTCTGCTTTCAAAAATTCGGTAATTTTCAAGAACGAATTAACGATCGTTTCAGGGATTTTCCAATTTCCCATCATCAAAATTCTTTATAAAATTAGTTAATACTGGTGTGGTCAAAACATCCTTAGATAAACATGTAGTTAGAGTTAACGAGAATCGTACGCATAAATTCTTTAAATAACTAATATCAAAATCAACGTATCTAATATACATTTAATTTGTTTTCTTTTTATTTTCTGCGCAGATTAATACAATTCCAAGCAAACAAACGTAAACTTCTGCAGAAAATAATAGTAAATTATCATCAGGGGTAAATAACAATGACACAAAAATATTTTTACATTTAACAAAAACTTAAAAAAAAAAATAATTAAAACAAAGAATTATTGGCCATTGTAACGCTAGATCAAGGACATTATAAAACACACTTACTACCAAACTCTAACTGGAAGTGGCAGCCAGAAAGTAAAACTAAAATACCAGAAGTCAGCCAAAGGGAGTGTATATGAGATGCGCCCAAATAAAGTGTTGTAAAGGCCTGCATTAAGAGAAATGGACTTAAGCTGTTAAAATGTGTGGTTTTGAAAATATTACATAATTATTAAAATAACTAATTTTTTTTTTAAACAATTTCTATCTATTCTTTTTTTTACGATATCCCAAAAAAACAAAAAATATTTGCATTTTTCTTTCTAGTGGTGAAGATGAACATGATACGGATTCATTGGATATAAAACCACCTCAGGCTCAAGTGCCTAGAGATTCCAGTGGTTCAAGGCGAAAGGAAAAATCAAAGGATAAAAAACATTCCAAAGAACGTAGGCACAAAGAACGATATTCGGATAGTTCAGGACGAGAAAGAGAAAAAGAGTTTCATCGTGATAGTAGACAGGAACATCGGCGTGTTGATATAGTCGAACGCAAAGATATGAGGCGATCAGATGAACGGTATCAACAACAACAAAAAATTGTTTATGATAGAGACGATTATATAGCTGGGAATGATAAACGCTATCATAATAAACATTTTGATCGTTTAAATGATGATGCAGCTGGTTCCAGAAGCAGTGGTGGTGTTTACCATCATGGTGTTGGTGGCGCTAATTACCATCATGGTCATCAAGAACATCAATATCATCATCCCCAGCCACATCATCATCATGCTCAAATACAAATGCATCAACGTCAACGTCAGGATTATTATGAGCACAGAAGGCAACAAGACTATCATCATTCGCAACCCACCGATTATCATAATCAACGTCATCATCAACAGCAACACAATCAAACGTATGAAGGTGCTCGCGGCGGAGGAGGAGGTGGACAAAAATATCATGATCATGATTTGGAAAAACGTAAATATGTCAACTATGATCAACCCAAAGATCCAGAAAGTTTAGAGCAAGACTTACGTTCGAGATTGCTTAGTAAAAGGCACAAATATGTAAAGGATGATGGTCTGGCTGAAGCTGGTGCAGTTGGCGGAGATGATGTTTACGAACGGCTGTATGAAGAACGTGATCAGGATAGAGCAGCGTCTAAAGCCGAACGCCATAAGGCCCGACGTATAAAACAAAAAGAAACTATTATTGAAGTTGTTGATAGTCCGGATGTGGAAGAGAACAATCGCCCTACTCAACGCAAGAAACATAAACGCCATAAAGACAAACATGATAAGAAAGCTGCTAATAACTCATTAGAAGAAATTCCGTCTAAACAATCACCGCCATCAGAAAAACGACGTTCTCCTGAAGACCCAGAGTTAGTAGCTAGAAGAGCTAAGCTTCTGGCAGCCGAGTCTGAAAAAGTGAAACGTAAAGAGATAGCACGTAAGGAATTAGAAGCACGTCGAGAGTTGAGAAGAGAGCGTGCCGTAGATACTTTAAGTCCCACCGCTGTGGCGGCCAGTGTAACCGCCGGTTTAAATGTTCAAATCAAACGCAAAAAGAATGAAGACGATGAAAAAGCGAAAAGAAAACGTGTAAAAAAATCTAAGGATAGTGATGAAGACGATGAAGATGACGATGAGGATGAAGATGAAACGGATTCTTCGGAAGATAGCCGAGATGATGAGGAAGATTCAGCTAGTAATTCGGAATCGGATCACAGCGGTTACATAAAAAGTAAATCAAATAATAAAAAGCGGGCTAACCGCAGCGATGGTGATGTTTCTGCACCCGAGTCCCCACTATCTGTTGGACAGTTATCTAAATCTCCCAAGAAATCAAAAAGAAAATCAAAGAAAAATAAGCATTCTTCAAAAAATAAATACACAGATGATGAAGAAAATGATAATGAAGAAGTTAAACGTAGTAAAGGATCTTCGAGATCTAATAGTTTATCTCTATCACGTAGTCCGTCTAGGTCAAGATCACGTTCTCATACCCCCGCTCGCTCCAGGTCAAGATCATCGCGCTCATCACTATCTCATAGTTCAAGATCACGCTCAAGATCCCATTCATCAGAACACAGTAGATCTAGATCACACTATAGCTCAAGGTCCCGTTCACATTCAAGAACTTCTCGTAGTCTTAGTTTAAGCAAATCACGTTCAAGATCTCGTTCACGCAGTGAAGAACGTGACATGAAAGCAAATTCACGAAAAGAGGAAAAAGAAACGAAAGAAAAGTCAACTTTAAGTGAAACAGAAAAAAAGAAAAGTGATGATAACGATGAACTACCTGCCACTGATGACAAAGGTAATCCATTACCCAATTACTTCCCTGGTATACAGGGATGTCGTTCAGTAGAAGAATTTCAATGTCTAAATCGCATAGAAGAAGGTACCTATGGTGTGGTATATCGAGCCAAAGATAAACGTACTAACGAAATTGTGGCTTTAAAGCGTTTAAAAATGGAAAAGGAAAAGGAGGGATTTCCCATAACATCACTGCGTGAAATTAATACTCTACTTAAGGGGCAACACCCTAATATAGTTACAGTACGTGAAATAGTGGTTGGATCCAATATGGATAAAATTTTTATTGTTATGGATTATGTAGAACATGATCTTAAGTCTTTGATGGAAACGATGAAGGCAAGAAAACAATCATTTTTCCCTGGTGAAATTAAATGCCTAACACAGCAGCTCTTAAAGGCCGTGGGACATTTGCATGACAATTGGATTTTGCATCGTGATTTGAAGACATCCAATCTACTGTTATCGCACAAAGGCATTTTGAAGGTGGGTGATTTTGGATTAGCGCGAGAATATGGTTCTCCTTTAAAGAAATATACCTCATTGGTCGTAACACTTTGGTATCGTGCTCCTGAGTTGTTATTGTGTTCTCCAGAATATTCCACACCCGTTGATATATGGTCTGTTGGTTGCATTTTCGCCGAATTCTTGCAAATGGCTCCGATTTTTCCTGGAAAATCTGAAGTAGATGAATTAAATCGTATATTTAAGGTGGGTAAAAATATTTACATGAAATAACTCATATATAACGAGTCCATTCGAAGCCATATTTTTAGGCAAACCAAATTGAATACTCGACCATAAAGCAATTTAATAATAACTATTGGGGGAATTTTTCTTACAAAATAATTTTTGATAAAAATACATAAATTTTCATTGTCGGGTGAATGCATATCCCCAATACTGTAGTATTAAAAATATGGAATATTGCTAAATATGGTTTTAGAAAATTTTTTAAAAAATATCGGAATTGTAATATTTATTTTTGTTTCTTTTTAGGAACTTGGTACTCCTAATGAAAAAATTTGGCCAGGTTATAGTGAATTGCCCGCTGTAAAAAATATGCTTAGCCAAAATTCTCAATTTGCCGATTACCCAGTTTCCAGTTTACGTAAGCACTTTAGCGAAAAAACTAGTGATACTGGTATAGAATTGCTGCAAGGTCTTTTAACGTACGACCCTAAACAAAGATTAACCGCTGATACGGCTTTAAAGCATCAATATTTCAAAGAACTGCCAGTTCCCATTGATCCCTCCATGTTTCCCACCTGGCCAGCTAAAAGTGAATTGGGTGCCCGCAGAGCTCTGGCCTCTTCACCTAAACCTCCTTCTGGTGGTTCACAATTCAAACAATTGGGAAAAGATGATATTGCTGCTAGTACGGGAAGTGGAGGTAAGATTGTTTCTGGTATTATAACAGGTAATAAGAAAACATCAGGTAATACTGGCTTTGTTTTAAATGCTGGCATGGATCAAAGACAACTAGCTATGGGGCCGGGTTTCAACTTAAAGTTTTAAAACATCAAATCTTTTAACAAGGTCCATTTTATATTCTTAAATTTATGATTTTAAATATGTGTATGTATGTTTTTTTCTACACAACGCCGTTTAGAGAATTGAAATACTAGATTTTTGTTTATTTTTATTTCTTTTGTAGTTGATAAGTTTTTCTTTCTGGGTGTTACAACTAAAATCACAAAACAACTCATACATATATAAATTTTATAGCATCATTAAATATAGCTTAAGCTGTTTTTACATACACATTTCATTTTAAAGAATTTTTTTTATAAAAATTTTCGTAATCAAATCTTTTATTTTTTATCTTTTCTTTGAAATAGTTTTTGTTTTTTTTTTCTTTAAATTATGTTTAATTGTTCTCTACTCTATTTTTACAATTTCGTAAGTTATTCTAAAAAACAAAATGAAAAATTGTAAAAAATACACAAATATATAGTTTTGGATAAAAACTTATTTGACGATTGTGTTTTAATGAAAAACGTGTTTACAAATCAACTAATTTTAAAGTAAATATAAATAAAAAGAAAAAATTGTCGAGCAATGTCTTAAATGGGGCCAGTAAAATTTTGTGCAGAAAAAATTTGATTGAACCTGACTTTATTAAAAGTAAAGCCAATTGTAAGGTCACGAAAAATACGCTCGAAACCATAAACCATTTTTGGTTAATAACTTTTATTACGATTTCAGGCGTTTAAAAAATTTTCACGTGAAAAACATAATACAGGCCTTTAAGCGTGTTACTCTGTTCGATTTAACGGGAAAAAATCTGTCAAACTCCACATAAAAAAAAAATTTGGCAACGCGAGGAATTATAGGGAAATTTTCACGTGAAAAACATAATACAGGCCTTTAAGCATGTTACTCTGTTCGATTTAACGGGGAAAAATCTGTCAAACTCCATATAAAAAAAAAATTGGCAACGCGAGGAATTATAGGGAAATTGTTAAAAAAGTTTTCACGCAATTTTGAATTGCCGTGAAAAAGTGACATTTCAGTTTTGTTATGATCGTTTCTTATAATCGTTTCTTATAGTTGTTTAAGTTTAAGTGAATTTTCACCGTAAAAAACGGAGCACTAGACCTTAAGCTAAGGAAGTTGTTTTTCACGTGAAAATTTTTTGAACGCATAAATCGTAATAAAAACTATTAAAAACAAAATCTTTTAAATATTAAAAGGAAGAAACAATCATAACAAATCTTAAATGCTAATTTAATTGCAAAAATTATGCGGCCCACAAGATTGACAGATTTTTTCACGTGAAAATAACAGAATATCGTCACCTAAAATGCAAAACGCCCTATCTAACATTTTATAAATTTTACAGGAGAAGCAAAAAACGTGTTTATATAAAAACTATAAAAGTTTTCATTACAAATTTCTTAAATATTAGTAAAAACACACAAACAAATTCATTTCTGTTAAAAAAATGATAAATTTTTAATATTTGAAAAGTTATGTTAGTAACGCCCTTTTGTCTTGTAATTTTCAGAAACACAAAAAGCCCTAACTGCACTGAAGATGTTTAAAAACACCAAGCAGATGTGTTATCAAATGTAACAACATGCTAACAAAATGTTATACTGAATGTTGTTTTATCATATAGAACTCTAACAAAATGTGGGCGGTATTGTAAAAAGGGGCGTGGCACCTGTTATATAACCTAACACTGCAAAATGTCTCATTTTGGATTCTGTTAAACACATGCTAACTTAATTCGATACAAAATGTCAATTTACCATTTTAAAGCTCCATGTCAAATGAGGGTATGGCCCGAAATAACCTAATGCATCAAAATGCTTTAACCTTTCAACGACCACAGGCAACTATACTTCCCAAATGATTTTTTGCGATTTTTTTTTTTGTTCAAGTAAAAGATAGGATAAATGTGCTAAAAGATGAATTATAGAAGAGTTTTAGAGAAACAAAAGTTTTGTTTTCATTAAGTCTCTAACTGGGTCCACTTACTCACTATAAGTTCTCAAAGTCTGCGAAGTAGTAAATATATTAGGGACAAAATTATATTTACTTGACAGGCGAAATAAGGGTCAAGAGGGGGTTCAGAAATCCAAATTCTTTTAGATTAAATATTATTAAGTTGCATTTCTTACAGATCACAGCGAGTACCAAAATGGCCTTGGCCAAAACAGCGTAATAAGGGGGAGGAGGGGCCCAATTTTTTATGCGTAACTATTACTAGGTCAGAAATTACGAAAATGGAAAGAAAAACACTTCGGTCAAAAATGTATGGTCGTCAAAGCGTTTACTCGGCTTCTGGAAAATTTCTTAAGATCTACAGCAAATATTGGGAATTTGATAGATATCTCACTCGCTACCCACAAAGCTCCTAAAGGAAAATACCTAAGCTTTATTTTGAGTTAAAAAAGGACCGGTTTTAAAAAAATGCAAACAAGTTTTTGATTTTGCAAAAAAAAAAGTTAAAAATTTTTTTTTTTTTTGAAAGATTAAAGAAATAGCTATCTTAAACTCTCGGGACACATTTTCCTAGGAACATTAGGAAATCAGTTACATGGATGCAAAAAAACACATGCTTGACCAAAATGTAAAATTACGTTGAAAAATTGTGACTATTGGTTTTAAAAGTTGTGTCACTTGAGATGAAAACCCCCATATGTAAATGATGAAATTTGACACATGTTGTTATTTTATCTTTTCTTCGCCCTGTATTTAATGTAAGCGATATTAGACATCAACTTTTTTATTTCTGTCCCTTTTGATGAAGAAATTATAGCTTTCCAATGAAGCTAACGGTTTTTGTTATATACTGGGGGGTAATTATGTAACTTGATAGTTGTCAATCGTATCGTTATTCCATTACCATATAGTGCCATATTATGGTAATAGAATAATGGGCTCACGATGACGATTATCAAGTTACATAATTAGCCCCCTGTATTTTTTGTAATAATAGCAAAAATTATAATTAAAAACATTTTTTTTTACTTATTTAACGAAAAATTTACTTTGAATTTTATTCAATCGGAATGAAGAACTTTCAATCATGTTTTTTATCGTCATTAATTATTAAATTTTATGTAGAATTTATATCTTACTTAAGGCTAATTGTACTGCATAACTTGCGATTTCTATAGCTGAAAAGAAACAATTCTCGTGAGAGTGCGGGCCTGAAGGGGTTAATTGGTAAATTTCTAAACTTTATTTTTTGTGTACATATACATATATTTTTCCTATTGTAGTGGACATTGTGGAAGAAGAAGCATAAAAAAATTTTTAATCCTAAAAAATAACAGTTGCGTCGGCAATGTTATGTATACAAATGTGTAGTTGGGGCTTTTTGGTTTAACATATATCATAGCATGTAGTTAAAGCTTTTTGAATTTTGTTAATAAAATCCCCATTTTTGATTAAAGGAGTCTAAATTTTTTTGTGGACATGTATTTTGATCCAATACATTAGAATCAATTAAAAACGTGATTTTGAATTTTTTGTTAGTTATGACGTTTTGCATTTTAGGTGACGATATGCACCTTAAATACGAACAGAGTGCAAACATTTCGCTGAAATTTTTTTTTTTTTCTGATACTTCTGTTACTCCACCTGCCTCAATGCGAATAAGTGAAGATTTTTTTGGCCAGTACTAGACTTTTGCGCCACCACCAATTAATCACGGTTGCCGTGCTATAGGACTACTCCTACACACTAAAAAAATTTAAAAAAATTGTGCCAGTTTATGGTTTAATTACAACCTATAAAGTGGTTTTGTATAACTTACCAAAGTTTTTGCTCTAAAAAACTTAGGTAAATTATCCAAAACCACTTTATAGGTTGTATTATCCCCAAAACGTGTGTGTACCTCCTTAAGAAATTCGGTTACGTGATTGTAGTCATCGACTTTTTCGTTCTGGAAAAATTCCGTAATCGTCGCATATTTATAAAGCAAAGGATATTTCACCCTTGCTGATAGTATCTTACACACCTAGATAGTATATGTGAGGCGTCATCCACTTCATTACAGAGCTCACATTCGTCACCATCAAAGACCTTCATCCTCGCCAAAGATGCCTTGCTAAAGGAGTGGCCACACATCAAACGATTTATCGTCTTTATCTCATTGGGCAACAAATTCGTACACTTGCAAACCAAGGTTTCCTCACCACCCTAGGATAAATCCTGGCATATGTTGTGGATTGCAGAGCGTATTCCTCCGACCATTCGTTCCATAGCGTTTCCTTAATTATGTTCATCGCATCCATCACACTCAGAGGAATGAGAAGCTCTTCCCCCTGAGTAACCGCCTCCTTGGCCGCCCTGTCCGCCCCACAGTTGCCACTGATATCGGCATGTCCAGGAATATTGTGTACCGATATACTAACAAAGGACGCCTCATTCACCGTCTCTTGAATACTTCTTATCATATAGTTGTCATCCCGGCTAGAGGCCAGAGCTGTGCCACCAGATTTGCTGTCGGTGAGTGTTGCCACCTTCTCGAAATCGATATTTATAGCAAAAATAATCGCCTGTTCAATTGCCATTAGTTCAGCTGACATGGATGACAGTCTGAATTTCATCTGAAACCTTCCAGTCGTTCCACTTGACGGGTGCCAGAATGCGGCTCCTGTAGTACCTGTTCTTGCCCTGGCACACGCCACCAAAGAAGTCCATTTCGGTCTTCAGGGTTGACTTAACAGTATCAGTTCGTCCTATGACCGCGACTTTTTCCATCACACTCCTGTGTTTGTGATAAACTTTAGCGTAACTGGTTTTGGGATTGAAGTCCTCCTCAGAGAGGATGGGTACAATTGGAAGTCCAAAAGTAATACACTTAATAACCTCCCTGCGCTGAAAATTTTATTTCACAAAAATTAAATTCCGTTAAATTTTACGTTTCCGGTTTGATTAAATTCCCAAGTTCCGTTGGGGTTCTGCTGTTCAGCTGCTTTTAAAAAAGTGCTGCCTAGTTGTCTTAAAACTTATCAGCTGTTATTGTTTTTTTTTTCTTGCAAAATCTAAACAAATTTTAGAATTTTTAGTTTTATATAAGTTTTTGTTAAAAATCTCAAAATATATTGAAGTTTATTATTTATATATTGTAAAAATGCCACGTAATCCAAATGCAGAAAGAGATAATCCTTGTTTAAAGGTAATTTTGTTTATATGAATGTTTTTATCTTGTTACAATCTTCAATCTTTTTCAGGAACAAGAACTGTCCTTTAAATGTTTAAGCAAAACTAATTATGATCGAGAGGCATGTGAGGTATACTTTGCCAATTATAAGAATTGTAAAGAATTCTGGGTAAGAATAAATAGAAATAAGTGTACTTAATATCAATGATAAACAACATACACATGCTGTTTTTATACCGCAATTTTCCGCGACATTTTGCTCGATGCTCCAAGGAAAAGAGTTTTGTACAATTTATAATGAAATTAAGGAGACTTGAAAGAGCAGCTGAGTTTTGTTTTAGCGGTACTTTTTAGAAGTTACCGTTTTTTGCAAAATTTTTCATTGGCGCAGCTAAAATTTTTTTTTTAAATTCTAAATTTATATAAAGCACAAGAGAATTTTTTATAAATATCTAAAATTCTGTTTTATTTCCAGCACAAAATACGCTCAGATAGAAGAGCTAAAGGTATAGTACCATATTTGCCACCAGTGGAAGAAAGGGAAGCTCTTAAGGCGGAACATATGAAAACTAAACCCACTGCTAATTAACGTTTAAAATTATCATTTTCTATTTATTGTAATTAATTGTAAATAAATAATTATTTTTCTTATTTTTAAAACAGAATCTAATAATATTACAAGTCATGTATAGATGATGCCTCTACAATTTTTAAATTTGGTAAAGCTTCTTCCACCATAGCACAAGATAATTCATATTCCAGTGACTTCTTGATATCATCTACTATTAGCAATTTTAAGTTATTTAAACGATAAATACAAGCCAAACCTCTGGCCGTACAGTTAGTGCCCGATATATCCAGAACTTCCAATTTGTTACATTGAGAACCAGAAACACGATCCAAACACCAATCATCAAATGTCTTGATATTGTGAAAAGATAAAAACTTTAAATTCTGCAACCATCTTATATTTTCCAAGCCCTCATAGTATAATTTCATATTGTCACAGCGAATTGCCTCTACCTTATATTGAGAATTATAGGTAGTGGGTAGATTGAATTCACCATTTTTATCTGCTCTCATCCAATTTTGGCTATTTACAAATTTAACAGCTCCTCCCCGGTGTAAGATGAAATGGGCAGTTGCTAAATCGGGACCTAGAATTTCATGTCTTTCTGGCATAAACTGTTGCATGTAACGTTCTTCTTTTTCCTTTTTCTTTTCCCACATTTTTAGCCATGATTTGGGATTGAGATTTATCGGTTTCTGCATCATAATTATATAGTCGGAAGTTTGCTCCGCATCGGCAAATAATTTCAATTTAGTGTTAATTTCGCCGGCTTCCTCATTCGTTTGACGCCACTTCATAGCCACTTTATCACGGGCTAATTCTTCTCGTATTTGTTTTTGTAACATGGATTCTCGACGTTCTGTAGAATCATCACTGAAATGTTTTATAGAGAATTGTAGAAAACATATTGATGGCTTTCGTACACAGTTTTTATATAAATTTAACATTTTTTTCGATTAATTTTTTGTTATTTTATGTTTTTTTTAAAAGAAATTATAAATTGGATGAAATTTTTTGTTATTACAAAATAACCCCACAAAATAAATTCACCCGTTTCTTGGTAAATAATAAAAAAAAACTTGACAGCACTGATCAAACAGCTGCTAAATTAAACCTCAAAACGTACACATATATGTTTAGGGAACTGGTGAGACAGGCGAGGGGTTTCAAAAGAATTGTTTTTTTCTTTTCTTACTGGGCTATTCATAATGAGTAAATTAAATCTAATGTAGGTTTATTTGACTGATATTGCATGAATATTTGTCAAATAAACCTACTTTAAGTACACTTTAAGTATTATGAATAAAGGCCTTAAAATTTAAGGTTTTCTCCCTTTAAAGAGTTTCAAAGTTTTTCCGGCTTAAGTTGAGTTTACTGGCATTGGTCGGACTGCTCTCAAATTTTTACCAGAAATAGATCTTTTGATTACAAATCGAAAATATTCGGGTAACTTTTTGTCGGCGAGATCTGGTTCGCGAGTTATGTCGACTCGAATATTATAACCGGACAAAAGGCTCGATACGCAAAAAAACTTTATTTAGCGAAGCCGCTAAGTTAATGTATTGAGTTTGTCATCCCTAAGCCCGGCCGAATCACTACGCAGAAAAGCTATTTTTACGAAAATTCTCAAAAAAAAAACAAAATTTTTTTCTCGAATAAAAAAAATTTTTTTTGGCCTTTTATGGGTCAATATTTTTTTTACCAAAATGGAAGATATTTTAATTACCTTAACCGTCCCCCTTGCCGTGCTTGTTCTGTTCCTGCACTAATTGTAGAAACAGAACAAGCCCGGCACGACTTTTTCCATACGATTTGACAGATAAAACCGGTGGCCGGCGCCGGTGTAAAATAAAACTTGTTCTATTTTTTAAAGGTGGCAAAACTCATTCTAATTGGAAACCGTCCCCCGTGCCGTGCTTATTCTGTTTCTACTCTAAGAGTAGAAACAGAACAAGCCCGGCACGACTTTTTCCATACGATTTGACAGATAAAACCGGTGGCCGGCGCCGGTGTGAAATAAAACTTGTTCTATTTTTTAAAGGTGGCAAAACTCATTCTAATTGGAAACCGTCCCCCGTGCCGTGCTTGTTCTGTTCGTACTGAAAGGTGGTGATTTTTATTCTAATTGGAAACCGTCCCTAGCGCCATGCCGTGCTTGTTCTGTTCGTTTATTTACATTTTTGCTTCGGTAACCAACCTTGGCACAACAAACCAACTATAAACTTGTCATCACTTTGTAATAAGATTTTTCTTGTCAAAAACATCTGATATTAGAAAAAAAAACAATAAAATTTAGTTTTCCGCTTAAAAAATCCAAAAGATGAGTTCAATAACATTTGATATCAAATTAAAACGAGAAAATAAGATCTATTATGAAGGTGTAAGTATAAATCATATATAATCCTTCTACAGCTTGCTAAATATCATATTCATTATAGGAACTATTAACTGGATGTGTCCAATTTGGTTGTTCATCTGAGATCAAACATGAAGGTATTACCTTAACACTAGAAGGTGTAGTAAATCTTCAGCTTAGCAATAGCAAATCTGTGGGACTGTTAGATGCTTTTTACAATTCCGTTAAGCCCATAACCCTATTAAATACCGTTTTTGAATTATCTGCTCCCGGAAAGTTGGCTGCTGGTATATCGGAATTTCATTTTGAATTTCCGTTACAGTGTAAAAAAGAACCACGTATACTCTATGAAACCTATCATGGTGTCTTCATAAGCATCAACTATCAACTAAAATGTGATGTTAAACGTAGTTTTCTGGCCAAATCTTTACAAAAGACACAACAGTTTTGTATACAATATAAGCCACCGGCTGAGGAAAAAGTTTTATTGCCTTCAAAGGAAGTTAATTTTAGCATTAGTCCTGAAAGTTTACAAAAAAACTCTAAAGAACGTATAACTATGCCTAGATTTTTGATAACAGGCAAATTGGAAAGTACTGAATTTTGTATAACTCAGCCTTTAAGGGGACACTTGACCATACAACATACAGAGGCTGCCATAAAGTCTATAGAATTACAATTGGTACGCGTTGAAACTTGTGGTTGTAATGAGGGTTACTCAAAAGATGCCACTGAAGTTCAGACTATACAAATTGCTGATGGCAACATCTGTCCTAAAATGGAAATACCTATCTATATGATATTACCACGATTATTTACTTGTCCAACATTAACAACTAAAAATTTTAAGATTGGTAAGTAGAAAGTTTTAATTTTGGAAAGTTTTTATATATTTTGTAACTAAGGTTTTAAACTTAACCTTAACTTTTTATCGTTTATAACCTTAAATTTTTCGTATTTTTTAATTCACCTAAACTTTATTTATATTTTAATTTTTGCACGTATTACTAAAAAGGTTTAATTATATTAATTTTTAGTAGACCTCATATTAACAAAGGTACAAATTGACACTTTCATTTAAAAACATGTTAGTTCGGCTTCTCATATTCACATTGAAACTTAACTCATAATAATCGGAAATAATTTTGAAATTATTTAAACGAGCCCTTGTCTTCGGCAGAAGTGGGTTGTTCTTTTGTTTTTAAGAATAAATACACAAGAAGCTCTCTTTATTTCTATGAATTATTTAACAAATTTTTTTAGGAATTTTTTTCACAACGCGCAGATGGTAGTGTTTTTATAAAAATTTCTTCAAACTCTAGGACATCGCGACGTATGAGTTATATTATTTAATTTTTTGTTCTATATTACTCATACGCCGCGTCAAGTAACAAAGATTTGTATACCCTCCACTTATTGTAAGTGGTAAATGGTTTATATAAGTTTGTCATTCTGTATGTAACTCATCGAAATATCGGTCAGTATATACATATATATATTATTGATTAGTGATAGATTCTAAGATATTCTAGCGATGCCCGTCTGTCTGTTGAAATGGCGATCACGGCCATTTTACTCAGATATGAGCGAAACTTAACATGTTTACTTGTTGTTGTATCTAGCTGTGTGATATTGCATTTGAGCGACATCAGTTTAGCGGTTAAAAAGTTATAAACGAAATTTAAATACACCTCGAAAATTTTAGTACATTTCACATAACCTAAAAATACAAAATGCTTAAATTCAACTGCTGGTTGACATTAATAAACAGAATTCACTGCCGAATGGTATTTAAACAAAAAACATAGTTTTCACAAAACAAAAAAGAAAATTTCGCAAATTTTTTTTCACCAACATTTTTTTTTTTGGCGGAAATTATGTTTAAACATTTTTTTTGCAAGTAATTTTGTTTACCTTGTGGAGGATATCAGTACATTAAGAACATGATAACACGCCATAGTCCACATGGAAGGTGCTGCTGTTTAACAAAAATGTCGTATTCCAAGTCACGCTTGTATTAAATTTCAGCGAAATCGGTTGAGTGGTTCAAAAGTTATAGGCAAAAACCGTGAATTTCAGATCGTGTTTACCTTAAATTCACGTGTTATAAAGACCGCTTAAAAAATTGAGTATCAGTTAAAACGGGCATTGTGGAGGAAATTCATTGATTTGACAATTCGAGTTTAACTTTTCTACTTGTTTTTGGTGTTCTAGATTTCACTTCCAAATATTTTCACATAATACAATTTTGGTGAAAGTGAAACGAACGCGCTTTTTTCGTTGTAATTTTTAGCGTTTATTTATTTATTCGATTTAAACTTTAAATGAAAACGTGAACAACAGAATACTGAATTCGATTTCAGGTGATTCGGAAAGATTAATGGGAATTGAAAAGTTGTGAAAGACAGAACAGAGGCCTAAATTTGAGTTGATATTTTTGAATTTTAATTTATTTCTTTAAATTTCAAATAGTTTTTCTTCACAAAAAGCAGATATGGGGAAATAATTGAGAGTTGTTATCATTGTGTCACCACTCAGTCACCGCTAGTATTGTAAAAAAAGACAAAATTACATCGTCGAAAGTGAAACTTTGCCATCGTCGAAAGTGAAACTTTGCCATCGTCGAATTGACGCGAGTTTCTCCAAATCGAGCTGATTATGAAATTATTTTATACCAGATTTACAAAATTTGTTTATGTTTTTCTTAGTTGCATTGCTTTTATTTTATCGCACATAACCTAACCTTTTTTTAACCTCATTTTTTCAATTAACATAAAAATTACAACCCATTTTTTTAATTTCAACTATTTTCAAGCTATTTTGCACAATCATTGTATACTTTGTGTTTCTTAAATACTTTAAGCTTAAAAACCTTAACATTTTTTAATGTTTTTCATACATAACCTAACATTTTTTATTTAAATCTATGTTTTGCACACATAACCTAACATTTTTTTCAAACTTACCCTAATTTTTTTCAAATAACATTATATCCCATTTTTAAGCTAATGTTTTTCTGTTTCGTTTTATTGCACGATCATTGTATTCCTTGTAATTCTCAAATATTATTTTGAGTTTAAAAACCTTAACATTTCAAATGTTTTTCTTCATCTAAATTTCTTTTATTCCTTTTTTTTCTAGAATTTGAACTTAATTTAGTAATTATTTTCAAAGATGATTACATCATTACCGAAAATTTCCCCATTGTTCTTAAGAGATTACATGCACCGCCTGGAATAAAATTTTTAAATCGTGGAGCTTAAGCTTTAAAAAGTGTGTGTATTGATGTGTATAAGAAAAACATAACCCTAAAAAAATTATATATAACCTAGAAATTAAAAAAAAATAAATAAAATTGTTTAAATTAGTTGTAATATTCATAAATTTTCTAAATAGTCTTGACAATGGAATCTGACAAATTCCGAAACACATGTTTACTAAGTCTTGTAAGAATAACCAACATAAATAAATTTAAAACAGAAAAATTATTTTCTTGAAAATTATTATATGAGAATATCATAGATTTAATTAGTTGAATAATAACCTCGAGCTAGAATAAAGCTACTCCAAATATAATATTTTAAAGGTCTAAATCAGGGATGTTAAATGGAGTTTTCAATTTCGTACCAACTTTAAAAAAAAATTGTACTTTTTGGACCCTCACGGTACCATTTTGTAAATTAATAAAAACTTAACTTAAAAGAATGAAAGAATTCGGTTTTACACCGCCCCCCCCCCCCCCCCCCCCTTAAATGCAAACAAATTAAAAAAAGAAACACTTTTTTCAGGGGCGTTTTTGAATAATTTTTTCTATTCTGCACACAAATGTCTCATTGTGCGTTACTTTATCGGTAGGAAAAATTCTAGAATTTTTCGACGAGAAAAATGTATCTGAGTGTGTATCACGAAAATTGTGTCAAGATCTCGTAATTCTTCTGAGTAAAAATTGTTTTCTGATTTTAATATATGTTTCGACCTTTTTCAATTGAATTTTGTGTTATTTTTAGAATTGTTCTAATCAGGCCTTAGAATTGTTCTAATCAGGCCTTAATTTTCTAAACGTAAATAAAAGACTTTTTAGATTTAGATTTATTTAGTTTTTTCATTATTAGAACAATAAGAATAAATTCTTTTATAGTTCAACGGGTATTACATAAAGATTGACATAATTAATTAGTACAATAAATAATTAAAAAAAAGCAGTAAAATAGCAATAATAATAAAACAGTAATTAAAATATAAAATGATTGCAATAACAATATATTAAGTCAAGACAAAATAAAGTAAAGAAGCTATAGTTTATAATACAGTTTTTTTTTTTTTTTTTTTTTATTTTTTAACATAATAGTTTATTTATCGAAACAAATATAAGTTTAAGTTTATGCATTTCTATTTGTATTTGTCAGATGATTTTTATTCATTTTTTCGTATTCCTTTATTTCATTTTTTCGTATTCCTACGTTTCGTCGGTATTTTCCGACCTAATCAGGGATTCGTTTTTATTAAATAATTAGTCTTCTCGTCAAATTTACATCACTTTTAAAAAATTAACATCACAGGTTTTATACGACATTTAATGAACGACACAAAACAGATTTAATTAATAAAAAATAAATGCAAAAATAAATCACGAAAATTAAAATATCACAGTTGAATTATTCTTTTAGTTCATATCCATCCACCTTAAAAAAATAACTCTTTTGTTTTGTTTTTCTTAAGTGTCCAATACTGACACCTTTTCTTTTTTGTAAACAAATTTTAGAAAAATTTCATTTGAAAGCTACTTTAAACTGTTTTAAAACAACGGGTAAAAACTAAAACAGAGTCTAAATCGAGTAAATCGGTCTAGCATTAATTAGTTCCCTTTTGAGCATTTTTTTACAGTAAAGGTGGGTAAGTTGCTCGGTTTTCACGTGAAAATCTGTCAAACTCCATGTAAAAAAAACATAAATTTCACACTGGCTTTACAAAAGCGTAAAAATTTCGCTGAAGAGGTATTCTGTTCACTGGTGAAAAACCGGCAAAATAACCCGGTATATGTTGCATCAATACGCATCAACACTATAAGCAACATTTTTTTAAATTGTACAGACCATTTAAAAAGCGGTGAAATTTAACATTCAGGTGTAAAACGAAGTAATTATAAGTGTTTGGGACTGTAAACATTAATTATATCACATAAATTACCAAAAAAATATTATTTAAAGTTATTTTATGTATTCTGACGCGCAAAACATAACCAAACATATGACTGTAAAATTTTCGCTACAAATTAATTGATGTTTCGAAACATTTTTTTTCACCGGTGAACAACTTACTTAGCTTAAAGGTGGGTAAGTTGCTCGGTTTTCACGTGAAAATCTGTCAAACTCCATATAAAAAAAACGTAAATTTCACACTAGCTTTACAAAAGCGTAAAAATTTCGCTGAAGAGGAATTCTGTTCACTGGTGAAAAACCGGCAAAATAACCCGGTATATGTTGCATCAATACGCAACAACACTATAAGCAACATTTTTTTAAATTGTACAGACCATTTAAAAAGCGGTGAAATTTAACATTCAGAAATAAAATTAAGTAATTATAAGTGTTTGGCACTGTAAACATTAATTATATCACATAAATAGACAAAAATCATCAACAAAATTTTAATTTAAGGTATTTTATGTATGCTGATGCGCGAAACATAACCAAACATATGACTGTCAAATTTTCACTACAAATAAATTGATGTTTCGAAACATTTTTTTTCACCGGTGAACAACTTATACCAAATTCGCATTCATTTTTTTAAACATGTTTAAGCACTTAAACATGTTTATGTACCTTAACAAGTTTAAATTTAAACATGTTTAAGTGGTTAAACATGTTTAAAAAAATGAATGCGAATTTGGTATTAGCTTAAAGCTAAGTAAGTTGTTCACCGGTGAAAAAAAATGTTTCGAAACATCAATTAATTTGTAGCGAAAATTTGACAGTCATATGTTTGGTTATGTTTTGCGCGTCAGAATACATAAAATAACTTTAAATAATATTTTTTGGTAAGTTATGTAATATTATTAATGTTTACAGTCCCAAACACTTATAATTACTTCATTTTACATTATTGTTTCTGTAAAGACAGTCGAGCTCAGGCTCTAATTATAATTATGTATTATAATTTTTCGATTTGTTATATATCGTGAACCTATATTCAAAATATGCCAACTCAAATTTGACGGAAATGAGTTTCCGATGGCAAATAGCTCCCCTATGTAATACCTATCTGCCATAAAAATTTCAGAGCAAAAAAATAATTTGTTGTCGTTTTACATCCATTTTTGTTATTCTGCTAACTCAAAGTACATATTTTTTTGGTGGAAATAAATGCCAACTCCCATTGTAAATTTCCAAAAATTTTTCAAAAAATTTTTAAAAAAAATTAGACCACATATCTTATTGCATTTGCCATGCTAAACACGAATCTTGTAAAAATTTTGATATCTAATGACTGGTTCTCGAGATATTGCCATTTTAAAAATATCGGTAAATAGTGTCTGCAAAAAAAAAATAGCTTATATTTATGTAACTTTCAAACTATTTATCAGATTGAAACATTATGAATGGGGCAAATAAAGTCAATGATATAAGCTTTCAAAATAGCTGGTTTGGAGTACCCTATTGCAATACAGCGTGAGTTACAGAGTGCCAAAGTTGACCACCCTGAGATTAAAAGGCTTTCGGAGCTAGTAACTTTTAAAAATATGCAAAGATTTTTAATTTTTTGTTCAGTTTTTGCAATTACCGTAGTAAGGATAACAAAAACCAAAAAAAAAAAAAATTTTAAAAATTTTTCCAAAAAAAATTTATTTTTATTTTCCGACAAAATATGCCAACTCTAAAAAAATATTTGTTTTTTGATATAGTAATAAATGCCATCTCTGAAAAATACGCAAACAAGTGCAAAATATGAAAATTTTTGCATAGGTAAAAATTGTTTAGAATATTTAAACCATCTTGTGGAAGGTACATTGTTTATTTTTGCAATAATATGCGAAATAACTAGTTTTTTAGCTATCCTGAACAGTAAGCTTTTTCGAGTTGGCATTTATTGAATATAGTTCGACGATATGGTTTTTGAATTGAGAAAAGTGTGAAAGAAAAATTTAATTTTTCTAAAAATTTTTTTTAAGACATCCTGGTTTGTTTCTTACTAGTTTCATATTATCCAGTTATAATAATCTTCAGAAAAACTTTTAATGTCAAATTTATTTAGTTAATAGTCAATAGAACTCTATATGTGAAAATTATTTACAGATCGCAGCCGCTGAGGATTGAACCCATCATCATCTGTAATACTTTACTATTAACTGCTTGTAACGTACAATCACTCTAGACCGATACGCCACGAAGGCTGTTAAGCAAGTATCAACTAAATCTGATTTTTTCAATTCGAGTGGTATTGTTGCTGTAGTTTTTTTTCTTACAGAAGTGTTGTTATTGCTATTTTATGTAAATCAATTTTTATTTTTAGTAATCATTATTCTTCTTCCTCTCCTTCATCAATTTTGATCTAAGTACTTATTTTTGCAAACGTTGCCAGACATGGTCTATATTTTAGACACAAATGTTAGGTGTTGCCAATTTTCCAAAGATACTGATATTGCCACTTAGGGCGACTTATAGTCGTTATTTTTAAATTATTGTTTCTGTAAAGACAGTCGAGCTCAGGCTCTAATTATAATTATGTATTATAATTTTTCGATTTGTTATATATGGTTTTTGAATTGAGAAAAGTGTGAAAGAAAAATTTAATTTTTCTAAAAATTTAAGACATCCTGGTTTGTTTCTTACTAGTTTCATATTATCCAGTTATAATAATCTTCAGAAAAACTTTTAATGTCAAATTTATTTAGTTAATAGTCAATAGAACTCTATATGTGAAAATTATTTACAGATCGCAGCCGCTGAGGATTGAACCCATCATCATCTGTAATACTTTACTATTAACTGCTTGTAACGTACAATCACTCTAGACCGATACGCCACGAAGGCTGTTAAGCAAGTATCAACTAAATCTGATTTTTTCAATTCGAGTGGTATTGTTGCTGTAGTTTTTTTTTCTTACAGAAGTGTTGTTATTGCTATTTTATGTAAATCAATTTTTATTTTTAGTAATCATTATTCTTCTTCCTCTCCTTCATCAATTCTGATCTAAGTACTTATTTTTGCAAACGTTGCCAGACATGGTCTATATTTTAGACACAAATGTTAGGTGTTGCCAATTTTCCAAAGATACTGATATTGCCACTTAGGGCGACTTATAGTCGTTATTTTTAAATTATTGTTTCTGTAAAGACAGTCGAGCTCAGGCTCTAATTATAATTATGTATTATAATTTTTCGATTTGTTATATATGGTTTTTGAATTGAGAAAAGTGTGAAAGAAAAATTTAATTTTTCTAAAAATTTAAGACATCCTGGTTTGTTTCTTACTAGTTTCATATTATCCAGTTATAATAATCTTCAGAAAAACTTTTAATGTCAAATTTATTTAGTTAATAGTCAATAGAACTCTATATGTGAAAATTATTTACAGATCGCAGCCGCTGAGGATTGAACCCATCATCATCTGTAATACTTTACTATTAACTGCTTGTAACGTTACATCTGAATGTTAAATTTCACCGCTTTTTAAATGGTCTGTACAATTTAAAAAAATGTTGCTTATAGTGTTGATGCGTATTGATGCAACATATACCGGGTTATTTTGCCGGTTTTTCACCAGTGAACAGAATACCTCTTCAGCGAAATTTTTACGCTTTTGTAAAGCCAGTGTGAAATTTATGTTTTTTTATATGGAGTTTGACAGATTTTCACGTGAAAACCGAGCAACTTACCCACCTTAAAGAAAAAAAGCTGGGGTCTTTTACCAATATTTCGATGAGTTATAAAGAAATTGGAAATTGTACCAAATGAGTCGCGGTAGTACCACGGTACTTTTGAAAATCAAAATGTACCAAAAAAAGTACAATTGTACCAACTTTAACATCCCTGGTCTAAATAAACAATTTTTAATAAAAAATTAATCAGAATTTGATTTTTGTCGGGACGACTCTGGCAAATTTTCCTTATCAGATGCGGAAAATTTAAAAACTTGAGTCATTTTTTATAGAAAAATTCTTAGATTCTGGGACATTCTGGACAATAACGCTTAATTGTTAGTAGTATATTTTAAAAATGTCGAAACCCCCATAAAGAGTTAATCCTTATATTTTTATGTAATTAAATACAAATATATATTTTTTTAATTATTTACATAATATTTAACATACTTGGGACCTGGCATTACTTTTGTATGAAAAAACAATGCCTGCTATTTCATTGGCATTTTACATGAAATAAAATAATGCCTCAATGCTTAGGTCCCAAGTATGATATTTAATAATCTTATTTCGAAGATTATAAAAATTCATGTATTATTTAAAAAAAAACAACACTTTCGTATTTTCAATTTTAAAATATACATTTATTTATCAAAACTTTTTAGATTTATGTAGGGCTTGTCTGGACATGTATATATGCCTAGACGAAGAACCTTCTTGTGCAAGACCAAAAAGCTTATTGAATTATATTTGCAAATGATGCGCCTTTTATAGCAATTCTGTACACCAAAATGTGTTTGGTTGTAAAAAATAAGTATTAAGGGCTAGTTAGCCGAGAAAACGTAACCGTATCTTTACCCTAACCGTAGCGTATTTATTTAGTGCAATTATCGAAACTTAATAATGTGTCATATGTTTTTGACGTAAAAAAAAAATCCTCGTTCATTTTTGTTACTTTATTTATGTTTTTTATATGTAGACTTTAAATTAGTTTGTTTATTTAAATTGAATTAGTGATTTTGCCATTTGTTTTGCACTTTTAGCTTTGTATCACATTTTTTTTTGGAAATAAACAAACCGAAAATCAGCTGTTTACAAATGTCACGTAGAAACGTTGTAAAATTCTATTTTAAACAGGTCGGAACGTTCCGTTTACGTGACAGTTGAATTCGGTAATCGTTTTCATTAGTTTGCGCATATCAAAAACAATCAGCTGACTTTTTACGTTAGGGTTACGGTTACGTTTTCTCGGCTAACTAGGCCTTTAGTGTTTCTTCACAATACAGCAGCAAGCAGCTAAGCAGCAAAATTTTTACATGTATTTTGTTGTTGCCGCAACAACAAAACACATGTAAAAATTTTGCTGCTCAGCTGCTTGCTGCTGTATTGTGAAGAAACACTTAAAATAAAAAGTATAATAGTTGCAAAAAAAAGTATGAATATCGAATATTCAAATTATGACCGTTAAATTCAAATATACACGCAGTGTTGTATTTGATAAGTTAAATTTAAAAGATTAATGAAAAGTTGACGTTAAATGTAAATTAATAATAAAAATAGACTTATAAATATAAAGATAAATAATAATAAATAAATATGACCTGCTTCAAGTTACATATAAATTTTATTTTATCAACATTTTTTTAACACAAAAATCTCCATATAATAAACTGTTGACCTTAATTAGCAAACTAACGAACCATTTTAACATGTTAAACAAACACCAAGGACTATAGAATCCCTCCAATAACCACAAATCCTCCTACAAATTGAGTTTTTGTTTATTTTTGTATCCCTGTAAATAAAACAAAAACAAGTGAGAAAAAAATATCGAAAAATAAATGAAATTTATGCAAAATCATGTTGACTAACAAGCAAAACACAAGCATCTTCCAAACAGTCACCATATTTAGATGATAATAAACAGTTAAATACATAATTGAAACATCTATAGAATCAAACCATTTTTTCTATAGAATTTATCATAGAACCTAAGAATATTTCTTTAAGAAAATGTACTAAAATCTGAGAATTCTTCTCAGAATCTAAAAAAAAAAAATTTCACAGAATCTGAACAATTTTCTATTTAAGAATTTTTCTATACCGAAAAACGTTTAAGAATCTGAGAATTTTTCTATACGGAAAAATGTCTATGAATCTAAGAAATTTTCTAAACAAAAAAATATACTACTATTCCCAGGAAAATTTTTTGGAAAAAATTCCTGGTTCAATAGATTCTTGAATATATTGTAAGGTAATCACAACAAAATTTTCCATGTAAAATTATTTTTCAAAAAGACTACTTGCTCTAAAAAACGATTGCTTTCGGGACAATTTCAAACAAAAATCATTGATTCTGGAATGTTAAGTAGAACTGGTTGCAGGGTAGTTTGATGCGTTCTAGAACGGATTATTTGGAACAGAAAATTTTGCTGGGTGGAATATGGAAATTTTTCTGTACGGAGATTTTTTTATATGGAAAAATGTCTCAGAATCTGAGAATTTTTCTTTACGGAAAAAATGTCTCAGAATCTGAGATTTTTTCTATACGGAAAAATGTCTCTGTATCTGAGAATTTTTCTATATGGAAAAATGTTTTAGAATCCTAAAATTTTTCTATACGGAAAAATGTCTCAGAATCTCAGAATTTTTCTGTACAGAAAAATGTTTCAAAGTCTTAGAATTTTTATGTACGTAAAAATGTCATAGAATATGAGAATTTTTCTATATGGAAAAATGTCTCAGAATCTTAGAATCTTTCTATCCCGAAATATGTCTAAGAATATGAGAATTTTTCTATTCGGAAAAATGTTTCTGAATTTAAATTTAGTTTTACGGGAAAATGTCTTGGAATCTGAGAATTTTTCCTTCTGTCTGAGAATCTGAGAATTTTTTATACGGAAAAATGTCTCAGAATCTGATAATTTTTTTACGAGGAAAAATATCTCTGCAAAATTTCTCTGGAAAATTTCTCTGACAAATATATTAGAGAGGAAAATGAGTTTGAGAATTTTTCTATAGGAAAGTTATCTCAGATTCTTAGAATTTTTTATAAGAAAATTATATCAACATCTAAGAATTTTTCTATATAAAATGTATTTCAAAATTTAAGTATTTTTCTATGCGGAAAAATGTCTCAGGATCTGAGAATTTTTTATACGTGAAAATATCTCAGAATCAAATAATTTTTTTGTAGGAAAAATATCTCAAAATTTAAGATTTTTCCTATAGGAAGAATATCTCAGATTTTGAGAATTTATCTCGGAATTTGAGAATTTAGCTCAGAATTTGAGAATTTTTCTCAGAATCTAAGAACTTATTTTAGAATCTGGTAATATTTTTGGACCGAAAAATGTCTTAGAATCTAATAATTTTCTATTAGGAAAAATGTCTCTGAAAATTTTTTAAGTTTAAAAAATATCTTAGAAGTTTCTATTTTTTTTTTAAATTTTATTAAAACTGTTTGTACAATTATCACAATAACTGTAGTTAACTAACACCTGGTTAGTGTGTGTTTTCACTTTATGATTATGCTGAAGAGGTAACATGACTATCACATGTGTGCACTCAACTTCGAAAATACAAACATGTATTAATGTTCAACGGTGTAATAATACAAACAGACAATTTTATGTTCCCGAGTAAAAAAGTTTATATATACTTATATATAATTATATATAATAATATATAATTTGATATAATTATATAAGATTATATAGAGGTATCTGTTTTCCAAAAATTGGATACAATTACATAAAATTATATATAATTTGATAAAATTATAATTAGCATTTTATTAAATTAGATCAAATTATATCTAATTATAATAAATTTTATAAAATTTTGTCAAATTAGATATAATTTTATATAAAAAAATCGGATATAACTATATATAATTTTATCAAATTTTATATGATCTGATCTAATTTTATAAAGTTTTCTGAAAGCTGAAACCTGTACTATATATATAATCTTATATAATTATATATAATTTTCTCAAATTATATATTATTATATAAACTTTTTTACTCGGGTTGTTTTTTTTTTTTTTTTTACTATTCACAAAAACTGGAACAAAATGATGACAGGGTGGAAAAAAGTTTTGAAGTTTAAAGGCGGGTGGATAGGTTTTAGGTAAATATCATCCTTTTTTTTTTGTTGAAAAAATGGGTGAGATTCATTAAAATGACAGTCATATACTAGTAAAATAAACAGAAATAAAAAGAAAAAAAAAATGGCCATTGAAACAGCATACAAACACATATGCTTGTTATCTTTTAAACAACAACAAAATGCTAATGCACACACACACATACCAAAATAACAATGGAGGTTAAAAGTTCCGGTTCCGTTAAATATGGTGAATAAATTTATACATAAGCTTAAGCTTAAAATTGTAAATAAAACTAATGTAAACATTTTTAATCATTAACACCGCTGAACAAATGCTGACTTTTCCTTGGGGACATTTTAAAGATAGTATGAAGTTTTCAGCAATTTTAAAAAGGGAGACTTGGATGAGTAGTAAGTTTACCTATAGAAAATTTCTCAAATCCTGAAACATATTTTCTATAAAATAATTCTCTGATTCTGAGTCATGTTTTCTATAGAAATTTTTTCAAAAATTTTAAACTTCTGACACACTTTTTGTATAGAAAAATTGTCAGATACTGACAAATTTTTCCTGTCGAAAAAACTCACAGATTCTGGAAATTTTTTTTCCTTATAAAAAGTTCTAAAAAATTTTTCCCAAAAAAAAATCACAGATTTTGAAAAAATGTCTCTAAATTTAATATATGTAACCACAAACATCCTGTAGATTTTCTTAAAAAAATATTTTGGAATTTAAGTTAAAATTAGTAGTTGTGATATTTTGCTAAACGCGATGGCTCTGGTTTACCATACCTTTACCCTCACGCGGTAATTACTATGAGCTATGAGTTTCCGTTTCCGGCTTAAACTATATAAATTGTTCCTGCTGTTATAACAAATAAAACATAACATGCATTTTAGAAAAACAACATACATAAAAAAGTAAATAAAACACTACATCATAGTACAAATTTAAACTGTTAGTGGCCTAAAGAACTTTACATAGGAAAATAAAACTAGAAAATAAACTTAAATAAAACAAGTAAGAGTGTTAAATTCGGCTGTGCCGCATCTTTTATACCCTCCAACACGTTTAAAATTAAAAAAAAATCGCCGGGGCGTTTTTTTTTGAGGGGGGGGGGGGGGGGGGTGGAGTTGGTGGGGGACACCTGTACCCCCGCTTAATATGTTTACAAATTATTTGTTTATGATATTTACGCATAATTAATAAATTTTTATTGTTATTTTTAATTAATTTCTATAACCACGCCCCCAAAGGGGGGCGGCCTGAAAAAAATCGAATTTCCTAACCCCCTTGGTCCAAGCGCAGGGGTATGAACATAATATGGCATACAAATTTTACATTTGTTGAGCAAAAATTAAAAAAAACTCGTAAAAATATCGTATTTTTCAGGGGTCGTTTTAGTTTTTCAAGGGGGTACTTTTTTCCCCCTGGTCCGATTTTGCCCATCTTCGAACTTAACCTTACCAGTAACATAAGAGATATTCTTGCCCAATTTCAGGGGTCTAGCTCTTTTGGTTTGGACTGCATCGATATTTCTACAGACGGACGGACGGACATCGCTAGAATGTCTTACATTCTATCATGGATCAATATTATATATACTTTGTGGGATCCCCGACCGATATTTCGATATGTTGCACACGGAATGACAAAGTGAGTATACCCCCATACTGTGGTTGGAGGGTATAAAAACGAAATATATATAAAAACAGGTGGGCGTTTACATAACGAGTGTCCATAATTTAAAAAGACTACAAAAAAAAAAAAACAGGAAAAAATTCACAGAAAAATTCATAGAAAAATTCTTGAAATCTTGAAAAAAATTTTTAATGGAAAAATATTCTCATATTCCAAGAATTATGACTATTTTATTAGGAGATCAAAAAAGTACCAAAGTACACTTTTTATCCTCTAAGAATCGAAACTTTCTAAAAAGTACTTTTTTAATATTTTTTCCGCTGGATGATTCTACCTACACTTAAAATTTTAGGTTTCTAGAAACATTATTTCGGGCAATAGATAAAGTACCAAAGTACATGTTGCTTCTTAAATCCCCCCAAAAAATATATATAAAACCAGGTATATATAGTCGTGAAACATTTTTTCTAATAGAAAAATTCTCATATTCCGAGAACTATGACCATTATATCAGAAAATCAAAAAAGTACCAAAGTACACTTTTTATCCTCTTACAATCGACACTTTCTCAAAATTACTCTTTTTAGAAGGTTTTTTCCGCTGGATGCTTTTACCTAATCTCCAAATTTCAAGTTTCTAGAATCATTATTTCGGTAGATAGAAAAAGTACAAAAGTACTTTTTGCTTCTTAAATCCGAAAAAAGAAACGAAACATATATAAAACCATAATTAAAAAAAAAACTTGAGTTGGCAAAATTCATTTCCATAAAACAATTCTTAGAATCTTGAACACTTTTTTCTAATAGAAAAATTCCTATATTCCGAAAATTATGACCATTATATCAGGAGATCGAAAAAGTACCAAAATACACTTTTTATCCTCTTAAATTCAAAACGTACTTTTTTCAGAATGTTTTTTTTCCGCTGGATAATTGTACAAACACTCCGAATTTCAAGTTTCTATAAACATCATTTCGGAAGATAGAAAAAGTACCAAACATTATTTTTACCGCTTTATACCTTGTTCGAATCCAAAATTTTTCAAAGGTGCTTTTTAAATTTAATGACCGTGGGTTCACAATAGACCTCAGAGTCTATTTGTCCCTTTGGAAACAATATTTTTAAAAAGTACATTTTTTTTCGTCAGAGGATCCTACATTCGAAAATTCAAGTTTCTAGGACCATTATTTCAGAAAAGAAAAATTCTTAAAAAATGTGACATTTTTTGTGTAGAAATTTTTTTCATCTGACACATTTTCGTTTAGACACATTTTTGTATAGAAAAATTCTTACAATTAGAGACATTTTTTGTATAGGAAAATTTTTAGAAAAAGTATAAAAGTACACTTTTTACCTTCTTAGAAGCGAAACTTTATAAAAAGTATATTTTCAAAATGTTTCTCCGCTTAATGATTCTGAAATTAAAATTTCAAGTTTATAGATCCATTACTTCTAAGTATAGAAAAAGTACCAAAGATAGAAAAAGTACCAAATGTTTTACCCTTTTTACCCCGTTATATAAAACGAAATTTTTACGAGGTTATGTCACCGTTGGAAAGGTATTAAAAAAACCTTTCTTCCCATAAAAAAAATATAGTTTTTTAAGAAGAAATAGCTCAAAAACACTTTTTACCCATTTTTTGAACCCCTAAGGCCCCGATATGGCCTATACGCCGAGACACCCTAACCTTAAAATCGGCTCTTTTATATACAGGGTGGTCCAATAACAAGTATCTTTTTAAAACATACAATGAAATGAACAATACTCAATAGTTTCGGAACCTTATGGCTTTATTTGAAAGAGCAAATATTCCCATTATTTATGGCAAACGACTTCATTCATGCGGCTGCCTGGGTTAGCTCCGCAGTAGCTCATCCTCGGCACCTATTTTTCTAATGTTTCTGGTTCTATCTCACGAATGGCTTGAACGATATTCGCCGAAAGGGCCTAGAACATTTCTGGATTTCCCATGTTGCATGAATCTTTAACGAGACCCCTCAAAAAAATTTCTAAAGGTTTTAATCGGCAGCTCTGAAGTGATCAATTGTCACCGCGAATATGGCTAAAAACACGATTTCCGAACTAAGTGCGCAAAATACCGATTGTTTGATGGACTGTGGGACATATTGCGACATCCTTCTGAAAATAAATGTCATCCAAGTTGATATATTTTATTACGGCCAACAAAAAGTCTGCACTCAGAAAATTATTGCAGTTACTACATGACGGTCGTTTGTGTAGTAAGTAGTAGCTGTTGTTTTTAACTACAATTTCGGTCGTTTTTGTATGAAAAAATCTCAAACAACTTTTTTTTGTAGTAGTTTCAAAAAATAACTACAAAAAATATACTACACTGTAGCAATAGTTGATTTATGTAGTTGTTTTTAGTTTTTTTCTTAAACTCGTTTTTTTCTAGAAATTTTTATTGCAAACGAATGTGTCGAGCGAGTTGGTTGTGCGGGATGCGGAAGGAATTATTTTTATACCAAATAAATAATATCTAAATAAATTAAATTACAATTTATTAAATTTAATTATAACAAAAAATATGTTTTTGGAAAAATATTCTTGAGCGAAAGAAAATAAGTGGATAAATGAGATAACAAGTGTGTATAATATAGCGCTCACATAAGCGTGCGTAAAAACCAATCGGAAAAAACCAAAATAAAATGTGTGCAGTGTTTTGTTTTCTTATGAGCGTGCCATCTTTCTTTTCTTTGTATACACAACAGACCAGGTACATACATACTTTTTTGAAACATTGCAAATTAATAATTTTTTTTTATAAATCAATTCTACCAACAAAGCATTTCTTTTTTTTTATTCCAGACAAATTTTGATCAGAAGCGGTGGAAATTTGAAAGAAACTATTAAAAAACAAAGGTAAATACAATCAATTTATTTTGTTTAACATTTTATTAATATATATTTTTTCTTCTATGATTCCAGATAAATACACCAAAAAATTGTCATCATGACGAAATTCTATACAAACCAACTGAAATGTATTGCTTTTTAAATAAATAAATATCAATCATTTAAACGTTTAAGAAATTTTTTAAATAAAATTTCAGGCAATTGTTGTAAAAACAACTATATTAAACAGTTTTGTAGTAGTTTTGTAGTTGAAAATCAATAGTTAAAAACAACAACATATTCAGTTGTTTTTACCGTAATGTGTAGTGGACGCCTTTTCAACAACAAAATGTAGTCAAAACAACTGTCTTTTGTAGTAGATTTTACCGACATACTTTTTTGAGTGTGTAATCATGGCTCTGTAGCGCTTATCTTTGACGAAAATGGGGGTTTCAGCTGTATTTTTGAAAATATTGTGTAATGATGCTGATACTCAAATCTGTTGCTTCATATAGATGAATTGGATTCTTTACAATACCGTGCGAGTTTTACGATCCCAAGATGTAGCAATTTGTTTTTTAACATAACCTCATTTGAGTGCCTTATTTCGGTTAAAAACTTTTTTTCGAAAAACGTGCAGTTTCGCAGCGCAGTACTGCGCTACAACGCAATACAGCGGAGCAAGCCGAGGACGCATCAATGAAGTCGTTTGCCATAAAAAACGGGAATGTTTGCTCTTTCAAATAAAGCCATAACATTCCAAAAGAAGTTGAGTATTGATCATTTTATTGCATTTTTAAAAAGATACTTGTTATTGGACCACCCCTTATAAGTATTTTAAGTTTCAGACAAATCGGTGTATAACGGTTGGGGTAGTTCCTTTGCTAGACATTTTTCGTATAAACAAATATTTTAAATTCTCAAAATCTGAGACATTTTTTTTGAAATAAAAAATCATTAAATTCTGAGAAATTTGTGTGTTTACAATTCTCAAACTCTGAAAAATAGTTTTTCTATAAATTTACCCCCCATAGTGATAGTTGTAGCATATTTTGCCCTTAAAAAACGATTTAAACAGGAAACTTTTGGTAGTCGGTGAAATGAACGGATGTTTTAAGGCAATAAGGTGACATACTAAATTTGCTGCTAAGTAAGCAAAACATAAAAAATACTAAAACAATAAAAAAAGGAAACAGCATAACACTACAAACAGGTTAAAACATGTTTTCCTGAAAAACACTTCTTTTTATAAAATGTTTAACTAAAATCATCTATAGTTTTTCCTAGACTATGTTTTAAAACAAAAAATAAAAAAATATTATCGTTGGCCTAATGTAAAAAGGGCATAACTCAAATTTTAATTTTAAACAGGGGAAAAACTATTTTTTGAGTAGGTTTATTGCAGCTCGAGGTCATTTGTCTTTAGTAATTAAAACTATGATATTCTTATAGAATAATCTTCAAGAAAATTATTTTTCTGTTTTAAATTTATTTATGTTGGTAATTTTTGCAAGACTTAGTCGACATGTGGTTCAGAATTTGTCAGATTCCATTGTCAAGACTATTTAGAAAATAAAAAACCCTATACTATAAGTGGCATTGGGAATTTAAATGACACATCGTTAATGTTCGTAAAAAAATTTATATCATTTGTAAATCTGTTTAAATTAATATTTTTTAATAAAAATTAATCAGAATTTGGGGAGAAAAAACGTTATTTCACACATCTTTAGTAACTCGGCAATAATTACAAGTAAAAAAGTTAAATTCGCCTTTGCCGAATCCACAATGTCACAAAGATAATTTGCAACAAAAAAAAATTTTGAAAAAAAATTCAGCGAAAAAACAATTTTTTGTTAAAAAAAAAATCCACGGAAATGTCTCAGAATCTGAGAATTTTTCTATAGAAAAAATGTCTCAGAATCTAAGAATTTTTCTATTGGAAAAGTGTCGTAAGAATCTGAAAATTTTTCTATAGAAAAAATGTCTCAGAATCTGAGAATTTTGCTATAGGAAATATGTCTCAGAATCTTAGAATTTTTTATAGGAAAAATGTCTCAGGACAAAAAAAAAAATTCAGCGAAAAAAACAATTTTTTGTTGAAAAAAAATTCCACGGAAATGTCTCAGAATCTGAGAATTTTTCTATAGAAAAAATGTCTCAGAATCTAAGAATTTTTCTATTGGAAAAGTGTCTCAGAATCTGAGAATTTTTCTATAGAAAAAATATCTCAGAATCTAAGAATTTTTGCAGAGGAAAAATATCTCAGACTCTGAGGATTTTTGTATAGGAAAAATGTCTTAGTATCTGGGAAAAAATTTTGTCTCAGAATCTGAGAATTTTTCTATAGAAAAAATGTCTCAGAATAAAAAAAAAAAAAAATCTATAGAAAAAATGTCTCAGAATCTGATAATTTTTCTATAGGAAAAATGTTTCAGAATTTGAGAGTTTTTCTATAGGAAAAATATCTCAGAATCTGAGATTTTTTTTATAGAAAAAATGTAGTAGAATCTGAGAATTTTTCTATAGGAAAAATCTGTCAGAATCTGAGAATTATGTAGAAAAAATGTCTCAGAATCTGAAAATTTTTCTTTAGAAAAAAATGTCTCAAAATCTGAGAATTTTTCTATAGGAAATATTTCCCAGAATCTGAGAATTTTTTTATAGGAAAATATGTCTCAGGATCTGAGAAATGTCTCAGAATCTGACAATTTTTTTTTCTATAGAAAAATTCTCAGAATATGGAATTTTTTTACAGAAAAAATGTCTCAGAATCAGAGAATTTTTCTATAGAAAAAATGTATCAAAATCTGACAATTTTTCTATAGGAAAAATTTCTCAGAATTTTTTATACCGGAAAATTGTCTTAGAATCCGCGAATTTTTCTGTAGAAAAAAATGTCTCAGAATCTGAGAATTTTTTTTATAGGAAAAATGTTCTAGAATCTGAGAATTTTTCTATAGGAAAAATGTCACAGAATCTGAGAATTTTTCTATAGAAAAAATGTCTCAGAATCTGAGAATTTTTCTATAGATAAAATGTCTCAGAATCTGAGAATTTTTCTATAGAAAAAGAAAAAATGTCTCAGAATCTGAGAATTTTTCTATAGAAAAGATGTCTCAGAATCTGAAAATTTTTCTATAGAAAAAATGTCTCAGAATCTGAGAATTTTTCTATAGAAAAAATGCCTCAGAATCTGAGAATTTTTCTATAGAAAAAATGTCTCAGAATCTGATAATTTTTCTATAGAAAAAATGTCTCAGAATCTGAGAATTTTTCTATAGAAAAAATGTCTCAGAATCTGGAATTTTCTTAAAAGGATTTAGAAAATTTTGAAATGCGAATGAAAAGTTTTGAAAATTTTGGAATTTCCTGAAAAGCATTTAGACAATTTTTAAATACAAATGGAAATTAAAAAAAAAAAAAATTAAATTTCTGAAAAATTAATGATAATTTCTGAAATATAAATGGAAATATCTAAAATATAAATGGAAATTCTTAAAATATAATTGAACATTTTTAAATCATAAATGAAAATTTATGAAATATAATTGTAAATTTTTTAATTATATTAAGAAATTTTTAAATATAACTTAAAATTGAATTTTTATTTAGTTCGGTTTAAGTCCATATTAATTATTTCTGAGAAATAATAATTGTTGTACAATGAGAAAATCTGAAAAAAATCAAGTGACAACACAGGCTAAGTGGAGATGTCGACAGCTTTCGGAAGATGCCACCCTTCCATCATCAGCACTCCTTCGATTGCCACACACTTAATGTGTGTCAGATTAAAATTAGCCATTTAAATGAAACTTTTGAAGAAATTAAGAATTGGAATTACTCCTCTTTGTGTTGAATAACCCCTATTCACCATTAATTCGTGTTGTATTCATTTGGCAGAAACTTAATCCATCTTAACTTTTTAACAGAGTTGTATTTTTCCCATTGTTAACCCTTAGTAGGACTTTTCAAATCTTGAAAAATGTCCGTTAGGTTTGAATTTTTGTTTCATATTTCTAATTCTTAGAAATATTACTAAATTGCAATGTACCTTATGAGTTGTGTATTAATTGTGTTTATATATTGTTGGACTGTATATTTTATAACTGAATTTTTATTTAGTTCGGTTTAAGTCCATATTAATTATTTCTGAGAAATAATAATTGTTGTACAATGAGAAAATCTGAAAAAAATCAAGTGACAACACAGGCTAAGTGGAGATGTCGACAGCTTTCGGAAGATGCCACCCTTCCATCATCAGCACTCCTTCGATTGCCACAGACTTAATGTGTGTCAGATTAAAATTAGCCATTTAAATGAAACTTTTGAAGAAATTAAGAATTGGAATTACTCCTCTTTGTGTTGAATAACCCCTATTCACCATTAATTCGTATTGTATTCATTTGGCAGAAACTTAATCCATCTTAACTTTTTAACAGAGTTGTATTTTTCCCATTGTTAACCCTTAGTAGGACTTTTCAAATCTTGAAAAATGTCCGTTAGGTTTGAATTTTTGTTTCATATTTCTAATTCTTAGAAATATTACTAAATTGCAATGTACCTTATGAGTTGTGTATTAATTGTGTTTATATATTGTTGGACTGTATATTTTATAACTGAATTTTTATTTAGTTCGGTTTAAGTCCATATTAATTATTTCTGAGAAATAATAATTGTTGTACAATGAGAAAATCTGAAAAAAATCAAGTGACAACACAGGCTAAGTGGAGATGTCGACAGCTTTCGGAAGATGCCACCCTTCCATCATCAGCACTCCTTCGATTGCCACACACTTAACCCTTTAAAAGCCAAATTTTTTTGGCTAGGAATTTCTTGACCAAACTTTGTGAAAATGTTGATCTATACTAAAGAAAACTTTTTTGTTGATTTCATTGGTCTACTGCGCCCTCTAGCGGAGATATATGCAATCAAACTTAAAACTTTCACATACAATATCTCCCGAACAAGTTAAATTTTTTTCAAAATTTTAATTTTGTATTTTTTGTACAGAAAAGTACTACACAACTCGCTTTCGAGAAAGCTTTTGCAACTATTATTCAATGTTTTATCATTTTTTAACGTTTATTTTATTTTTAAAATTTTTTACGTTATTTGAAAAATTTCGGTTATGCCAACAAATATTGCGTCGTCTACCCCTTCGGTTTTCAAATTTATTTTTCGGAACACATATATCGTAAAGATAACCCTTCAATGATCATTCTTGTCCAAATAAAACATAAAAATGCTGTACGTTTAAATTTTAATGATTTTTTTAACGACGTGTACACGGTTGTGTACAGTGGCCAGTAATGGGTTAATGTGTGTCAGATTAAAATTAGCCATTTAAATGAAACTTTTGAAGAAATTAAGAATTGGAATTACTCCTCTTTGTGTTGAATAACCCCTATTCACCATTAATTCGT